>OU015751.1:22785426-22787285 GCA_907169655.1 Acomys percivali | reverse complement strand
AGAGAGAGAGAGAGAGAGAGAGAGAGAGAGAGAGAGAGAGAGAGAGATTTAGGACCTAGCACCTGCAATATCTTGCTAACCCAAGAAATCTTCAGAATTGTCTCGGTTATAGCTCTAGGGTAACATTGAATAATATTTAATCATTCCCAAGACAGGGTTCCTTTTTGTTGTAAACAATGTGTGTTATAAGTAATGTAGTACCTCTTACAAATATTCAAGACTATCCTGAAAGACTAAGTAAGTGCCTTTACAAACTAGTTCTTATAATATATGTTTCAAGTTAATTCTGAATCTTTTTGTAGATGAAGAACAAATAAATCATCTAGATACCAATCTAGATAGAACCCTTGTGAAAACTTGTTTTAAATCTCTATGTATAACTTGCAAAAAACCACAAAAGGTTGAGAGGATTTCTATCATTACTATCTTTACACGTTGATTTTTAAAAAATAAAAGCAAACAAATATTGATAGTCTTATCTATAAGAATTCTAAACATGATAAAACATGAATCTACTAGTGCCAGTTCTTCAGATTCAACTGGTACCCCCCCCCCCCAGCTGTCAAACAGCTTGGATTTAATATACTTGGGATATTCATTTCTATGTACAAGATTTGACACCAATGCTTCTCTCTGGCCATTGGGTTTAACAGGTAAGACACCAGTGGAAGAACTGGTACATGGGGCATTAGTCCTTAGTCTGTCAGATCTTCTACTGTTGGAGCCACTCCTTGGTTACTTTAGGTTCTTAAGAATAATGAGGAAATTTAGAAAGTGGAAGGACCAAATTTAGCTTAAACAGACTCTGTGTTTTAATTATTTCTTACAGGTGTGGAAGAAAACGCCCCCAAGATCCCATACATTTAGAGCAAGCAATTTGGGCATAGAAGAGACAGGTTTGCATTCTACCTAATATAAAGTTATTTCCTCAGAAGAGAATTTGATGCCGATCTCAGTTGTGGGCGGCAGGTCTCTACCTAGTAGCTTTATAGAAGCAGAGTTGCATGACAGGAAGTGATGATTTTGAGTAACAGTTATGGGCTCCAAAAAGAGAACTCTTTTAACTTGTTTTGAAACTCCCACCGTCAGAAAGTTGCTACACTTATGAGTTCAAGCTGCTTTAAAGGAACTGTGGAAGAAGCTTAGCAGGCATTTCCTTGGAGCCCCGTCAACGCTGACAGCTGCAGGAGATCCCAAGTGTGTTCCAATTTCCTTTTATCATAAAGGGCCAGTCTTCTATCCAGTACCCTTTTTTTTTTTCTTTCTTCTTTCTTTCTTTTTTAAATTACATTTTATGTGGTGGAGGAGAGGCACATGTGTGCCATGGTGCATATATATGGTGGGAGAGCAAGTTGTGGGACTTGGTTATCCTCTTCTACTAAGTAAGTCCAGTGGTCCAACCCAGGCTGCCAGGCTTGGCAGCAGGTGTCTTTACTCACTGAGCCGTCTCACTGGATCTTTCATTTTTATAATAGCAATAGGCATCTCTATCAACAGGGGAAACACTGGAAGTAATGGTGTGAGGTGTGTGTGGGGTGTTTGCTTATAAGTGTGCACATGCACACATGTGTAGTGTGTACTTGGGACTGAACTTGGCCTTGTAAGTTGTACCTCTGAGCTATAACTCCCAGTCTCCAGATTTCTTAAAGTTGAGGTTTCTGCAACTATTGTAAGTAAAAGGCAATTAATTTGTTTGATGCTTCTCTTTTTGGCCTAATGTCCTTTCAAAACATGATTCTAGATGCTATGATTCTGTTAGGAGAACTATCACCCAGTCTTTCCTTAGTAAGACACTTATTTCTGTATGTAGTTTCTAAAACATAACACACTATAGTTTAGACTTTGAATGTCACCCAAAG
>OU015751.1:22772926-22780426 GCA_907169655.1 Acomys percivali | reverse complement strand
TGAGGGATTATACAGTCAGAGGCATCTAGAAAGGTTCAGACTGAGCTGGGCCATGGCAAAGGTGGGGGGCTGGGGGGGCGGTGAGAGGGGGCGGGTAGGAAGAATCAGAAAGAAAGAGAAGAGAAGAGAGGTTGGGGGGGGGCGGGACGGAGGCGGGAGGAAGAGAAGAGGTCAAGGGGACCAAGAAAGAAGTCTCAGACCTCCAGGCAGTGGTGGCACACACCTTTAGTCCCAGCACTCGGGAGGCAGAGGCAGGCCGATCGCTCTGAGTTCGAGGCCAGCCTGGTCTACAAAGTGAGTCCAGGACAGCCAAGGCTAACACAGAGAAACTCTGTCTCGAAAAGCAAAACAAAATAAAACAAAAAAACAAAAAGAAAAATATAAGAAAGAAAAAAGACGTCTTAGACCAAGATAGCATGTGGCCAAAACGACAGGTTTGTATATAGGAATGAAACGACGCGGAGCCCCTCCCTGGGCTGGAGAGGGTTAGGATAAGGACACGTGACAAGTGCTGGGAGAAGCCGCAGGTACTGCACAAGCCGTGTCCAGAGTTTGAGAGCTGACAAATACATTGGAAGCGAATTAGAAGAAATTGGCCATTTGTAAATGATTGGCAGTATATAATAAACAGCAACAACAACAAAATGTCCCGTCACCCAACTGTAGTAATAAAATCAATCAAAGCAAAGCTCAGGAAGGAGAATTTGCAGTTAGAGGCCAGCCTGGGCTATGTCATAAGACTGTCTATAAATAAATAAATAGGTAGATAAATAAATGCGGCTGCTGAAGGTCTAAATGATTTTAGAACAAAATAAATGAATGAGAAAAATGAAAGAAGCACTTTTTAAAATATACCATAATAAGATAAAACAAAACTAACACATTAGAATTGGACAAAACAAACAAACAGGAGGAAAAGAGCCAAGAAGGCACAAGAAACAGAGACTCACTTGTTCCACACTCAGGAATCCCATAAAAACACTAAAATGGAAGCCATAACATATCTGCAAAGTATCTATAGGGTAAAAACAGAGAAGAAATTATATATATGAAATAAAATTAAATTAAAAATAATAAGATAAAAAATTTAAAGTGCATGCACGAGAGAGAGAGAGAGAGAGAGAGAGAGAGAGAGAGAGTGTATGTGTGTATGTGTGTGTGTGTGCGTATGCACCCTGACATGTCATTGTGAGACAAGGAACCTCCATTGATGCTGTTGACTTCATTTTCTGTTGGCATCTGCTGCTGGGTGTGCAGCCTACCCTTAAGAGTAGTTAAAAAAAACAACTTTTTTTAAGTATAAAATTTTAAACAAGCTGGGTGGTGGCACACACGTTTGATGCCAGCTCTCCAGAGGCAGAGGCAGGCAGATCTCTGAGTTCAAGGGCCAGCCTGGTCTGCAGAGGGAGTTCCAGGACAGTGAAGGCTGCACACTGAAACTCTGTCTCAAAAAAAATTTTTTTTAATGCTTTAGGAAAAAAAAATCATATAGTACAGGGAGGCCCTGGATATCATTTACTCAAATGCATCAGCTTTGAACATTTCATGTATCGACTTTATCAGTCTGCCTGGCTATTTCATTTCTTCTAGCCCCTTTGGGAACAGGTTGTATACATCAAGCTCTCTTACTTTCCCACACATCATGTTAAATCCTAAAACAAAGATTGCTCTACGTAACCACACAATTACCAAATGTAGGATCTAGCTTTATCTAATCTATGGCCCATATTCCAATCACTTCCATTGTCCCAATAAAACTTTCTACAAGGCTTTCTCTTTTGATACGTTTCAATTTAGGGATCATGTCCCCAACTCCAGTGGTCCAGTCTCCTTAGTGCTTTTTACTCAGCAAAGCTAGGTACTTCCACCTTTTGTTTTTCTTTCACACACACAAAAAAATCGAGCTTCTCACAAGCCTCTTACCTACCCCTTCTACTACGACTTGATGATGTTTGCTCAATCTTTACCATGATTGTTGCAAACTGGTGGGTTTTTTTGTTTGTTTGTTTTTGAGTTTTGGTTTGTTTTGTTTTGTTTTCCCAATCTGCCTTCTTTGACTTTATCAGTGGGAACTATTTGTTGAGGGAGCAGCCATCCTCCTCCCTCTATTTGCGCAGCTCCTGCTCTCTCGTTACTAAGGACTCTTGAGTTCTTGTTTTACTCAGTGGGTTATAGCCCATTGGTCCTTCTTTCAAGAATCCCACCGCTGGCCATTTCACAGCCTGTCAAGCCTTTGGCATGCACCTTTCTATTTCCTGGGCGCAACCTTACTTTCCAGCAGAAGATGTTGCCCATCATCTTGTACCTTTCTGCTCTCACCCTGAATTCAGCCATTTCTCCACAACGTCCTGATTCCTTTCAGTAGAAAACTGCATTTAGAAACAAAATTGGAGAAGCGATTCTTTCATTTTGTAGTTATCTTTAACCACAAAACGAAAAAGAATATATTTAGATTTTTATTTACAGTTGACTTAGATGGTCTTCCTTGCTTCCTTTATGAGAAAAAGAAAGGAACGGTTAAGGTTTTTAAGTTGTTTCTTATTTATTTGAATATAATTATTTCTGGCCATAATTATTAGGAAAGAACACACACACATCTACAATAACACCTAAGAACTTCCTTCTAGATGATACTGAGATATAATAGCTCTTCAAAAAGAATTTGTGAGATATAATAGCTCTTCAAAAAGAATTTGTGGAATGGGATGTAGTTTAATGCTAGAGTGATTCCTAGAATGCACAGCCCCCAGCATGACCAAAGAAAGAGGAAAGCCTTGGGAGTCTGTGTAGGCTTTAAAAGACCATAATTTATAAAACTCTGAAGATAAATATAATGAAGGATGGTGAGTCTCTTTTGAATTCATTTGGAAGAAATTGAATGAAAGCTTTGTGAAATTGCACTTGCTTCACTCAGATGCCTGTTACAGGAGATATTACTTTTCACAGTGGTGTAATAAGTTGAGCCTGCTGTGGTAACACCTGGCATTGTTACTTTTATGTATGTGATAAAAATAGATATCTAGGAAATTTTTGAAAGTATGTCAATTTATATGTTAGCGAATTGAAAAAAAAATGTCTCTCTCTTGATGCATAGAACTTTCAACATAATGTCCTTTTGCTATACTGAAGGCAAAATAGAGATATTTTATGCTATAACATGGAGGGAAAAAAAACCAAATCCACTTCTTTTCCCATATAACATTTGCATGGAAATCATGTGGAACTATGAAAATCCAGATTTCTGAGTACCATTCTAGTCCAATTAGTGTACCTTGTGATCCAGGAATCAGTGTTATTTTAAATGAGTTAGGCATAGTGGTGCATGCCTATAATCCCTGCACGTTGGATCCTCAGGTAGGAAGATTAAAAACGGCATGGGCACTCTGGCCTATATAGAAAGACCTTGTCTCAAAAAATAAACCCAGAAATTGCCCCCAGATACACGTGATGCATTTGATCATCAAAGTGGGAACTATTGGCTTGGGAAGGAAAAAAAAAAAGCTGCCTGGGTGAAAGACTATTTCTCATACATTTATTTACATATTATGTGGGTGTGTGTGCGTGTATGAGTGGGTGGCACATATACTATGGTGTGCATATGGATGGAGGTTGGAGAACAACTTGCTATGTGTGCAGCTGAGGACAACCTTGAACTGACCCTTCCGCCCCTGTCTCTCCAGCGCGTATGTTAGCCTGCCTAACTTAATGGTTGCCTTGCTCGATCCTGATGTGTTGTTATTTGTTTGGTTTGGTTTTTACAGACAGGGTCTGGAGACTACCCAGACAGACTGCCCTCAAACTCATTACGTGACCAAATGGGGCTTTGAACTCCTGGTCCTACTGCCTCCGTCTCTCAGGTGCCGCGATGACACCTGTATGCCGCCCCACCTGGCTAAATGCTTTTTGTTCAAAACTTAGATATGGACAGTTTCTCTCTTTTCCTTGTTCAAATAAAGAGTTAATGTAGCCACACTTATTGTGGTCCCATGAGCCTCCAAAGTGTCCTGTGGCATTTACGATGCAACTTGAGCTTTACAGTTATCAGAACTGACAGACATGCTTCTCAAGAAGAGCAATGTATACTAAGCACCTAATAATACACTTTTTACTCCCTACCTATCTCCCTCTCTCTTTTCAGTTCAAGTACGTATGTATGCGCGGATGGATGGATGAGTGGATGGGTGGATGGATGTGTGTATGTGCCACAGCATGAATCCGAAGGTCAGGAGACAACTTGCATCAGTCAGTTCTCTCCCTTCCCCCACATGTGTCCTGGGACTCAAATATGGGTTTATCAGGCTTGGCACCAAGAGCCCTTACCTGCTGAGTCCCTCTTCTCCATAATTTGGAACAGGATCTCTTTAAGTAACCCACTTCAGGCACACAAGCTATTGTGTTGCTGTTGTAGTGTGTGTGTTCTTTCCTAATAATTATGGCCAGAGATAATTATATTTAAGTAACTGGCCTATAAGTTCCAAGTGTTGGGAGACATGTTGGGGAGCGTCTGGAAAGGAGTGAGAGTGGAGAATTGGAGGTGGGTAAGATTAAGACACACCATATAATTGTATGAAATTGTCAAAGAATAAATAGAATATGTTTAAAACAAAACAAAACAAAAACTAGTGTGAGCCTCTGGGCTTCTGAGTTTACCAGAGCGCAGGGTTTAAATAGAAAGAGGCACAGAAGAGGTGCATTTTGACAGCAGGGAAAAAGCAGCACAGGAAAGCGCGAGGGATGCAGCAAACCCACCGGCTTTCCCGCGTAAACAGCGATGGGTGGGTGGGTGGGGCCTACGTGTGGGCGGGGCCGGAGGACAGGGCGGGCCTCCAGGCGAGGGAGGAGTCTTCAGCTGGGGCAGGACCCGAAACGTGGGCGGGTCCTGGGGAAGGGCGGGCCTGCTTACCCGCCCCTCCCCATGCTTTTTTTTTTTTTTTCTCTTTGGTTTCCTCCCCGCTACGTTTCGCCAAGATCCCGACAGGCCCAGCGGCTAAGGGAGTCACGTGAGAGTGGGCGGTGGACTCAGCTGGGCTCCACGGTTTCTGCTTCTCTATGGTTGTTGGAGGTGGGCGGCTTTCCCCAAGTTGCTGCTGAGGCTGGAGCGCGGACGGGTGAGTGCGAGGACTCTTCTTGCTGTACGGAGACAGCGGTTTAGGGGAGGGGAAACGGGTAGGTTTTAGGGACGAGCCTTTCGTCTGGCTCCGAGATCCGGCCACTTTTCAGGTCCGCCGGGGCAGGTGTCTTGGTGATGCTGTCGGTGGTATGCTGAGAGGACTCCGGGTCCTTCGCTCCCTTCACCTGATCCCTTATCCCTGTCCGGGGAGAACTTGTAGTGCCAGCCTCCGAGTGTATCCTCTCTACCCGCCACCCGGACACCGGGGTAGCCCTCACTGGCTCTCCTGGAATTCATGGATGTGGTCGAAAGTGTATGGAGGAGTTTACAGCTGCAGTGGAAAGACAGATACATTTATCGCAGTCTAGAGAAAAGGGGAAAATCACTGGTTTCTTAGAGGAGCAGAACAAACTGCAGACTTCTCGGACTGTTCGGTTTTTATCCTCACCAGCGACTCTGCGTTCTCATTTCTCCCTCTTTCTGTTTACGCCTGTTCCATTCGGGGCCACTCACACGATGTTTCGAGAATGAGCCAGGTATTATTGATTATACATGAGTGCTGGAAGAAGAGTTTAAGACGGACTGTTTTACAGTAAATTGTAACCTTTACTAATATTAGGGTTTATCTTTTTTTTGCTTTGTTTTTACTGTTCCCTTGAAGGTGCTTGAAGTGTAAATACTTGTACATATAAATAGAGAAAATACTTTATAACTAAGAGTAAATAATATCCTCCCTGCGACGCTTCAGAAAGATCCATTCCCCCCCCCCGTTTGTTTATACATAGATGCTTTGATCCCACTTTTGGGGTGGCTCCCTTGATAGACCTCTGTTTACCTTAAAGCAGTCATTAAGGTCAGATGTGGAGGTGATATAGCGGCATCAGTAAGGAGTTTGTACACGAGATGAAGCAAGTCCGGAGTTGACAGCTGTTGGGGAGTTTGGGTTTTACTAGTTGTCAGCGTCATGAGACACAAACAAACAGTTGGCCCGCATGACCATCCTGAGTGGTCTCTGGTGTGGACAGCATGTGATGCTTGTTTAGAATCTTCTCCTAAAGAGTTTGGGATGCAACTCACCTGGGAAAGTGTTCTGGCCCCCCAGCTACTTTGTTTCGTTTGGATTGCCTTTATGGTTTTATTTTGTTTTTCTGAGAAAGTTTTCTCCCCTGTTACTCAGTTTGACCTTAACGTCTGAATCCTTCTGGCTCACCCTACTGAATGGTGAGTGCGATTACAGGTGTGCCCACCCAGCGGGCCTGAACAGATTCTGTCTCCACTTCTCAGAAATCTCTGATTCTCTGTTCCACTTAAAGATATCATCAGTCGAGCCAGGCATGGTGGCGAATGCTTTTAATCCCAGCACTCAGGAAGCAGAGGCAGGCTGATCGCTGTGAGTTCGAGGCCAGCCTGGTCTACAAAGGTACTCAAGGACAGCCAAGCCTAACACAGAAAAACTCTGTCTCGGGGAAGGAAAATGGTATTGTCGGTCTGGCTACCTACTCATGCCAAGAAAATGTCATCAATGCCCAAGTGTCCATACAGAGGGTCATAACATTCAAAATAATAACAGCAGAAAGTGAAGATTCAGGAGTGGCTTGTGTGCCTGGAGAGCATGATAGAAACTAATTAAGGCTGGCAAAAGCAAGAGAGTCACTGTCTTTTATTGCTATCTTCCTATGGTCTCATGTAGTAGTTACTATATTCTGCCTGCCTGTCTGTCTGTCTGTCTGTCTGTCTGTCTGTCTAGATAGTGTTTCACCGTGTTGCTCAAGCTGCCCTTGAACTCCTGGGCACAAACTACCCTGCCTTGGGCTCCTTAACAGTTGAAATGGCAGGCATGTGCCACTCTTTTTAGGCTTTTATTTTATTTTATTTATTTATTTATTTATTTTTGGTTTTTCGAGACAGGGTTTCTCTGTGTATCCTTGGCTGTCCTGGACTCGTTTTGTAGACCAGGCTGGCCTCGAACTCACAGCGATCCGCCTGCCTCTGCCTCCCAAGTGCTGGGATTAAAGGTGTGCGCCACCACGCCCGGCCTGTTTTTAGGCTTTTATACTCTCAAAGAGTTCATTCTAAGACTTGTTTTCTTATACTTAAGAAAAAAAACCCTAATAATTTCTCCCATAATCACATGAAATAACTACAACTGTTATATTTAACTGAACTATGCCAGACCTTTTTTTGTTTTGTTTTTCAAGACAGGGTTTCTCTGTGTAATAGCCCTGGCTGTCCTGGAACTCTCATAGACCAGCCTGGCCTCAAACTCATAGAGATCTGCCTGCCTCTGCCTCCAGAGTGCTGGAATTAAAGGCCTGAGCCACCACTCCAGGCGCTACCTTTTATTTTTTAATAATAATAATAATAATAATAATAATAATAATAATAATAAT
>OU015751.1:22759296-22769296 GCA_907169655.1 Acomys percivali | reverse complement strand
GGAGAAATGGCTCAGGGATTAAGAGCACTAGCTGCTCTCCAGAGAACCCAGATTCAATTCCCATCACCCAAATGGAGGCTTGCAACTGTCTATAATTCTATTTCCAGAGGGCCCAACATCTTCTGACCTCCCTGAGTACCAGGCATGTACGGAAGACACCCATACAAACGAAAATACTTTTTAAACAAAATAAAATAAAATTTAAACTTTTTATTTTTAAGATAAGGCTGCAGAGGTAGCCTCGACTGGCCTCAAAATCACAGCCATCCTGTTTCAGCCTCCTAAGTTCTAAGATTACAGGTGTGATCCGTTAGTGCAGTGTCTGAAGCAGAGTGGTTAGGAGCAGATGGCTCAGTAGGTAAAAATGCTGACTCTGCAAGACTGGTGATGACCTGAGATCCATTCCATCCACAGTGGAGGAAAAGAATCAAATCCTGAAAGTGCAACACACACACACACACACACACACACACACACACACACACACACACACTGAAAAAATTAGTGCAGCACCTTTTGGATAAAAAAAAAAAAAATACCCACCACTGCCACTTACTAAAGTTTGTTCTCTGCTGGCCTCAGTGAAGTTGGAGAGCTAACCCTGTTTACCTCGCCGGGATGCTGAAGAATAAGTAAAAATAGATGCCAAGATCTCAGCGCACAGCGCCCCTCGCAGTAATGTCTATTAAATGCTGGCATCAGGCACTTGGAGCTGCCAGTTGTTGGGTTCATAAAAAGCACTGTAGAAAGTGGGACATTTGTAGTTACCTGAGAGTCATATTGTGCAAAGAACTGTGAAGGGCTGTGGCTCTCTCTGCCTTGGAGTCTGTGGATGTCTGCTGGGAACAAGACTTCTAAAAGGTGACGGGACCTGGATGGCTGTTGGGAAAGGCTATTTTTGCTAACTGTAAGCAACATCTCTGGAACCAAAGAAAGCACACAGCTGTTCTTAAAAGTGAAGGTAGCCATGCCCAAGAAGAGAGCAAATTCTGCTTGGGCAAGAGCTACACTCATGTGTATAAAGCAGAAAACCACACAGCAACTCCTGGTGGAAAGTGGATGAAAGCCGGAATGATCTGGGGAGAGGTAACCAGGCCCACGGAAACAGTGGCATGGCTCATACGTTAGACTATATGAAGAAAGTATTGCTAATTTGAATTTGTGGTAATTATCTTATAGTTTTAAGGCACAATATTATAAAGATGTCTTGGGGTAGAGTGTTGACTGTAACTTCATTTGGGAAGTTCAGAATAAAATAGGTGGATAGCTTGGGGTGTAATTCCAGCACTGAAAGTGGAGGCAGGAAGCTCAGAAGCTAAGTTACCCATAGTAAATACAAAGCCAGGCTTAGCATGCCTCAAAATCAAAACAGAGCAACAAAAACCCAGCCCGAGCGAGAAATAGATGAAGCAAATAGGAAGACACGTTCAATCTAGGTGCTGTGCACGATGGTGTCCATAATAGAGGGCATCCCTGGATCTTTTTAATCGTTTTATCGTCAACACCGCTGGCTTCATTACAATTAATCTTACAGGCTTTGTGGAGTGTGCATTCCTTATTGGACCAGCATTTGAAGAAGCAATTCAGACATCAGTGCTTTGGCACGGCTCCCATCATTCTTTTAGCCTAGAGGTTTTCATTTCATGCTCTGTAGAAAAACAATCTTTCCATTAATAGTCTCTTTCTGACTACCCATTTTCTTTAGGCTCAGATTAAAGTCGGCGCTACAGTACTATGTATTCCATGTTAAGATGAAGTGCTGTTTATTTATTGCTTAAGAAACTGGATGGCAGAATCTTGAATGTTACTGTGGGAAATCTCAGAGTTTAAGAAGTGAGCTAAATAGTCTGACTTCAGGAATCTGGGTTTTATTTCATTTGGTTAAGCCTGTATTCGTTTCTTTTCCACATATGTGAATATATATATATATAATACATGTGTATTACTGTGCCTTTGTTTGCTTTTGAGAAGTCTCACTGTGTCCCCTGGTGGGCCTTGACCTTAACAGTGATCCTCCTGCCTCTGCCCCAGCCCCTCTCTGCCTGGGACTACAAGTGTGCAGCACCACACCACGTACTTTGTTCATCATTAAGCATATTCACATTTATTTCTGCTGCATTGTGTGGGAATGCAGCATTGTGTCAGACAAGGAGTTGCCAGATCTGGGTACTCTGTGGCTCGCTAGCTTTCTGTTCTTGAAGTTGATGTCTCCTCTCTGGCCTGTTGCCTTTCACACTGAAATCTTGACAATTTTTGAGATCAGTTTCCTTTCTTAATATTTTAGTGTATTATTCCCTTGTTTACCCCCTTCTATGCCAATCAGTGTTTGAGAGGGTTAGGGCCTACCATATACTAAATTCTCTTGTCAACATTGTCTGGGTTTCTTTCTTTCTTTCTTTCTTTCTTTCTTTCTTTCTTTCTTTCTTTTTCTTTTTAAGACTTGTTTTTTTTTTTTTGTTGTTTTTTTTTTTATGTCCATGAGTGTTTGCCTCCGTTTATATATGTGCAGCATGTTCATGCAGTGCCCACAGAGACGAGAAGACGTGTTGGACTTCAGAAACTGGGGGCTGTGCCTGTAATGGAATGTTTCTTCACTTTTGAAAAGAAAGGCAATCGTGGAGTGTGCCAAAACATGAGTGAGCCTTGGCAACATTATACACAAGTGCACTTTTCACAAAGGAGACATAAAAAGGAGGAGGAGGCAATGCAGTGTTCCACATTTGAGAAATTTCCATTTTGGAAATTCCCATCATTTTGCATTCTCACCAGTGGTGCATCTGAGTTCCAGTTTCACAGAGGCATGGCTGATGACGTAATCAGCAGTGATCGGCTCAACCATTAGTGCCTTTCCCCTCCCCGGGGATAGGAAGTAGGGCTGAAAGAGCCAGCCTTCTGGCCACCAGCTCCCATCCTGAAGCTGCCCAGGAGCACTCTTCTGCCCCTAGTAGTGCTCCCCTGTGTTCATGTGTTTATCATGGAGGAACACATCAGAGCCCAACAGTTTTAGGAAGCCATGTGCCAGGTATCAGCCCGAGACCAAGGAATCATTGCCCATTATAAATTGCAGCATAACAAAGATAGGTAATAGATGTTCTTCAAAATCTAGTCTTACTCAAGGCCAGCTTGGTCTACAAAGTGAGTCCAGGACAGCCAGGGCTGTTACACAGAGAAACCCTGTCTTGAAACACCCCCCCTCCCCACAAAAAAATCTGGTCTTACTTTGCATCCTAGTTAAATTATTTGCATTAAAAAGGTAATGTTTATTTAGGTATATATATATATATATATATATTTTTAAATTTTTTTTGAGACAGGGTTTCTCTGTGTAGCCTTGGCTGCCCTGGACCCACTTTGTAGATCAGGCTGGCCTCGAACTCACAGCGATCCACCTGCTTTTGCCTCCCGAGTGCTGGGATTATAGGCATGCGCCACCACGCCCAGCTTAGGTTTATATATTTATGTAATATTTTATTAAAGTTATTTTTCATAAAACAAAGAGTTTTAAATTAGAACCATCAGCAGTATTTTTTTCTTCTTTCTATTTTGTTTGCTTGCTTGCTTGCCTTGATATGTAGGCCAGATTGGAGCTAGAATTCACTATGTAGCTGAGGCTAATCTCTCTCTCTCTCCCCCCCCCCTCTCTCTCTTTAAATATTTATTTATTTATTTATTTTATGTATGTGAATGTTCTATCTGAATGTACACCTGTGGGCCGGAAGAGGGCATCAGATCACATTATAGATGATTGTGAGCTACCATGTAGTTGCTGAGAATTGAACTCAGGACCTCTGGAAGAGCAGTCAGTGGCTTTAACCTCTGAGCCATCTCTCCTGCCCAAGACTAATCTCATATTCTCTATCCTCTTGCCCTTCTCATCTCTGAATTGTACGTGTACCATGCCTGGCTAGCAGCATTGACTTAGGTTTACTTTCCAAACAAACAAACATTTGTAAATTACTTCATGTTACACATTGTGTTCAGGTGTGTGTGTGTGTGTGTGTACACACACACCTGTGGCTGGTGCATGTACACATGTGTTTGAAGAGACCAGAGGAAGACATCAGCATCCTGTTGGACCACTCTCTGCCCTGGTCCCTTGAGACAGTGTACGTTGCTCGCTGAGCCTGGAGCTAGGCCAGCAGTGAACAAGCTGTTGTGAGCCCCCTGTCTTTGTTGTCACTGTGTTTGGGGCAAGTGGTACAGGCACTCACACTAGTAGCCATGCCCGGCTGTTTATGTGAGTGACGAGGATTTGAACTTGGGTCCTCATGCTTTTGTAGGAGGCACTCTTACTTGCTCCACCATCTCTGCAGCCCTCATCCTGGACATTTGTAGTAACTTAGTATTCATCTTTTCCTTTGCAAGCACAAAATTGCCCTCAGTAATGAAACATAGTCCTGACATACTGAAAAATTGTTGTCCATTAAGAGGTCAAGATGGTTAAGGCTGATATCTAGAACTAATTAATTATAGAGTAGGATATTTATGGACCTCTGCTTATTAAAGCAAAACAATGAAACACAACAGCAGCTCATACTGTTCTGTGTGCTCAGTTTCTCACCGTCTCATTGGAGTTTAATTAAGTCCCAGAGTTTAGAACAGCACTTTGTTTCTTTTTTCTTCCTTTTTCTTTCTTCCTTCTCCTTCTCCTTCTTCTTCTTCACACTTTGTTTCTTTTCTTTTGGTTTTTCGAGACAGGGTTTCCTCTTGTAGTCCTGGCTGTCTTGGACTCACTTTGTAGACCAGGCTGGTCTTGAACTCAGAGATCCACCTGCCTCTGCTTCTGCCTCCTGAGTAGAACAGCACTTTGAATGAGGAGGAGAAAGCCTGGTCGAGAGTGGGGTGTGGCCAGGAGTGCAGTGTGGCCAGAGCTGTGGCCCCAGTGACATAGGAGACAGAAGGAGAGACCATTTGAGCCCAAGATTTTAAGAACAGCTTTTCAGCACAGCAAGGACCACTCCCCCACACCCCCTTCTTGTAAAGAAAAAGTTCGTGGGAAACTAGGAGTTGGAGTCAAAGTTGAGGGATCGTGGGGATAGCAGGCAGGAATCTGTCCTGTGAAATCCTTGAGACTATTTGTCAAGTTGGCATGTTTGTTTTTAGGGAGAGACCATAAATATAGGAAAATTGTTGTAAGGGATCATGTTTAACGATGTTTACTTCCGTGAATACTAGGGAAGGGACATTGAAATGATTATTTATATAGAAAAAGGCTTCATTTGGCAGACATAGATACCTGATATACGCGTGTGGCTGTCTATAACCACATTATCCTTACAGATTGGCCTATACTGCAAATAATTCTTCAGTGCTGAATGTGACTGTGAGCGATACGTCATTGACTCTCACATTTATTCTGGGGAAATTGTTATGGTGTTTCCTGGATGTGCACCCTTTTCCCCTTCTGGAAAATGAGCCTACGACAAATAGCAGATGAGAACATATTCAGAGGAGCACTGACAAGCAGAACCCTCAGCAGTGCAAGGAGACATCTTTACTCAGTACCGATCCCTTCAGTCTGTCCTCTTGTGCCATTTCTATACTGCAGACGGAGTCCGAGCTCTTACCCGCAGGGGAACTCATACAGCGTTCTGACTATGTGCTCTGTGATGCATGTAGTGCATCGCTGCGTTTTTCCTATTACTAAAAACGAACTCTTCCTGGGTCAGTCTCAGCCTTTTTTTGAAGTTTAGCTTTAGCCACCCAGTGATGTTGACGTCTTTATTGACAAAAGACAGTGTATCCTAAACAGATTGTCGCAGAGATCGAATGAGTTAACTGATGCGCAAATCACAAATGAAGAGACGGCTGTACACTGATGTGAGCCATTTAATTGGTTTATCATAATTAGCTCTACCTAATAACTTTCATGTAGTTAGATATCATTAAAGTGTGTGTGTGTGTGTGTGTGTGTGTGTGTGTGTGTGTGTGTGTGTATCTGTCTTTTGAGACAATATTATTTTGTAGCCCTCAAACTCACACAGATCCATCTGCCTGCGTCTTTACTACTGGAATTAAAGGCATGTCCCACCATGCCTGGCTTAAGCATTTTTATATTATATGTATCATGTGTAGTCATTTGTGTACAAGGCTGTCCGCCTTTCATCAGACAGGCTTATCTCTGTCTTCAAGCTTTCACCTCGTTTTAGTACAGTGGTTCTCCACCTGTGGGTTGGAACCCCTTTCACAGGGATCGCCTAAGACCAGCCTGCATATCAGATATTTACATTACGATTCATAACAGCAGCAAGTTTACAGCTAGGAAGTAGCAATGGAATCACTTTGTGGTTGGGGGTCAGCACAACCTGAGGGACTGTATGTATTAAAGGGTCTCAGCGTTAGGAAGGTTGAGAACCGCTGTTCTAGTGGCTCCTGTGAATACAAGTTACATTATTTCTCAGAATGGCTCACTGATTAAAGCACTTGCCATACAAGCCCAATGGCCTGAGTTCTATCCTTGGAACCCACGTAAAGGTGGAAGGAAAGAACTGGCTCCACCAAGCTGCCTTCTGACTTCCATGCACAATACCCACATACTGTCCTGGCTGGCTTTGCATGTTGACTCAAGCTAGGAACATCATTGAGGAAGGAGCCTTAGCTGAGGAAATGCCTCCATGAGATCCAGCTGGAAGGCATTTTCTCTATTAGTGATTGATGGGGGAGGGTCTAGCCTACTGTGGGTGGTGCCATCCTGGTGGTCCTGGGTCCTATAGGAAAGCAGGCTGAGCAAGCCAGTAAGCAGCACCCCTCCATGGCCTCTTCATCAGCTCCTGCCTCCAGGTTCCAGCCCTGCCTGAGTTCCTGTCCTAACTTCCTCTAATGATGGACTGTGATCTGGAAGTGTAGGCTAAATAAACCCTTTCCTCCCTAACTTGCTTTTTGGTCATGGTGTTTCCTTGCGGCAATAGAAACCCTAACTAAGACACATCATACAGATAATAACTTTCAAATTTAAAACATTTGTGTAGTATTTTAATAATACTGTCCTTTGTTGTAGAGACGTTACCATGAACCTTGCGTGGAAGAGAAGGTACGTCTCTTCACATGCACTGTATAGGGATTTTGGCCAGGCTTTGGCCTGTAGTCCGGCTACATGGGAGGCAGAAACAGAAAGATATCTTGAGAGTGGGCTAGGTAAAACTTCCTAATTGCTTTCTTTTAGAAAAAGGATCTCATTCTGTAGCCCAGGCTGTCCTCAGGCGCATCACTATCTTCTGCCTGAGCCACACATACACACACTTTAAATATACTTTGTGTGCATCTGTCATCCAGGTTTGGGCTCAAAACAAAACAAAACAAAACCAAAAAAAAAAAAAAAAAAAAAACCCAAAACAAAACAAAAACCCCACAAAACAGAGCAAAATGCCCTTTGGGGCTGGAGAGGTGCTTAAGAGGACTTACTGCTCTTCCAGAGTCCCCGGGGTGGATTCCCAGGACCCGCATGTTGGCTCACAACTTCTTATAACTCCAGCCCCAGGGATCTAGACCTACCTTCTGGCTTCCATGGGCACCAGGCACACACATGGCGCACACATGTGCATGCAGGCAAACACACACATACAATAAAAATAAATAAATGTTTAACAGATTCTAAATGATTATCTTCTTGATTCCAAAAGTGTGATTTTTCTTGCTGAGATTGTGTCTAACGTTGTACGTGCTTGGATTCTGACACCTGCGGTCATGTAATCACTACAGCAGTCAAGAACAGAATAGCTCCGTTACCTCCCGAGAGTACCTTGTGCCTCTCTGAGGCCATCCTGTTCCCTCACCCCCTGACCCCTGACACCCTTTGACCTGCTTTCTGTTACCTTTTCTAGAATGTAATATCAATGAGATCCTACAGTATACGCTGTGGCTTTTAAAAGCCTTCAAAGTTACCGTTCAGCAAATGGGCTTTCTTTTCCTCTTGTGCAATTCTACAAAATTTGATATGTGACTTCTAATAGTACAGATTCATTTCTCCACAGCTCTCTCATGCTCTCTTTGTCTAGCTAGAGCTGTGCATGCCTCTGTTCCTTGGCATCGCTGATACATTCTCTATCACTGTTGTTCACTTTGTGTACACAGGGTACACAGCGTGCACCATTTGAGATGGGCTGCTTTCATTCAGTGTAATGCATGTATTATAAATACATTTTTTTTACTTTTTTTATTGTTGTTTTATATAGCTGGGTGTTTATACCTGCATGTATGTCTGTGCACTAAACGCATGCCCAGTGCCTCTGGAGGCCAGAAGAAGGCATTGGATTCCCTGGAGCTGGAGCTACAGTTGGTTTTGTTCTGTAATGTGGGGTGTTGCAGAGCGAACTCAGATTCTCTGGAAGAGCAACACAAAGTCTTCGCCACTGAGCCATCTCTTCAGCCCTTAGGAATTTGTTCTCGATTACAGTTGTGTTCGGTCCCATAGCTGGACCACAGTCTATCCAGTCAGCTGTTGAAAGACATTTGAAGTTGGAGTTTTGGGAAATGTATAAAGAGAGCTTGTATAAACATTTATGCAGAGCGTCTTCTTTTTACTATGAAGTTTTATTTCTCGGGGGCAAATGCCTTCAGCTGGATTGCTGAATCTTGTGGTAAGAGCATGTTTCACTTCGGAAAACATGAAGGTCTTCCAGAGGGGCTGTACCATTTTGCACCATCAGAGCAGGATGCACAAGGGCTCTCTTTGCTTTGCATCCTCTCTGTACTGTGAGTTGGTTTTCTCCTAGGCATTCAAGTAGGTGTGCTAAGGTGTCTCGTTGTGTTTTTAATACTTCACTAGAGACCAAAGATGCTAAATACTTTTTCATGTGGCTGTGTGTGACTGGAGCTGCTGCCAACATTCATCTCTAGGTTTTCCTGTGGACATGCCTTTCTATGGTAAATACCTAAGACTTAGATTAAACTTTTCATTAATCGTGAAAAAAGTTTAAGGTGGAAATAGAGGAACCCAGGCTGGACAGATGGCTCAGAGGTTAAGGAGCACCACCTGTTCTTCCAAAGGTCCTGAGTTCAATTCCCAGCATCCACATGGTGGCTCACAACCATCTATAATGTGATCTGGTGCCCTCTTCTGGCGTGCAGGTGCATATGCAGGCAGAATGCTGTATAATAAATAAACAACAAACAAATAAATAAATACATCTTTTTTTAAAAAAAGAAAGAGAGGAACCCTGAGTACAAGGAGAGTTTACACAACATGATCTTCCCAGGGAACTTGGCCGGGTATTTACCAGCAAGATTGGGGTGCCACTGCAGACTGCGTAAGCATGCCAGAATATCATGTTGTACACCATAAAAGAAAATAGCCAAAGGGTCAGTTGAAAACCAAGAATGCTGTTCCTGTTGAAAACTGAGGCCTCTCCAGAACAGCAAGAGTCCACCCCTCCCCCGCTACAGACTAGTACACACCAAGTAGCAAGCACACAGAGGAAAATGACACAGTGTCTATAGGAAAACGATGGGATTCAGGACCCCATGACTTTAGGGGTCAGAATATGCCATGCCAAATCTGCCCTTTGGACATAAGGATTGTTTTAAGTTGATTATTTTGAGAACCTACAGCTACAAAAGAAGGTCTGAAAACTGAATTTTGTAAGACATTTATATTTACAAAGGAAATCTCCATTTCATGGGGTGTCTCTGAGTAGAGGGAGCTGACTAAATCACCAGAGATTTACCAGTGGAGGCAGCACCCACTTAAATCTGCATTCCTAACAGGACTCTTGGTGCTTTTGTTTGGTAGTGGGTTTGAACTCAAAGTATTTTCAGGTTTTGTACGAGTATATATTGCATGTTGAGCACATTGCCCTGCGTAATTCTGTCCGTCCTTCCTCCTCTCTCCCTCTTCCTCTTCCCATTGTCCCCTGTGTCCCTCGGCCAGGAATGGCCAGCCTGTGGGCTTTGCACACCACAGGATAACTATGTGTGCAGCCTAACGCAAAGTTGTCAACTTCAAACGTTATGTGATTTGTGTGTGTGTGTGTGTGTGTGTGTGTGTGTGTGTGTGTGTGTGTGT
>OU015751.1:22742805-22757730 GCA_907169655.1 Acomys percivali | reverse complement strand
GTGTGTGTGTGTGTGTGTGTGTGTGTGTGTGTGTGTGTGTGTGTGTGTACACACATGCTTTTAGCAAGCAGCACCTGTCAACTGTAACGTGCCTGCCATGTAGGCTTCGGTAAACTCTTGCTTGCTTTAGAGTATAAAGTGGGACTGCAGCTGCACCTGATCAAAGCTGGCTTTGGCTTTTAACATTTGAAGTAAAATTAAGAGAATGTGATGTTGCCGGGTGGTCGTGGCACATGCCTTTAGTCCCAGCTCTTGGGAGGCAGAAGCAGGTGGATTGCTGTGAGTTTGAGGCCAGCCTGGTCTACAAAGCGAGTCCAGGACAGTCATGGGTCACTAGAAGACTTTGTTGATCTATGAACACTATAAAGCTGTATTTACATAATCACAGGCATCATTAGGCCTTTGCTTGAGAAGGAGAAAAAAAAGCCTCTCTATATAGACCAGGCTTACCTTGAACTCAGGGATCCACTTGTCTCTGCCTCCCCAGTGCAGTCTGCACAACTGTTCATATATGCCATCAGACCATGACCCAGAGTGGTGCAGGACTGTATTTTGATGGTGAAGGAGTAATTATCTTTTCAAGTGCTACTTAAAAATCAAGCAGGATCAGGACAGAAATTAGCTAGGGTTCGGCAATATGGAAATTACTCCGATAAGAGTGTTAAAATTACACTAAGAGAGTTAATATTATAGTAAGAGTGTTAAGATTACTGTGATAACAGTAAGAGTGGTCTCGGGTGGATCAGCAAGGCTGAAACCCTCACTGGGGTGTGTAAACAGAGGATGGAATCTGCGGACACAACTGTAATAAAACTCCGTTGAATAAGCCCAAGGGGAGCAGAAGGCAAGAAGGCAGAGGTAGGGAGATGTCGACTCGCATAAGGAGTTAAGTCTTTTTTATTTTAGTTATTACGTCAGCTATGTGGGCAGGCTAGTGCTCCCTGGTGCATATGGAGGTTAGATGACAACTTTTGGGAGTTGGTTCTCTGTCCACCATGGGGTCTGAGGACCAGACTCAGGGCATCAGGTTGGTACAGCAGACACTTCACTTGCTGTGTGCCATCTTGCCAGACCAGGGAAGGATTTTTTTTTTAAGGTTGAAACATAACGGAATATGTCTATATAGTAATATTTTTAGAGATCCAATAAAAAAAGAAAAAGAGTTTCTTTTCCCTTACCTGTAATTAATTCCTTTACAGTTTCTCTTTTGTTGCTGTTCCCTGGAGGCGGCTTCCTGTTAACTAGGCTTTGCCTTCAAGATTGCCATGCTGGTCTGGTGAAATACTGACTACAGTTTCAGCTGCTCAGAAAGCCCGAGGCAAGAGTGTTGCTTGAGTCCAGGAGTTTGTGGCCAGCCTGGACAACATAGTGAGGTCCCATCCCAACACAAGGACAGACATTCTGTCAAACAAGTGTATTTCTACTCTCTTGGTAGACTTGTGTACCTGGATCCAGATCAGGCTAGGTGGACTTGGGCGCATAATGCTAATAAAAGTATAGTGAGCTATACATGCAACTTAATGTTTTCAGTTGACTACTCTTTTTTTTGTTGTTGTTGTTGTTTTTACAAGACATGGTTTCTCTGTATAGTCTTGGCTATATGGGACTCAATTTGTAGATTAGGCTGGTCTCAAATTCACAGAGATCCTGCCTCCCCGAGCACCGGGATTCAGGTGTGTGCCACTGCATCCACCCAGCTCAGCTGACCACTTTTAACAAGTATGGGGAAGGAAAGCTATTATTCTTTTACCTTCTCAGAGGTCTTAAATTGGATTCATTGGAACAACAAAAAAAAAATAGATTAATGGGAGGAAAATGGAAGGTTATTAACGTGTATATGTCATATAAATGAGTGTATTTCGAAAGAGGTAGCTTAGATTTTAAGGTTAAATGTGACCCTCGGCTGAAACCAAGCATTCTTCTGTGTGCACCTCCCGTCTTGAAGTAGTAGTGCTGGGATTGTAGCTGCATGCCACTGTGACTGGCTTTTTTCATGTGGATTCTGTCAGGCTTGCATTGTAGGCTTCTACCCTGTGAGCCATCTCACTGGCCCCCTTTTCATTCTTCATGGCTGTTTTTCTCAGGCCATGCTTTCTTATTACAAGAGGTTCGTTTGTTTGTTTGTTTGCTTGCTTGCTTGTTTATTTTAAAGAAAAAATTGTTTGACCGTGTGTGGAAGCAAGCATTCCATGTCCCCTCTCTCCCTCGTCACCTATTCCACCGAGGCAGGGTCGCTCCCTGGAGCTCTCATGTCCTCAGCTGGGTTGGAACCCAACCAACCTCAATGATCTCCCTCTCTTCCCCAACCCTTGGCCAGAACTGGGGTTACAGCCTTGTGTGGGACCATCTGCCCATTTCAAGGGTGCTGGAACCCACCCCCAGTTACCATGGTTGTGCAGCAAGTCTTAACCACTAAGCCATCTCTCCAGGCCCTCACTGCAGAATCCTGACATGGAGCAGGAGCTGAAGAGGGACATGAAAAACAGCACTGCATCTGGTGCTCCTCCTTTGACGTTTTTAGACCCAGACTTTCATTCTGTCTTCAAGGTATGCTTTGGTCTTCTAGTCCGGGCTAGCCTGGAACTTGCTGTGTGGCTAAAAATGACCTTGAGCATTTGATCCTGCTGCCTCTGCCGCCCAAGTGCCGGGATTACAGCTGTGTCCCACACCTGCCTATTCTTGTACTTTCAAACATGTTTATATTAGCACGTTGTATTTCACACCTTGCCCTTTTAGAAAGCCTATTCTTAGAGCCTCCTCTTCTATTCATACATAAACTTTTCTTCATTTTCTAGTGACAGCTGCACAGTATTGCCTGTGTGGATGTGTCACGGTTTAATTAATCCTCCCGTGGCAATTCTTGAGGCGTTCTTAGTCTTCTGTTACAAACCATGGTACGGAGTCAGGTGTGCCCAGCCTTTCACAGGTGTGTAAGTGCTTATGGAGTATGGTGTCGGGAGGACTACTGGGCGGTTTGCAGTTTTTGTGGATGCTACCAAATTGCTCTCCATAGATTGTCCCTACTCTTCAAGTGTTGTGTTTTGTTTTGTTTCGAGACAGAGTTTCTCTATGTAGCCCTGGCTGTCCTGAAACTCTCTCTGTAGACCAGGCTGACCTCAAGCTAGAGATCCACCAATCTCTTCCTCCAGAGTGCGGCGATTAAAGGCTTGTGCCACCACCACTGAGCTTGTACCTGTATTTACGTCAGTGTTTGCCTTTCTGTAGCTGTACATCTGAGTTACTTCTTTGTGTGCGTATTTACTGAAGTGCTGAGGGCTGAGCCTAGCACTTTACTGCTGAGCTAGCTCTGCTCCCTTGTCGCTAGCCCCGCTAGCTGTCCATTGGTTTGTGAGTTGGGGCTTCCCATGTTTTGTGATTTTATTTTTAATATTTGCTTATGTCATACCATTGTTTATCTTTCTGTATTTGGACGTTTTACTTGTTTGCTTATACAGGTGCATATTTAGCGAGGTGCTTGAGGGCTGGATTTAGAACCTCTTGCATGCTAGGCAAGCGCCCTATCTCAGAGCACCCTGCTGGTTTCCCTTTAGAGGGTGGCTCTTTAATCTGCTGAGAACAGTTATCACAATGCACTTTCCTGTTTAGAATCTTTTTCTGGGAATAAAACCAAACCCTGACATCTATTGTAAGTAGGTCTGAGCAAGCCTTGCCTCACCTGGACCTTAGTCCTTCATTTGTAAACCAGAGAAAGGTTTTGCTAAGATTTCCTAGTCCTGTGACCTTAAGGCAGTTCCCCAAAGCAGAGCGCTTTAGGCTCCACCTTCTACCGCCCTGGGCGTTGGGATACTCTGTTGATAGTTCCTTGCAGTCTCCTTCTCAAAGTGTCTTGTTAGAGAGGTGATGATTTATTTGGTTACAAATTTGCTTTTCAGTTGCCTTCCTGCACACACTTTTTAGTCAGAAATGATCTACCTGTTTTCTTTCATTTTGTTTCAGTCTTCACAGATGTTCTCTAAGAAGCAAGCCTTTCTTAGTGACAGTGCAGAGTGTGGAGCCAGCCAGGTGTTCAGAAAGAAAATGCTGGCGGTGGTGGCACCCACCTTTAACTTTAATCCCAGCACTTGGGAGGCAGAAGCAGGTAGATCTCCGTGAGTTCGAGGCCAGCTTGGACTGCAGAGTGAGTTCCAGGACAGCCAGAGCTGTTACACAGAGAAACCCTGTCTCAAAAAACCAAAAAAAAAAAAAAAAAAAAAAGGAAGAGGAGGAAAGAAAGAAAATGCTCTTGCTTTAATTTGGTTTAACCCTAATTAAATCTGAAAGTCCATCTTCATTGCTGCCTGGTTGCCCCTGTTGGCCTGTTGAGCTTCCCAGTCACCATGGGAAACTATTGCTCCTCAAAATGCTGCACATATCCCTCCATCAGAGAGCCAAGGACTAAGTTATAATGGGACTGGTCTTGGTGGTGTTTCTCTTAGTAGTATCCATGGAGATCCCACTAGAGAAGATATTAACATACATCATTTCATGTAACCCAGTGGTAAAATGAGGCATAGACATTAACATGTGAACTGACACATTAACAAAACTCCAGACTGCTAAAACTTCCTGGTTAGCGCACTCTCTGCCTTGGATGCTTGGCAGTTTGTTCCCTACACAGCCAGTGAATACATTGGTATTCTTGAAACACTTAAAGAAAGATTGTCTTTGTAATTATTTGTATGGGTGGGTGTAATCCCACCGTGGCCATAGGAGGGTATTGATCCTTTGGAGCCAGAGTTACAGGCTGCCCTATGTAGGTGCTGGGAACTGAACTCCTGTCCAGGAAGAACAGCAACTGATTTTAGCCACTGATCCATCTCTCTAGCCCTGAATGCCATTTTTATCATGACCTTTTCCTATATAAGAACTCAAAGATCGCTTTCTGCGTCCTGGCTGGATCAGCGAGCAGGCACGGTCTCGACATGCAGAACGACGCCGGCGAGTTCGTGGACCTGTACGTGCCTCGGAAATGCTCCGCAAGCAACCGCATCATTGGTGCCAAGGACCATGCGTCCATCCAGATAAATGTGGCCGAGGTTGACAGGGTTACAGGCCGGTTTAATGGCCACTTTCAAACCTACGCTATCTGCGGGGCCATTCGCAGGATGGGCGAGTCAGATGATTCCATTCTCCGTCTGCCTAAAGCTAATGGAATTGTCTCCAAGAACTTTTGATCAGAAGAGATCGGGAATACTTGTCATAAATAAAAATAAGAAAGTATCTTTAAAAAAAAAAAATAGAACTCAAAGATCTTCTCAATTGAATGTGGCTTACCTAGTTATTCTCCCAATCTTACCAGATCAGCTTGTTCCAGCCTATGTGTTGGTTGTGGGGTTTTTTTTCCCCTGTCACATTGAAAATTTCCCAGGGCCCTTTCCTTCTGGTTATCAGTGATGACCACAGTCTCTCCAGACATGTGTGTTGTTTGTGCACATATCTGCTGTTGCCAAAAGCAATGCTATTTATATCTATACGTATGTACACTGGGGAAATGTTAGTTTAAAAATGAATCACATAATATTCATAAATATTAGGAGCAAGGAACTGTATAGTTTATGTTATACAGATGCTTTTCATGTGAAAATAAAATAGCTAAGTATTATAAGCCCTGTCTGTGGCTGTGTATCTACAAAAGGGAAAAACAGTTGAAGGAAATTCAGAACCAAGTGAGGAAGCAGATGTGTGGGTAGATCTGTTATCGTGGGTGATGCACGCCAAGTACAGGTAATTTAAATTATGAAGCAGTGTGCTGTGCATTGCGAAAACAGGAATATGCAGGGTGCAGAGGGGGCGTAGATGGATAGTAACTCAAATGAAGGTACCCTACAAAAAAGTCAGGGCTCTGTCTTCTTCCACATCTGCCTGGAGAAGGAGAAGAATGAAAAAGCCAGCTGTGTCCTCAAGGTCACTGGTTAAAGGGCAGAAGTCATTTCCCACTAATTCTCCTGATGGAAGTGTCTAAACTGACCCCAAGGTTTGGGGGATGCCCCTGACATTTCTGCCCTTTCATCAGAATTTTGTGCTGACCTGGGCCCGAAAATGAAATTAAATAAAAGCTGACTCGCCTGCCTCTGTCATTTATAATCTTTGTCCATATGCTGGTGTTGATGCTTGCGGGGGCAGAGGACAGCCTCCACTGTTTGCCTGTGGGGTGGTCGTTGTGTTAAGGGGTTTTATGTTTCTTTTTTTTTTTTTTCTTGGTTTTGTTTTTTGTTTCCGTTGTTGTTTTGTTTTTGTTTTTTGTTGTTGTTGTTGATTTGAGACAGGGTCTCCCTGGCCTAGAGTTTGGCAAAGCTGCCTACTGATCTGCCTGTCCTGGTCTCCTTAGGAGACTTGAACAGACCCTGATCTGGTTTGGTTTTGTTAGGTTTTTTAGTTGTTGTTTTGAGACAGGGTTTCACTGTGTAGCCATGACTAGCCTGGAGCTCACTGTGTAGACCAGGCTGGCCTTGAATTCTGATTAAAGGTGTGCAACACGCTGGGCGGTGGTGGCGCACGCCTTCAATCCCAGCACTTGGGAAGCAGAGGTAGGTGGATCACTGTGAGTTCGAGGCCAGCCTGGTCTACAAAGTGAGTCCAGGACAGCCAAGGCTACACAGAGAAACCCTGTCTCGAAAAGCTAAAAAAAAAAACAAACAAAAACAATAAAGGTGTGCAACACTATGCTAGGGCTTAAAGAGAGTTAACATGGGCTCCGGGAGTGGATGAGATTTTTGTGTTTGTAAAGTGCCATGGAGGCCGCCCACTCCCATTTATAATTTATTTGTACTTTTTTAGACGCCTCTTTGAAAATATAATTTTTAAAATGTTTCAAGGAGCCAGCAAGGTGGCTCAGCGGTTAAATGCTCTTGCCACCAAGCCTAAGAGCCCGAGTTCAAATTCTGAGACACACACTGACGTAGAAGAGGACTGACTTCTGCCAGTTGTCCTCTGGCCTCCACACACACACCATGGCATTTGCACACATATATGTGCACATGTATGTATGCATATTGACACACGAATGCACAAGCATGTAATAAAAACTTAAAAGAACATTTCAAATGTGTCTTGCTTTCTTAGAATCTAAACTCTTTGGAGATCATTTAAATCCCACACATGGCTGGGCATGCAGTATGAATGCAGAAGTTCATTTTCAGTAAAAATGCCTCAGCAATTCTCCTGAATGTTGAATTAGCTCTTGCTATGCCAACAAAGAACCCCCAAATCTTTGTGACTTTCGCTCTCAAACATCGTTTCTCAGCATTCTTAAGGTCCGCTGGCCTCAGCTGGTTCAGCCAGATCTGACAGTGGTTTGTTCAGGCTGGGAGCGTTCTCTCATGGAACCCGGGTGGAAGGGCCCATGCCTGCTTCTAGAGTGACAACTGGGTGAAGCAAAGGAAGACTAACAGTTGCTTGTCCTAAACGGACTTTGGAGAACTCGTCCGCATTCCGTTGGTTGGAATGAGGAATGTGGTTGAGACACACACCCCAAATAAAAAGAACAGGAAAGTGGGGTTGCCTCTGGGCTAGGGGGTGTGAGGGTGAATGTCTGTTGAACAGTAATATGAACAAATGCAGATGTCTCTTTCTTATAATGAAAAAAAAAATCTATTTAGAATCCTCAGACCAGACCCAATCGGAAGCATAGTCAGGAGCCAGTGGGACACAGGGTGACATTGGCCTCAGCAGTGTCACCAGAGCTGCTTCCCAGCTGTGTCAAGTGTCCTTGGTATCTGTAGGGAACATGTTCACTGTCTTCTGTGTTCCTTCCTTAGGGGAAACTTGATGGTACTTAGTGCTCAGGCTTATTTCTCTCGAGGGCGGCCTTCTTACAGCACATGGGCTGCTTCTAGTGTCCTGGCTGCCAGGAAGGTGGGTAACATTCATATCTGGTCTGATTTGTGGCTTTCAGCACACTTTTCTTACCCTTTAAAACCTTTGTTTTGGGCTGGAGAGATGGCTCAGAGGTAAGAGTACCACCTGCTCTTCCAGAGGACCTGAGTTCAATTCCCAGCAACCACGTGGTGGCTCACAACCATCTATAATGAGATTTGGTGCCTTCTTCTGGCCTCCAGGTATAAAGCAGTCATATACATTAAATAAATAAATCTTTGCAACAACAACAACAATAAGAAAACCTCAAACCTTTGTTTTGCTGATAGTTTTGGGAAGGGCAGGAACTTCACTTTAATCTTGGTGAGGTCCCAGGTGTCTCTGATACAAAACACAACATTAAAGCAGTGGTTCTCAATCTGTGTGTCACATCATATATCAAACATCCTGCATGCCCGGTATTTACGTTATGATTCATAATGGTAGCAAAAGTATAGTTATAAAGTAGCAATGAAATGATTTTTATGCTTGAGAGCCACCATAACACAATGAACTATATTAAAGGGTTGCAACATTAGGAAAGTTGAGAACCACTGCATTAAAGGAATTTTTTTCTTTAGTGATATTTTAAATATGACATGAAAAGAATCTGGTAGGGAGGAAGGTTTCCAAGGGCTGGGAGTGAGAAAGATTTAATTAAAACTTTAATTTCATTAATGGAAGCATCTCTCAGCATTGACACAGGAAATAACAACTGCTTCCAGCTAAAACGTGGTGCTGTCCAGCTTGACGCTCCTGCTCCCACTGCTGTGTAGCATGGCCTCTCCGCCAAGTCGCATTTACTCCTGTGCGACGAGCGGTTCAGTTGCCTGTTACTTTTCAGTGCCAGATCTGCCTTGTACTGTCCTTTGCAGTGGCTGTTTCTTGTCAGGAGAGGGGCGCTGCAGGAGGAAGGGCTGTCTCTTGTGATTCTATGTGCTCTTCGCTTGGCGTTTCTGTGGCATCCATACCTCAGTAGCTTCTCGGACGCCCGAAGGGCACCTGACCAACATCCTGCAGTTGTGAGTCCTCCATGGCTTTTCCTCGTATCCCCCAGAGTGGCTTCCTATAGTAAATTTTGTGGATGTGATACCTTAGTAAAATTTCCAAGCTCCCACAGTTCTGTTCATTAGATCTGGGAGTCATCCCTGGCAAGACTGGCCCTTTCGGGTGCTCTCTGACTGCATCCCAGAGCTGCCATCTCTTTGTATCTGAGTACTTACTCGGCCTTTACAAGCTACAGTATTTTATATCAGGATTCCTCTGTTTAAGTTAGTGTGTAATTTCTGTCCTAATTTAACCTTGACCGATTTCTCTGACTTATAAGCAGTGGTTCTCATAAGTTGTTCTGAGGCCAGTACATGCACAGCACTTAGATGGGGTCTGACAGAGTATTTCATCAGTGTTCAGTGACACTGCTGCTACTGTCATCGTCATCATCATCATCGTCATTGTCATCATCACCAGCAGCTAAAAGTGATATTTCTATTATTTGTCCGCAGGATGTTTCGTCTTAATGCCCTTTCTGCATTGGCAGAACTAGCCGTGGGCTCTCGGTGGTACCATGGAGCATCACAGCCCACCCAGAGCAAACGAAGACTCATGATGGTGGCGTTCCTGGGCGCCTCTGCAGTGACTGCCAGTACCGGTCTCTTATGGAAGAAGTGAGCGTTGTTCTGCCTTGGTTTTACATCAGAGTTTCTTTGCTGAATCATTTGGTATTGACAGTGTTGATCTGTGAAAGAAGGATTTTCCAGTAGTTGTCTACCCCGCTGGAGCACCTCACACCTGGCTTCCCGGCTGCGTGTTTCCTAGCGATGAAGGGATGGCTTTAGGGAATGGATGGCTTCTCAAGCTTCAGGTTTCAGTAGCCAAATGAAACAGTAATTCTTGTTACTCTTGTGTCACCAGATTATTTTCTTTTTTATTTTCTTTTATTAATTTATTCATATTACATCTCAATTGTTAGCCCTTCCCCTGTTTCTTCCCATTCCTCCCTCCCTCCCACTTCCCCCCTTCTCCCCTCCCCTATGTCTGTGATTGAGGGAGACCTCCTCCCCCCTATATACGCTCTTAGAATATCGAGTCTCTTCTTGGTAACTTGCTATCTTTCCTCTGAGTGCCGCCAGGCCTCCCCATCCAGGGGACGTGGTCAGTGCTTTATACATAATAGCCAGAACATGGAAACAGCCTAAGTGTCCCTCAGTAGAAGAATGGACTAAGAAACTGTGGTACATTTACACTATGAAATACTACTCAGCTATTAAAAACAAGGAATTCCCGAAATTTGTGGACAAATGGATTGATCTAGAAATTATCATAATGAGTGAGTTCAGCCAGAAGCAAAAAGACAAACAGTATATACTCACTTATATCAAGACACTAGTCCAAAGGCTACATCCCGTGAAAAACTTTACTTAACAGGGAAGTGGGTCAGAGAAGAGGACATCCTATTGAGACTTTAGGAGAGAGTAGCATGGAAGAATGGGGAAATAGTAGGATCCACAGGGTCCTGGAAACCTACAAGAAGAACTTTATGACAGGCAGATCTGGGTCCTGGGGTCCTCCTCAAACTAAGGCACCAGCCAAGGAGAATATAGGCAGTAAACTTCGAACCCCTACCAAGACCTAGCCGATGAACATGATATTCTCCACCATTGAGTGGAGAGTGAGATCTGACTCTCACACGAACTCTGGTGCCCCTTTTCTGACCACACCTGATTATTTTCTTACTAGTTATTGAGCCTTCCCTGGAGAGATATAGCGAGCCCGCAGACTTCTGTGTGACTCTCCCATCCTTTGTGTTTATTTCTCTTCCATCTCATTGACTTGTCCTCAAGTTGATATCATTATGCTCGGCTCTCCAAAGCAATACATTTTAAAAATTAATTCTATTGAATAAGTGTATAATAAAGTGTACCCAGTTTAAACATACAGTCCCATGATTATTAACAAATGTATATAGTTGTGTAACTACCCCCAAATCAAGAAATAGGACATTTCTACCAACCCATAATGTCCTCCCATGCTGCTTCCATGCCAGTCTCACCTTACCCACAATTCCAAGTGACTGCTGTGCTGATTTCTATCACTGTCACTTTGTATTTCTGAAATTTGATGTAAGTGGGATCATAAAGAATTTATTTCTTAGAGGGCCGGTGTGGTGGCATAGTCTTAAATCACAGCCCTAGGGAGTACAGAGACAGGAGTATTGACAGTTTGAGGCAGCCTGTCATTAAAACAAATAGTGGCAAAGTAATAACGGTGCATATTTGGATGTGTCTTCTTTAACTTAGCCTCGTGTTTTTGAAATGAACCCATATGCATCAGAAGCTGGGGTTCTTTTGCAATCAAATAGTCCTCTTTTATATGAGCACCCCGGTTTATCTGCTTACCAATTGCCTGTTTTTGGTTATTTTGTTCTCATTGATAAAAAATGGCTTTGAAATTCATATGTAAATCTTCATTTTCTTTGACTAAATACCTAGGAATAAGTTTGCTAGCAAAGTGTAAACTTGATTGAAAACTGCCAAACCAAGGCAGCAAGGTTTGGCTCAGAGGGCAAAGGCTTCTGCCACCAAACAAGGTGACCCGAGTTTGATCTCTGGGTCCCCCATGGTGGAAGGAGAAAACTGACTCGGGAGAGTCATCCTCCGTGACCTCCACACTCACTGTGGTGTGCACCTCCCAACACAGGCATAAGGGTAATAAGATAAAAATTATTTTGGGACTAAATAAAACCCTAACCGCTTTTCCCACCGGGTTCTCGGCTGTGCACCACTGTGGACTGGCTGGGCAGCGATCCTGTTCCCTCTCCTCTGGTACTAACTATTCTGGTCAGAGCATGCGGCATTTCTGTTGTGCTTTGCTTTTCATTTCCCTAACAGCTGGTGATGCCAAGCTTCCTCCCACAATTAGTGGTCATTTCTCCAGCCTCCTTTCTGAATTGTCTATTCAAATTGCCACTGAAATGAAATTACTTTTAAAAGATTTTCATTTACATATATGTGTGTGTTATGTGTGTGTATCTGTGTGCGGCTATGTGCACATGTGTGAAGGCACCTGCAGAGACCGGAAGAGAGCACTGGAGCTGGAGTTGCAGGTGTTTGTGAGCCCTGGACATGAGTGCAGGGAACTGATTTGGGGCACTCCACAATGCAGTGCATTCTCTGAACCCCCAGCCATCTCTCCAGCCCCAAATTGGGTTTTGTTTTGTTTATTTTTATTGGGTCCTAAAAATTCTTTCTGTACACAGACTCCGGCAGACATACACTTGTAGACATGGTCTCCTGGTGAATGGTGTGCAATCCGACCTTTTTCATGATGTCTTTCAAAGAACAAAAACTTAATTTAAAAAAACAAAACAAAAAAAAAAAACTTAATTTTGAGGAAGTCCAGTTTGTTGGTGCTGTCTTATAGCTTAATGGGTTTTGCTTCTTATTGAGAAAGTTTTTGTTTATCCCCTAGTGTGTGTTCTCTGTGCTCTTAAGTTTTAGAGTTTTAGCTTTAGGGCTACCTGTGGGTTAATTTTTGTCACTGGGGTGAGGTAGAGGTTTGCTCTTACTGTGATGCTAGGGCTCGAACCCGGGCCTTGTGCATGCTAGGCCAGTGCTGAGATGTTCTCCCCGCCCCCACGCCTGGTTACTGCAACAGCACTGAGGAAGCTCAGCGGCCCTTCTACCACTTAACTCTTCAGCAGCACCAGTTGCTCGTGCAAGAGGCCTTTGCTTTCTTAAGTGTTTGGGTTCAGTAGTCTGTACCATTGTCTTTTAGATTTATTTATTTGTCCATTTATTTTTATTCTGCATATATGCCTCTTTGCCTGCATGTATGTACACAGCACATGTGTGTGACGCCCTTGGACTCCAGAAGAGAGTTAGCTCCATCTTATAGTAATGGGTTTTGTTCTTTTCTAGTATTTACTTTAAGGTAAAGTTTTATATCATTAATTTGATATTTCTTTCTTTTTTCTTTTTTTTTTTGGTTTTTGGTTTTTGGTTTTTGAAGACAGGGTCTCTCTGTGTCAGCGTTGGCTATCCTGGACTCACTTTGTAGACCAGGCTGGCCTCAACTCACAGCGATCCGCCTGCCTCAGCGTGCATTACCACACCCGGCAATGATATTTCTTTTTTTAATACAGGAACTTAATACTACCCTCCACATAGTGCTTTAGCTGTATCTCACATATTTTAACATATTGTTTTTCACTTCATATTATTTCTTCGTTCTTATTATTTAGTCTTTGTTTCACTAATTAGTTATTTGGAAGTATGTAACTAACACTTAAAAATATTTGGTGATTTTTTCCATACTTTTTGTTTGTTTGAAGTTTGTCTATAGCTTAATCCACTGTACTCCAAGAAATAATTGAAAGGGTTTTGTTTAGGTTTTGGAGCAGTCTTTCCATAGATCCCAGGCTGGCTTAGAACTTGTAATCCCAACTGCCCTCTGGCTCTGACCCAGCTACCTTAGCTTACCTCTGTGTTCTTCTGATTATAGACATACACCTCCATGACCACACCCACCTCCCTTTCACTTGTTTTTATGGCTTTCTTTCTTTTTTTGTTGCTGTTTTTGTTTTGTTTTGTTTTGTTTTTTTGAGACAGGGTTTCTTTGTGTAGCTCTGACTATCCTAGAACTCACTCTGTAGACCAGGCTGGCCTCAAACTCACAGAGATCCGCCTGCCTCTGCCTCCTGAGTGCTGGGATTACAGGCGTGTGCCCCCACATCCAGGCCATTTTCTTATTTTTTTTTTTTTTTTGGCACGTATTAACTGCAAGTATTAATGGTGTCCAGTGTGGTGCTTCCCTGTACGCATGCACTGTGTGTTGGTCTCTCTTTTAGGGGTTGGTTTCAGACATCAGGCCCAAAGACACCTTTGTGCTAGGCACCTCCTCCACCTGCCTCTGGGTTTTCCTCCCTCCTCCTCCCCCTCCTCTTTGTGATTGTTGTAAAAACAGGACCAACAGGCATTTTCCTAAGGGGCTGGCTGGCTGTGTTGCTGTAAGAGGTAGTAGGTCTCTGCTACTGCTGTTGTAGCGCACAAGCAGCAGTAGGCCACAGCTGAGTCTCTGCAGAACCTGGCGGCTATGGAAATTTGAATTCCATAGCATTTTTGTGTATCACAGAATATTACTGCTTTGATTCCTTTCAACCATTTTTTAAATGTAGAAACCATTCTTAGGTCAAGAGCTTTACAAAAGCAAGTGAGAGTCTAGACTTGACTTATGGGTCATAGTTTGTCAATCTCTGCTCTAAACCTTATGTCACACATTTTGTGTTTGTCATAACCTACCTTTAGATAGTGGCCTGTCACTTATGTAAGAACTCTGCAATGGCATATTTTTTTATTTCCATTCACTGAATCTTGGTATTATTGTATTATACATTCCATAGCTGTATCTATACACACCTCAGAGAATTTCGTTATTGCTAGTTACTTTTGCTTTAAATTACATTTTAAAGAAAGGAGCAGGGCCAGGCATAGTGGCACATCGCCTTTAATCTCAGTCTTGGGAGACAGAGGCAGGTTGATCTCTATGAGTTTGAGACCAGCCTGGTCTTCAGAGTGAGTTCTGGGACAGTCAACACTATGGAGAGAGACTGTTAATAATAATAATAATAATAATAATAATAATAATAATAATAACAACAACAACAACAACAACAACAATAATAATAGCCGGGCATAGTGGCACACGCCTTTAATCCCAGCACTCGGGAGGCAGAGGCAGGTGGATCGCTGTGAGTTCGAGGCTAGCCTGGTCTACAAACTGAGTCCAGGACAGCCAAGACTACACAGAGAAACCCTGTTTCCGAAAAACCAAAAAAAAAAAAAAATTAATAATAATAATACAGCCATTGTCTTCAGTTGTGTACTTGGCTCTAAGCCCAAAACCACACAAATGTTCCTAGTTAAACTCAGTAGGTCCCAAAACAACAAGATGTGAATGTAGGAAAGGAACTTGTGTGGGGGAGGGGGTAGTGGTATCTACAGTATATGAAACTGTCAGAGAACTGTGTGTGTGTGTGTGTGTGTGTGTGTGTGTGTGTGTGTGTGTGTGTGTGTG
>OU015751.1:22700200-22742795 GCA_907169655.1 Acomys percivali | reverse complement strand
GTGTGTGTGTGTGTGTGTGTGTGTGTGTGTGTGTGTGTGTGTGTGTGCATATGCACATACTAGAGCTGCTTCCCTCCTCGAACTGTGTGGGCTCCAGGGATTGGACTGAAGTCACAGGATTGGTGACATGTGCTAAACTGTGCTGCCAGCCTGAGGAACTCTAAAGGAGAAAGAGTTTTGCATTTACCTACCCTGTTCCATTTCTAGTGCTCTTCTTTCATCTGTGTTGCTCACATTTCCTTTTCTGTCCACTTGCATTTGCCTTCATCGCCACTTAACTCTGTGCAGTGTCAACAACCCTAGTGGGATGCCTGGTGCTTTTATGTCTTTACTTGACCATGGCTTTATTTAAAAAGAAACAACAAGCTAGGAACTGTCATGTCAGGATTCACTGTGACACATGGTGAGATACTCCCTGCTTTGTGCTCTAAATCACGAGAAGCCACACCATCACAGATAAATCAAATTCTACAATATAGCTGAGCATAATACTGCTTCCAAATGTACTTGTAGGAATCTTATTGAAACAAATCACACCCCTGCTCTGCCTGCGGGCCTCCCCTTGAGGCAGGGTCCCTGTCTCAAAAAGCTAACCCAGAAGCCATCTCCAGTTGACAGCCACTCACAACAGAAAAATTAGTTTCTCCAAGGAAATCTCATTGGGTATACAAACCACACAAAAGAGCAGGCCCCATGCCCAGCAATAGTAGATGGCCAACACAAAATGAACTCAAGCTATTTGGGGATTTATTTATTTATTTATTTATTTATTTATTTATTATTTTTGCAGGGAGGAAGGCCTCCTATTGCTCTGTTTGGGCATTTTTACCTTACTGGTCTTTGCCTGTATATTATGATTTCCAATTTTGCTTTTTTTATGGAGTGTGTGTATGTAGGTGTTTCTCTGCTTTTTCTTCTTTGTTTTTTGTTTTTCTTTTGTTCTTGTTTGTTTTCTAAAGAGAGAGAGAAGAGAAGGAAGGTGAAAGGGTGAGGAGATGGGGAGGGCCCGAGAGGAGAGGAAGTGGGGAAAACCAAAGTCAGAACAGTTTATATTGAGCTGGGTATGGTCGTACACACTTTTAATCCCAGCACTTGGGAGACAAGGGTAGGTGAATCTCTATGAGTTGGAGGCCATTTTGGTCCACATAGAAGTTCTAGGATAGCAAGAGATAAGTAGAAAGACCTGGTCTTTAAAAAAAAAAAAGAAGAATATATATTTGAAAAATAATTATTTTAAATTTAAAAATCTGAGAAAAAGACTCTCCCATTATTCTAGTATAACAATAGCAGCATATTTTTCCTCGCCGCCCTCCTCCTGCTCCTCCCTCTCTGTGAGCACAGCTGTGGGCTCCTGTGGTGTTCCTTCATTAATGACACATTTTGTGTTCTCTTTGTAAAAGGTACCAGTAAACTTAACAGAATACAGATACGGTGTTAGGGGGAAACATCTTGGAGGTGTTTTGCTTTGTTCTAATTTGGTATTTTGAGATAGGATCCCACTGTGTAGCCCCGATTGGCCTGGAACTTGTCAGGGATCAGACTGCTCTGGGATTTCTTGTGGTCCTCCTGCCTCGGTGTTCCTGCGTGAGTGCTGGGGTTACAAGCAGATGCCACCACACCTGGCAGACTTGACAACTTAGGGTTTATAAAAACAACAGTGGGTCTAGGGAGCTAGTCAGTGGGTAAAGGGCTTGTTGTGCAAGTGTAAAGACCTAGGTTTGAACCCAGAACTCACAGAAAGCCAAAAGTGGACACGCGTTTATAATCCCGGTACTTCCACGGCAAAGCGAGAAACAGACCAAAGAATCCCTGGAAGCTGTGGCCCAGCCGGCCTGGAGTATGTTCATAGCCACAGACAGCGAGGGAGACCCTGCTTCCAACAGGTGGAAGATGGAGATCAGTGCCTGAGCTTGTCCTCTGACCAGCACGCACCAGCCGTGGTACATGCATGCTTGTTCACACTCCCACATTTCCACATGCACATGCACACATATACACATGCACACACAGAGAGACAGAGATTTTATTACTTGTTTTTTTGTTTCTTTTATTCTATTTCTACTTTAGTGCTGTAAACAGCATATAACATTTTTCATCTTAACCATTTAAAACATTTTAGTCATATTAAAAATGTTCTCATTGTGAAATAGGGCTCTAGAACGTCTTCATCTTGGTATATTCACTGAAAAGTAAATAAAATAGTATTCTCTTGAGTAAAAATGAAATGACATCCCCACTGAAAAGTAAGAATGAGATGCTATTCCTGGAGCTGGAGTGAAGGTACAGAGGGGTGAGAGCACTGGCTGCCTTTCCAGAGCATCCAGACCCAGGCTCAGTTCTCGTGACCACACAGCAGCTAATGACTGTCTACAACTCCAGTCCCAGGGGAGTGGGTGCCTCTGCTGGCACTGCACCACATGATGCACAGACATGCATTCGGGCAAACACGCATACACACAAAAGTAAACAAAATCTCAAAAGTGTTTAAGGGATGATATTCTCACTGAACAGTAAGAGGGAAATGATATTCCCACTGAAAAGTGAGAATGACATCATATACCCAGTGAACAGTAAGATGACTTGATATTCCCATTGTAAAGAATGAAATGACACACTCACTGAACAGTGAAAATGACATGATATTCCCACTGAACAGTGAGAATGAAATGACAGTCCCACTGTAAAGAAAGAGATAACATTCCCACTGTAAAGAATGAGATGACGCTCCCACTAAATAGCAACGTTCTGTGCCCACCACTGTCTGTCGTCAGAACTTTGTTCGCCTTCACAACCTGAAACTCCACCCATTAAGTAATAGCGCCACATTGCTCATTCTGCTCTGTGGCTTAACTGATCTTGCCAACTCCTGGAAATGCAATTGGAGAGCATTTGCCTTCTGTGCCTGACTTACTTTACTTGAGCAAGCTGCTGCTTCCGCTTCCTGTCATGTGTATAGCATTGGGGGTGGAGGGAGTGCTGAGTATTTTTTAGGAAGTTCTTCCTGTAGGAATCCTGACAAATGTAATTGCTCTTCTGCTAGGCTGTGTGTGGGTGTTTGTCAGTGTGACGGCGCATCAGACTTAACCTAGACTTATCTTTTGCATCACCAGGGCTCATGCAGAATCTCCACCTTGTGTCAACGGCAGAAAGACTGACACTGGTGACAAAGGGAAGACTAAAGATGACGGGGAAGTCTCCAGCCATGAAGGAAGGGCTGCGGACGCTGAGGCCGAGCCTTACCCAGAAGAGAAGAAGAAGAAGCGCTCTGGGTTCAGAGACAGAAAAGTATGGAACAGAGTTTTGGTAGTGATTCAGAACCGTGTCCTAAAGGAGTCGGGCTGCCCTGTCTCCTACTCTGCCTTTCAGATGGGTCCTGGTCTCTGCTGAGTTCTTCACCTCTTTACTAAGGTTGTACCCTAGGAGTGTGCAGTGTTATGTGACCAACTTTTCCTGGGGAGTCGCAACACACACACACACACACACACACACACACACACACACACACACCAGACTAAAGTGTGTTATTGAGTTGTTTTTTTTTTTTTTACAGGACCATGAGTGAAGAGTTATGTGCAGGAGTGAAAATTACTCAGACAGGTGTATCACCCAGTTCACACAGCTGGGACCCTGGGGCACCCTGCACAGCCTGCAGGCGGGCGGCTCACTGGGTTTTGGAAGGATGTGTTTAACGAGTAGCTCAGATAGTCCAAACCTCTGCCAGATAGCTCAGTTGGTTTCTGTTTCCCACAGGCTACTTAGCTGGTCTCTACTACTTTGCTGCTTCAGTGGCTGGTCTGTGAGGAAATCTCAGCAGTCTTTACTATTTCCTCCTGGCAGGGAGGGGCCTAGTGAACCTGCTCAGTTTCTGGGACGTCCTGGAGCTGTTAGGAGTTGCTTCAGGAGCTTCCTGGCAGGGTGGAATGTGTTCTAATGTCAACTACTATACAAGGTGAAATCAAGGGGAGCAGAACAGTGTATCTAGGGTTGGTCTTCAGGATGAACCCACTCTTTGTTCTTTCTGTGTCTCCTCCCTCCCACGCCCTCCCTCTACAGGGACTCTCTATGTAGCCTTAGCTGTCCTGGAACGCCTTCTGCAGACCAGGCCAGGCTCGAACTCACAGAGATCCACCCATCTCTACCTTCCAAATGCTGGGATTAAAGACAGACACCACCACATCTAGCTCTGGGGCTTCTTACTGCTTACCCTTGTCATAGCTATACCGAACTTGTCATATTTCTGCTTTGCTTTGTCGCACTGTAAAGGGGGAATAATACTGTGGAGGAACCTACGATTCCCAGAAAGCCAAGTAGTTGTTGACAGTGTGACCTGTGATCACAGCCTCGTGTAGTGCTGTTTACCTCAGAAATGTAAAAATGTAGTAATGCCTGTAACATCAGACACTGCAGTTCCTCAGGCATGAGCAAGGACACTCAGAAGGGGAGGCAACTTGCATGTTCGGATTAAAATTCTCAGCTGCCTTCAGCTGCAGAACTACAAATGCTAAGGCAGATCAAGTTATTTCTCACGTGTGGTGCCTTGTGTGTCTGTAAGAGTCACTCCTTTGAGAAGTACTGAGATTTAGTAGATGAAATTACACATGTATCTTCTCAACTTCTAAACCCATTTGTGACTGGGGTGAATTTCAACAAAAGTTGTGCATCACAATTGGTCAGGTATCTGCCGAGTTCTGTAAGTTCAAAGCTTAGTGCTGCCTCACGCTGCCAGTTTCCTTTATACTCTTCTACTTTAAAAATAATCAAAAGGCTCAAGTCAGCATTTACTAACCTGCTTCCACGGACAGCCCTCCACTTCTCCCCTTAGCACATGACAGTGCCTCCTGCTTCGCAGTGACACTAAAGCTACCAGTGCGGTTTATGAATTTTAACTCCTGCAGCTATAAAAACCTAAGGAACCTATGTCAGGATCAGTTCTTGCTTCTTCTCTAGGCTCAGAGAAAGAGATGGCCCCCTCCCTCTGTTCAGAGGTCATCATCATGTGTGACATTTCCCAACATTCCTTCTCATAACTTAATCTGTTTTGTTGGTTTTTTTTTCAGTCACTATTTATTCTAAGTAACATATAAACATAGTAAGAATTCCATCTATGATTTAGTAATCATAACCACATTTTATTAATACCAAATTTATTTATTTTTTTAAAACAGAAAGTACAGTTTGTAAAAGCAAAATTTACAAAGCGTGAACAGATACATCTAATAAGACAAATGAGATCTTTTAAATAAAACCAAAAATTTTACTGATATGTTTCTTTAAAGCAGAAGACTAGGCCCGGCGAGATGGCACAGTGAAAAGGCCCTTGCTGCCAAACCTGGGGCCTGAGTTTGATCTCTGGAATCCAAACCAAGCGATGGAAGGAGAGAACTGACTCCCACTGGCCATCCTCACACCTCCATGTGTGCACTGTGATGCACTTATCTACACACGCACATGGGCACACGCACAGAGAGGGGGGAGAGAGAGAGAGAGAAGTTGGAGAAATACTGTGTGATAAAGTGTAGTTTTTTTAAGTGTAAACAATAAAAACCATCTCTCCCACTATTCTGACATCAGGAGTCTGCACTGTTTTTAAGGAGACTGTATCTCCCACGTACAAGGCAAAGCATCCTTATTTCCTGTTTTACTATAACAAAGATTTTTCTTACTTTGCCAAGATCTCATGTATAGCTTTTATATACGACTTGACTTCTGCTTTTCACATATATGTGGGGTGCCACAAATGGATCTGTTTGTTTGTTTGTTTGTTTGTTTTTTTGAGACAGGATTTCTCTGTGTAGCCTTGGCTGTCCTGGACTTGAACTCACAGAGATCCACCTGCCTCTGTCTCCCAGAGTGGTGGGATTAAAGGCATGCACCACCACGCACAGCTTCACAAGTGGAGTTTTTGTGTGTGTTTTGTTTTTGTCTTTTTTTCCCAATGTCTTCCACCTCCTGAGTGATTATTGTATGCCACCATGCCCCAATACAAAGTAGATTTTTATAATAATCACTTTTTTTTGTTTGGTTTGGTTTTGTTTTGAAATATATAGAAAACTCAGCAATATACTTTTAATCTAGTTTAGCAGACAATTGTTTAGAACTTTGTGTTTTTAGATTGGCAACGCAAGCCATGAATTTTGGACCTGGGACATTGTCTCCCCAGGGACAGTGTAGCTCGTCATTACAAGTCACTGTAACTGGTCCTGATAGCTAGCTAGTTTTGTCTTCAGAGTTAACCTCTGTGAAGGTGAGGATTGTACAAGTCTTGCTGTGGACCAGATGTTCCAGCCTGGCCTTCCCCTTGAGGAAGCCTTAGGGAAAACCTAGCTTATGCCACACAATGGGCTCGGTGGCATCTGGGTTGTGTTTTCCCCCTGAGGCAGGAGCAGTTTCTACCCGACTCAGGACAGCAGCCTCTTATTGGGGACACCCTTTACTGGCCACTTTCTTCTCAGTCTAGGCCAACAGTCGATCTGCTTTCCTTGCTGCATTTCTGGTCCATGCTTGTCAGCCATTTTACACAGCTGGGTAGTTATTTGGCAGTGCAGGGCCTAGAGGGACCATCTAACAGGCAGGCACTTTCAGCCGCTTAGATAGGACAGTTCTGTGCGCTGCAGCTGGTAGAGTGGAGTGGAGGCGTTTGAAAAGGAATGTTTAGGCCAATAAAAACGCAGGGGCTTATTGGGTTCTTGGCCCCTTGGTCTTCCACCAGCAGGGCCAGGACAAGGGCTTCTCTCCTTCCCTTGTCTGCCTTTCACCATCGTGGCCTGTGAAAGAGTGAGCACATTCACTTTTACCACCTGAGTCAAGTGTTCACCATGAGGTGTATATACTTTTAGCTTCCTGTTTTAATGTTAGCTCCCCTCCCCTCCCCTCCCCCTAAACCTTTGATGCTAAGGATTGAACTTTGGACCAAGCATGAGATGTGTTTTAATTCTCTTGATATACAGGGGACAGGCTCCAAGCCATTGAACCTTTAATGTTTGCTATGGATGGAGTTCATTGACACTTATTTTAAGTGCCACTTATTCAGTCCCTCCCGTCTCTGTATTACTTGAGTGTTGCCTGTTGGATTCTGAGGCTTAATCAGACTTGTGTGTGGTCCCTGTAGCCACACTAATGGTAGTGGTATCTCCTGTCATCAGTAAACATGTAATGTCTGGCTCTTTTTCTCCTCCTCCTCCTCCTCCTCCTTTTTAGATTTACTTATTTTTGTGTGTATTTAAATTCATTTCTATGCGTATGAGTGTTTGCTTGTGTGTTTGTATGTACACCACATGTGTGCAGTGCCTGTGGTGGGCAGTGGCACAGGAGAGTGCCAGCTCCCCGGAACTTGAGTTCTAAACAGTTGTGTGCTAGCATGTCGTTGGTGGGAATGGTTCTCTGAAAGTGTTCTTAACCACTGAGCCATCACTCCAGCCCCTTATTTTTCCTTTTAGCTATGGATACTCAATGTCTAGATCTTTCCATTCATTGTGATTGTAAAATGGTAATACTCTAATTTGTTTCCCTCCGGGGCCCCCCTCCCCCCCTCCCCGCCCTGCTCCCCCCACCTACCTCCTCCTTTTTCCTTTTTTGGCAGCATGTCCTCCGGGTGGCCTCTGGCTCCCTGTGCAGCTGAGGGCAGCCTTGGGTTTCTGATCCTTCTGCCTCCACCACCACATGCTGGCATTAGAGGCAGGCTCCATTGTGCCTGGCAACTCTTTCTCATTTATTAATTTGAATATTTCATAAAATGAGAAACCACCCCTCATCTGCTTGCTTATAAGTCCTTTCTGGCTACCCGTTGGTATAGTCCACATGGGAAAAATAATCCCTGAGTTTTATCCAGTTATGCTTAGCAGTTTTATGGGAGATCCGCCTTAACGTAATGATGCTTAAGAGAGATTGACAAATGATGGACTGAACCTTGCTTCAACTAGGATGTGACTGATATCTTGCCAGAAAGAAATTTTTTAAAAAATTTTTAATTGAACTTATTTATTATTTTAAAAACCCAACTACTGAGAGATAATGCACTTATTTCAAAAATTAGTTGAGCAACATGAGAGAATCGATGAGCTTGAGCCGAGCATAGCATAGTAACATTCTCTGACTTTGTCATTCTAGGTGATGGAATATGAGAACAGGATCCGTGCCTACTCCACACCAGACAAAATCTTCCGATACTTTGCCACCTTGAAAGTGATCAATGAACCTGGTGAAACGGAAGTGTTTATGACCCCGCAGGACTTCGTGCGCTCCATCACGCCCAATGAAAAGCAACCAGAGCGTAAGTCATTAGTGTAGGAAGCAGGCTTGGGAAACCCTGCTGTGCCTACTTTGCCTCCTTCTCTGGACTTGGGAACTGTCACGGGTCCAGGCAATAATTAAAACCACCATTTGACTATTGGTGCTGGGAATCATGCTCAGCTTCCACGGTTCAGTATGGATGTCTTGTTTAGAGGAGCCAGCCAAGAGAAACGGCAGCAGAGTAAACAGTTAAGTATGCATCTAGGAAAGGCTGTGAGGAAAATGACTGAGTAGGGCACTCCAAGCTCCAGACCATCTCTCAGGGCAAGACTCATTGTCTTTGTGAGCCTCAGTCTCCTCAGTGCACAAGCGGGCAGGCAGTCACCGCGCAGCAAGTCTGCTGGATTTTCGTGACAGTGCTGGTTTTGCCTCCTACACTTTTCCAGCTCAGCAGGCAGCCCTGATCCTGGTGTGGAGGGCTGCCTGCAGGGGAGGGGGGGGGGGGGGGGGGGAGGGAGATGGCCAGCGCAGACCTTGTTCTAAAATGTTTGCATTGTGCATTTTGGCTTACTCAGCAGTCCTCAGCATCTAAGAGAGGAGGACATGACAAAGGATGTAAGTTTTGTACAAATGCTTTAGGAAAGTAACTGAAGGTCTGGTGACTGCAGTCTGTAACAGCAGCCGAACCCCAGGGAAGAGAGAATCTGATTTCTCTTTTCCTCAGCATAATAAAAATAAATGAAAAAAAAAAAAAAACCAACCTTAACAAGAAATTACACAGCCATACTAACAAACAAGAAAGTTGAATCCATTAACAGGAACAAGAGCTCTTGATGGGAGTTGTCCCTGGCTTGTCCAGGGAGGACACCTGTGGTGGATAGCATGAGGACAGTCAGAGTTCACAGAAGAGCAGTGAAGATGGTTCCAGATAACCGAGGCTTCCATAGGTTGTGGCTATCAGACCTGTCCTGCACAGAGTCAAAGGATGCACGAGGCAGCAACTCAGAGCCACATAAACAGCATTAAAAACCAAGCAGACATATAAACCAGTAATGGCTGAACGCCCTGAATCTGTGATCTGTAATCCAAAATGCTCCAAAATCTGATGTATTTGGACTGTCAGTCTGACACTGTGCATAATAATTCCCTATTTTACCGCTTGTGAATTACAATCAAAACACCAGTGCACAAAAAAAAAAAAAAAAAAAAAATCAGGTAAAATGATCAGTATGAAACACAAATGTACTTGGTGCTAAGTTGTACCTTCTCCGCTCTGTTGTGTGGCGTCTGCTACACAAACTGTGGCTTCTTGGAATGGCTAGGAAGTGAGCTCTGACTGTGTAGAGTTGAGAGCTGAGTAGCACACCTTCCTTTAGGCTTTCTTTTTCCCCTCCATTTCCCCTCCATTCTTCCACACCAATCCCCTGCCTTTTAGCAAGCCTGAACAAGGCACCATTTACATGTAGAAGAATGTAGGTCACCTGTATGGCAGAATGTCTCTCTTCTGCATTTTACTGGTTGTATCCCTACGATGTTTGTTATATTTCTCGGTCCTCTGTGTTTCCTCTATGTAAAAAATACAGAGAAAATTCTAGAAAAGGACACTACCAAAATAACTATGAATGTTGAAATCAGAAGGACGTATTTTATTTTTTTCTCAAATGTTCCTTTATTTCCTAAGAGGCCTTTTATATATTCATTCAAGAAGTATTGAGTTGCTTTCTGCTCTCAAAGAGTGTTCTAATAAAATAAACCAAACTTTTCATTAATTGCTTTGAACTTTAGATGTAGATCCTTTTTAAATGTTTGTTTATTTAATAGGAGTGTACATACCAAAGGGTAACTTTGCAGTGTTGATGCTCTCTCCATGTGGGTCCTGGAGATCAAACTCATGTGGCCAGGCTAATGACCAGCACCTTTAACCACTGAGCCATCCAATCCAAGATTTAGATCCTTCTGAACTTGCTTCAGTAGCTCATTTTGTGACATGTGAAGGAGGAAAGTAAAGCAGACTTGTATGCAGAGGAAAGAGGCTTGCGAGTATTTTCCCGTTTTTTATGATAGCAAAGAATTCTCCTGCCTGCAAGGCAATTGCCATCCAGATACAAATCTCATTTCTATCAGTAACTTGAAAGAATGTAATTTGCTTCCAGTGTGACAATGAAAATGAGCCAATAGTTCAAGACAGGCCACCAAAGCCTGCTTCCGCACTTAAGGAGTATTATCTTTATCCCATTTAAAACAATTATATTTTCCGCTTGCCTTCATATACTCTGCCATTTAACTTGGCGTCACTTTGCTGTTCGCTTATTTGTTTTCACGCTGGTGGGAATCAAATGCAAGGCTTTCTGCATGCCATGCAAGCACTCTACCTCTGAGCTACATGCCCCCAGCCTCCCCAACCCCCTCCCCCCACCCCCAGCTTAATTACTTAAAGATGTACTACATAAACTGAACAGTGCTGAGCGTGCCCACCACCTTCTCCTTTTCATGGGAAGCTGGAATAAATGGAGAAATGCCTTTCTTATGAGAATCATGAGGGGAAATTCTGTAATGGTAAAATGAGATCTAATGGGAAACTGGTTTCATTTTCATTTGCTCATTAGCAAGAATTCATTAGCAAGAATGTTGGTGTAGCAAAATAAAATATGCTGCTCCTGTGTGGGGTGGTTTGAAGAAGAAGAGTAAGGCAGTCGGTTTCTGTAGTTTAAGTTGCTGTCTTCGGTTGGTCTCCAGCCAGCCCTTCCTATTTCAGCTTTGTTTTGTCATGACTTCACACATCCTATCCCAGGCTACCCAGCAGATCTAAATCTGTGAGCTTAGCTTTAGAACTGTTTAAAATAATCACGAAGCGCATACTACATAAGGCCCTCAAATTAAACATTTTGAAACGAGCTGATAAATTTCAGAGTGAAAAGATGAATAAGAATACTTCTGTACTAAGTATCAGAAAATATAGAGAGAGAAAGTAGCCATAGTTAAATGTGAAACACAGTAAAAGGGAAAAAAACACCATATGCTCCTTGCACACATCTCCTCCCCCTCTATGAAGTCCATGTGTCACCACCATCCCTGGATATAAGGACGGTGGCTCAGGTGGCCGCTCAAGCTGTGGGTGTGAAGTGGCTCTCACTGTTGTAGTAAAAACCATTTCTCACCAGGCATGGTAGCTCACGCCTTTATCCCCAGCACACAGGAGGCAGAGGCAAGCGGATCTCTGAGTTCCAGGACAGCCAGGGCTACACAGAGAAACCCTGTCTCCAAAAAACAAAACCACACATTCTTTCTCACAGCCGTTCTATGGTGTAGGTAATCAGAAGCATGGGATGGGTAAAAGTTCCGGAAACAAAGGAGTTTTGTGCAGAGCACAGCTTGCGCTTTTTGCCTCTTTGTTTCCTTTCTTTTGTGTCAGCCTGGCTGACTTTTCATCTTGTGTGAATGGAGAAGCAGGTCTCCCTGTCTGATCAGGTCTCCTGGACTCCATGTTCCCTTTAGAATCACCCTTCACCATTTAAAAATGATCTTTCAGATAAAGAGCACTTCAGTTAGTGACACAGACTTTATTCTTGATCAGTTGTTTTAAATGTATTTTATAGTACTGTTTTTCTCCATATACCTACTGTGTTCTGCATTTGTTTGTTTGTTTGTTTACAGGGTTTCACTATGTCTGCTTTTATCTTTGATCTCCTTCAGTACTGTTTCCTACAGAATAGAACAGCTGCAGCCAGCTCCCCCATTCATCATGGTCCATGAACAGAGAACAATTTGTACATTTTTAAAGGGGGAGGAGGAACACAAGAGTATTTTATAACATTTAAAATTTACATGCAATTCAGATTTCAGTGTTGATAAAAAGTTTTATGGCACAGCATGCTCTTTGATCCTGTGTGGCAGTTTTGGAGCTGGAAGAGCAGAATGGAGTAACTGTGACAGAGACCATAAGCATTTGGCCTATAAACCTCAAGTTTTTATGTTCTTTCAAAAAGGAAATGTGCTAGCCCTCGGTATGGAGCATTGTGTGGGAGTTAAACATGGGCTGCCTGAGTGTGTGTGTTTTCACAAACTCAACATATCATATATTACCTTGGACATCTAGTACAAGAGTTCAGAAATCTAAGCACTCCCAAGCCAGCACTAGCTTTTGGGGACATTTAAAGCCATGATATGCTATTGTATAGGGGATAACCAGTATTTTTTTAACTTACTGTAGGCACTGGGTCTCATTTGTAACCCAGGTTCAATTTAGAACAAAGTCTGTTTTGTTTTAAAGACCAACTAGTAAATATTTAAGGCTTAGAGGGCCAAAAGGCAAATAGTAAATACTACTCTTATCTCTGGGCCTCTAAGAAAAAAAGAAAGATGTCAGGCACATTGGCACATGCCTGTAATCCCAGCACCAGGGAGGCAGAGGCAGGTAGATCTCTGTGAGTTCAAGGTCAGCCTGGTCTATAGAGTGAGTAAGGACAGTCAGGGCTACACAGAGAAACTCTGGAAAAACTAAAAGAAAAAGGAATACACAGAGAAGAGGAAGACTGTCACTCCCAAAGTGCCCCTTCTGTTAGGATTGAGTGATGAGGTGACGGGTGACAAAGACAGCATCTAAGCAACTGCTGAGTGTTCAGCAAATGCTGGCACTTCTTACATTGTGATTTGCTTGGCCTGGGGGTATGAAAGACCTCAGAGCCTCTGGCGAACGTGAGTGAAGGAGAAAAGTGGTAAAAGTTAGACAATTTGGAAGGTCTGTTATGGTTACAGACAACTGATGAGTCCTAATTACTCAAATAAAAGTACTGAGTTTAAAGGATGGCACCCGGACATGACAGACTGGATGGGGAACAGCCCACAAGGCTCAACCCTGCGTAAAGAACTGTAGGCGGCTGAGGAGGGCGGGAGCACCAACTGACTGTCCAGTGCCCAAAGGTCCAGCTGGGATTACATACATACAAGTAACATTATATGGATGAAAGAGGTTATATTTAGGAGTGTGTGTGTGTGTGTGTGTGTGTGTGTGTGTGTGTATGCGTGTATGCAATATCAGTGAAAAAAAGCAGCCAAGAATTTAAAGGAGAATGGGGAGGGGCACATGGAAGGGTTGGAGGGAGGAAAGGGAAGGGTAAAATGTGATCATTAAATTAAAATCTCTCTTTTTTTTTTATTTTAAAAAGTATTGACTTTAGATAAGTGACCATTGTAGCCTAGCTTTATTAAGCATTATCATTTTTTCTATTTGTGTGTATTTACTATGTGAACATATATACATATGTGAGCGTATTTGTGTGCACATTTAGTATGTATGCTGTAGAGACCAGAAGTCAGCTTTGCTTCATCCACTTGCTTCATCTAGATCTTAGAGAGTTCATCCAGCCAGCTCTGCTTGGCCGACTGTGGGCTTACAGTCCTGTGTCACCACGCCTACCTTTAGCATCGGAACGCTCCTGGACTTTGCATACCAGTGCAAAGTATCAGACCCACACCTGAAGTTTAATATGCATGAGATATTGCTGAAATCTGAAACTTTGATTATAAAAAGATTAACAGTAAAGGCCAAGAAGTGTATGATTAAAGACTATGAAAGCCCATAGAAGAGAAGCTAGATAGATCATCACTCAAGCCGACGAAGGGCGGACAAGCTGTAACAGTTAAGATTATTCAAAAAACCCTTAGTGTTCCACATGCTTTATAAAAATTTGGAATGTTGAGATTTTATATTCTTCAATAAAGCTATCTTGTGTGAACCCAGAAAACTGGCTTTGTCTCATTATGAAAGGCCTTGCAGTTTGTCACAGTTTACACATTCTGAATTTATTAAATGGTTACTTGTGATGACCTATTTCAGCAATCTGGCCTTTGAATTAACTGAAAAGTGTGTAACAGCTGAGCTTGTGTGTAAATGTGCTGCCCTGTCGCTGTCCAGATTGCACCTCCCAGTAGTGGTGGCGTGGTGACTGACCGGCCGGCCACCCTGTGTTCTGGTGAACTGATTAATCTCACATTAGGGTTCCTTGGCCTCCTAGTTAGTTGTTTAAGCAGGCAACAGAGGAGAGATTTCAGCTAAGGATGGCGGAATGCTTTGTAGAAGGCATAGACCTTTTCCCGTGGGCCCTTTGCATGCGTCCCTTTTAAGAACTTGCCGTTAGCTTAGCTTTCAAACTACCATCCTCCTCCGCCTCGTCCTCAGGTCTTCCTGACTGCTTTGTGGACTATTTGAACATTTTTACTGTATTTTATTTTAAGTGGTCTTTTTGTGTCTTGACTATATTTCTCTGAATATATTTAGCAATTTAGCATGGAGATTATCCACAATTCTCACACTGTTGTGTGCGAATTTAGTTTTACTGCTTCAGGTGAATAGCTGCCTTACCACGGCAAGGCCTTCCCACTTCATGCTGTGTGCGCCGTCTCTATGTAAATATTGAAAACTCCACCCACACTGCTTTTGAGGAGGACTTTAAGAGAAGGCAGTCCTCTCTGCCTCCTCCTCTCTCAGATACTGACTGCTGAACCATACCTGCTGTTCTTTTAGCCTCTAGTTCCTGGTTTTCATGCACCGTCATTTCCTGTCTCCGGAGAACAGGTCCCCTGCACACGGAGTCACCATTTCCCTTCATCTTAGAATGCTTGATTTTGTCTTTATTCTTTAAGGATGTTTTCACCAAAAAAAAGGAATGCATGCTTGGAGTTCTTTACTTTCAGCACTTGAACCGGCTGCCTCAGAGTTTTTTCTTTTTTAGTAATTAGATGTTTTTGCCTTTTTGAAAAATTCAGTTTACATGTCTGTCTGTGGGGTGTGTGTGTGTGTGTGTGTGTGTGTGTAGTTTCTTTTTATAGGAAATAGAAAAATAAGAGGAAATAAGCAACATTTTAGTCATCTTTGTTGCTCTCTGTTCATTCTATTGGTTGGTTGGTTGGTTGGTTGGTTTTTGAACTGGGGTCTCAGGTAGTCCAGGCTGGTCTTGAAGCAGATGGGTAGCTGTGGAGGGCCATGAGCTCTGGGCATGGAAGCAGTGCCCATTACAGATGTGCACCACCAGGCAGTGCCCATTACAGATGTGCACCACCAGGCTTGGCTTCAGTTCTTTTATTGTAGAAGTTTGTTCTGTCTTTTTGAATAATGCCATTTTAAATACTGTGATGGTTCAAATTAGAATTGTTTCCAGAGTTTCTTATCTGTTCTGATTATGTTTGTTTTTGTTTGTTTGTTTATCTCCCAGAGAGAGATGTAAACACCTTTCCTCATAAGGTCCCAAAGATAAGCCAAGGCTCAATTCTGTCAGAATTCACTCTGAGTTTATGAGTTTATTAGACGTCCTTAGAGCATAAGTGAGGGGCTAATTATAAAAGTGTGGGCATTCCTCCCATCTCAACAGACCATGCTCAGTGAGGATGAAGGCTTTCCCATAGTCACTTAGATGGAGCCCCACTTCCCTGTCTCCCCTGGCCTGTGTACTCCAGCATCTCCAGGAGATCATGTGTAATTGAGGCAGAGTTGCATGTAACAGGTGGTCAGGAAAAGCTGGAGACTCAGGTGAGGCTCTCCCAATCCTCCCTACCACTCCATGAGGGGACATAGATGTCAACAAGCCCAGCTGGGATAACCCCAAGATGGCAGTTGCTCAGCTTGAAGGACAGGCACTCAGAACAGTAGCCAAGTTGTTAAAAGCAGAATGAAGCTTCTGATGCTGGCACCATGCTCTAGTGTGAAGACTTGAGACTGCCTCACCCATGCATGCGCAGTTCACACAAGCACCTTGCTGTTCTGATATGTAAGCAAAGCGCTGTTGTCTGTCTGCCAGCATTTGTACTTTGAGTCTGAAAATGGGGCAAAACTTTGATTCCTTTGTGGCTTTGGGTGAATATTGTGGCTAAGCCATCTAGTTTACTTAATTGAATAATTTAAAACAGAACCAGGGGCCATCATGTGTTTCTGGTGAGTTACAATCAGAGACTGATTTTTTTTTTCCTCTCCTTTTCAGACTTGGGCCTGGATCAGTATATCATAAAGCGCTTTGATGGAAAGGTGAGCCAACTGGTACACAGATGTTCTAAGTTTACTAAGGTTTCTGGGTTCCTTTAAAATCATGTGTGACAGATCCATGAATGCCTCTTAGCTGAGAAAAGTGTGTTAAGGTTCGGAGGCCTGCATCTTCAGGAGATCTGACACAGGAAATCAAGCAAGCGGTGGGAGTTTGGGGGGATGGAGGGTCTTTGCTGGGTTGGCTGACTTGTTCTCTAATGTTTTTCCATGTTAGGCAACTTCTGGTTTGCTTACTCCATATATTAAGGCTAAATCTAGTGTTTACTGACGCTTGAATATGAACGTAAAAGTCATCATAAAGATAAGTGAGTAACAGTGTATTCACATTTCTCACTATTGAGCCTTCTGACAATTTATAGCAGTAATCCAAATATAACACCATGAAAATCTCTGTAATGCTTTTTTAACAGTTATGAAGAATTCTCCCAATGTGCATGTGTTTGCATTGTACTTTCACTACTTTGTACCTGACGAAGAAATCACATTATACCACATCATTCTTAGGCATTGAAATGAAACTTTCAATTTTATTATCTCATAAAGGTGCCAGTTCAACATGCTTTTCCCTTTCCGGATAAGGTCTTCAAAGGGGAAAAGAAAAGTTTACACAGTGTTCTAATGAAAGTAAGGGGCCAGTTTTTAAAATATTTTTTTAATTAAAATAAAGTTGTAGGGCTGGAGAGATGGCTCAGTGGTTAAGAGCACTGCCTGCTCTTCCAAAGGACCCGGGTTCAATTCCCAGCACCCACATGGCAGCTCACAACTGTCTGTAACTCCAAGATCTGACACTTTCATGCCAATGCACATAGATTCAAACTAAATAAAATATTTTTTAAAATAAATAAAAATAAATAAATAAAATAAAATTATATAATTTCCCCCTTCCTTCCCTTCCTCCAACCCCTCCCACGTACCGGGCCTCTCTCTTTGATATGGTTCCATGTATGTATAAATGCGTACATATATAAATACAGTCTGTTTAGAGTTGCTTGTATGGAGTTGATTTCAGGGCTGACCACTTAGAATTGGAAAGCCAACTACCAGCTCCTCCCTGTGGGACAGCTGACTCTCCTCCCAGTCATTCTTCATAGGGGTAGAACTCTGTGATGTTTCTTCCTGTGAAAGCTCACCTCTTGATGTGCTCAGTGTTCAGCCATGTGTTAAGACACAGTGCGTGTAACTTCCTTGTCATTTCTAGGAGACACAACTTCACAGCGGACTTCCTGGTTCTCTGGCTCCTAACAGTCTTTCTGCACCCTCCTCCATATAGTTATCTGAGCCTTTTGCAGCGGTTGTAGATGCATCTGCTGGGTCCAGGCACCCTACAATCAGTTGTTCTCTGCATTTGACCAGTTGTTTTGTGTCTGACGAAGAAGAAAACTCTTTGACTTGGGTCAGAGATGCTTATCTGTGGATGCAAAGATTAAGTGTGGAAGCTGATTTTATGGTTCCAAGGAACAGGTTCTCAAAGGGAAAATACTCTGGAAAACAAAAACAAAACCCCTCTAACTCAGCATTTAACAAAGCTGTCATCTGACCACTGACAGACATTAGCTTATTTAATTGCTTTCGTTTTTTAAATTTATTATAATTTATTCACATTACATCCCGATTGTTAACCCCTCACTTGTATCTTCCTGTTCCTGCCTTCCCTTACTCTTCCTCCCTAGTCCCCTCCCTTAGACCTCTGACAGAGGGGACCTCCTTCCCCACCATATGACCACTGCCTATCAGGTCTCATCTGGATAGCCTGCTTCCCCTTCCTCTGTGTGCCTACTTTGCCTCCCCACCAAGGGGAAGTGATCAAATCGGGCGCACCAGAGCTCATGTCAGAGTCAGTCCCCGCTCTCCCCGCAACCGTGGAGAATGTGCTGTCCATGGTCTAGATCTAAATAGGGGATCTAGGTTTACTGCATTCATGGTCCTTGGTTGGTTGGTCCATGGTCCTTGGTCCTCAGTTTGTGCAGGGCTCCTGGGTCCAGATCTACCAGCCTTGATGGTCTCCCTGTGGGGCTTCTAAACCCTCTGGGTGCTTTCATCCCCTCATTCTTCCATACCACTCTCAGAGCTCCACCCTGAGTCCAGCAGCGAGTCCCAGCATCTTTCCCAGTGGGCTAATATCCACTTATATATGTGCTAGCTCTTGTCTTTGGAGAAAAGTCACAGAGCACACCAGCCTCCTCTGTCACCTATTACATTTCAGCACTGTCTACTAAAAGGTCCTGAGTAACAAATGCTGACATCTGTAGCTAATATTGCTTGAAGAGTGTGGATATTTTTAATATTCAGGCTAAGACTAAAAGTTTCAAAACTTCAAGTTTTAGATGGCTTCAGATTTTCTCTGATGCTCTATTTGAAAAAACAACCTTTTGCAGCGTTGGATATCTAACAGAAGTGCACCACCTACCGAGATGTGCCCTGCCCTTTCAAATAATTTTATAAATAGCGTGTCTCAGTGTGTATGGGTGCATGGCGACCAGCCTCATGACCTGAGTTCCTTTCCCAGAATCTACTTGGTGGAAAAAAGAGAACCGACTGCTACAGGTTGTCCTCTGACTGCCACATGCACACCAACCTACATATGAACCATAAAAAAAATGATAAATAAAAATTTAAAATTCCTTTTAAAATTAAATAGCTAATCAATAACTTGTTGGTACTATTAGAAATATGATAATATAGCATGTGGAAGTATGTCATAACAGAGTTTTTTAGTGCACCCTCCTACTACACATGTATTTCCCTGAGATTTGTTAACATAGTCATTTCATATATTATACATTAGGCTTTATTTAAAACCATATAATTGTCTTTTGATGTTTTTAGCATCTAGTATTTGGCCTGTCAAACAAAGTATTTATTTCCAAGTGGAGCCTTATTAGTCAAACATCTAATCTTAGCTGCTCTCTTCCCTTGGTGTGATGTACTTCGTGTGGCTTACAATCTTTGTTTCCCATTTTGTCTTACCCCTTTTTCTTGGCAATCTAAATATAGAGGCTGTGCCCTGCACGTTCTATTCCTGTGACGTGTTGTAAGCAGTGCTCTTGGAATCAGATACCGCCACATTTCCTTCAGGCATCAAAGTGGAGAGCTGTATGCTGTAGATGTGATTATTTCCTGAGCAGGGGTGCAGGGGTGCAGGGATGCTGACATGCTGACGCCAGGCTTTGATGTCACCCTGGGCTTCTCTCCCTGTTTCCAAACGTAGCAGCAGCAGCAGCAGCAGCAGGTCCCCACTGAAACGAACTGTTCATCACCACCCTCCCCATGTCTCCGTCCTCTCCCTTCCCCATCTTTTCAGCCTTCCCTTCCTCCCCCATCTCCTCCTTTCCCATCTGTCAGTTGGCCTGCCTTTCTTGTTGATGATAGGGTTGAACCCAGAGGCTCCTGCATATAAATTGGATGCTCTACCACTAAACTGCAACCTCAGCCCAAAAAGCTCTTTAAGAGTTATTGGCCTGTCACTGGGCTCCCTCCCCCTCTGAAGGCTTCTTCTTCTTCACTCAGTTGATTGTTTCCTCGGCTGTATGGAAGCATTTTAGTTTTATGAGGTCCCACTTGTCAATTGTTGGCCTTAATATTTTCACCTTCCTACCTTTGAGAGACTTAAAATCGCTCAAGTCCGAATTCTGTTAAATTAATATATGTATTCAGCTCTTACTGATGCTAAATAAAGATAAAAATAGACAGAATTTTAATATTTTTGCTTCTGATTTATGTTTTTGCTTACCCACTAATGCCATTTATGAAAATAAGATATATTACTTATGTTCTCTTTCTTTTATAATAGGGAAATTTTTTAAAAAAGAAAGAAAGGGAGGGAGGGAGGAAGGGAGGGAGGAAAAGCCAGATTCCAAAACAATGAATGAGATTGTTCAGCTTCTTGAAGCCTGAAGCTCTCATAGATATTTCAGTCAGATATCACTAGGGTATGAATGAGAAATGAGGGCATGACACTCTAGGGATGGTTGAGAAGGTCCATTGTCGATATGAGGGAGAGCATAGACTGGCATTTGGAAGGGTCCAGACTGCCATGGTGGTGGGAGCAAGAGAGGAACAAAGAGAGCACTCAGAAACAAGGAGAAGCAAGATGCTCACGGCCCGGAGAGGTTCATGGTAGGGGACGGAGTATGCCCACCACGGTGACTCTAACAGGTGCTTGTGAGTAGGAACGGAGGGAGACTGGCAGCTGGAGTCTGCTGTCATATGTTAAACAGGCACCCCAGTTATCATCCTGATAACTTTGTAATAAAACCCCAATAACATAGTCACTGACTGTTTGTCAGTGGTTATTTTTCTAGTTTAAAATGAAATCGCTAAATAAACATGTGTGGGTCAGGCATCCCCTTATAGGCTTTTAATCCCCAGATGAGTCACTCAGGAGGGTGCCATCGAGCTGTCCTGAGCGCATTATTCCACCAACTCAAATCATTGTGGCCACATTAATTAAAGAGAGTGTGTTCATTCCTGTGCCCAGCCCGCCTCCCCCTAAGTCAGGTTTCAAGAGGTCAGCCTTGGACGTGAGGAAGACAAGGTTTTTATACCTCAAGGGTAGGCAGTTCCAAATGGGAGGCTTGGAGAACAAAATAGACAGGGCTACAGGCACAGAGCATAACAACAAGATGGTCACCACAACCTTTTGAAACAGGCATGGTTGTCGCTTCCTGGAGCAGGCAGTACAGAGAGAGCCATTTGTAGTTAAGGTTACAGGTGGGGCATAGCCCAATCCTGTGGAAACAGACTTAATCATGAATGGGAATGAACCCAGTTTGCCTTTACTAAAAGATGGTTTTTAAGCCTAAGATTACGGCAGGCTGGTTCATCAATAGGACCTTTTTCTCATAGAACATTCTTGCCTTATTACTGTTTGAAAAGATGAAAAACAGCAAAAACCACCACCCCATGTTTTCTTCACTTTCTGTTTGGTGAGAGTTGGTAGCGATGGGTTTTGGTTTGGGGTTTTGGTTTGGTGGGTTTGGGGGCAGAGTCTCAAAGGATTGCTCTGTATGTGCTTGAGCTGTCCTGCCTCTGCCCTCTAGATAAAACACAGAAACAAGTAATAAATAAATAAATAAATAACATTTTATTTGAGGAAAGAAAATATGAGGCATACAAATTTAATAGCTGGATTTAAGAACCAGAGTCCAGTTCACTGTTCTATGTTTGATTGTCTTATCATATGATCAAGTGGCAATTTGGAAAGTATTACCTGTTTTTTTTATTGACTCTGTCGCTCCTAAAGTGTGTATTTGAGAGACTGGATCTCTGCTCATTGTAATCTGGCTATTTGAGTAAAATGTTTGTGTTACGAACAAAACCAGGCATTTTTCTTCCTAGTAATGGTTTGCTGTGTGTTGGATGGAGCGTTTGAATAGGACTGGGCATAACCTTTTCTCATGAGCCAGGACTCAGAGTGTAATTAAACTACACAGTGACCTCGGGTGCTGAGTCAGCATTTTCGGAAGTCCTCTGGACTGGCCGTGAAGCTCTGTGGTAGAACCTGTGCTTGAGCCTGGGCAAGGCTCTGAGTTCAGTCCCTGACACAAGAGGGGAAAAAATGTTACTTTGACAGTTGCTAAAATTTCCATCTTATTTTTCAGAGATCTCCCTGTCATCTTTCCTATTCAAAGGTTTTTAAATCACTTTCAAAATCCTTGGTTTTTTTTCTTACAAATTAACCTCATTTATTTTTCCACATAGTAAATAATAATAATAATAACAACAACAACAACAACAATAATAATAACAACATCATCATCATCATTATTATTATTATTATTATTATTATTATCATCATCATTATCTAGCTTTGGCATGTGAACTCTTCATTTTCCAACGCATTTTTTCCCACAGTGTGCATTCCCACATCTGATGGGCATGTGTTTAGGAAGTGTTATAAAGCTGAGCTGGGATGAGAAGTGCAGCCCTGTTAGGTTATTCTGTGTCATAGTGCAACATGGTGTATAACAGAGCAGATGTGTCAAATCCCCATGCAGTCACTCAGATATGGGCTCTTCTGCACGGTTAATGGGTGAAAACACCATTAACCTCGCGTATCTTCCTTACAGAGAACTGGGACAGTGAGTGCAGCCTCTGGCTGGGTGCTTGTAACTGTTTTGCCCGTGTCCACTTTATGGAAGGGACGGACTGCCTGCCTGCTGACATGTACATTATCTTTCTCAGTTTGTAGCGGCACCATACCCTGTGCGTAACTGTCTTCTTCTCAGTCTGGTCATCTGGAGAAGTCTCCCTGAGTCATTTTAACTAGTTACTCCACTTACCCAAAGGAGCTCATGCTCTGTGTCCATAGGAACTCACTGCACCCCTCTGCTGTGGAATCCTTTGGGCCCCACAGAAGACTTGTAAATTGCTAGTACCATCTATTTTTCACTGAAGAACATTAGTAACGATGCTGAGCTGGGTTTGAAAATGCTGGTAAGTCTAGGTCAAACTTTATTTCACAGCCAATGAAGTTTACTTACGTAAAAAGCTTTTCTAAAACACTTGATATTTAGAGTGGAGCCCAGCTAAGTTAACTAACCTGAACTGTCCCTTCAGATGGCAGCTGACATGGTGACAGTCTTCATTACCCAAGGACAGCCCTGTTTAGTGGAACATAACAGAGGGAGCATATTCCATCCTCAACTGCTCCACTGAGTTCAATCCTCTGACCTCATCCGGATTTGGTTGTCTTATGTTTGAGGGAACAGCAAAACAGGCAATTCGCCGTGAAGTTGAGGCTAAAACTGTGAGGCATCTTAATAGGAGACTTTGATTCCAGAATCGCCGTGACTGCCCCAGGGAGAGACATGGAATCTTTGCATCTCTTCTTTAAGCACAGAGTGATTCATGCCTTGTGACTGTAGAGTGTGCCGCTGTTCTGCAGCTGTGTGATCTGGTGCTGGGAGGTTGTTTTGTACATCCATGTTTTATTGTGTGTGTTCTTTTTTTCTTTCTTTCTTTTTTTTTTTTTTCATTTCCAGGTTTTCAGTGATAATCTTTACAGGTTTTAATTGTTCCTCTATGTGTTGCGTTTTGTGATATGTATGTTTGATTTGAGGGGGTTTGTTCATATAATCAATGTCAATTTGTTTTTTCTTTTTCTCATCTTCTGATCAGGATTTCTGGCAGGTACTGACTCGGCAGCATGTGCTTTCAATTAATCTCTGCTCTGGAATCCACATTAGTGCTTCAGAGGCAAAGGTTCCGTGCATGCCGTGTGCTCCCCTCCCTGCAGAATAGTTCCGTTCCTGTCACTTTAAATCACTGGCTCTATCTCTAATATGACTGCACAGTCCTTGAGAACAGAGGACCCAGCACAACTCAAAAGGAAGTCTTATCAGTAGCTGTTAACACAGAGGGATGAGAAACTTAGCTGTAGTCATCACACTGCGTCAGATTTTAGTCAGTTGGTTGTGTAGATGGTAGTACTGTGTGGGTTATTTTTGTTTGTAAGCTACCAGAGGAATGGAAGACAGTCTAGATTAATAGATTTATTTCTCTTTTGAAATTTCTTAATAAATGAAGATGTTTGGTTGCTTTATTATTGCCCAATCAAGTAGCTTAAGAGGAAAGTGGTAGCTTTATTTTTGCCCTTAGGCTTTATTATTTTGCCCTTTTGAGCCAGGCAATGCCTGTCACTTGGGAGAGTAAGTGAACACATGGTCATAATATGCAGGTATGACTGGCGAGGGGATTTCCAGGGACACTCAGAACAAGTGCTTTTTAAATTAATCTTCAGATTCGAGGACTCTCTAACTACAGATTATAAATGTTTAAATTTGATTCATTTTAAATTACTCTTTCATTTTTGATGGTTAGCTGTAATAAAAAATATAAATTCAACTTAAACAGTAGCATCATTTGATTTGAAATAACTGGTGACATGATTAATGAAAACCATGAGTACTTTCTTTTTATCGTACGTTTTCCCCTGTGCTCCTATTTAAAAATGGGATGTGTTTTACTAGTTCCTCAAACCATTCACCCTGTTATTGATAGAATATGTTACCTTTCATAAATAACTATGGCATAAACTGTGTTCTGAAACAAACCAGTGCTTTTAAAATTGCATCAAAAGAATTCATTGATAAGCCCATTCCAATGCTTCAAATTCTGGAGATTCTGTCTTAGAGTAGCTAGCTATCCACATGAAAACAGAATTATGCTCGTCTTGGTAGGGCACTTGCCTACCGTGAACAAGCCCTGCATTATGAGGGTCAGTCACAAGAAAATGCCCTTCCCATGGCTCTCAATGCTATAGGACAAATGGTGGGAGGCAGCTCAAAATCCCTCACTCTTCATTAATAACCGTGTGATTATTTGACTCCCAAAGAGATCTGTTTAGCGAGGACTAATGAGAAGAGAGAAGCATTTTTATGTGCTAGCAAGTCTCTGGAACCTACAGCCTTGAGTACTCATGAACTAGAAGTAGTAAGTGCCAGTCATTGAGGCTTTCAGTACTATTCTTGGTTGGAGATTGGGAACCAACCATTACGCCACTTGCTTCAGTAGCACATATGCTGGAATTGAGGTGAAACAGAGATTAGCACCATGGCCTCTGTGCTAGGAAGCTACGTAAATTTTGAAGCAGTCTGTATTGTTCTACCATTCATATTTCCCTGACCTTTTATGGGTTTCTAAAATCAGTAGCTGAGTATATTACATAGAAACTGTTTTGGGGCTGGAGAGATGGCTCAGAGGTTAAGAGCACTGGCTGTTCTTCCAGAGGTCCTGAGTTCAACTCCCAGCATCCACATGGGGGCTCATAACCATCTATAATGAGATCTGATGCCCTCTCCTGGTGTTCAAATAGAACAGCGTGTATGTAATAAATAAATCTTAAAAAACAAAAACAAAAACAAAAAAATTTTAACTAATTAAAGTTTGAGATGTTAAATACTTTTAAATCAGCTTTTATTGCATCCTTCAAAAATACCTTGTAAATATATATTAAACATAAGCTTTTGTTTTAATAGATGGTGAGGGACTTGTTCATATTAGTTACTAGGAACAGCGCTTGTTTTGGTGACATCATTATGTATGTTTTAAGCTTCCCAAGCAAGCAGCAGTCACTTGGGTAAAGGAGATGGACCCTTGCTATCTTTTTGCAGGATCTGTTTGCATGCCGTTCCTACTGCCTGTAGAAAGGCCAGCGCCAGGGCCTGCTAGCACAGTGCGCTGTTCTTCAGGCCAGCTTACTAACGACATCAGACACTCAGTGTGTTGCACTGAGGAATATCCCAGGTCTCTTTCCAGTCTCTCGAGCTCCACCACTCCTAAAGTCTGTGGATTTAACATGTTTTGGTTATTCAAGTTGACAAAAGAAATAATAATGTAACCATTAAATGTCCCCAAAAGGATGTCATTTACTTCCTTGCCTCAAATATTCAGACTCCTATTAATACATTTTTAATTTTAGATTATTTTATGTTTGAACTTGAGATCAACTGAACCCATCTAATGTTCCATTGTTTATTTGAAGCATAAACATAACTGGCCATTACATTTCTAACAACACCTCATTCTTGGCTTTTTCATCATAAAACAATGTTTACAGTTCACTCTGATGTAAGAGGACTTTGTTCTAGACTAACTTCTGTTTTCATATTACTTAAATACAAGCATGTTTTAAGGCCACAGTTACAGGATTCTGGAGAGCTACTCAAAGCAAGCATCTTGAATTCCGTAGACACCGTTCCTAGCTTGTTCAGGTGTCTGCTGATGCTCTGTGGACATAGAGAACAGTGAAACTGGCTCTGTGAGACTAGTAAGAGTATAAAAGAGCATTTTTTTTTTTAGGAGATGCAAATTTTGAAACTGAATGAAATACACACTTGACAAAGGAAAGGCACACTCAATCATTGGCTCAGACTCTCCTCCAGTCAGCTGAGACAAGCTGAGCCTCACAATAGTGAGCTAAGCTGTCCTTCAAATTTGCAGCCCTCAGTAACATTTTCAGAAGTTATAAACGTGGACACTGTGTGCCCTGCGCTGCACATATAGCATATGAAGTACAGTGGTTTGTAATAAGGGCTCTGGAGTCAGAGCACAGTAATCTAGTTACCTTGGGCACTTACTTCGCTAAACCCAAGTCATCTGATATGGGATCCCAAGTGCCAAAGATTACAGGGGTGGCCCACATGCCCAGGTTATGCAGGGTTAGGGATTGAACCCAGCACTCTTCCACTTGAGCTCCCCTGCCCCTGCCTCAGCTCCCTAAGTTTTGTAAATTCTTGGCATACTTTTAATGCTCAGTGGTGTTCCACAAATAGCTCTTAATGTTTGGTCTCAATTTTGATATTAAATTTTTTTTCTCACAGGGTTCCCTGAGAGACTGTAGCAGTCAGTCAAGGGTGTGAGCAGAAATTCTTGCAATGAAACTTGTCTTTCCTTATGATATATATTTTCCTTGCTGTATCTTTTTCCAAATGGGAGAAGATGAAATTACTCTGCTGACCTATTCTTTCAAAATGTGTGCATGAGATTGTTTTACCCTGAGTGATAAGGAGGCCATTTATAATACCTAAGTGACTGCAACTGAGATGGCTGCAGAGCTTAGGACTGCTGGAGGCAGGGATTGTTTTCTAGGGAGTTTGTGTTTAGCACTAATCTATTTGTGTGACCAGAGTTCAGAATTAAATTCTTAGATTTAGGTAGCAGATTATCAGTAACGATCATGTATATAGTGTGTCCCACTCGGAGCTGCTATGAAGCAAATGTCAGAGATGGGATGCCAGAACATAAGATTTTTTTTCCCCTTCTTAGATGATACTTCAGCAGATACTGAGGATTCAAATAAGTCACTTCAAGAAATAAAGTTCTGTCCTTGGCTTGAAGTTAAATCCATTCCAGCAGATTTATTTGAATTGTTACTACTGCTTTTAATCACGTCATCTGCCACTGTTACATTTTAAGCATCTGCATGACCACATTCTCTCAGAGGCTAACTAATGAAATGAGCAGATTATTTCATCCTGGATACTTGGGTTGTTCTCAGAGCTCAGGTGGTTAGAATTGGGACTGAAAAGAGAATTAATTGCTTTCTGCAGATGGCATGATCTTCATCTTAAGCCCCCCTCCCCCACCTCAGTTTGTTGCACAGTAATTTATGTTGGCCTCCAATGCAGTGGACCTTGGAGAAGCTTGGAGGAGGTTCTGAGTCAGAAGAGGGGAAATTGTAAACTACACTGAATTGGAAACATTTAAATTTAATTTGTATTTGGCATGCACCAAATTCTACCTTTCTGCCCAATTGGGTATGGACCAAATCAAGAGTAGCATAGTTTAGCTGTGCAACAATTTGATTGAGAATAACGTGACTGTTTAAGATGAACGTCTTCCGAAGGCTTTGGCAGCTGTCTGTGCACCGAGAAGACACTGAAGTGTGAGTCGATGCATGAGAAAGCGATGGGTTTCCTCTAACACTCCCCTCTCCCCACCGTAACTCCAGGTAGCGATGCTGTTCGCCATTTGGAAGCGATAGGCCAAAATCCAGCGTTCTGGAAGCAGGATGCTACTGTCATTAATTTTTAAAGCACAACTTCAAATATTACTAGAGGGATTTGAAATCTTTTTCAGCAGTATAGAGAAATATTGATTCTTTTCTTTTCCTAGTACTGTTGATTGCACCCAGGGCTTTACACATTCAAGGCACATACTTGGCAGCTGAGCTACAAACCTTGCCTCTTTAAATTTATCTTTTAAGACAGTCTTGCAATATAGCTCTGGGCTCCCGGAACTCATGAACTCACTGTGTAGCCCATACTAGCCTCGAACTCACAGAGATCTGCCTGCCTCAGTCTCCCAAGTGCTGAGATTAAAGGCATGCGCCGTTACTCCCAGCACCCTTTTCAATTTTATTTTGAGATAGGGTCTTGCTAAGTTGTCCAGATGGGTAACTCATATTCTGTCTCAGCCTCCATGTAGCTAAGATTACAGGCCTGTACCACCATACTTGCCAACAATCACTGATAATAAAATAGTCTCTAGTAAGTGTCAGTATTAATCCAAAAACTTGAGGGTCATGAAAGATGGCATCTTAATTCATGGAGCAGTCTATGTTTGTTCTTTTTTTTTTTTTTTTTTTTTTCTTTCCTGCATACCACACATATTTTTAGTTTATGGTTGATGAATGAACGTTTAGTTTGTGAAGTCTGTTGAAAGCCAGAAGCTACTTTCATTTTAAACTTTAGAACTTGAAAGCTGGTGTGAAGTCGAAAGAATGATAAGATGAGACTCACTCCATCTAACTGAGTCCAGAAAGGGAAAATCACCTGCTCTATTTTGATCAACGCTGTAACTAACTGCCTGGGATTCCCCACATCCGTGAGATCCTGACTGGAAACCCAGCCTCGGGGCCTTTACTGTTAGTGGGACTTTAACCACAGGATCGGTAAGTTTATGAGACTAGTCAGAAGCAAAAGGGCAGACACATGAGCACAGAGCCATGCAAGCCAGCAAAGCTCTCGGGTCTTTTAATTCACCGGGACGTGTAGCAGTCACACGTGCAGCGAACGATGTGCCACATAGTAAGTTTATTTACAAGTTTTCCCACCGACCCAAAAGCCTAGGCCTGTGATGGAGGCCTGGAATCTCTGCTACCCAGGAGGCTGAGGCAGGAGGATCACAAGTTGGAGGCCAAGGGCAGCCTGGCAATTTAGTTAGACCCTGTCTCAAAAAATAAAAGTAAGTCTGGGGATTCCACGCAGTGGAGGGCTTGCCTCCCACATACAAAGCTCTGAGTTCACACCGCGGTAACTACACAGACATGTAAACCAGGGCTCCATGGATGCAGCTCAGTGGTAGAAATCTTGCCTTGTAAGCCTAAAGCTCTAGTTTTCAAGTCCTTAAAAAAAAAAAAAAAAAAAAAAAAAAAAAAAAAAAAAACCAGAGTATGGTACAGTAGTACGTGTCAAATCAAACCAGCCCGTTTGTGGCGGTGTGTCTTCATTACTTAAAAGTCTCTAACTTCAGTGTCTTACTGATCTCAGGCCCGTAGCCGTATTCCACATTCTGAAATTAGGCTAGATGCTAAGTTATCATTTGTTCATGTATGTCAGTGAACTCATTGCCTTGAGGTATTCTGCAAAAATTTTTTGTCCAAAAGGAGATATCTGTCACAAAGTTGATTAGAGATGATGCTCTGAGTTGACCTGCATCCTGCCTCACACTTAATTTCAGACATCGGAGCAATTGGAGTAGAATTTGCTAGGTAATACCTGAGCTGGATAATGTGGGCCTGATACTTCATAAGGTGCCTGCAATTGCAATTTTCATTTTAAAATATTCTCAGTGATTTTCACCAAACACTGAAGTAGCTGGAGCTCTCCCTTGGGAACCTTAAGATGAAAGACATTTCTCCCAGACGAGGATCACGGAGTTCATACTGAAATACACCTACCTTACAGCACGTGCCCTCAGAAGACAGCTGAAGCCGCTCAGATATAGTTTTTTGCACTTGGAAGTACAGTTTCAATTCCTTACAGTTTGCCCATTATCTTGGATACATATATTGATTTCTTACATATATTGAATTAATGCATAGTCCTTGGATTTTCTTAGAGAAATTACATTTCAAAGAGAAAATGATAAAGACCGTTGTGTTTTCCTTTTTTAAAAAATTGTACCTCCCTTTAGTTCTTTGAGCAAACAGATGATGTTTGCTCAGGGCAAAAAAAAAAAATTAGGATTTAGTCCAGCATTAAACATCACCCAGAGATTAAGCAAGGCAACATTTTGCTTGCATTTTCCATTTGCGAAACTGAACATGAATGAGACCTTTGGAGTCAGAGACACTAACTCAAACCACTCTGTACTTCCAGCCTTTCAATTTTTATTTCCCATTTTACCATACTTTGGACTTTAAAATTTTCATTTTCAAACCCATTATCTCTGTTTTCATAGTTTCCCTATGTATCATGGGCAATTGGCTTGAGAATCGATATTAGAATTAGATTTCTTTTAAAGCCAGCTAAGAAGAGCCATATGCACAAAATATTCTAATAATTGGCTTCCTAGTAACTCTCATTCATTCCCACCCCCCCCCCTTTAAGGCGTTATTTCCCTATGTGCACCAGCTGGCCTCACGCTTGTAGAGTCTTCCTGCACCACCACTCCCAGCCCCACTCCAAAATTTTGACACAACGCTTTGATGCTCTCCTTACTTTAATTTAAGGGATCAAATTTGATGGCTTCATGATAATATTGGTGTCTAAGATTAAAATGCCATAGCTTTTGTACAGATCTTCTGTAGAGTTTTGGGTATTTACAAACTCGTAGCACTGATAAATGTGTGGTCCTGCGCTGTGAGACACGCTGATGACTGTGCCCTCTTACTTGAACCAAGCCACTCTTTAACAAGTGAATACTCAGAAAACACCCAGATGACTTGCGTTCCCCCCACTTCCCACCCAACTCCGGAAGTGCGGATGAAGTATGGCCCTTGACTGAGGAGTGAAGAGATTCTATTACCACCTGCATCACGGGGGCAGGAGCTGTTGGCAAACCCTCTTTAAGCATAGCTCCTTCTTTTCACCTTCAAGGAGGTTCTGTGAGGCTTGCTCGCTCTCCAGCACCCAAGCGCACCTGCACAGTATGTTCTTATTCCCCCCCCACCTCCACACCCCCAGCTACACCTCCTGTTGTGAGCCCTTGTTTCTTACATTTCTTTTCTTTCTGGTGTCTTTAAATTTTCTTAGGTAAAGCAGTTTGGCCTTCCTCTGGGTCTCCCTGCTCCCTCCCACGATACTCAGCAGAGCAGAAGTCTCACATACAGCTACTCTGACAAAAACCTTTCCTTCCCCCAAGGAGCAGAAGCTTCCAAACCCAAACCTGCACTGTTGAGTGAGCAACCTGGAGTAGCATTACTAGGGCAGTGATGAGGCGCTGTGGAGATTTATTGTCACCCACAGTGAGTCTACTATATTTCTGTCTGGTGACATTTCTATTATGTCTACAGACTGTATAATTGTCCTAAGATTGAGGAGGCCGGGTCCGAATCGTGCCTAGCATGCACCTCTTTGGCTGCCCTTTTTTAGCCATCAAATATTGTGATAGTAGCACAAACAGACTTACAGAAAATAGCACAAAATTGGGAATCCAGAAATAACCCTGCCCTCATGATGGATTGACTTTCAACAGTAGCCTAAGAGCACTCAGTAATGCAAAGGTAGTCTCTTCCACAAATAGAATGGGGTTCACTGGATAGCTGTGCACAAAAGAGTAAAGTTGAGGGCTGCCAAGATGGCTCAGTGGGTAAGGATGCTTGCTACCAAGCCTCGTGACCTGAGTTCAATCTCCAGAATCCAGAGTGGAAGAAAAGTTCTGACTCTCAAATGTGCACCATGCCACAAACACATTAAATAAATGAATGTAAGAAATGAAGCCGAAAAAAATAAATAAAAAAAGAAATGAAGCTCAGCTGCCAATCTCACTATATATATAAAAACTCAGGCTGGACCAGTAAATATTCAAAAAGAGTCAGTGCTTTCAAACTAGAAAGTAGAGGTAGCTTCACGACCTTGGCCTCAGTGATGGAGTGTTAATTACAACATGAAATTAAAAAAAAAAGAAATGAGTTTTACCAGCAAATCCTCAAATGACTCATAGAACATTATCAGGACAGTGAAAACCAATATGAGGAAGGAGTGAAGGCCACAGCCTCCAGGATGTGTCAAGAACTCTTACAAGTCATCAGAGCGAAGAAAATGGCTCAGGCATCAAATAGACATTCAGATGGCAAGAACCTCATAAAGAAGACGACATTGGGCGCAAGGAAGATGCTCATCAAAACCACAGTGAAGCCAGGTGTGGGGGTATAATCCCAGCACGTGGGAGGCAGAGACAAGTTCACCTCAAGCTTGAGGGGTTCCAAAGCGTTCAGGGCTAAATAGTGAAACGCTATCTGGAAGGAAGAAGGGAAACCCTACAGTGAGGTGCCATTTTACATCCATGAGGACAGCTGTGGGCATGTGTAGAAATAGGAGCCCCTAACATTGACGGGGGTGAGGGTTAGTGTGTGTGAAGAAACCACTGAAGGAAATGATTTGGCTGTCCCTCAAACCTTAACTATACAATTGCTGCATCATAGGGCAGTTCTACTCCCAGGTATATGTTGAGAAAAGTTAAACTACTCTGATAGCTTAGTTGCTAGTAAATGGCTGCATAGAGCAGCCAAAGGCAGCAGTCCCCTGAGCGCCCTGCCTGTGGATGGGTAAACCAGCCCTGGTAGACACACATAGTGCAGTGGTTTTGGTAATAGAAAGTAACTAAGCACTGGTTTGCACTACAGCATGGATGAACCTAGGGAACATTTAATGGTAGAAGCCAGATACAAAACATTCATTTGTTGTATGGTTAAAATGGTGACTGCTATGGAAATGCCATTGCAATAATATGTAATAAACATATTTCCCTCATAGGAAAAACTACTCCAGATAAAGGGCTCTAAAGAGACCTGGCAATTGGATGCATTTTTGTGCTACTACATCTGCACTGGGAAAGAAGGGGCATGAGTGTAAAGGAAATTGCTGGGTAGCTGGCTAAGTCTGAAAATGGACAGGATGCAGGTTGACCAGATGGCCTGACTTTGATCCTTGGAGCTCACATGGCAGAAGAATTGGTTTCTTCAGGTTGTCATCTGACTGCTACACTCTCACAGTGACATACACACAAAATAATGTTCTAAGATTCTTTATTAGTGGGTTGTATTAGATAATACTGTGTGTACTAATGCTAAATTTTCTGCTTCTATTGAGTTTATTTCACAGTGCTTAAGAGAATGTCTTTGTTCACAGGAAGAAATATATTCTGATATATTTAAAATAATGTAAAATAGCACCACGTCTCCAGCTGACTCGGAGCAATGTGAAGGCTGTCTGTATAAAATACAAAGCTGGTGGAATTGTGTGCTAGTAAACTTGCATAAAAAGTATATGCTGGCTCCTTACATTTGGTTTTTTTTTTTTTTTTTTTTTTTTTTTCTCTTGCTCTGAAACTGAATGAACATCTAAAGTTGCCAGCCAGGTTTGGCTTCTGCCTTTATTCTTCCTGAGCAGCACCATAGATGTGATGCTACCTCTAGCCAGCTGCCTCCTTTACCTGTAAACTCTCTCCTGTTCCTCTGCTTTTGGCTTCCAATATATTATTTATTTTAGCACACAGCACAGCATCTCCATGAAATGATTATGATATTAATTCTTTGGCTTCTGTTTACACTTACTGCTTTGGCTAGCAAGCATATGCCTTTGAAATTATTTTCATTTCGTCTAAGTCTTCCTTTTCACGTTGTTTTGCAACATACCAGATAATGTAATACATATATATGTGAGGAATTTACATGTTAACTTCCCTAGAGTGGCCTTGCTGCCCTGGCTCTCCTCCGGAAATTTATGTTTAACCTCTGGGTCGAAAACCAAGTGTTGGCAGAAGATCCAGCCTTGCTGAGAGCACCCTAGGCTATGTGTCCATCTTAGCTGTCAAGTCAAAGACATAATCAGTAAATCACTGTCAGCCACAGAAGTCAGAGAATCTCTTGCTTTCTGTCTTCTGTTTGGTTTCTGCATTGCTGGGGATGGAACTCACACTGTAGATAGCAGCTCTAGCATGGACAGCAGCCCAGCGCCAGGAAGTTCTTTCTCAAATAACTTCTGCCACGCCCATGTAGGCCCCGTGCCTGTGCATGGGGGGTTGTACCTGTTGGCTAAGGTCATGCCGGTGACATCATGAGGGTGACATCATGTGGACTCACGGTGCCTGTGCTCTCAGTGCTTAACCATCTCTCTTTCCTTTGTGATGTTGATGGGATCGCCACTAGACAGAGGTAACCCATGGTGGCCTGTGCCTGGATGCTGGTGTGGTGGTGCCTGTCGGTTTTTCATGAGGCTCCCGCCTGCAGTGCTGCCTTTTGCTGTTTGTTTGCATGAGATTGCTTCTTTGGTTCTGCTTCCTTGATTTGAATTCTTAAAACCTCTTTCTTTCTTGCCTCCTCCCGCCCCCAAATGTTTTTAGTGTGCAGAATAAATATTTCCTTAAGTACCCATGGTTGGTCCAGAACTTACAGACTTTGTTTCAAGGGCAACTCTCTGATGGATCCTTTGCAGTTTTTGAAACTCCCTTCACCCACTGATGCTGTGCATCAGTAAGAAATTCAGAGAATAGGCAAAGTTTAGCCAGACGCCTGGAAAGAGTCCACTCAGCAGGCAGGCTGTTCCTGAAGCTAAGAACTGGCCTTTCGAGATTACAGAGTAAAGGAAGGGGGTATGCATTAGGAGTAAGAGCTGAGTCAGGAAACTGTTTTCATCAAACAGCTGCAATTCAGGAACATCCACTAGCACAGTAATAAATACAGTTAGGTTAGTTGTGTCTGAGCCTTGGGGTGAATGTCTGGTTCGGCATTATCTTTCAGAGTATTCTTTATCCTAAATACTTTTCTATATTTCAGACTAAGATTAAGAATCCAAAAGGAAAGATTAAAATTAGTATTTTAGAAGCATCTGTATAGCCTTGAAAACAGCTGCTTTCCCTCCATTTCAGATCACTAACAGTATGATTTTTTTTTTTTTTTTTTTTTTTTTGGTCAGTTGAAATTCCATTTTTACCTAGTGTTTAAGTGAGAAGAAACAAATCATCTTTTGACTTGGATTTTTCATTAGCTTAAAAACTATAAAGGATCCATTGATTTTTGAATGGCCGTCATAGAAATGCTTAGGGTGTGAGTGAACTGTGAGATAGATGCCGTCCATTCTTACTGTCTGTGTTCTAATCAGTCCTGTCCTCTTTGTTTCCGGCTGGGACCTGTGCACTTACTAGAAAATTGCCCAGGAACGTGAAAAGTTTGCTGATGAAGGCAGTATCTTCTACACCCTTGGAGAGTGTGGGCTCATCTCCTTCTCCGACTACATTTTCCTTACAACTGTTCTTTCCAGTAAGTATGAACGTCCCATCTGATGTTTGCCTGTAAGGAACACACAGAAATGCAGAAACAGCTGAGCTGATTGGCTGGAAAACAGCACCTGTTTACAGTTAGTGGGTTATAAACCCTACGAGATTTTATTTGTTCTTTTCTATAATTCATGTGTAAACTTACTTGAAAGAAAAAGAAAACTTAAGGTGTCAAGGTACAGATTTTTTTAAGACCATTTTTTAAAAAAATGTATATGGTGCTCTATCTGTATGTACACCTGCAGGCCAGAAGAGGGCATCAGATCTCAGTATAGATGGCTGTGAGCTACCATGTGCTTGCTGGGAATTGAGCTCGGGACCTCTGGAAAAACAGGCAGTGCTCTTAACTGCTGAGACATCTCTCCAACACCCTTGAGGTAGCCTGCTAGGTTACCCCTGACACTGTAACCTGGCCTCTGTGTCCTGTGAGGAGCAATGGCACTGTGACACTCCACACACACCGTTTTTATTCGGCATCCCTTCCACTAAGGAAAACTGGTTCAGTTGTCTTGCTTGTGTTGGCCACTCACTTTTTCATCTTGGAAGAATATTTCCGTAGACTCAAAATTCAGTATTCACTTACGTAAAACTCTGGTATATGTTTGGTTTTTAAACGTTAGACTAAGATGTATAACTGTGGCCCTTTCTCTTAGTGTGAATTTTAATCGTTCAGAAAAACGAAACAAAATGTTCCCAGCTCTCATTGTATAGTCTGTTAAGCTATAACTGATGAGAGCTGGATGCAGGTTTGTGGTGAAGGTACTTGCCTAGCTGTGCTGGGCACAGCCCCAACACTGCAGTCACAAGTTTATAGTGATTTTCACTACAGATAATCTGTACATGAAAAATCATGACAAAGATGCAGAGCAAGAATATAAAATGTATTGGGGTTGGTGTGTTTGTTTCTCCCCAGAGCAGCCTTGCTGTTGGTATCCTAGGCCAGGAATAGTCTCTGTAGCTGTTAATGTCACCAGTCTGCGGCTGTGCTGTCTGAGTGAGGGGACCATGGTTTTTAAATTAATACATTTCAAAACACACGTGATTCCTTAGGCCAATCCAGAATCTGTGTGTTGTATCTTCCCCTGGGCCAGATGCACAAATGCTGCTGTTTGCACCTCATTTCCCTGATCTGCTTTGATAGATTCACTTGAAAATTTTCTACCATGAGCATCTGTATTAAGTAGTAAATACATTTAAAATATTTACTAGATAGCTATTCATCAATAAGTTTAGAGTCTTACTAGGCAAGATGATTAATAATTATTATTAAATAACTTCCAAAGAGCCTCTGATCCTTAAAGTAGGTTAATGAGAATCAAGTGAAGCGGCACCGCATGGTTATTAATGACGTATTATCTGCAGTATCCAACTGCAGCACTTACTCACTGTCTTAAGATGGAAGGTTTTTCTTCATAACGAAGTACAGAGAAATGCCATCAGGGTTTATCTAGAATGCCGAATATTATTAATTTGGGTCATTTTTACCAATGCTAAGACTCACTACATAATGACAATAGAACTTAAAGCCAGCTCTTGCCTGTTGTTAATCAGTTTTATTTTGACAAATGACTATTTATTTTGCCTTCTTATCTCCATATGTGTCCTAATTGAAATGATTAGTCCTGCGAGCTAATAACACGGAGCGGTCTTAGCTGGGAAGGCAGTGGTAATAACTCATCTGTAAAAGCCCGTGATTAAGCCTCTTCCTTACTCTCCATTATTAGGCATCGAAAAGCCATCAGAGAGACCCCGTGGCATGCTCAGTAGCTAGGGCTTGAAAGTTTGTGCAGAGCTAATAAATGTCAGGCAGAAGTCAGCGTGTTCCGATGTTGACTCTTAGATTTCAGGCAATTAGTAAAGAAATTGAATTGTGTTTTCACAGTAGCTGAATTTGGCTGAGTGAAAAATTAAACCATGTCTTCATTGTTTTGCATACGTATTACAAATACAGACACGTGCTGGAAAATTACAATAATGTTGACAATTTTAAAAATACTTTTGAGGGCTGGAAAGATGGCTCAGTGGTTAAAAGGACTGGCTTCTCTTCCAGAGGTCCTGAGTTTAATTCTCAGCAGCCACATGGTGGCTCACACCCATCTGTAATGTAATCCATTGTTCTCTGCTGGCCTGTAGGTAAACTTGCTGATAGAGCACTCACATACATAAAATAAGTAAATAAATATTTTTTAAATACTTTTAAATATTCAGTATCTTAGATTATTCTTGAGCAGGTGTGTGTGAGAACACTGTCATTTCAGTCACCCCAGCCACTCCAGAAAGTTGCCATATTCACATCTCTGTAGCAGCAACCACTCAAAGGTGTTTAGTTCAGATGAACAAGATAGAATTCTGCAGGAAGGACTGTGCCTCTGTGTCCTTGGTGGCAGGCAGTGTTGCATGGACTTCGGTGTCCTCCCTGCCTCACCTTCCTCTTCTAACTGACGGTCCCTCCCTCCAGGCCTCCCCTGTCCTTCCGATGGTAGGGGGCCCAGTTCTGTGGGAACTTAATTCTCAGCGGTTGCTAATGTTTGCTTATGGCTTGTAAGCCCTGCTTTTTGCATTGTTTGCCTCTCTGAGGCTAGACTGGAATGCAGTGTCTGTACCTAGCTGTGTACCTCCGCCCACCTGTCTGTATACCTAGCCTTTACCTGTATTAAACTCACAGCTTATAGTGTTTGTGGGCTGTCAGGCTTCCTTGTTTTCTGCTTCCTTGTTCCTGAAACAAGGTTTTAAGGTGCCATTGCAACCTGGTTGTGGTGGGACATGCCTATAACCCCAGCACTTGGGAGTCTGAGGCAGGAGGATTGCTACAAGTTCAAGATCAGCCAGGATACATAGTGAATCCAAGACCAGGTTGGAATACATAGCAAAACCGTGTTCAAAAGGATCAAGACAAAGAATATTGTCATTGAATGTTTTCTTCAGTTATCATCTAGTCTAGAAAGCTATCCAGCACAGTTTATAGCACATATATTTGCTAGCTAAATAAAATTGTATAAACTATTACATTATATATGTTAAAATTTTATATTTCTGAACATACGTTCAGCGTCTTGATTGATATTTTAAACTATTTTACTTTTTTTCTATTTTACATAAACAAAGGTAGAAAATTAATTGTAACAGCCATATTTTTTCCCATTGGGACACTTAATTGAAAACCAAATAGCTTCTGGATGAATGACAAACTGAGTTACATGTTAAAAAGGTCCTTCAGATTGACAAAGGTTAAGTGACAAATTCCGATTCCTTTATTAAGGCAGCTAGATCTAAGCAGTGAGGTGACAGATTCCAGCCCGGCATAAGCCATTGCCTTGGTTATTAAACTTCTGTTTTTGAAATGAAGCCACACAAGATGAAAAGAAGGCAAAGTAGGTGAACATTTTTCTTTTAGCTCTCTGAATACAGGGCTAGGATTCTGTCACGTGGGCAGATGCAGTTCAGGAATAAAACAGCAGTGAACTAGAAGAGCTTCTATTTATACTGTGGAACATGACCTTATGCAGCTACAACCCAGGATTGCCTCACAGAAGGAAGCCCTCTTCCAGGCACGCTGGAGAAATCTAAGCTCTCTGACATCTCTGGCGTTGAACACTCTTGACAGCACAGAGTCAGTGTCAGGAAGCCTGAGGTATGCAAATGAAAGACAGAGGCCCTCTGGGATCACGCTCAAAGACAGGCTGTGGCCTGCCAACCGGGAACATCAGTCACTCGGCTTTTCTTCACATCCAAAGGCTTTGTTGGTGGTACAGATCGGGGCTGGAATGTATTCTCCACAGAAAATGGCAGTGGAAGATTGTAGATAGAGTGGGTGTCTCTTCAGCTGGAAGCTGAAGAAATGAAAAAAAAATCATAATCTTTTTAAGAGGTCGTAAAGCTCAGAACCTCTTGACATGTTGTGTTTCATACTATTAATACTTAGAACACTTCAGCAATTGCTCAATTAACCACCCTGAATTTCAATGAGCAATAAAGGTCTCTTCCTCTTAGGATTTCCAGATACCAGCAAAACTGGATCAATATCGATTTTAAGTCTGTTCTGAGAATACATTAAATTTGCAATTTAATGTTTAGAACATAACAGAGCAGATAGACGGTTCTTCTGACTGGAACCCCCCAATGACTGCTGCTTGACACCCTCTCATCTTGAGGATGTCTTGGATAGTCTGTAAATCCCAGAGCCTGGGTTGGTCTGGCAGTATGCAGAATGCATGCATCATGACCATACCTTGCATTTAGGACAGCGTCCCCCCTCCCCCTCAAGGTCTGTGTAAAGGTTTCGCTGTCTGGAGTTGTGCTCCATCCTCCTTTCCCTCCTATGTGAAGGAAAGTCTTTTATAACTTCGCAGAGGACTAAAGGGCTGCAGGAAGTACAGATGAGCTAACATTTGTGTCGCATCCCCAGCCCCCACACAAAACCAACCACCTAGTATTGATTACCTCTGTAAGAGGCAATTTGTTATCTCTCTTCTCATTTGACTACCAAATCCTTAGAGTGCTCCCCAGCCATGTGTGCAACAGACTAACTGCTGGAATTGACCTTTATGCTTGATTGATGGCTACCTCGTTAAAGCCTGGACAGTTTCCATCAAGCACAACAATCCTTTTCCATGAGTTTAGACTAATGAAATAATCATATATATAATGATGCTGATGTTCAAAATAAATTGGAAAATAACTCAAGGTGGCTGAGTTGTTGGTTGAGCCGTAAAACAGTGGACCAACCCAGGTACTATAAATCTATGCTCTGAGGCTCAATACCATTCTTAATATAATATATAGAACACAGAGATGTTAGCAATGAAAATGTCCCTAGTGATCTGCCAGTTATATGATTACATATTGAGAAAACATATATATGTTTTCACATGTTGTAAACTTAGGTATTTTGGGTAGACTTTTAGTCTTGTTTCTCCACCAAGGAAATTTCTAAATATTGTATTTTCAAAATCAGAAACTATTTTTTTATTTTATCATTTTAAATTATGTAACATGAAAAATTGTGTGTGTTTGTGGGGGAGGTAGTGTACACATGTGGCAGGCACTCCACTGACTAAACCATCTCCCAGTCCAGAAATGAGGTTTTTTTAGGTTTTGATTTTGTTTTGGTCTTTTCGAGACGGTTTCTCTGTGTAGCCTTGACTATTCTGGACTCGCTTTGTAGACCAGGCTGGCCTCGAACTCACAGCAACTCGCCTGCCTCTGCCTCCCGAGTGCTGGGATTAAAGGTGCGTGCCAACACTGCCCCGCAAGATGTTTTTAATGACATGATGCTATTTCACATTATATGGTCTGGTTCTCCTTAAGTATGGTTAATGGGAATACACAGCTGTACAGCCACAACAAAAATATTCAGGAAATAATCTAATCCACTCTAGTTGGACACACTAAATTACTGAGCGGTAAGAAGCTAAAACTTGTGGTGTAGTCACAAGGATGGGAACGTGGTTCTAATTATAATTCCATCACAGCCCAAAGGAAGAGCTTTAGTTCAAATTTTATCTCATAATCATGTCTTTCTATAACAAAGTATAGTCTGGATGGGTTTTATGTTTATTGCGCTTTACGTTTTCTTTCTTATCCCCTATGTCTTTGAGGCATGAGACAGCACACTCAAAGGCCGCGTGCTAAGGAGAGAGGCTGGCCATGACGCTAGATAACACACTATGCTCTGAGTGACTAAGCTCTGAGTGTAGAGAAGTTCATCTAGTTCCTCCTGCTGCCTTAGGGACTTGAGTGGAAATGTGCTGGTTTCTTTTTAAGCTTGAAATGGATAAGGCTCAAGAGCAGTGGGTCTCAACCTTCCTAACGCTGTGACCCTTTAATGCAGTCTCCCATCTCGTGGCGACCCCAACCATAAATGTATCTTGTTGCTACTTCATAACTGTACGTTTGCTACCGCTATGAATTGTAATGTAAATATCTGATATGCCTCTTCCAAAGGGGTCGTGACCCCAAGGTTGAGAACTGATGCTCTGGAAGGAAGAGCCTGACAGCAAAGGAATGAATCCCAGATAGTTCCACAATCCAAACTCCTGCCATGGGCTTAGGGGCACGAAGGCTCCGAGTCCTCTCCTCTATCCTTGTCCACAGACCCATAGCTCTCAGATCAGGGTGACCAGATGGGAAAGCATGCAGACAGGCTGGAGCTAGGGCAGCTCCCGAGGCGCACGCACTGGTTTCCCCTCCAGGTGGGTCTGGAGCACCACGAGCTCCTCCTCCTCCTCCTCGGAGCAGCAAATCACAGCATCACTGGCCGCCTGATGATGCCACCACTGCTCATACTGTAGCGGCTGCTTCACTTTCTGAGTGTTTGGGTCAGCTCTAGTGCCCTGGTCTTCATGGACAGTAGCAGTGCATAAACGACCATATTCAGAACCGTGTGGGGTTGTTCAGCCTCAGAGGTGAAGTCAGCTGAGCTGGTAAGAACAGCTCCGAAGGACGAATGCGGAAGGACGCACAGGGCTAATGGGAGCTTACACGGCAGAAGAAGGCTTCCTCTAAGCGTGTATTGGGCGGGTCCTTTGTAGACTCTCCAGCAGAACTCCAAGGAAGCCACAGATCTCCTTGTTCCTGTTGTGAGCTCAGCGTGGACACCTGACCCAGTTCTCTTTCTTTACTGTCCTCGGCCTCTGTTCCTGCGAATCCCTGTGATCATTTTGTTCTGGAGCCTCGAAAGCCCCAGGATAGACAGGGGGATATCTTGGGTCCCAGTAGGACTTGCCCGGGGTTCCTGAGCATACTGAACTTCCTGTGGTCAGATAGTGGAGCCAAGTGTAATGAAGCACGCCTGTGATCTCAGCACTAGAAGGCTGAGGCAGGAGGATTGCAATTGAATCCAGTCTGGGATACACAGAAGGACCCTGTCTCAAGACTCTTGAGTCTTCATATAGAAGAACAAGAGACTGTGCAGATTCATGGCCACTAAAAAGAAATTAAACAGGTTGGTTTTGGGTTTTTTGGGTTTTTTTTTTTTTTCTTTTTTTTTTTTTTTTTTTTTCTTTAGCAGTGAGGAGGCCCTCTTCAATTCCATGCATGACTTGGCTCACTGCAGTTCAGGAACAACTGAAATCACCTCTGGGGAAGGGATTCTCTGTTCTGTTCAACCTTTACTCCTACACTAGTGGCAGAACAGAGATGAGAGCCCACAGGCTGCCTAAGGCACTGCCTGGGCAGAGAGCTTTAGCCCTTAGCTTATTTACGTCTAGTGGTCGAGAAAGATGCCCAGGAGTAGGAGGTGGGTCCTGTGAGGATCTGTCAGCTTACTGACCTGTAGGGAGATTGCGTTGCAAATTAATCATGCAGGGTGCAGTCCCAGTTTCCAAGCAGGACTTGAGCACTAGCCCTTACAGCACCATGTCCACAGTCGATGACCTCATCACTGCACCA
>OU015751.1:22664875-22700190 GCA_907169655.1 Acomys percivali | reverse complement strand
AGCCCTTACAGCACCATGTCCACAGTCGGTGACCTCATTACTGCACCAGCCCTTATAGCAGTGCATTTACAGTGAGCGACCTCATCACTGTTACTTAGCACACAAGTCAGCCCCCAGGACTGGTGCAGCTCAGCTAGACCACTCAGTTTTCTTACAGTGGCTACCTTTGCCTGTTTGTGGCCCTGCAGGTGACAACCCTAGGCTCAGAACCTTCTGGGAAAGAATGTGGCTGTCTGCTGTGTCCATTTCTCTCTGAAGCTCTTGAGCCATTCTTCCATGGCCACTTCCGTCTGTCCCTTAGGCTGCTTCCTTACTGTGTAAGTGATACTAGGATAGCACAGGCCCAGATGCCATCTGGATGTTGTGCCTGGAGGGCTCTTCCACTCTGGCACTGGAACCCAGCCATCCTCCCAGCCCTGCTAGTAATACAGGTTAGATGACTAGGAACCAACCCATCAAGAGTTGAGCCAACGCCTGGCTCTTGTACAGGTTGCTGAGGCCTTAGCAGAACCCAGCCGAGTTCTCTTTAAAAAAAGTTTGCTTTCTTTGCTTTTAAGGCTTGGAAAAGGACCAGGTAACTCTCCCTCCCCCCCAATCCCCACCCCCTAACCCTTACCCCCCACTCCACCACCACCATCACCACCACCCCTACCCTGTGGGTGCATTCTTTCTGTTTTGCTTCAGGATCAGGGAAGAAAGAGGCCCCGAACTTTGGCCTGGGTTGAGGGAAAGCTGAGATGTTATTCAGGGAAGAAACTCTGAAGCTCTGCAGGCAGAGCAGCAGAGCAGCAGCAGCCCTGCTGGTCCCTCACGACCATCTGCAGAGTCCCCTACAGGCCCCTTCCTGCAGAGTCACTCCCTGCTTCTAAGGGGAAAAAAAAAACAGTGGGTTTTCCCAGTACCTGTGAAGCACTCACTGCCAGAAATAAAGCCAGAGTAAAACAACCAGCCTAGGTCAATGAAAAGAGAAGCCATCTGCTGCTGCTTAATTGCTTTTAAAATCATTCTGAGGCTATTTGCATTTTGGGAAGGCTTCTTCAGAAGCCACACTCTCCCGAGGCAGTGCGGAACCACAGCTGTAGCACACTGGAGGGGGAATGCTCCCTACCCTGTAAAGGACAGAAAGTGTTCCTTGTCCTCCAGCCAGTACCTAAAGCATCCAGAAAATCTACTCCAAGAGTGCTGGTGCGTGTTTGGAATCCCAGCACTCCAGAGGCAGACAGGGGGATACTGAAGTTCAAGGCCAGCCTAGCGAGAGCCAGCTTATGTTAGAAAAAGATGCTGCCTCAGTGAGAATGAGAACAAAATGAAGATCTAATCCTAACAGAGCTTTTTAAAATGATTTATTTTTGAAATCAGGTTTTGTTCTATAGCCCTTGCTGGTCTCTGTTGTGCCTTGAACTCACGGTGATCTGCTTGCCTCCCAAGTGCTGTGATTCTAAATGTGTACCACCACACTAGCTCTTTTTGTTTGTGTGTGTGTGTGTGTGTGTGTGTGTGTGTGTGTGTGCCACATGTATTTAAGTGCCTGTGGAGGCCAGAAGACTGGAGTTACAGGTGTTTGTATGCTGCCTGTTACGGGTGCTGGGAACCAAACTCAAGCCGTCCAGTCCAGTCCCTCTTACAGAGATTCCCCCTCCCCCAGCCTTACAGAAAGCAAGACACCAGTGCATCATGTAATAATCTAGCCCATTATTTTGAAAAAAATAAAAAGTAGTCTGGCTGGCATTATGTGATGACCTAGCCCATTTTTTTTAATGTATTTAAAAAAATGTAGTCTTGTAGAAAGCATGTCAATTCCAGAAGTAACTGTTCTTAGAATGTTGCATTATGTGAGGCATTGGCCACTTGTGGTATTTCACAAATAGACCTTTGGGATGCTGAAGATCTTAAAGCAAGTGTGGGAGTCCTGGGAGAGATAGGATAATGGTTCTGGGGGTTTGCATTTATCCAGAAGGAAGCAGGTGTGTGTGTGTGTGTGTGTGTGTGTGTGTGTGTGTATTTTCTAGCAATGAAACTGCTACCATGGAAGAGCTACATGGTAGATTTGGGCTCTGCATAAGAAATTTAATTAATAAAGTCGGCAGAGCTTGGGTCTCAGAAGTGGTAGTTGTTATAAAGAAAGAAAATCCCAATCTTTTGATTTTTACCAATGAAAGCTCTGCACCCAAGCAGCAGAAGATTGTCATGTTCATTTTAATCCATTCCAACATGCGGCTAGGCCATAGAAATCATGTAGGAGGTAGGTCCTGCTGCTTTGGAAAGGGAAAGCTGCGTTGTTCACTCTGTGAGTGGCCTCGAGTTCAAAAGAAAACCTCTCCCAGCCGCCTGTGGAAGCAGGTTGTGTGTCACCATCGACCCAGGAGCCCCGAAACTTGCCGACAGCTAGATTTTAAAGTCACTGTGAAGTGTACAGTTGAAGGGACACAGGGAGGCTGAGCAGAAAATTCCCCAACAGCATATATTTGAGGGCACCCTGGGCCAGGGCTTGTTTGTCCCTCATGTTTTGAGGTGGTCTGTGGAAGGCTGAATGGATTAAGGGAACTCCTGATGGGAATACACTGATGTGCTGGGGAGGCTCCAGTGATAGTGTGCCGGACTCCACGGTGCCCACTCCGCGGTGCCCAGGGCCAGCGGTGCACCCTTGCTATGTCCTTGCCCGTGCCCTAATAAGCCCTTGGAGTAGTTCCATAGACAGCTTATGCTTGGTTCAGGGGACCCAAGCAAGACAGAAGGTCACGGGGACTTGTATATATAATGTGCTCTCTTGTTGCTAAAGTGAATTTAACCTTAGCTGTAGAAAGAAATATTAACCATGAGTTGGCAGAAAACTCATTTAGTCACTTAAATAATTGTTCATATGCCTTCACGAAACTAAAAGGGCAGTGAGAATAAGGGCAGCTTACACGGGCACCTGCCACAGCCCTCATAAGTTAGATGTCTGCACCCTTCATGGTGTAAGGAGAGAACTGAGTCCTACAAAGTTGCCCCCTGATTCCACATGTGTTCCTTAGCACATGTGCACACATGCACATAGACATTCTAATAAATATAAATTTAAAAATGGGGCTGACGGGATAACTCCTCAGCAGGTAAAGGTGCTTTCTGTCAAGGCTGCCAACGGCATTCAGTCCCCAGAACACACATACTAGAAGGAAAGACATAACTCCTGAAAGTTGACTTCTGACCTACACACACACACACACACACACACACACACACACACACACACACACACCATGTGAAATAAATAAATGTAAAATGTAAAAAAAGAATAAGAGACTGTGATAAAGCTAAAACTGCCAGCACTCTGTGTTACTGTGTCATCAGTAGCGGCAGATGGGCACACATGGGCACACTGAACTTTCTCGTGCCAGTTTCTGTGTCTCGGCCTGTATTCCTCCTCTGCTGTCGCTTTCCAGTTTTCCTGCTCCTTAAATAGAGGCTTCATCCCATTGTCCTGCCCCTTTCACAGCCATTCCTTTACCCCTCAATTCTTGGAGAGGGGGGCAGCTTCATATCAGACTCCTAGTAGCTAACCACGGCATCCCAGCCAGTCCCAGGTTTAACCTTCTATCCTACGGTCCCTATTTCCGTGCTCCCCTCAACATCTCCATCAGAACATCGCTGTGGAGTCTCTGAATTTGGCAGATTCCAATGGCACCAACTTCACCCCATCACCTCCCTCACATGAGTTTTATTTCTTCCGTTAAGTGATGTGTAAGTTACTCAGCCGTGCTGTCTGTCGCCCCTTCTCACTCTCAGCCCATCACAGCTAAGTAATCATTAAGTCCCGCAACTTCCGCCTTCTTCGGGCCTTCCATATCCATCCACCCCTTTCCGTGAGCACTGCTGTCCCATCTCCAGCGTCTGCAAGAGCTGCTGCAACCTGCTGCCTTGCAGTTCATCCTCCAAAGCTGGCCAGACATCCTTTCTAAATGCCCTACTCCTCAGGGTCTCCATACTGCCCTCAGCCACGAAACCCTCAGGCATTTCAGAAACTAGGCAAATAGCATTGGCAAGTGCCGTGGGCCGAGTGGGAGACAGCGCCTCATGTGGCCTGTGCATCTGTGGGCACGCCTCACCGAGAGTCTCACATTGCCTGTGGGTCTGAGGTACAGCCAACTCTAACCTGCCGAGCAGCATGTCTGCAGGGCTTCTGTGAGATGTTCTCACTGAGATGAGTGCCTTGAGCTCTCAGCTTTGTAGAGGCTCGCATTCCCTTGTTTGTTTTCAGGTCAGAACATCTCAACATAAAAAGAATGTGTTGTTCCTGATGCGTGTGCCTCTGTGTTCTTACTGGATCACAGCGTGAGACGTGGAGGCCTGGAATCAGTGTTGGTCTAAGTCAGGTTCTAGAGCTGCCATGTGCTAACCATCTGCTAACCTAGACATCTAACTGCTGTGGGCCTCAGTTCAGTCCTCTGGGTGTTTTTTGTTTTTGTTGTTGTTGTTGTTTTTGTTTTGTTTTAACTCGACATTTTACTGACTTATTATATTCCAGTCAGTAAGGTGACTATATCTTTGATAAAATCTAGCCATTTTTATCATTTTTTTTTTCAGTGCCAAAGGAGGCTCAGGTGTGGCTCCTTTAAGAGTTAGAAAAGGTTTTACTTATCCCTCTGACTCATAGAAATTAACCATTTTCTTCCACGTCTGTCATGCACTGGATGCCAGCAGGTGGCCTAGTAGAAGTCATTCAGAGTTTTCTAGAGGTCATTGAAACAGAAATGAGTAACTTTTTGCTGTGAATTTAATTCCAGTGACATATGATCATGAAGATAAGCTGTTCAGCCAGGCAGTGGTGGCACACGCCTTTGATCCCAGCACTCAGGAGGCAGAGGTGGGTGGATCTCTGAGTTTGAGGTCAGCCTGGTCTACAGAGTGAGTTCTAGGACAGCCAGGGTTATACAGAGAAACCCTGTATCAGAACACCAGAGAGAGAGCAACAGAGGGGGGGGGAGAGGAGGGAGGGAGGGAGGGAGGGAGGGAGGGAGGGAGAGAGAGAGAGAGAGAGAGAGAGAGAGAGAGAGAGAGAGAGAGAAGAGAGAAGAGAGATGCTGCTTATAGCTAGTCAGTCTGCAGAGCTGGTATTAAATGCCAGGCTCACCACTGGCCCCACTACCAGATACTGAGGAAAACAAAATGCTTTTAAAGGGAAGAAATAGTGCACTTAACATGAACATCCAAATTTTCCTTCTGGCATTGACTTAGGCAGCTGCTTGAAGACTGCTCAGATTCTGACAATCTCATAAGGTTATCTGAAGCAGGTTTTGGGGAAGGAAATAAAGTAAGAGGTATAAGAAAATGATTGTAAAGGAAAAAAAAAATCTAGAACTTCTGCTCAGAGTGGCAGCATCTCTTCCTCCTGTGACTAAAAGGAAGTTCAGGTTGTACTTAAGTCCCAGTCACTCAAGGCTGATCTACTGGGCTCCAGTGGCAGAACGCTGTCAGTAGATGCTCTGCGGGAAGCCTTTGGCCATTGTGATGGGACACCACTTCCCTCTACTTTGCCAGTCCTTCTCATATGCGCATCATACACATGTGTGCTCATACAGCCATAGTCTTGAGAAATCATTCTGAAAGATAGCAAGAGAAAGATCATGGCCGATGGATTACTTACTACAAATGCACATCACCTAACATGATGGAGAGCCACGTGTCCAGAGTATACAGAAGATGTGTGTGGTGCTCCGGGCATGCCATCGTCTGCTCAGGTGACCTGGTTTTTGAATGGTGATCCTAACATGCTTTTCCAGTCCAGCCCAGTCGGGTAAATTTTCAGCTTATCTCCATCTGCGGCCGTCTTTGGCCCTTGACACAGTTACTTCCAAAACCTGTGTTACTTTATCACTTCCTGGCCTTTGAGGTGCTTACATGTCCACAGCCTGGACCACTCTCAGCATCCATGTGCACCTTGACCAATTGTTTTTTGAGTTTGGGTTTTATTTTTTTAATAGTATGTGTATGTGTGTTTGCCCGTTGGTGTATCTGTACAAGCCTGGTGCCAGCAGAGGCTAGAAGAGGAAATCAGATCCCCCTGAAGTTGGAGTTACAGCCAGCCATGTGGGTGCAGGAAACTGAACTCAGGGCCAGTACCAGAGCAGCCAGCGCTCCTAACCACTGAGCCATCTCTTTAGTCCCCTCTGTTTTGTTCTGTTCTGTAAACCTTTGAGATTGCAAGTACAAAATCCACCAATAAGTAGATAAATTATCCATCTTAACTTTTGACTCAAGCTGGGCATTGCAGCTCTTGCCTTTAATCCCAGCAGAGGCAGGTAGATCTATGTAAATTTGAGGCCACCGTGTTCTACAACATGAGACCCTGTCTCAAAAAACAAAACAAACAAACAAAGCAACAACAACAAAAATGAAAGTTTGACACATACTAAATCTCAGTGGAAGATTAGAACATTTTTTTTTAAAGTGCCAATAGCCAGGTTGTGATGGCGCACACCTTTAATCCCAGCACCTGGGAGACAGAGGCAGGTGAATCTCTGTGAGTTCAACACCCCCTTGCCTACAGAGCAAATTCAAGGACAGCCAGTCTTCACAGAGAAACCCTGTCTCCAGAAAGAAAAAAAGGAAGGAAGGAAAGAAAGAAAGAAAGAAAAGTGCCAATAAACATATAAAAAATGAATCCTCCAAGTGGTGTTTTTCCCAGTAATTGTAAAGAGGAACAGGTATGGACCAGGGATGGCAGTGCACTGGGGAGGCTGAGTGAGAGGAACAAATCTGTTGGATGCCAGCATCAAGTGAAGCAGACAGCTGAGAGCAAACAGGCACAGCATTCACCGCAGCGACCGAAAGCAAGAGCTTCCCAGCCAGCTGGCCAGGAGAGTCGGCACCAGGGAATACTGCTAATGGCGACTCTGATTACGCGTGGTATACAAAGCCCACCAGTAAAAAATTCATTTGCTGAAATCATTTGGCATATTTTGTGGTATTGGAACAGACAGGACTTTGTATTAGTCTCCAAAGCTCCATATGTTGGGAGCACAAAAAGAAGGAAGGGGGTAAATATCTTGGTTTTCTTCATTGGAGCACTTACCAGCGTGAAGGAGAACAGCCATTAGTCTGTGTTCCATTACAACCCACGGAGTGCATTCATTGCGTTTTCATTGCTTCTGAGACACTAAGGCTGATGGGAGGAGCGTTGGCCACTCACTTCCGGCAATGAGTACTGCAAGCTTTGTGTATTTTTTCTAGGTTTCTTGTTTTGTTTTGTTTTGTTTTGAGCTTCAACTTAATTTTAATATTTAAGGCTGCTTCTTCATTTAGTAACTTGTGTATGGAGCTGGCATGTTGAAATGGGAGCAGGATGGCGTTCTGTCCTACCAGAGACATCGCAGGCACTTACAGAAACAGAGTGCAAGCTAGCTTGTGAACAGGCAAGAGCAAAGGCCTAGCCTCTGCCCCCCTTGCATTGCAGCAGCATGTCTCACTGTAGACAAGCTTTCTTGACTCAGTAAATAGTGGCGCATTCAAACATGCTGCACGTGCTTAGCACGTATAACCAGTAGCAACCAACAGACAGAAAAGAGGATCGTACAGCTGATGGTGTGGCAGGTTAAAAGGCAAAGCTGAAGTGTTTAAGAAGAAAGGCCCAGGGCCAGGAGTGACGGCTCAGCAGTTCAGAGCACTGGCTGCTCTTGCAGAGGACCGGGTTTGACTCCCAGCACCTACAGCTCACATCCTGCTGTAATTCCAGAACCAGAGGGAGTCTGACGCCCTCTTCTGGCCTTTACAAGCACTGCATGAATGTGGTACATAAACATGCATGCAGGGAAAACACCCATACACATAAAATTACTGTATTAAAAAATGTAAAAGTACAAAACTGTGGAAATACAAAACAAACTACTGATGTCTTTACTGGTCACAAATTGTCTTGGGGTTTTAAGGAGTTAACACTTGATGTAGACATTGTCAGCTGATGGCTTGGCATTATAAATGTCTTGACTGACATGTTCTTTCCACTTTCTCCCTTCCCCCCTCCCCCCTCCCTTCTCCCCTCCCCTCCCCTCCCCCTTGCCCTCCCCTCCCCTGCCCTCCCTCCTCTATCCCGTCCCCCTTCCTCCCTTTCTCCATGCAGCTCCTCAGAGGAATTTTGAAATTGCTTTCAAGATGTTTGACTTAAATGGAGACGGAGAAGTAGACATGGAGGAGTTCGAGCAGGCAAGTTGTGCTGACTTCCTCTTTTAGTATTTCTTAGCCAGTGGGGAGTGAGCCGTGAGTGCAGGCCCTAGGGAGAGTCTCGGCAACCAGACTTGCCTCAGAAAGCCGACTTGCATGTGAAGGCCACACACACACACACACATACACACACACACACACAAGGTTTCTCTGTGTAGCCCTGGCTGTCCCGGAACTTGATATGTAGGCCAGGCTGGCCTTGAACTCACAGAGATCCACCTGCCTCTGCCTCCCGACTGCTGGGATTACAGGCGTGCGTCACCACGCCTGGCTAGAGGCCACTCTTACTAGTCCCCAAAATGAACCTTTCTCAAAGATTGAGCAACTTCCCTGCATTTTCTTATTTTATACCAACTTTGTATATCATAAGTCATTCTATTATATTTAGATGTCAATAATTTGCGTAGAGGGATGGAGAGATGGTTAAGAGTTCTCGATGTGCTTCCAGAAGACCTGGACTCACTTCCCAGCAACCCCGTGGTAGCTCATTATCATCTATAACTCCAGTCCTAGAGGATCCAAGGCCGCCTTCTGACCTCCCTGGGCACCAGTCACATCTGTGCTGCTAGGGCATCTGTGTAGGCAAAACACCCACACATAATAAAATAATTTAGGACAGAATTTTTGTAAAACCATGCTACCTCTTGCCACTTGTAAAGAGCAGACTGAGAAATGTGGAGTGCTAAAAGCTATTGAGATGCAGACAGTGTTGCTGTGACGATGGCTGCCCTGCTCGTAGGAGAGGTTTTACACCATTCTCCCTACTCTCATCTTAAAACAAATCCCCCTTTTTTAAAGACAAGCTCTCCAGGAGGCTTCGCGAGTCAGCTGTTCAACTGTGTGTCTCTGTCTCCTCAACTACGAAATGGGGATAATAGGACATCGCTCCTATTATCTGCGTGTATTACAGTGCACATACACAGTCTGTAGACTCTTTCACCGACATGAATCTAAGGGTGGGGATTCGGTTCTGTTTTAGGTTCAGAGCATCATTCGCTCCCAAACCAGCATGGGCATGCGTCACCGAGATCGTCCCACCACCGGGAACACCCTCAAGTCTGGCTTGTGTTCAGCCCTCACGACCTACTTTTTTGGAGCTGATCTCAAAGGGAAACTGACCATCAAGAACTTCCTGGAATTCCAGCGTAAACTTCAGCATGACGTTCTGAAGCTGGAGGTAGGTGTTGCCTGGACGCGGTGATGGATTCCCCCGTGTGTACCGGTGGAGGGGCTCAGGGGCCAGGAGACATGTCTGAGCCTTCTGGTTGGTCTTTGAGCCAGGAGCAGATAGGAAATGGGAAATGACTACTCTGCAGGAATACTGTCTTGGAGTTGTATGGTTCTAGGACGCACACAAAAATGAAAAGATTATAAATCTGAGTTGTCTCTAGATGCAAAGAAATTTGGGTGTGAGAGCCGACTTACCCCTCTGTATGTTTCCCAGTTTTATGCTTATTACAAGGAAGACACCAGAATGTAGAGAGAAAAGGGGATAGTAATAACTCTTGCTATGAGAGTTTGCAAAGGCGCTAACAGCTGGAAACACACAGTGCCTGAGTGAAAACCTCTGTGCTCAGAGTTGCAGCGGCGTCTCGCTGTGCTTGGAGATTTACAAGCTCACTTCCCACTCAAAATGTAGATAATCGTGCTGTTTGGGCCCCGGAGTGTTAATATCTTCACAGTTTGTCTTGACCAAGAGGGTTTGGGATTTTTGGCTAATGATTCTATTCAGAGAATTTATCAAACACCTATATATGCCTTTGTCTAGAGATTTTTTAAAAAATGCTAACTTTTAGAGATTTTTAAAAATTTCTTTACAAACCTCTTGTTTCCAGCATTAATACTTACCAACGTTCCCTACTTTAATATTATTTGAAATGTCAAAACATTACATAATGTCATTAAAAGCACACAAAAAGAAAGGTACTGCTTTTCTTAAACCCTGCGTGTTCGTGCTCTGCACCCTGGGTTTCTCCTGTTACTGTGCTTTCTCGTCCTCTGGACTACGTAGTAAGACACTGTCTCAAAAGCAATACAAAACACCATTCTGGACTACGTTAGGCACAGCTGGGATGCCAGCACTCAGAGATAGAGACCAGAGGATCCGAAACTCAAGGCCATCAGTGGCTCTACATAGAAAGTTCAGAGTCATCCTTCGCTACGTGAGACCCGGGCATAAATTCCTGCAGTTAGCCAGGGCTTCTTATGGAGGCCTGTAATAACTGACAAGGATGGCACCTGCTTTACAGCTCAACAGAATGGCTGCAGAGCTGTTCTGACTTGACTTGCTCGAGCTCCCTTGCACTGCCGGGAACGCACACAGCAGAGAAAGCGTTAGGAGAGGGAGCCGAGTTAGATCTCAAACTGCCTCTCCACTACATGCAGAGAACACGGCAGTCCACAAAGCAATTATATAACCAGCTCTCATTTAATCACAAAATTAGTCATAATACCTCAGTTTTTAAATTTTTATATTCTATTTATTTATGCGTTTGTGGAGGTGGGGACCAGAGGACAGCTTGTGGGAGTCTTTTTTTTTTTTCCTTTGTACCATGTGATCCCAGTACTCTAACCCAGGTCATCTGGCTTCGTGGCAAGTGCCTTACCCTCTGAGCCATTTTCCTAGCCCATAATATTCTAGTTAGGTGTGATTTTGCTTAAAAGTTTCTCTTTTTTTTTTTTTTTTTTTGAGATAAGATCTCACCATATAAACCAGGTGTGGTGGTACACACCTTTAATCCCAGCACAAGGGAGGCAGAAGCAGGCGGATGGCTGTGAGTTCAAGGCCAGCCTGATCTATAAAGTGAGTCCAGGACAGCAAAGGCTATACAGAGAGACCCTGTCTTGGAAAAAAAAAAAATCTCACCATATAATTCTGACTAGCTTGGAACTACTATATAGCCCAGGGTAGCCTCAATCACAAAGATCCACCTGCCTATGCCTCCCTAGTGCTGGCATTAAAGGTGTGCACCAGCACGCTGCCAACAGTTTGCTTTCTTTAGTGGTACGTGGTCCTACATAGAGGACTGTCTTCAGAAAAACCTCAGGACTCTGACTCTTGCCCCTTTCCTTACCACAGTAAACTTGCAGACAGTGGAATTTAAAATGAAACTTCCCAGAATAGAGAAAATTGATCAATTAAGGCTCAGGACTCTAGAACTTTGTGTGTAAATGCTCACGTTTGTTAGCACAGCCTGAGCATTTAATTTACTTTTTTTTTTTTTTTTTTGGATTTTGGAATACTTGCATATGTGTATCTTGGGTGTAGAAGTTTACATTAAACTGTATGTGTGTGTGTGTGTGTGTGTGTGTGTGTATGTGTGTGTGTGTGTATGTGTGTGTGTGTATATATAAAAGAGTTTATATATTCTAGACTTTACATCCTATATCTAGATCCCTGGAATGTATATGAGACTGGTGTTTCCAAACATCATGACATTGGGAATGTAAACAGTTTAATTCCTTACCTTTATAATTACAATTTAACACAGAATATAAGAATATAGATGCATAAATGCAGTTACAGGCTAAAGCTCAGAGCACCGTGGTACTTTAAGTGAAGTTAAAAAAAAGAATACAGAGTGAACACAGAGAGCTGAGCAGGCAGCTGATGACCACAGTCTAACTGAGCACTCCTAGAAACACCAGTGGGAGTCTAGAGGACAGAGCACAGGACTCTGGGCTTCTATCCTGGGGCTCAGTAGAGCTGAAAGCCCGCTAATGTGACATATCAATAACAGTGGAATAAAAACTCACCGAAAAGATGAGACTTCATAAGCCAGGCATGGTGGCACACACCTTTAATCCCAGCACTCAGGAGGCAGAGGCAGGTGGATCAATGTGAATTCGAGGCCAGCCTGGTCTACAAAGTGAGTCCAAAACAGCCAAGGCTACACAGAAAAACCCTGTCTTGAAAAAACAAAACAAAACAAAAAAAGATGAGACTTCATACATATGTCCCCTATAGAGACACGATGGGAACCCCATCACGACACTTATTCTCTAGCTTTCTGTTGTGTTTGATGTTAATTTAGGGTTATTTGTAGGCTCTTGAAATGCCAACACAGTTATTATTTCCTAGTTAGAAATTCCTCATATTGGGGGGGGGTGGGGTCTCAGCCTAACATTTAGCGTTGTGTAAACAGTTATTCACCCTGAATCCATTCTCTCCACATAACGACGCAGCCCAGTGACTAAAGCCTCTGTGTCCATAGCTCGCATTCTCAAACTTTCATCCATCAGTGCTGTCTTCCCAACTGCGTACATCATCTCCCTTTGAGGAAATGTTCCTAGCAGACAGATCGTTGGCTTTGGCACTATTGAGGCGATGAGTTAGTTATTCTCTGGGAGCCTGGCTACTCATTCATAGAGTGGTTAAGTGAATCAGTGTTGTGTTGTGGGCTGAATCACGTCCCTCCAAACTTCATATGCTGTAATGTATTACAGTTGGGTTGTGGAATGTCTCAGTGGGCTAATGTTTTGGATGCTAGGTCCCCAGCTCGGGGCACTGCGGAGCCTCTGGAGCCTGGCTGGCAGATGTTGCTAGCTTTTGGAGGTTACACCCACTTCTGGTTCCAGCCTGACTTTGCTTCCTGGCCTGGACCATGTGAGCAGGTGTCACCCTATGCTTCTGCTGACACTGGCATGATGAGCGGAAATGGCTCTGAGACCCAAAGCCTCGCTCCCTCAAGTTGTCTCTGTCAGGTTATCTCCCACCATGATGGGAAGGTAACACTGGTGTCTCTGAACAAGTGACTGCGTTCAAAAAAGGCCACTGGATGTGGTCCAGTTCCATCTGCCGTGAGCCTTTAAGGGAAAAGAATGTGAACACACCAGGAGACACCAGGGCCCACATGCAGAGAGCCAATGACAGAGGAGCCCTGGGAAGCCACCTACAAGCTGAGTAGAGGGCCGCGCTCAGACCTTCCAGAACTGTGAGAAAGTCAGTTTCTGATATTTAAACCACCCAGTTAGGGAGTCTTGGCTGGGCAGCCCTGTCGCACTGACACAAGGCTGCGTGCCCCTCAGCACCTGGCAAGTGTTGTGCCGTAGTGTCCACTGTTGTGTTGTTTTGTTGCACCAATGGCCTTGGACAGATCCTACGCAGCTGCGCCTAAGTCATCCCAGCTGAAAGACCAAAAGGCTTTACTTTGATTTTGAGATCATTTTCTGAAAAGTCGCCTGGAAATGGCAGCAATTTTTGTTTTTATGAAACACTTTTAATTTCACTTTTCCAAGTTTGGGTGATTTTTCCCTTCACTGAGCGTGAAATAAAATCTCATCATCACAGCGAAGAGGCAAGGGGAAATGATTAATAAATCTCAGTACCTTTGGTGTGGGTTTGGTAATCCCATCATTCTTGCTGTCTCTTACTAGTTTATTTCATGGCTTACCTCCTTTAAAACTTGAGATCGCAGAGATTTATGGTTCCGCTTCCGTCTTTTATTCTGCCTTTTTCTCAGAATGGCAGTTTTGAGAATAAAGGATGTTTGGTCCATCACTCTGCCTTTGCAAAAGGCCGAGAGAAGAGAAGCCAGTGAGTGTTATCCGAGCATCTGCTCTGGTCAAGGCACTTTGCATATAATAACTTCTTTTGAAGACAAGTTCTCTTGGCTAGCCCAGAACTCCCAGAGATCAGCGTGCTGCTGCATCCTGAGTGCCGGGATTAAACCGTGCACCACGATGCCCAGCTGACCCTTTTTAAATTCCCATCCACTCTCTCAGAGTCAGTACCGTATCATAGGTGTAGAGACTGAAGGTCAGAGGAGTCAAGGTCACAGCCACTTTGTGGTAGTGTCAGGGGTCCAAGCCGCGCTTACTTTCAGACTGAGCTATTTCTGCTCACTATTTGACTATGGTGTTTGTTTGTTTGTTTTTCTTTTAGCTTATGCTAAGGTTTTTATGGGACTCAAAAAAAAAAAAGTTTGAATTTGGGGAGCTGAAAAAGACCAAAGTTCTGTGATTCTGCCTTTTCCAGCAGTTCATTTCCTGACTCCTCTGCTACCCAGGGTGCCACTCTTAGGGCCGAGGAGGAATGCCCTGTTGCATACTCATACTTTTGTAAGCTATTGCTCAAGCTAGCTATTACCCCATGAACTCTGTAATGTCTGAATGCTCTTATATTCTGACAGCATTTGTTTCATTTTACCCTTCTCTATTTGAGAACAACAGCAACAAAACCATGGTTTTAAAGAAGTGATAGAAGAATACAAAGTTGCTTTGTTAAAACTCTTTTTAGGTTAAGAATTCCATCTAAGGCTACCAGAAACTAGTGCTTTGAGTTCCTTGGAGACAGGTGCCAAGTCTAATTCCACTTAATATATTCATTGATTTCTTGAAGACAATAGCAAGAAAAATGTCACTCAAAATGAAAGATACTAGAAAATTCTTTGAAAGATTGTGGTTAATTTTAATTTGGAGGTTAGGTGGGGGAAAGGAGCTGTCATGTCAAAGAAAAGTAAAAAACTAATTTATGCAAGAATAAAGGCTGAAACTAGAATATACAACAAAGAAACTGGAAAATAAGTTGGAGGTTTGTGTGGATACTGCGTAACCAGCCAATCACTGTGGTTCTTTGACCTATAACTCATTTATCTCCCGGTAACTGGCAGTCATCCTTCCTGAAGCATCACAGTGATTGGCTTATATTTCTGAGCTTCATTAAAAAAATATATAATGTTAACTACACTTGTTTAATAGGAAAAAATAAAAGTGGAGCATAAAGAAATATGCTAATTATTCACAGCTATCAGTAAAAAGAGAGAAGGCTGACAAAATGGCTTGGAGAGTAAAGACGCCTTTGACCTGAGTTCAACTGCCAGAACCACATAAAGGTGGAAGGAAGGCACTGACTCCACAGCGTTGTCCGCTGATTGCTACATGTGTGTGTGTGGGTCTCTACACACTCATCATACACACAGACACATACATACACAACTCATACACGCACAGTCATAATAACTAAACTGTTTAAGATTACAGAAAATGGCCTGTAATCTCTGCACTCGGGAGGCAGAGGCAGGCGGATCGCTGTGAGTTCAAGGCCAGCCTGGACTACAGAGCGAGTCCAGGACAGCCAAACAGCCAAGGCTACACAGAGAGACCCTGTCTCGAAAAAAAAAAAAAAGATTACAGAAAATGAGTGAATTTGAAGGCTACACAGAGAAACCCTGTCTCGAAAAAAAGTAAAAGAAAGAAAGAAATTTGAAAAAGCTGGGCACAGTGGTGCATGCCGTTAATCCCAGCACTCTGGGAAGCAGTGGCTGGCAGATGCCTGTGAGTTCAAGGCCAGCCTAGTCTACAAAGTGAGTCCCCTTCTGCCGTATGAGCTCTGGGGATTAAACTCTGGCTCTCAGGCTTGGTGGTGGCAAATGTGTTTACATACAAGCTGCCTTGCTGGCCTATTGCTGTTGTAGCTGTCTTCAGTCTGACCCGAGCCATGCGAGTGTTCTAGCACTCTTTTCCCCTGTGTTATGTCCCAGCTCAGAGGGGTTATTTCAGGTAAGGAGCATTTTTTTTTTCTTTAACTGAATTTATTTGGTTTGTGAGTAGTAAAAGATTAAAACAGTGTTCCTAAGAATTAAAGCTAGGGAGGGCAGTTCATTTCTAGCTTCTCCACTCTAAGTCCACAGAATGAAAGGATAGCTGAATACAGAAATCTCTCTACTCCATAAGCTCTGCCTTCTCTAATTCCCAAGAAGACAGGCAAACCTACCATCTAACCAAACTGATTTTTTATTTATTTTTTTATTAATTAATTAATTTATTTATTAATTTATTCATATTACATCTCAATTGTTAGCCCATCCCTTGTATCCTCCCTTTCTTTCCTCCCTCCCGTTTCCCCCTCTACTCCCTTCCCCTATGTCTGTGACTGAGGGGGGCCTCCTCCCCCTGTAAGGAGCATTTTTAAAACCTTAGAGCACCTAAGGAGCCCCTAGAAACATATTTAAGTCCATCAAAGCATACCTCTGTGTACCGGTCTCTTGTTCTAACGGGACAGGGAGCCCATGGTCTGAGAGAGACAGACTTAGACAGAGGCCAACTGGTTACAGAAGAGGAGACCAAAATAGAAGGCTCTCAGCCAGGTACTTTCTGAAGCTAGAATGTTCTCTGCAGACTTCACATTTGTTTTGTGGGGGGGGGGGGGGGGGGGGGGGGCGGTGTCCCATTTTTTTTTTTCCTCTGGAGGAAGAGACTGCATATGTGAACTTTATGATGAAAGTTGTGTCTTTTTTATTTGCTTTAATTTTGGCTTTTTGAGACAAGATTTCTGAATGTAGACCTGAATGGCCTGATACACATTATCAGGTCAAGCTGCCCTCAGACTTACTCTTCTGGCTCTACCTTCCAAGTACTGGTTTATAAGCATGTGTCGCCAGGCCTGCACCATAGCACCAGGTCCAGGGGCGACTCCTTTTTTCCCCCTTATGATTTATTTATGTATTTATTTTGCTTTGGTGTTGTCTCTGCATGTCTATCTGTGTGAGAGTATCAGAACCCCTGGAACTAGAACTGAAGTTACCGACAGTTGTGAGCTGCCATGTGGGTGCTGAGAATTGAACCCAGATCCTTTAGAAGAGCAGCCAGTGCTCCTAACTGCTGAGCAATCTCCAGCCCCCCAGAGCTGACTTTTAATTACATGCAAGAAAACAGAATGGAGTTTTCATTGGGAATGCTTTCTCTTTTACACGTTGCTTCAGCAAAGCAGAATATAGGTAATAATACATTCATAGTTTCTTATTCCATCCTTGATTTTAGCTTGAATTATTCAGTAAAAGGTGCTTTTCTCTATAAGTATTTATAATTTTATGTACTTAAAGGATGTTTAAGAAAAAAGACCTAGACGGGCATGGTGATGCACATCTTTAATCCCAGAGCTTGGGAGGCAGAGGCAGGTGGATCGTTGTGAGTTAGAGGCCAGCCTGGTCTACAGAGTGAGTCCAGGACAGCCAAGGCTACACAGAGAGACCCTGTCTCAAAAAACCAAAAGAAAAAAGAAAAAAAGAAAAATGACCTATTAAGATGATAATAGTAGCAGTCTCCTCTCTTATAAAAATATAACTTGTATATTTAGTTATAAAAATAAAAGTATTTTTACTAATATCTTTTTCTTTGTGAGGGAACACACTTATTCAACATGACGGCTTTATTCTTGTCAAAGTGTTGAGAGAAAAGCAGAGCAAACATGTCCTTAAGCGTAAAGGGGGACTGTGTTCCTCTCACCAGGATCTGAGATAGTAACACACTGTAGGCAAGGGCTGGAAAACATGGCTGCTCTTCCCAAGGATATGGGTTCAATTCTCAGAACACACAGGGTGGCTCACAACCATCCTACCTCTAGCTCCTAGGGATCTGATGCTCTCTTCTGGCCTTCTTGGATGCCAGGCACATGCATGGTACACAGACATACATGCAGGCAAAACACCCATACACATAAAATTAAAAGCAAAAGCCAATTGTAGGGAAATAGGAAAATCAAAATTCCAATATGTCTTCGCCCTAGGAAACTCTTCTTGCCACTTAAGCAATAACAATATTCCAAACTAAAATACATAATACACATGCATCATGCATCCTTACATATATGCACATGTGTTCATATGTATATATGTGTGTACAGCTTTATTTTTTGTCTCTTTCAAGCTCTTTATTTTGCTTAGTTCGTAGAAAAAAAATCAGCACATGCACACCACTGGTTGGTTATGGAGCCAGCAGCCTTTTGTGTGGAGGGGGGTGGGGGAGTTATTGTTTGGTTGTTTTTTGCTTTTTATTGTTTTGGCTTTTGGTTTTTGGTTTGGTTTGGTTTTTCCAGATAGTGTTTCCCTATGTAGTTTTGGCTGTGCTGGACTCACTTTGTAAACCAGGCTGACCTCGAACTCATAGAGCTCTCCCTGCCTCTGCCTCCCTGAGTGCTGAGATTACAGGTGTGTGCCACTGCACCTGGCTTGGTTTGCCTCTCACTACATAGCTTTGGCTGTCCTAGAACTCACTATATACACCAGGCTGGCCTCAAACTCAGCGACTCACCTGCCTCTGGCTCCCTAGTGCTAAGATTAAAGGTTTGAGCCACCACGCCGGGCTCTGGAGGATTTTAAAGAATTGAGCACTGTTGTTTAAAAAATAGATCATAGCTGGGTTTGATCATGCACACATATAACCTCAACTCTTGGGAGGTAAAGGCAAGAAAATAAGGAGCTCAAGGTCATCCCTAAGCTGTATAGTGAATTTGAGGCTAGGCTGGGCTACATGACAGCCTGTCTCAAAACAAAACAAAGAATTTGCAATCCCAAAGTCAGTGGTATGGCACTGGTAACTTTAGAATATCTGGCAGTTTCTGGGCTTTCTCTGTCACCCAGTATCCTTAATGCTACATTCTAAATTCATTTTAAACAGGCCACAAGAAAAAAAAATCTCATAAATAAATCGTGAAGATTTGATCTTCCTCCTGGGAACCATCTCTTGACTCTCATTCACAGTCTTAGCCGGCCTTTTCCAGTAGAACACAGGTCCTTCTCAACTTAGGAGCCCGGCGCCAGGGTTTTTAAAATCTATAGGTCATTCATTTGGAACTGTCAGTGCCCCATAGTTAGATATTTGCTCTCACTTACAAATGAATTTTAACATAACCGAGTTGAGATGCAGCACAGAAGATGGAGAGCAGCGTGAGGGAAAGCTACAGGTTCGCAGTTCATCGATCAGCTGCGCATGCTCCTAGCTGCAGCAGCCTGTGCCTGTGGATGTGAGCACTGTCTAGGGGTGGCACACCCCTTTAATCCCAGCACTTGGGAGGCAGAGGCAGAAGGATCGCTGTGAGTTCAAGGCCAACCTGGTCTACAAGGCAAGTCCAGGACAGCCAGGGATACACAGGGAAACCCTGTCTCAGAAAGCAAAAGCGAAACAAAACAAAACAAAAATAAATAAACAAATAAACGAACAAGAAAACAAGAAGTGTGGAAACTGAGGCAGAAAGAGGTCAAACAGCCTGCCCCAGATTCACATATACAGGGCGTGGGCCAGAGACTTGATTCCTGGCAGCCAAGCTCTTCCAACCTGAACTAGCTTCCCGGGATCTGTACTGCATGTTGAGGATACAAAAATGAGCAAGACATTGCTCTAAGCTTCTGAAGGCGAGAGGAATGGACCCACTATGTAGCCCTGCTTAGTCTAAATTTGGCAATTCTAGCCTCAGTGTCCCGAGGGCTGAGAGTATCTGTCAGCATGCACCACCATGCTCAATTCCAGACATTTCCTCACGGTGTCACATGTAGTCCCTAGTGGCAGAGCTAAGTGTCTGGTACAAGTACTCACAGGGAGGTGTGAATCAGTCTGTGAGGTAAGAGGGCATGGTCTGCTCAGAGGCATTTTCTGTGTCACCCTTAACCCTGAGGTGCGTTCTGTCTGAAGAACAGGCCGGCTTGCTGTCCCTTGTTCTTTATGCTGGAAACAAAGAGAAGAGGCGAGGGAGTGCCGAGTAACCGTGGGACTGCAGCCAGCAAAGAGTGCCAGAGGGAATGACCTTCCTTATCCTGTTTGTCCCAGACCAGGCTTGAATTGATGACTCTCCTGGGACTTCTCCTGTACCCCGAAGGCCAGCTCTGCAGAAATACAAAGCAAGGTGGACAGACAGACAGACAGACAGACAGACAGACAGACAGACAGACAAAGAGGAAAACTAGTGTACAAGATCAATGAAGAGAAACCTGTAGGCTTCCCCCAAGACTTAGCTGGGCTTAAAGACAGACTACATTTGGCTACCTCCTGATCAGCCTTCAAGTGAGGGATCTGCTGGGAGTGGTGGCGCAGTCCTGTGATATCAGCAGTCAGGAGGCTAAGGCAGGCAGCCACCAACTTGAGGCCAGCATGAGCTATACATCCTTTCTCAAGTAAAACAAAATGTCTAGGGTATATGATTTGAGCACTCGCTCTCCCTCCCTCTCTCTCTCTCTCTCTCTCTCTCTCTCTCTCTCTCTCTCTCTCTCTCTCTCTCTCTGCAGTGTTTAGTTGCAGATGCCTTTCAGAATAGAGTATTTAGATTTCAAGAGGAAATGCTTAGAAGAAAGAAGCAAGCTTTAACCTCTAGTCTGTTGGAGGAGTCTCTGGAGTCTAGACAGCGTCTTAAGAGTCAGAGCCAGCTTTGTGGTAACTCATGAATAAACAATACACTCTTCACTGCCTGTTGACTCGATGCTCTGAGTAAATGCCACACACGTTAGAGGGTCATATCACCTTCTGAGTTCAGCTAATGGCCCAGAAATGCATGTTCCTCAAGTCCCTCTCGAGTCTCCTTACTTTTCTTCTGAGTGTCCTCTCCCTCCACGCCCACAGTCCGCTGTTTGCTTCCTGATGTTTACCCCACGGGGCCCTTGGGCTAATGAAATACAAACTGCTTCAGTCATTTCTTAGAGAGAGAGAGAAGGATTTGTCAAAATAGAAGAAACAGAAAATGAATCATAGGGAAACAGAGCAGCTTCCAAGATGGGAGGAAGAGAAGATGGCACAACTCAGAGAATAAAGCAGAAGCCAGCAGCCAGCAAAGTGCTGTGTGCTGGGTAGGGGTGTGGGCCCTTCATCATTAATGCTTTGTGGGCCAGGAAGCGCACCAAAAAGGAGGTAGTTTGATGAGATCTGGATCTCCAAAAGATCATCTACCGGTGCTGTGGAGATTTAGTAGTGAAGGGGGAGCCTAGTAAATGATTATAATGTTTATCCAAGGAGAAAGTAATTAGGTAGTCTTCTGAAAGAGAGAAGGAAAGGGGTTAGTTTGAGAAATCCTAAGTAAAGGGCATTTCCGGATTTGACATCTGGAGAGAAGAGGCCCAGGTGACGCCATTCAGTGATGCCAACAAGGGACAGCTGGGTTCTGGGAAAGGCACTGAGTTCTGTTTTGGACACTGAGTTTGATGGGGCTTTTTGAGTGGGCATGAGACAAGATCGCCCTCAGTAGCTCAAACTGGCCTGAGACTCATGGCATCCCTTGAGTGCTGAGCTGCTAGGGATGTGCCAGAGTGCTCGGCTCAGGCTGAAGTCCTGATGGGACACCTCGGGTTGGTCGGGAAGCGCTTGGACACAACGGGCTTGGCAGGGTAGTGATACTGTTGGAGGCGTAGATAGAGGATCACCAGTGAGTGGCTTCTGTGGATGCAGGGAGCCCATACAAGGATGGTGAATGTACCCGAAAAACAGAAAGCAAGCCCGGGGCAGAGCTTCTGTTGTGCAGAATGGAGAAGAGGGGCGGAGGTGGGCGAGGCTCCCCGAGAACACCCCTTGCTTCCATGGGGAGAGGTGCAGTGCAGGAGGGGAGGCTCGAGAAACCTGACAGAGCTGGTGAGGCAGCTGAACAGAGGCAACTCTGGGAAGTGTGGTCAGCCTCAGTGTCACGTGCTTAGAGCGGCTTTCCTCCGCCTCTTTTCATTCATTCATCCACTCATGCCCTCATTTGTGGGTGAGTGTTGTTATTTGATTGTTTTTACAAGTTCACATAGGTACACTTGCATGCTGATCCCTCTCACCTCCCACCTCCCTACCCTTACTATCCACCCCCTCCACAAATCTTTGTTAAACATTCACATGTCTTTACTTTGTTTTGTAACCCACCAAGATTAACCATGTGACCATGGTTAATGGAGGCCATCCATGTGACCGTGGGTTTGGTGCCTTCCATTTGGAGCCTGGTGAACACAGCACAGGGTACACAACAAAAACAGCAATTTTTCTCCTTCCCCAGAGGTCAGAGGCAAAGGGTAGGGTCCCATGAATATTTGTGGGCATTGTTTTATTTTATCCTATTTTGTGTATGAGTGTTTTTCCTGCATATATGACTGTGTATAATACGCATGCCTGGTGCCTTTGGGGGCCAAAAGAAGACATCACATCCCCTGGAACTGGAGTTACAGATGTATTTGTGAGCTACCCTGTGGGTGCTGGGAATTGAACCCAGGTCTCCAGGAAGAACAACCAGTGCTCTTAACCACCAAGCCAACTCTGTAGCCCCAATGTTTGTGGGTTTTGAGACAAGGTGTCATTATGTAGCCTAGCTCGTCTTAAACTTGCGGTGGTGCTCATGTCTTGGTCATGTCCCAAGAGCCAATGGCAGGCACGTACGTGCCACCTATTTAAAGCTGGTCTCCCCTGATCGATGAGGCAGCTGACTGCCTAACTTGTTCCCCTTTTTACCTCCAGACCATGTTTAGCACCGAATAGGTACAAGTGTTTGAATGAAAGCGGAATGATCTGTTAGAATAGTGCATATGGTAGTGATAGTTGTATTTTTTTTGGATGGATTTAAATATTAACTTTACCTCTAGGACCTTGGAGGCTATGCTAGTTAATTTTCTGTTAACTTGACACAGGTTAGACTAATTTGAGAAGAAGGACCCTTAATTGAGAAAATGGCTCCACCAAATTGACCTGCAATGCATTTTCTTGATTAATGATTGATGAGGGAGGGCCCAGCTCACTGTAGGTGATGCTGCTCTGGGGCTCGTAGTCCTGGGAGCTGTAAGAAAGCAGGCTGAGCAAGCCAGGAAGCAGCACTTCTTCTCCGTGGCCTCTGATTCAGCGCCTCTTCCAGGCTCCTGCCCTGACTTCCCCATGGTAGGTTGTGATATCAAACTGCAAACTAAAATAACCCTTTCCCCCCTTGAGTTGCTTTTAGTTAGGCTTTATCACAGCAGTAGGAGCCCTGACTAAGACGAGAGCCTTAGTTTGTGGTACAGGGTGGAAGTAATGCTGCCTTCCAGGATGGAAGAAGTAATGCTGTGCTCCAGGCAGGTATGGCAGCACCTAACATGGTATCCAGCCTCTGTACTGCGTTCTCCCAAGTCCGCCTGCTTCTCCGTCCTGTCATGACCACTTGTCATTCTGATGCAGACCACTCTCTGCTCCACAGAATGCCCTGCCGCAGCCTGCTCGTGTCTCCTGCGTGCCTTTCATTATTAAAAGAGGAGATGAGGGAAGAATCGGTGGCTGGACTTCCCAGCATTGCTCTCCATTCTTAGTCATTGCAGCTTTGCAGCTTTTTTGGAAGGATGATCCAAAAACTGCCCACTTTGCAGCCATTATGTTGATAGGATTTCTAAGATTTTTTTTTTTAATTTTAAAACCTATTCTTTTTTTTTCATCTTTTTTTATTAATTTATTCATATTACATCTCAATGGTTATCCCATCCCTTGTATCCTCCCATTCCTCCCTCCCTCCCATTTTCCCCCTACTCCGCTCCCCTATGACTGTGACTGTGACTTCCTCCCCCTTTATATGCTCATAGGGTATCAAGTCTCTTCTTGGTAGACTGCTATCCTTCCTCTGAGTGCCCCCAGGTCTCCCCATCCAGGGGACATGGTCAAATGTGAGGCACCAGAGTACGTGCGAAAGTCATACCCCACTCTCCACTCAACTGTGGAGAATATCCTGTCCATTGGCTAGATCTGGGTAGGGGTTTGAAGTTTACAGCCTGTATTGTCCTTGGCTGGTGCCATAGTTTGAGCGGGACCCCTGGGCCCAAATCTGCCTATCATAATGTTCTTCTTGTAGGTTTCTAGGACCCTTTGGATCCTTCTATTTCCCTATTCTCCCATGCTTCTCTCATCTAGAGTCCCAATAGAATGTCCTCCCCTCAGTCCCAGTTTCCTGGTAAGTGAAGACTTTAATGGGACATGCCCCTTGGGCTAATGTGCAGATATAAGTGAGTGTATACCATTTGACTCTTTCTGCTTCTGGATTAACTCACTCATTATGATCATTTCTAGTTCAATCCATTTGTCCACAAATTTCGGGAATTCCTTGTTTTTAATAGCTGAGTAGTATTCCTTAGTATAAATGTGATTTTTTTTTTTATTACTCCAGAATTCTATGATTCTAAGTAGAAATGGACCCTTTGGCATGGGATACAGAGCCAAAATCTTGAGCCTCCTTTTTTCTTCTTTTGACTTCTCCAGTCTGTGGCGGCTCTCAGCTCCAGCTCCTCTTCACATTTGCAGAGATGCTGGAAACAAACTCAACATAATGTGATATCAGTGACTTTCAGTATATTCAACTAAGACAATAAATGAGGTATACTGAATTCATTGCTCTGGCAGGTACCCGTCAATGAACTGTTTTAGTAGTATTTTCAAATTTCCATGCAGATATATTGTGATGCATGACACCAGAAATTAAGGAGCCATGTGTGCCCCTGTGGTCCAGCTACTCAGAGGTTGAGTCAGAATTGTGTGAGCCCAGGAGCTCAAGGCAGCCGGAACAATACAGTGAGACCATATCTCTAAAATAAAGAAATAGGGCCTGGAAAGATGGCTCACTGATTAAGAGCAATGGCTGTTCTCCTAGAGGACCCAGGTTCAATTCCCAACACCCACATGGTGGCTCACAACCATCCAGGCTCACAGGCTCTGACACTCTTCCTGGATTCCATTGGCATGTACATGATGCACAGACATGCATGCAAATACAATACACATAGGCTTAAATTTTTAAAAAGTTAATAAAATACAGTAGAAAGGGATGTGTTTCTTCAAATACAGGATTAGAATAGCCACTTCCTCTTTGCTGGACATTGTATAGAATTATCAATACAAAATTGTTGTTATCCTTGCTCAGGATACCCTGTTCTGCCTTCAGTGAAATTGTTTTAATGAGTTTTCTGCTCTGAGCTCTGCCAAAGAGAGAGTTGAAAATATAGCTCAGTGGTAGAGCATTTGGCTAGCATGTGTGAGACCTTGAGTAGAACTCCTTGTACCACCGGTGGGGGGATGGGAACGGCACAGAGCTATTCTTGCCATGTCCCACTTACATTATAAAATGTCCTTAACCTGCAGGGAGGTGGCAGTGGTTTTTGAAGTCTCACTCTCATTCTGAAAATGCTAGTTATGAGACTGTTGGGACTCAGTTAATGTAGTCAGGAAAGCGCTTGCTTCTTAACTCTGAGGACCTAAGTTTCACACACACACACACACACACCAGCCCAAGAAGTCAGGCCTGGTGAGCACATGCATGTAATCCCAGCACTAAGTGGGGAGAGACAGACAGACCCTTCGAGCACACTGCCCAACCAGCCTAGTCTACTTGGCAAGCCCCAAGCCAATAAGAGACCAAAAAGCAAGGTAGATGGCACCTTCTGACATCCACAGTTGTCCTCTGGCCTCCGTCTACACATGCACACCACACATATATACCTACGCGCGCGCACACACACACACACACACACACACACACACACACACACACATGACAGAATGAATATATGCATTTAATTTAACAGCTGTTATTGTCCAGGGCAATGTCAGTGATGCTGGGGCACCAGCTGTGCCTCAGGGATCACCACCAGTAGACAGTCCTGCCTAGACTCATTTCCCACACAGAAAAGGAAATGGCTTCTAACACCTTAACCTCCGGAGTCAAAGCACTGGGGCGCCGTGTTAGTGAACTGTTATTGTACAAGATGTTACCCTAATTAATCGGAAGCCAGTGACTTGCAGCATATATCAGCTAGAAAATTAATGAGGTATATTGAGTTCATTATGGAAGATAAAAATCGATTGTTTTGCCTGCCTAAAACCAGCAAATTTATCACAGAATTTCCAAGGGACAAGACTCCAGAGGCAGTCTAGCTTAGGGCTTGACTGAGCCCTAGGCTCCTCTTCTTCTAAGCTCACGCACACATTGTAGGCAGGAGGCTTTGGTTCCCTGCTCTGTGGACCTCTTCATAGAATCTCAGGCTATGGCAGTGGCCCCTCACAGGGCTCAGACTGATCCTGGTTCATCACAGGAGAGAACTACACAAGTTCATGAGTGTTGGGGGGAAGGGAAGGCTGGAGGCCATCTCTATATCTTTTACCATCTTCCCCAGGGTTAAGGTCAGCCTTGGAAGGCCAAGCCAATACCAGCCAGTTCCAATGGCGTGCTGTTTCCAGTCCTGCTGTTTTATGCACTTGGCCCCACCCCTCCTTTTCCTAGCAGTTTCTCTTTCTTCCTGGTGATTTTCTTTTCTTTCTTTTTTGGGGGGAGGGGGGTTCGAGACAGGGTCTCTCTGTGTAGCCTTGGCTGTCCTGGACTCGCCTTGTAGACCAGGATGGCCTCAAACTCACAGCCATCTGCCTGCCTCTGCCTCCCTAGTACTGGAATTGAAGGCATGCGCCACCACGCCCAGCTCTTCCTGGTGATTTTCTATTAGATGGTTTGTGGCCTGTCTGGGAGCCTGCACTGCTCAGAATTACCGCAGTCCTCCCCCATGTCTCATTAACTTTGAGTTTAGTGAACAGCGAAGTGTGTTCCTTCACTCCTAGAGGACAGATGCCACTCTGTAGGAGTTAAGCACGGCACATCACTCACTTCTCTCTACAGGGTGAAAAGCCCAGCCGTGTGTGCTTATGGTCCAGACTGTCTGCATGTTTATACTTTAGGCCCAGCCCCTCTCTTCTCCAAGAACAGTGTCTTCCTCTGCAGCTTTTGCATCCACCAGGAAACTGTCCCTAAATCTCTGCATTGAGCATCCCCACTGCAAGCTCTATTGTGCTACACCCCGGTTTGTGCTTGCTGTTTACATCGCAAGTGTTGGGCATTGTAAACAAATGTCATTTCACAATCAACACAATGCATACTATGCGAAATTTTTCATGCTTGTAATTTGTTCTGTCAATATGAGGAATATACCAAGACTACTTTGCAATTGCAAGGTTTCTTTTTTTCTGCAATATTTTGTAGCCAGTCTGGGAAATTTCCTACTGTGACACCTTCATACTGTGCTTAAACCCCAGTAGAATCCCTTTCAACTCCATGCTTGAGGAATTATACTCTTAATGTGGTTTTTAAACCACATAGCATATCATTTAGTGACAGCCCTGGATGTCTGAGTTATTTCTTTGGCCTAGTGACTCCCAATTTTTAAGTTAGAAGTTGCCTGTTTGGTTATTCCCTTGTATTATTTCTAGTTATTTGTCTAATGGAAACCCTTACATGTCTATGATACTAGCCCAAGAAATTGAAGCGAAGGGTGTTGCCCACTAGGAATTCCTGCAGGCATACACCAACGTAGGTTTTGTCATGGGGTCCCTAATACTTCGGCCTTTCTTGGTCACTAATCTCATCTTGTACTTCACAGATCACTTGAGCGGCTTCTTTATTTCCTCCACCAGGAAAGGCAGTAGTCTCTCTCCTAGATTGTCTCTGAGTCTGTCTTCAAGGATCCTGTGGCATATGCATGGATCTGAGTCTGGCTCTGTAGTTCACTTTCTTTTTTTTTTTTTTTTTTTTTTAAGATTTATTTATTTATTGTGTATGAGTGCTGTATCTGTAGAAGAGAGAATCAGATCACATTATAGATGGTTGTGAGCCACCATGTGGTTGCTGGGAATTGAACCCAGGACTTCTAGAAGAGCAGGTGGAGCTCTTAACCACTGAGCCATCTCTCCAGCCCATGTAGTTCACTTTCAATGCATAGCTTTACAGTCTGACAGTTAAGATACCCCAGGGAGCAATCTCTTTGCTCTTCCTCCTGCTACGTGTAACCACAGGTGTGACATGAGTGTGGTTTTGCATTCAGTTTCTGCCAGAGAGACAATAAACTATGATGTTGCTTGATGGAGGGTGTGTGTAAGCCCATCTGTCTGAACACGCAGTCACTAACTGGCCAGAGCAAACCAGGTTTTACATGTGCACTGTCAGCTGTACCCAGAAGCTCGATCTGCTCAGTAAACCTAAGTTCAGGCTAGAACAATGGGACATAACCTTCCAGGCCTTGCTAAACCAGACATTAGAGGCCATCCAGAAAACCTCACCTTCAACCCTGGCTGTTCAGTGGTCCCCAGACCCCGTTCTGTTAGAGGACTCGGGAAGATGCTGATCAGAGTACAAGTTACATGGTTGCTGCTGAGCTACGGTAAGTGTATGTTCAACCCCAGGTACCAACAACCTTACACACTTGAACTGCCTCCCTCTGTGTGTGCCATCATTAGCTGGTAAATATGTGACAGAAGACCAAGCATCTTGTGCTCTTGTTGCCCCGGGGACATCATTTTAGTGTGTTTATCAGCAGGTCCTGTTGGAATGTACTCATTAGCAGCCTTTCTGTCTCCAGACTAAAAAGAATGCCAGTCCCCTCAAGTGATGTAGGCCATGGAGGTGACAAGGTCCGTTACTGCCTCGCAGCCGTGTGTCAGCCAGAGCGGAAAGGCAGGAATTTGAAGTGTAGTGAAAATGTGAAATGGTGGACTATTGTCTTTATCCTTTGTGTCTCAGCCAGCTCTTCAGATCATATCCCTGGACAGCCTAGAGGGCCGAGAGCTCTAGGAGATAGGGGAGTGTCTTTAACAGTCATCACTGCTCTAGTCACCTTGACATAGCAGCAGCTGCCAATCTAATAAGACCCCAGGAAGACATTGAAAGGGCCTGAGGATCAAAGGCAGTGTTAGTTCATACATGAAAGGACTCTTCTAGAACCAGCAAAAGAAAACTCTCTGAGAAAAAAAAAATACAGTTACCTGATGTCCCTTCAGGAAAGGCTTAGGGTTAGCAGTGCGAATATGAGGTAATTAGTCACACTCTCAGAACTGTGCATGAAGCAGAAAGGAATTGGTGTCTTCGGTCTACCCATTTCCGTAGTCACCAGAGTGTCACATGACCTCCAGCTACATCGGATCTCAGATCCAACACTTCCACATGGACCACTTCAGCTGCCTCCCGCCTTGTCTCACCATAGCCACGCTTGCCCCTCCATTGCTCTTAACCAATTGAACTCGTGGCCATAGGCCCTGTGTAATTTAATTTAACCCTACCTCTTCCCCCCGATTCATCTCCTACCCATCAGTCTTCCACTTAAAGATGTTTGTATGGTATTGAATGCCGGGATTGCCTTCCCTTCCTCCGCTCTCTTACCTTCTTCTTTTCCTCTTCGCCTTATTCCTTCCTTCGGCAGAAGTTCAACTTCGCTTCCTCACAGAGGCCTGTCCTGCTTCACCGCCCTTCCACCCCAGGATGAATCGCACAGCTCCAAAGCACCATGTCCATTTTCTTCACGTCGCTCAGATATATAACCATGTAACTGTTTGTTAAAGGCCTGTCTACAAACACTCTGTGGGGACCTTTGAGAAAGCGTTAGACTCGCCAATGTTGCCTGAGTGTCTGGCATGGCTGACAGGAACCATGTGCTCCGGGAACAGTGTTAAGGAACATCTCAACAGATGTTGACAAATGCAGATAGACACACACCTACAGACACACTCCCTTTCTAGCGCCTCGGTGTCCCATAGCACCTTTGGGGATATTGTGAAGCTTCCAACAAGGATTGGTCTGCAGGTGTGGGCCTGTGTGCTGTGGTTCATTTAGGAGTATGGCCTAATAAATGTTCATTATTAGGCCACAGTTACAATGGTGGTATTTTCTAACCCACTAACAATCAGTGAAGACACGGACACCTGATGTATCTAACTAAAACAAGCCTCTACCTGGGGCAAGGCAGATATTACCTCCTAAGCCGTCTTCCAATAACTCCAGTCGCTTATTTGGTTTACCTCCCATCAATAATCCCAAAATGCTTGCTAACATTCTCCATCTCTTCCTAGGAGGAACTTCAGAGTTCCTTCTCTGGCTCTTTTCCTATCCCTTGGCACTTCTCTTCCTCCTCCTTCTCCTTTTTCTGGCCCATCTCCTCCCAAGATCCTCTCTATTGTCAAAAGCCCCAGAATGAGCTCACTGCCTCTGTAATGGCTTTCTGGATGACCAGCATTAAGAATGAGAGGGTTAGCCTAGTGTAGTGGCGCATCGCCTTTGATCCCGGCACTCAGGAGGCAGAGGCAGGCGGATCTCTGAATTTGAGGCCAGCCAGGGCTCCACAGTGAGAACCTGTTGTGGGGTAGATGAGAGAATGACAGTTAGATTAAGCCAGCAAAATCTAGGCTGGGAGCATAGCTCAGTGGCAGAGCATGCAGCTGTGCCCAAGGGTCGTGGGTTCAATTGTTACCACCACCAAAACAAAAACCAAAGATCAAACCAATTAAAGAAGGCATGTGGGGAGTTGGAGCAATGGCTCATGGTTAAGACTGATTACTGGTTTTGCTGTGTATCCCAGTTCAGTGCCCACCGCCTTCACCGAGCAGCTCAAACCCACTTGTAAGTCCAGCCACAAGGAGATCTGTCTCCCGAGGCCTTCATGGGCACTACACTCACATGCACATACCCACACATGGACACATACCCATAACTAAAAATAAACGGTTTTGTACAAATGGAGGAGGGGTATCAGCCAAGCCAAGAAGTGAGATCAACTGAGATTTGTGCTCTGAAAACAAAAGAACAAATCATGTTACTAAACTAACTAGTGTTTTCAAAGTAAAGTGCTGTTTTAAGGTAGGAAGAAATTTCAGAGTACACAAATTGATATTTAGCTGCATCCGCATATGTAAAGTCAGGCAGCCTGAGCCGCCCCATGGCTCTAGCACAGCCGACCTCTGCTTCTCCCAGATAGCCAGGAAGCTGTCATGGCTGATTGCTTGCATACCGCCATTTCTCTATCTACACAACAATTGATCTCATTCATGTGAAATTGATTCTGTGAGATTATCCCTGTAGAAGCTGTTTTTCATACTGTTGCCTCCTCCTGGAGATAAACAGGCAGCCTGACTTACAGCGAAGAATCCCCATTCTTCTTTCCCCTTTTTATTTATTAGGAGTGTGTATACTTGCATCATCTCACAGCCTCTGTTATGGGCTTGATAAATCTTTGCAATTCTTGTCATGGCTATGATCAACCAGTATATACATCCATGTAAAATAATCCAGACCACCAAGAATATATGTAAGCCATTTTTTAGTAAGTATGCAGCCAGCAGGGTCCTCTGTGTGAGTGGAGGCACTAGCAGTTGTGTCAAAGAGTACTGTAAAGCACGGATGAGAGACAAGCAAGAAGCATCTCTAATTATTGTCCCACACCCCCCCCTAATTCGGGCCCTACTTGGAGTAAATGCAGGGGGTGTGGTTCATTCTTACAGCTCTGGTTAAAGAGGGTTGATAATTCAGCGTTTACTCCCAAACATGGCTCACACTTGCCCATCTCTTCTCCATCTCCTACAGTCAAGGAATTTGTCTGAGCAGTGGAAAGGGGGATATTAAAAGAATTACTTAGTTGTTTTTCTTTCCTTTCTCAATCAGCTCTTCTGTTGCCTTTTTAAATTTAGTCTTTGATCATTTCACACATATGTATAATGTATTTTGATCATATTCATACACACTCTTTCGATCCTTTTTATTATTAAATTTATTTATTCACTTTACATTCTGACCGCAGCCCCCCTCCCTCCTCTCCTTTTGGTTCCACCCTCCCATATTCTTTCCCCTTGCCCCCTCTCCTCCTCAAAAAAGGAGAACCCCCTCCATGCCAACCCACCTCAGCACATCAATTCTTATCAGGATTAAGCACATCCTCTTCCACGGAGGACAGACAAGGCATCCCAGCTAGAGGAAAGTTATTCAGAATCAAGCAACAAGGTCCATGTCAGAGACTGCCCTGCTCCACTTGCTAGAGGACCCACTTGAGGACCAAGCTGCCCATGAGTTACACATGTGTCAGGGGCCTAGGTCCCATCCATGCATGCTCTTTGGTTGGTGCTTCAGTCTCTGTGAGCCTCCATGGGGTCTAGGTTAGTTGATTCTGTCTGTCTTCTTGTGAGTTCTTGTCCCCTCTGAGTCCTTCTATTCTTCTGCTGACTTCCACAAGACTCCCCGAGCTCTGCCTAACGCTTGGCTGTGAGTCTCAGTATCTGTTTGTATCCACTGCTTGGTGGAGCTCCTCAGAGGACAGCTGTGCTCCTGTCTGCAAGCGTAGCACAGTATCATTAATAGTGTCAGGGGTTGGTGTTCTCCCATGGGGTAGGGCTGAGGTTGGCCAGTCATTGTTTGGTGATTCCCTCTATCTCTGCTCCATTTTTATCCCTGTACATCTTATAGGCAAGGTAAATTTTGGGTTGAAGATTTTGTGTCCACCTCCCTCTACTAGAAGTCCTGCCTGAGGTAATATCTATCTTTGTTCCTAAGGTGTGTTTCTTATGCAGGAGAATGATGGGTCCTGTTTATGTATCCATTCTGTTAGCCTGTGTCTTCTTACTGATGTTGGGGGTGGTGGTGTGTGTGTGTGCTTTTCTTCTTTGGGTTTTGCTTCAATAGAATTATTTGTTTCCTATGACTTCTTGGATGTAGTTAACCTCCTTGGGTTAGAATTCTAATAGTTTTTATAAAACAGGATTCGTGCATAGATGATGTTTAAATTTGGTTTTGTCATGGAGTATCTTGTTTTCACGATCTACAGTAATTGAGTATTTTGCTGGGTATAGTAGTCTGCGCTGACATCTGTGACTCTTAGAGTCTGCAAGATATCTGTCCAGACCCGCCGGACAGTCCACTGAGACCCACGGACCCCTAGGGAGAGAATGGGGGGACAAGAGACGCAAGGAACGGACAGCAAGTCAAAAAGTCTGATCAAGCTGACAAAATTTTATTTTTCTCAGGCTGCTTATAAGCACAAGGCAGGATGTGGGGTGGGGGCAGAGGGGGAACTAGGGTGAGAGTGAGGTCAGCCCCCTGCTGCTGCACACTGCAGTGTTCCCTTCATGGTCAGGTAGCCCTGCGCAAACGGACCGGAGCTAACCTAGGTGAAACAGATCTGTATCTGGTTATTGAGGAAGCTAAAGACAGGAGGTCTCCTGGAGAGTTCTCCGCGAGGTCACCGAAAGGGAGGGAGCAGGAGAGGTTTTTGTCAAGTAGAACACAAGGGGTCCAAATGGCCATATTTGCTAAAAGCACCCCCATCAATATCTGCCCAGCCCCTTCTGGCTTTTAGAGTTTCTATTGAGAAGTCAAGTGTAATTCTGACAAGTCTGTCTTTATATGTTACTTCGCCTTTTTCCTTTGCAGCTTTTAATATTCTTTCTTTGTTCTGTTCATTTAGTGTTTTGATTATTATGTGATGGTCTAATCTATTTGGTGTTCTATAAGCCTCTTGTGTGTTTATCAGCATCTCTTACTTTAGGTTGGAGAAATTATTTTCTATGATTTTGTTGAAAATATTTTCTGGTCCTTGGAGCTGGGAATCTTCTCTTTTTTTTTCTATTCCTATTCCTAGGTTTTGCCTTTTCATGGTATGCCTGATTTCTTGGATGATTTTTGCCAGGAATTTTTTTAGATTTAACATTTTTGTTTGACAGATATACCAATTTTTTCCATTGTATCTTCTAGGCATGAGATTGTCTCCTCCATCTCTTGTAGTCTGTTCGTGATGCTTACCTCTGCAGTCCTGTTTTCTTCCCTAAGTTTTCCATCTCTAGGATGCCCCCCCCCCCCCCGTTTGTGTTTTCCTTGTTGAGTCTATTTCCATTTTCAGATCTCGAACCATTTTATTTATTTCCTTTTACCTGTTTGTATTTTCTTCTATTTCTTTGGAGTATTTATTCATTTCCTCTTTTTTTTTTTTTTTTTTTTTTTTTTTTTTTTTTTTTTTTTTTTTTTTGAGACAGGGTTTCTCTGTGTAGCCTTGACTGTCCTGGACTAACTTTGTAGACTAGGCTGGCTTCGAATTCACAGTCATCTGCATGCTTCTGCCGCCCGAGTGCTGGGATTAAAGGCATGCGCCACCACACCTGGCCCTATTCATTTTCTTTTTAAAGACCTCTTTTTTATTGTATTTTCCTACATTTCCATAAGGGATTTATTTGTTTCCTCTTTAAAAGCCTCTATCATCTTTTTTTTAAAAAGATTTATTTATTTATGTATTTATTATATACACAGTGTTTTATTTGCATGTAACTCCTGCAGGCCAGAAGAGGGCATCAGATCACATTATAGATGGCTGTGAGCCACCATGTGGTTACTGGGAGTTGAACTCAGGACCTTTGGAAGAGCAGTCAGTGCTCTTAACCTCTGAGCCATCTCTCCAGCCCAACCTCTATCATCTTTTTAAGAATAGATTTAAGGTCATTTTTTTGTGTTTCAGCTGTGTTAGGATATCTAGGACTTGTAGTAGGATAGCTGGGTTCTGGTGGTGCCATATTGCTCTGGCTCTTTTGATTATGTTCTTATACTGGCCTTTAGCTATCTGGTTGTCCCTGGAATTGGGTGGTGTTCCTGATGTCCTACGGCCCTCTCGGGAAGGCAGGAAGGGCCCTGGGCTGGAGGCTGGATGTTCCTGGGGTCCTGCAGCCCTCCTCAGGATGGTGGGTACGGCTATGGGCAGGAGGCTGGACCTCAGGGAATAGCCTGCGGCTTTCTTCTGCTGGTTGTGTTCTAGTTGGACCCACAGGCAGCGGTTGAGGGGCGTTCTAACCTTGATGACCCTGAGGTCCAGCTGATCTACTCAGGAAGGTAGAGTCATGGACCTGGGGCTGGGACTGTGTGTCCCTTGGGCCCTGGAGCCCTTCTTTGGAAGGCAGGTAGAGCCTGGGGGCCAGAGGCTGAGTGATCCTGGAGCCCAGGAGCCCTCCTTGGGGAGGCAGATAGTCTCACTGAATGTTTGCCAGGGAATGGATGCTGGAACTATGTGTATTTGGGGACCTGGCAGGTCTCCTCAGGAAGACAGGTAAAGCCCCATTTGGGGAGTAGGGGCTGGCTGATCCTGGAGCCCTGGAACCCTCCTTCTGAAGGTGGCTAGCCCAGGGTTTGCTGGGGAAACACTAAGGCCGGCATTTCATAGTCAGCAGGGCAGCTTCTCATATGCTCTGCAGTGACTGAGCTTAACTTCCTGCTACCTAGACACTGAGTGCTGGGTGCTACCATCTTGTTAGAGCGGCACCCTTTCCATTCTTTATCCTCTTCCTATTCCCTCTGGACCCCTTCTTTCCAGTATGTCCCGTCTTATGTTCTTGTGTTGTTGTTGTTGTTGTTGTTGTTGCTACCGCTGCTGCTGCTGTTGTTATTGGGCTGGCCTCACCTAAAATGTGAGCCTGGGAAATGGCCCAGCAGTCAGGAGCCTGACTCCCATGTCAGGCAGTCCACACCACCCAGAACACCAGCTCTGAGGGATCTGACACCCTCTTCTGGCCTAAGCAAGCACTCACATGTACAGATAGACAGACAGAAACACACACACACAGTTTAATTTATTATTATTATTATTATTATTATTATTATTATTATTATTATTATT
>OU015751.1:22649578-22664865 GCA_907169655.1 Acomys percivali | reverse complement strand
ATTATTATTATTATTATTATTATTATTATTATTATTATTATTATTATGGCACTGAAGATGCAGCATGTTTACCACTCTAGTTGGAGGTGTGACCCTGGGAAAGCAGGGCCTAAAAATGAGCTTGGACTAAAGACTTATGTAATACACAACTTTATTCAGAGCATCAGACAATTTATACTCTGAGAACTGAGAAGAGTCATCTGAATAAAGTGTACAGTGACAAGGATAAGCCACACGTGGCAAAAACTTGTTTTTCCATAGAGGCACATGAATAACAACAGCTGAAGTAAACTCACTCCTGTCTGCCACACCTAACAGAAGCTTGAAAACACATTCCAAGAACAAGTCTGTTTTGAAAACACTGAGGTCACAGAACTCTTATCTTATTTTCTTGGTGTTTTCTTATAAGCACTCAGAATTCTCACACAACTCCATTCTTGGACTATGTTCAGACAGTGGCTCAACCCTGAAGAGCATGCACTGAGCTTGCAGAGCACCCATATCAGGTGACTCCTAACTGCCTATAACTCCAGCTCTAGGGTGTGCCCTCTGCTGGGCGCGTGTGTGCACACACACACATGCACACGCGCGCACACATACACACACACATAATTTCAAAACAATAATTTTTAAAATAAAAAAAAAAACTATCTTGCTGGGTAGTGGTGGCGCATGCCTTTAATCCTAGTACTTGGGAGGCAGAGGCAGGTGGATCACTGTGAGTTAGAGGCCAGCCTGGTCTACAAAGAAAGTCCAGGACAGCCAAGGCTACACAGAGAGACCCTGTCTCAAAAAACAATAACAACAACAAAAACAAAAGCAAGCCAGGCGTGATGGTGCCCACCTTTAATCCCAGCACTCAGGAGACAGAGGCAGCCGGATCACTGTGAGTTTGAGGCCAGCCTGGTCTACAAAAGGAGTCCATGACAGACAAGGCTACACAGAGAAACCCTGTCTCAAAAACAAAACTATCTCAAAGGAGCTGCAGACACAGCTCAGTGCTAGAATGCTTGCCACAAGAGGCATATGGTCCTGTGTTCAGTTCCCAGCAATATAAAATAAAAATATTCAGACTATCCTGGGCTATCTAATGAAATGTAATCTCGAAATAAAAAGTTAAGTAAATAAATGTATCTGAGAAAAAAATGAATTGAGGTAATTTCATATTTATTATCTAACTTAACTGCCACAGTAATCCCAAGAGAGAGATACTGTCATTTTATCTGTTATAAATGAAGTAACCGAGGCTTGAAAGGGTTAAACAGGTTGCCTAGAGATACACAGTTGGTATTTCTCCAAGGGAGAAACAAATCAAGTCCCTCTGCCTGCCAATGCTCTTTTCTTGCTGCCATGTTATGTTGGATTCATTTCTGGTCCCCAGACAAGCAACATCTTTGAAGTGGATGCAGGAGGGCCAAGGATGTCCTGGTTCATCCACACAGGCTACAGAGAGCATGGGGCTACATAAAGTCTTCTCCAGAGGGTACCAGTTCAGCTGCTGAATGAAAGGACTCCCACGGATGTCTTCAGTTGAGCAGAGAGCCTGTGATTCAGACTTCTAGCTTAGAAGACAGGGTCTTTCTGTGTTTTGATCAAAATATTACTTCCTCATGGGCTACAGTGTTATGCTAGTGATTTATAGATATCTATCTTTGCACGAATTTTATAAAAATTGATGACATGGTAGAGTTTTCTAATAGCAAGTGACAGAAAAAAAAAACCTAGAACTTTGCTGATGGATTCTTTTGGTTCCCATTTTAATGAATAAATGTTCCTGCCAGTCTCCCCTAATTTATCACTCCAGCCTGCTTTCAAATCTTAGTACAAACTGTTTTGGCTTGCTTAGCACTGCCCTTCTGCCTGCACCCTCCCACAAGCTGATTGTTGTACTTGGCTGTTTGTATTGTTTCTTCGGGTCTTGTTGTTATGTGAACTGACCCATCAAAAGCAACGAGTTTTTTCTAGCCAGCAGAGCCCATACCTATGCATCTGTGTGAAATTTTAGGGGCTACTTCAAAATTCCATGCCCCAACCCTCAATAAATACCATTTTTAATTTTTTTTATAAATCCCATTTTTTAAAGCTGTATTTATTATGTATACAGTGTCTGCCTGCATGTGTGCCTACATCCCAGAAGAGCTCATCAGATCACATTATAGATGGTTGTGAGCCACCATGTGGTTGCTGGGAATTGAACTCAGGACCTTTGGAAGTGCAGCCAGTGCTCTTAACCTCTGAGCCATCTCTCTAGCCCAATAAATACCAATTCTAAAGAAGTTATGCCATGTCCCTTTGGCCTACTGCAGTCTCTACTGTAAAGTGTATCTTAGCTAGCTGTTTGATGATAAATTGGTAGCTAAGTTGTATAAATGAACCAGAGACTCACTCAACTAAAATTATTTAATAAGCACATGTTATGTGACCCCGCACTGTGTGTGGCAGAGCAAATAACACAAATCACAGACTCTTCCTTCAAGGAGTACATGATACTGGACTGGGAGATGGCATGGTAGGTAAAATGCTTGCTATGTAAGCAGGAAGACCAGAGTTTGAGTCCCTAGAGCCCACAGACAGACAGACAGACAGACAGACATAGCATGCCAATCCAACCCCAGCACTCCAATAGGGACATAGAAGGTCAAGTCAAGCAAATCCCCAGGAGCTCTGGGGCCAGCTAGCCTGCCCTCCGCAACAGGAAACAAGAAAGCCTATGAAAAGCAAGACAGGAACCACCACCAAAGTTGTCTTCTCACAACTACATATGCACCAACACACACACACACACACACACACACACACACACACACACACACACGAGTGTTTTTAAACAGTATATAATGTTGTGAAAGATACAGGCACCATGAACAAATAAGCCTAACACAGGGCAGAATATACTGTTCTGTTGTATCAGCCAGGCCTGTCCAGAATCTTGACATTGTGATGCAACATCATTATCTACAGAATTCGTGTTCAAATTACCAAATAAATAAATAAATATTGCAAAAATACTTCATGTTTTCAATTAGTTGACAGTTTTATATTGGGCAGCATTCCTAGCTATCCCAGGCCACTAGTAGCCTATAGGCTACAGTTTACACACACCTGGTAGACCTTACCTGTTATAAGAGTTCAGAAGATTCTGGAAAGCTGTGTTTTGGGATTAGTAGGGCCATAAAGTTCAGGGAAGGACAGGCTTTATACAAGTAGATAAAGCAGGAGCGACCCCAGACAGGAAAAATGACAGGAAGAAAAATTACCCAAGTCCTTAGCATAAAACAAGCCTTCCTCCCCAGTGACAAGTTACTCAAGTCCTGTCACAGCTGATGAACATCTCCTTTGGAACGCAGCGTGTGCAAAGGTGATTGGGTTCTCCCAGCCGAGGCTGGTGGCTTTTGCATTTCTGTTTCAGTGTTGTGAGAAGTCGTCAGGCATGTGGGCAGCACAGCCGGGGGGAGTTAGCTGTATGTGTCAGTGAGATGGCTAATCCACATCGCTCTGGGGCCTCTGAAAGTGTGCGTGTTATGTACTCTTCTTCTGTATTTTCCTTTCATAGTTTTCTTTTTTCCTTGTGCTGGGTCAGGGTCTCACCATGTAGACTGAGCTTACCTCCAGCTCTCTCCGTTCCCTCCTCCTGAGTGCTGGGTTTACAGCCAGGCGCCAACACACCCCGCAATGTTTTTGTCTCAGTCACTTTGATGAACAGACAGTCAATGAAGAATCACCAAGCCCAAGGTAAATTCTGTATTTTGATTACCATTATTATTTCTTTAAAAGTCTTGCACTGGACTGGAGAGATGGCTCAGCAGTTAAGAACGCGGGCTGCTCTTCCAGAGGACCTGGGTTCAGTTCCTAGCACCCACATGGCAGCTCACAACTGTCGGTGGCTCCAGTTCCAGGGGACCTGACACCCTCACATGGATATACATGCAGGCAAAACATCAATGCACATGAAACTAAAATTAAATAAGCAGACAAACAAGCCAAATCACAACCATGCTGGATGGTGATGGCCCCAGCACTGGGGAAACAGGGGCAAGTGGACTCTGAGTTCAAGGCCAGCCAAGGGTTACAGAGCTAGTTCCAGGACAGCCACGGCTACACAGAGAAACCCTGTCAGAAGAAGAAGAAGAAGGAGGAGGAGGAGGAGGAGGAGGAGGAGGAGAAGAAGAAGAAGAAATATATTTTTGTGTGTGTGTGTGTGTGTGTGTGTGTGTGTGTGTGTGCGTGTGTGTGTGTGTGTATCATGTCAAGGAACAAGCCAAATCTGTAGCTCTTTTATGAAGTTGAGCCGTCAGCAACACTAGGTTGAAGGTGCTGTATTTTTGCCTCGGCAGGTCCATCCCAAAACATTCTCTACCGTCTAGGTTCATTTTTCTTGGTTCATTTATCTCCTGGAATTGGAGCATTTCTGTTTTGTTTTGTTTTTCCCACAGCAGTCTTTCTATTTCCAAAACTCTTGTGATCTCACATGAAAAGAAAAAGTGTCCTTGAACTCTGAGTAACATTGGGCCTCTCAGATCTCGCAGGAATATATAATGCAAAGCTAGGGATTTTTCACGTTACTGGAAGCAGAAATTGCATGTAGCGTCTACTGCTTGCTACAAGTCATCTTAAAGGGGAAGCACCCTGCGTTCTTCAGCCATCATGTGTGGCAATGGTAACTTCGCTGACGAATTGGATCATTGCACAGCAGTCACTTTCAGGAGTGTGTACTGTGCAGGTGCCTCGGGAAGGGCAACCCGAACTGTTGCAGGATGCTGGTGTTTGTGGGTTGGAGTATGGAGGTTGCAGATCTGGCCAGGAAGCACTATGTGAGTGCTAAGCCTACGGGGACAGAGTGCAGGCTGAGTCCCTGCAGTCTGCAAGTTTCTCTCTGAAGGCCATAGCTCTTCCAGGCATCCTTTTCTTTGAAGATCTTTCCTAACTCCACCCCCATGTACATCTGAACAGAAGATAATTTAACTGGCCTAAAGTCACCCAAGACTCTCACTTCCTTTGTCAGAGGCAGCCTGTTAATTAAGCCCATGTGATCCTTAAATGATAGTTAAATTCCCAGACGAGATGCTGAGCCAGGCATGGTGGCACGTGCAGGCCTCTAATCCCAGCAGGCAGATAGATCTCTGTGAGTTCGAGGCCAGTCTGGCCTACAGAGTGAGTTCCAGGACAGCCAAAGCTACACAGTGAGATCCTGTCTCAAAACAAAACAAAATCTCCTAGACATTCTAACTAAAGACTCAGCAGAAGTTACAGCAAATGTAGCAGGTAACCTGCTATTTTATATTACTTTATTTTTTTTTTCATTTATTTAAGACAGTGTCATGTAGCTCAGAATGACCCATGTTGTGTAGCCAAGGATAACCCTTAGCTTCTTTCCCTCCCTGTGTGCTGGGGTAACAAGTGTCACATATGCTGTCATATCTCCTGTATGCCAGGCACTGAGCCCAGGGCTTTATGTGTGCTAGGCAAGCACTCTGTCAGCCAAGCCACAGAACAGCCTTTCTTCCCTCATCTTGTTTTGGTTTTTTGGTTTTGTTTTTTTTCTATAGGACAGAGTCTTCTTATGTAGCCCAGGCTGCCCTAGAACTTACCATGTAGCCAGAGTTAGCCAGAAAGTCTAAATCTGGATCTTCTTGCCTTAGGTTCCGATTGTGACATCGGAGCCGTGTGGTGTGATCTGCTCTTTAGTTCCGAGGAGCTAATCATTGTCATTAAGCACCACTTTTAATATTTTAGGTGAATATTTAATTTCTTACCTTACCAGGAAAGAGTTCTTAGGCATAGCCAGTTTTTAGAAAATCTAGCTGAGAAACTGTAAAATTATAAAATACAAGATGCTTGCTTGCTTGTCCAGCATTGCCCAGTTCTAGTTAATACTAACTTCAAAAATTCCACCCTAGTTCCCAGAATAGTTACATGTAAGTTTCAATATATCAGATGTTCCCATACGGCTTTCAGTAACTGCTCTGGAGACCCACACCCAAGCCCCCACAAAGAGACTCCCAATGCCAGATGTCCTAATGTCCATATGGTCTCACTTGATAAGAAACCCCACGTGCTTTGTGGTTTTAGCCTTTAAAGCTGGCCTGTAACAGCTACTCGGGGTCCTTCACCTCCCGAGTGCTGAGGGACCCTGACACATCAACAATTGGGACTTCTGATGTGTCAGTAATAAATTTCACATATACCTCCAGCCTGTGTGACTTGAGTGGTCTCTCGCGGCGACCCCCTCCCTGAATTGGACTCTAGGGTCTAACATAGCTATAATGAAGATTTCCATACCAAAAACACACCTAAACAAAAGATAGTTAAACTAGGCAAAAAATTTACTGTACACTAGCGTTTTTGTCTTATAATAAATATCACTGTCCCTATTCTTGTATCTGTCTGGGTGTTTTGTCTGCATGTATGACTGTACACCACATGGGGCTGTCTGGCTATATAAATGGGACACATGATTTGGCCACAGCCCTAACTTTCTTTTGATTCTCTGCAACAGATCTTAAACTCACGGGCTCAATAATCCTCCCTCAGCCTCCCCAGAAGCTAGAATTATAGGTGCATATCACCCAAGCAAGACAAAATAACAACAAAAGACACTGGAACACTCTGTGAGCCAGCTGGCTTTGAACTCACAGAGATCTGCCTGCCTCTGCCTCCTGAGTGCTGGGCCTACAGATATGTGCCACCACCACCCAGCCCCACACCTTTGAGTGCTGGAATTAAAGATATTTGACACCACTCCAGCCTCCAGCTAAACCAACAAGCCGTTTAAAATGTAATGTCTTAAGATTTGGAATTGAAAAGTACAGTACTTTGGGCTGGGCATGTCACTCAGAGATAAAATAATTTCCCAGCATGCATAAGGATCAAAAAGTCTATCAGCTTAACTGTGATCTCTCGGTCTGAGTCTAATGGTCGAGTTAGCCCTTGCCAAGCCCTGAGCTATGTTGCCTCCATTCTAGATTGTAGTCCCTCTTTCTCAACTTGCCAGAAGACAGCCATGAGTGAGGCGGTGAGAGATGCCCATCCAATTACAAAGACAGATTTCAGCTCGAACGTTCCCATAGAAAATGGCGCCTGTAATCCTTTTTCCTTCTCATGAACCTAATAGTATGAAACTCCTGACAGTAATAGCAGTGGCACAGAGGCCCCATTCTGTCCCACTGCAAAGCACAGCCATGTTCATTCAAGCTCAGTGGCCTGAGACCACCGTGCAGTCTTGGCACTGTGCAATTCAGAAGCCGGGACAGGCCTCTCAGGATGTTTGTCATTCTGAAATGTTTGTGTAAGGGAGGGATTTGCCTGGGGCTACACAAGGTTGTCACTGTATGTAAGAACAGGATCCAGAGTAACTCCCAGAGCCTTTGCTAAATGATGACCCACTTTCAGATACCGATTTCTTTCTCCTTTCACTATTTTTCAACTTTATTTTTTTTGGCCCTTGTAATAAAGCATATTTTCTTCTCTCCCTAGCTTTTCATCTTCCTCAGATCATTTCCTATAGATAAACGTAGACCATCTGTCCTTCCAAAAGGCCGTTCCTTCTCTCCTCCAGGAGCAGGGGCGGGAACAAAAGGTACACTGTGTTTAGAAAGCTAGGAAAAAAATCTTCCAGCATTTGCTGGCTTCTCTTTTCTGGCCCTACCATGGCTGCCCTGCAGCCCCTTGGGGATCAACAGGGAGACCCAGAAAATCAGCACAGATGGTGAGTGGCATGCTGGCCACACAAGTGCTTTGCCACAGGACTAAATAGAATGGAATCCCTTAATTGTCACCAAAGTGGAACTTAAGGGACCCCAATCTAGTGGAGCTTGTGTTTGCTAAGTCTTGCAAGCCAGTGATTCAGACTGCTTCCAGATACACAGACGCTTTTCTACATTATGATAATTTTATACCAACCTGTGTCTCTCCTTGAGGCCATTCCTTGACCTTGAGGATTAATTACGTGCCTACAGCACTCCAAGGGCACACCTGCAGGATTGTCAAGACTTAATATATGTGGTGGTTAGATTAGGAATGGCCCCCATAGACTCCTGTGTGTGAATGCTTGGCCCATAGGGAGTGGCACTATTAGGAGGTGTGGCCTTGTTGGAGGAAGTGTGACACTGTGGATGTCGGCTTTGAGGTTACATATGCTCAAGCTCTGCCCAGTGTGGCACACAGTCCCCGTCTGCTGCCTACTGATCAAGATGTCGAACTCTCTGTTCCATCTCCTGCCCGCCCACTGCCATGCTTCCTGCCATGATGATAATGCACTGAACCTCTGAACTGTGAGCCAGCCCCAGTTAAATGTTTTCCTTTATAAGAGTTGCCACAGTCATGGTGTCTCTTCACAGCAGTAAAACCCTGACTAATATACAATATGTAAGACAATATACAGGATGAGAGTCAGGCATGGCTTACTTAGAGGACTGAAGCAGCAGGATCACAAGTTTGAGGCTAATTCGGACTACATAGTGAGACTATGTCAAAAAAATAAGTGCACACGTGATCTCTGCAGCCATGTAACATCTATCTATAGCCCTTGACATTTTAAGCTAGTGAAAATCCCTGAAATGCAATTCCCCAAACTCCCAAACCTTCACTTAGTAGGTCTTCAACTTTAAAATGTTGAACCAGCAGATCATTTGTGTCTGTTAGCAGTTGTATGTGTGAAATACCCACCACACCACCACCACCACCACCACCGCCGCCGCCGCCACCATATTTAAGACCTCAGAAATGAACAGGCTGAGGCTGTAGCTCAGGCCTGGCATACTCGAGGCCCTGTAACTCTGCAGCATAAAAAAACTCATTATTCGAGTAGTTTTTGCCTCAGAAGACCCAGTAGGCTAAACAGAGATGCTGCCCAAAGTCAAATCACAGAGCTAAAGCCATGAGTTTTGAAGGAGGCCAGACTTTGCAGAAAGGACAAATATTAGTGTCGAAGCCGTTACTGTTCTAATTGCTTAGTAATAATGGAACATGTTACCGAAAGCCAAGTTTTGGTTCCTCAAACACTAGGAAAAAAATGTGAATTTGAGCATTGCAATTGCTACTTGAGGATTTCCCCTGAAAACTGCCCTTGAAACATAACAGAGGTGTGTCTATGCCTGTGGAGGGTGAAAACTGAAGGCCTTTCATGAGCCTTGAGCAAGCCAGCTGCTGTCAGGTTTACAACTAAGCATTTCAACCTTCGCCAGGATGGGGAATCCAAAACGGGGAATCTGAATGTCCAGACCCTTAAAGAGCTGGAGCCACAGCCTGTAGATGAATTCTGTACCATCTGAGCCCAGTGGAAATCTGCTTTAGACAGACTAGAAAGTTGCCCACTTGCAGACTTTATATCAGTTCCTCTGTTTTGTTTCAGGATGGTAAATTGAGCCATAAATCAAACTTAAGTCAAATTCCTAAAACTGAGTTTTGTCATAAATTAATCAGTTCTGCTGAAGTGATGGAGTGACAAATGTGAAGTACTGAGGGCCTGAGTGGGAACGGGGTTTTCACTTAATATTAATGACATTGAGTCCTTTGCAGATAGCTTTGGTTTCACTTAACTATGGCTCTCAGGCCCCGCCTACCACCCCCTCCCCCGGCTGTTCTATCTTACTCAGAACAACAGGGCGCTGTCCTGAAGGCTGCTGAGAAAGGGAGATGGTGTGAGGCCGATGGGCTGCTTTAGCAAACCCCGCTTAGTCACATGAGCTTGCATATTGCCTCGGTTTTCTTATCTGCAGAGTGGAGCTGATAAACTCCATAGACCTGACAAAGGTTAAGTGAAAGAACATATGGGTGAGCCTCCTGGGCGTGGCACATGCGCCGCAGTAAAGAGTTGCTATTGCAGTGTAGTTCTTGTGGCCCGTCCACTCCCATAGCTAGTGAGTGGGGCGGTAAGACCTGTCCACTGACCAGGCCGACTGAGGAAATGAGAACGGAAAGAATCCACACGTGGCTATTTCCACTTTCATTGCACATCTCACGTGTCTTACCTCCCTAAGGACTCAGTTTTCTCCTTTTCCGTGTCGCATGATGACTAACCCAAATTCTGGACAACTAGAAGGCATTGGGGAGTGCGTGTGGCTGTGAGCTTACTTAGTGCCACCTGGCATCTGTGTTTACCTTCTCAGTGTACTCCTGCAGTGTAGGAATGTGAACATGCCCCTGTATCTGTGATATCCCAATAAAACCATGGAGAAATTCTCCCATCTTCACATCACATCGCTCCCTACTTGGCCACTAGGCCTGTAGCCACCATGTTATATGTTTGTACATTAAAATTAACATTGCAGCTGGGACCAAGAGAGCTCCCTTGTCTCTGTCTTTAAATGAAATCTTAATTTTCTGGTAACCCTTAGATCAAGGTTCTTCTTATCTGCCTTTCATCTGCATATTTAAATATTTTTAATGATTTTTCAGTAGCTTTGTAGTTAGCAAGGCTACTGAAGGCATATTATGCTGTATGCATCTTTTTTTTAATGCATATTTTCCTTAAGCTCTAGTGATATCCTAACATTCAGTTACCATTTTTGAGAAAACTTGTAAATACATTACTCTTGTTTGAAATCCTTAGAGATCAAAGTGCATAAAAATACTTGATTTTGCTGATGCATATTTGATTGTACATATTTGCATATGCATAATTGATTAAATGTGTAATGGTCCTTAAGTCTTCTCTGAGAAACAAGGGTATGAGTGATCTTAGAGAGTGGTCATTACTATTAATGTATGGAAACCCAGTGCCTAGAAGGCAGAGGCAGGCAGGCAGAGCTTTGTGAGTTTGAGAACAGCCTGGTCTACATACTAAGAGCCTGTCTTAAAAGAGAAAATTTTGTGAATTTTTGTAGCGTTTTAAATTGACACTCTCCTCTCAAGGATGCACCTGACCTGTGCAGGGTGTAAGGAGCCTTGTCCTGGGCTTTACTGTTCATTTATTATCATTATTATTGTTAGCACATATTAATAACTCAGTAATAAGTTTCATTGTGGTAATTTTATGCATGCATATAAGCAGTCCTGGCTTATCTGTGAGGAACTGAGACCGAAATTCATTTCTCCCATCAAACACAGTTGATCATTCTGCAGTCCTCATCAAAATCCCTTCTCTGTAACTCTAGGAATGACTCTTGTCTGCTTCCTACCCAGTTTGAACGCCATGACCCAGTAGACGGGAGAATCACTGAGAGGCAGTTTGGTGGCATGCTGCTGGCCTACAGCGGAGTGCAGTCCAAGAAGCTGACCGCCATGCAGAGACAGCTGAAGAAGCACTTCAAAGATGGGACGGTAGGCTGCCTTGGGTGCAGGGACCATGGGGACTATCCAGTTACTATAAAAATATCAGCTGGGTGGCAGTGGCACACGCCTTTAATCCCAGCACTTGGGAGGCAGAGGTAGGTGGATCACTGTGAGTTCGAGGCCAGCCTGGTCTACAAAGGGAGTCCAGGACAGCCAGGGACACAGAGAGAAACCCTGTCCTGAAAACAAAAAATCAATAATGAATATGTCTCTCATACCTAATGTCCAAAGAGAGAAAAACAATGAACAGTGGACAAAGAACAGGCGAGAGGACAGAAGAACCCTAGGTTTCTTGTTTAAACAAAGGTAGCATCGTGCACTGGGATGAAAAGTATATATATTTAAAGCAAAACTAATTTGGGTGGGATGATAGAGTCTGTTGTAGATGTCTTGAGTTTAAAATAAATATAAGCTATCCACAAGACAGCTTAGTATCCAGGCCTGCCTCAGAGCTCTGAGCCGGGTCTGGTAATCACTGACACTGTTAGACTTAAAACCATGGGCCCTGGAGAGATCTTCTGAGAAGGGTCTCACACAGAAGGAAAACTATGGGCCACAGACAGAATCCAGTGGGGCTTGAGAAGGTGGGGAAAGGACTTACTCAGTCTGCTTTCTGCTATAATAAAAACCATGACCAAAGAGTGACCCAGCAGCTCAACTGACAAGGTTTCAAACTGTGAAACAAAAAGTCCAGGTTTCAATTCCCTGCTAAAAAACCATGACCAAAAAAAGCAGCTTGGAGAGGAAAGGGTTCTGTGGGCCTACAGGTTATAATCATCGTCAGAGGAAGCCAAGGCGGAACCTATAGACAGGAGCTAAAGCAGAGACCATGGTGGAAAGCTGCTTAAGGCTTTCTCAGTCTGCTTATACAGCCCAGCCCAGCCCATCAGCCCACAGTGGCCCTCTCATTTCAGTTATTAATCAGGAAAATCCCCTACAGACTTGCCTACCCGCCATCACGGTTTTCTCAGTTGAGGGTCTATCTTCTCAGATGATAGCTTGATGCTAAGTTGACAAAAGTTACCTCACAAAGGTATTGTTTTAAATGCAAAATCCCAATCATTCAATTTTGCCAATCAAAACTCAGGAGCCAGAGGCTGGGGTGAAAATGTCCTACCTCAGAGAGGCAGAGAAAGCACCCAGCTACCCTGCCTACTCAGCCGAAGTCCTAGAAGGAAAAAGCCCTTTCTCCTTCTCCTTGCTGTCTTAAATACCTTTCAGCTCAATGTCCCTCCTTTCTACTTCCTGTGCATCTCTCTGTCCTCCGGACTTCCTCTCACTCTCTATGATTTTTTCCCATGTTCACTTCCTGTCAATCTGGTTGTTTACTCCGCCTCTTGCTCACTTTATTTAATCCTGTTTACAGAAAGCTCTTGGATTAAAGGTGTGTGCTAGGGCTGAGCCACTCCAAACAAGAAACAGGATTTTCCAGTTCACAATCTCAGGGTTCACAATGGGATAATGTAATGCCTAAGTCATGAAACCCCCAAAGACCACCAGGAATCAGTCGGATGCAAATCACACAGGGTCTGGTTTATTAGTCAAGCTCAGAGCCTGGACCCTCAGCTACCTCTTGAAGAGGGAAGATGGCAGCCCCTAGTGTTACGGGAACAGGATTTTTAAAGGAAAAACTGAAAGAGTAAGGGGCTTTTTCCAAGCCTTGCTGTTATATGATAGGTGAGAGGGGTCCAGAAATGTTGTCCTTTAAGCTGATTGCCTGGGGGACCAGGGGCAGACCGCAGGGGGCAATTTCGCGTTTATCTGGTCACTGTGACCTGTAGCTCTGATTAGTTGGCCCTGGGTGCAAGCTCCCATTAACAGTTACTAGGTGTATGTTTGTGGCTCTCTCTCTAGAAACTCCAGGGGGTCGGGGTAGGGGGGTGGAAGGGTGGAAGGGGAGTGGTGGTTCAAGATTTCAGGGCCCGAACACAAAATGGCGTTGGTGTGGTCTCTGCAATCAAACATCCTGCCAACACAAGGGCACAAACTTTGAGTTGAAAATCAGCTATAAAGCAAACCAAGTACATTTGAGGAGCTACCGTGACTGGAGCATCCCAGACCAAGGACAGATGCGGTCAGAGAGGCACAGAAGAAGCCGAGGCCCCACTCGGAACAGTGACGGGGGTACTGAAGGCTTGACGATGAAGTGGCATGGTAGTTGTTTACGTAAAGAGAGTCATGGCCCCACTGTGGATGATAATGTGGGAGTGAGCAAGAATAGGGTCAAATAGACTGATAATAAAGTTGTTAGAGAATTAGGGAGATGAGGAGTGTGAGCCCGTCACGAGAGTCCAGACAGCACTGGAGGCGGGCCAGACTGAAGCAGACCCTGACCGCTAATTGCTCAGGCACACAGACCCACGGTAAAGCCGAGCCTAGATCTGTCTACTCAGAGATGCTCAGTGCAGGCCCCAAACCTTTCCCACTGGACAGCAGTAGTCAGGTGACACGATCAGACCACCAGACTGGCACTGCAAATGTCCCGTGAGTGATGGCCAGAGTAGTCTGATGTGATCAAGACAAAGCTTCTCTGAAGATGGGTTCAGCTACATCCCTAGCGGTTCCCATGATCCTCATGAGTAAAACCCTGACCTCGCTACCCTTGAGAACTGCACTTTTCCTATCTGCCCGCCATTGGACCATCACAGCTTTTAAAAGCCAATAACCAGGGAAGAAATAGGATGGTCAGTATTTGTCCCAGTTTCCTGGCTGTTTGTGTAAGAGCTCTTTCATGAACACCACTGCCTTCCAGCTGCCTCTCAGCTGGACATTTTTTCTCTTTGCCTTGGATGTTGAAAAGCTGAAAGGACTCGGAACCAGGCTAGGTTCTGCTGCAACTCATTCAGCCTGTTTGCACAGCGGGTGCTCTCTTGGCTGAGGGGCAGACCTGTCATTCATGGAGGAAGAAAATTATTTCTTCCCTATCCAGTACCCAGCTCACGTCTGTGCAAATTCTAAGATATTGATCACATGTGTGTACGTGGGTGTTTTAACCCTTTGCTAGACACATGGTGTTTGCATCCAGGAAACCCACTTTTCTCTAGACCGACTTTTCATCTTTGTTTTCTGAGAGATTTTCTTGTTTGTTATTTGTTAGGTTTTTGGAGTGCCGAGGCTCCCTCATGCGTGCTAGGCAGATGTGCTATGCTGAGCTATCTACCCAGCCTGAGCAGACCTATATTTTAAAGGTTGCTGCAGACATTGGCTTGACCTTGAGTTACCTATCAATCACGATAGCCTAATTCATATTTTATCCTGAATTTATATTTGAGAGTAATGGATGAGGTGTTGGAGACATCTCCCTTGAAGGCATAAAGTGTTTTAGCTTGTACAGGAGTTAATTTAGGACCAAAGGCCTTGCAAAAATAAGAGCTCTGGTGTGAAAGGACAAACTTTGAGAAGCTGAAAATCTGGGTACAAAATTACTTTGGGCCAAAATTTCTAGGCTGCTTTAGCTAGGAGATTAGAATTGATTGCCCTCTTGTGTTGATTAAGTGGTTGTGAACATAGCAATTAGCCAAAATGAGAGTTAATAAAGGGCCTTTGCTCCTAATGTTTCCAGTCCATCTCTCCAGAACTTTCCATTAAGGAGAAATCTCCATCTGTTTTTAGCTGCCTCCTTCATTCCACTTTGGATCCGTTAATGTGAAAATGTAAGGGCCGGAGAGCTAGCATAGCTGTTGAAAGTGCTCGCTGCTCTTATAAGACTTGGGTTCAGTTCCCAGCACCCACTTGGTGGCTTGCAGCCGTCTAGATCTCCAGCTCCAGAGTGCCCTTTCCTGGCCTCCACAGGCACTAGACATGTACATGGTGTACACACATACGCACAAACCCTCTTGCCCATAAGACATAAATAAACCTTACAGAAAATAAAATGGCAAGACATCTTCAAACCAATTAACTCAGAGATCAGAGGGAGGTCCATGTGTGTGTGGCTTACACTGGCAGGTCCAGGTGTGTATATGTATCTTACACTGGCAGGTCCAGGTGTGTATATGTGTGTTACACTGGCAGGT
>OU015751.1:22637925-22649568 GCA_907169655.1 Acomys percivali | reverse complement strand
TTACACTGGCAGGTCCAGGTTTGTATATGTGTGTTACACTGGCAGGTCCAGGGGCATATGTCTTACACTGGCAAGTCCAGAGGTGTGTTTCTCACACTGGCAGGTCCAGGGTTGTGTGTCTTAAAACTCCGTGGCTTCATTTATCTCAGCCATCACCCCTTTTCCTCCCTTCAAGATGCTACACAAAGAAAGAATCTCTTTAGAGTTTAAGCAAATAAATCTAATTCTACAGGGGTGAGCCTAGCAGCTTCCAGCTGGCCACCCACCACTTACTGGCTGCTGCCTCTTTTTTATCTTGTTAATACAGTATTCCTTTGTCTTCTCTCTGTCAAACTCTGAGCCAGCCACTTTCCCGGACTTCCTGGGGAGGTCCAGGAAAACCCACATAAGGAGCAGATGAGACCTGGGAGATAGAACTGTTGGGGGGTGCAAGTGGGGACAGCTTGTTCACATGGTGAGGACAACAGCGCCCCATGGTGGCTGAGAGGGCAAAGCCTAGCGTTGCATTAAAGAAGAGCTGCTCTTCAGAGAAGGCTTCCTGGAACCGCCGGTGAGGAGGCTTCCCAGGTGGTCCTATCGCAGCAGCAGAGCCAGCCACTGCTGTGACAGCCCAGCCCAGAGCCAGCGAGCTTGGCTGCGTTGTCCAGGTCCCTTGAAACGATGCGGGTCTGGAAGCTGCAGCTCAGTGCAGAGGAACGCGGGTCTGCCAAGCCGCAATAGCTATGAGGTGCTTCTGCCCACTGAGCTTGTAGAGATGAACTTGGAACAGACCTACATCTTCAGGAGGACCAGAGCAACAGAGCTGGTCCGAGTGGAGAGAAGACAGTGAGGGCAGGATGTGATGCTAACAACGTTCTTTCTTTTCTTTCTTTCTTTCTTTTCTTTTTTTTTTTTTTTTTTTTTTTTTTTTTTTGGTTTTTTGAGACAGGGTTTCTCTGCAGCTGTGGCTATTCTGGACTCAATTTGTAGACCAGGCTGGCCTTGAACTCATAGAGATCCTCCTTCCTCTATGTGCTAAATGTGCCACTCTTGTGCCCAGTTAGCACAATTTTGCTTGGTAGACAGAACCATTGTTCAGATGAAATAGTATCCCCCCTTTTTTTTTTTTTTTTTTTTTTTCTCTTTTTTTTTTTTTTTGTGTATGGGTTTCTCTCTGTAGCCCTGGCTATCCTAGAACTTACTCTATAGACCAGGCTGGCCTAGAACTCGGAGATTGGCCTGCCTCTGCCTCCCTTGTACTGGGATTAAAGGTATGTACACCACCACGCCTGGCTTTGAAAAGGTAGCTACTGACCAGAAACCCATACACTATCGTAAGAGACAACACCAATATCCAAAGCCAAGAAGATTTTATAATCTTTCTGCTGGTGGCCCTGTTAATTGCCCTAGTTTTGCTTTTAGGTTTTGGTAAGGTATTAACAGTGTAGCCTGAACTGGCTTTGACCTCTCAATCCTCCCGCCTCAGCCCTCAAGTGCTGGGATTTCAGGCATGTCCACCACTCCCCGGCTTATTGCCACTTTTAAAAAAATATAATTTATTTATTTTTATTTTATATGCCTTGGTGTTTTGCCTGCATATATGTCTGAGGGTGTCACATCTTGGAGTCACAGACAGTTGTGAGCTGTCATGTGGGTGCTGGGAATTGAACCTGGGTCCTCTGGAAGAGCAGTCAGCGCTCTCAACCTCTGAGCCACCTCTCCAGCCCCCTATTGCCACTCTTTACTCCCTATGATCAGAGTAAGCACAGGCTCGGGAGAAACCACGAGCCATTGTCACCAGATTCCAGCTAAGGTTGCCAAGGAAATAGAAAGGCCTGCTTACTAAAGCGGATGATGGAGGGAGGGCCTTACGTCCTCCGCCACGAAGTCTGGGAGCCAGTCCACTGACAGCAGGGAATCCCTGGCACTATGTGAGCAGGAAGAGCTGAAGAGATGAAAGTAATGTTCCAAGAATAGATACTTGTGCAACGTGGGTCACAGGTCTGTAATCCCCCAGTCGTCAGGCTGCAGCTGAAGACAGGCCTGGAGCGTAGGAAAGGAGAGCATCGTATGAAGCAGGGAGGGCAGAGAGTAGACGGTAAGATGGGTGACAGCCACGTTATTAGGAAGACAGCGACCCTTCAGTGAGCCACGAAGACACCTTGAGCAGTGGGACGCACTCCCTGCAGATGAATGTTCTCCGTCTAATTTCAGTCAGGTCTTATGCCCATCCGTGGCCCCTCACCCTTCGGTGTGGGTGTCTGGCCACAGCTGACGCCAGAGGAAGCCAGCCTCTCCTCACCTTCATTCTTAGCTACTCGAGCTGCATTCGTTGTGTGCTTTAGAGACAGGCTTTCTCTTCTCTGTGTACCCCTGGCTGTCCTGGAACTCATTCTGTAGTCCAGGATAACCTCAGACTCACAGAGATCCACCTGCCTCTGCCTCCCACGTGCTAGATCCACCTGCCTCTGCCTTCCACGTGCTAGCTCCACCTGCTTCTGCCTCCCACGTGCTAGATCCACCTGCCTCTGCCTTCCACGTGCTAGCTCCATCTGCTTCTGCCTCTCACGTGCTAGATCCACCTGCCTCTGCCTTCCACATGCTAGCTCCATCTGCTTCTGCCTCCCACGTGCTAGATCCACCTGCCTTTGCCTTCCATGTGCTAGGTCCACCTGCCTCTGCCTCCCACGTGCTCCACTGTGGCTTGTTGGGTTTTGTTTTGTTTTGTTTTGTTTTGTCTTTTAACTTTACTTTTTAAATGTAAAGTTTAATGTAAATGGCGGAGGAAAGAGCATATATTCTTCAGCATGTGTGTGGAGGTCAGAGGACAACTGGAATATTCGACAGCGTGTGTGTGTGTGTGTGTGTGTGTGTGTGTGTGTGTGTGTGTGTGTAGGTTAGGGGACAACAGAAGGAGCCTGTGCTCTCCTTTCACCATATGCAGTCCAAGGATTGAACTTAGGTCACTGGGCTTGCCAGCAAGGACCTTGATTCTCTGAGCCCTCTCACCAGTCTTGCACTTTATTTTATTAGACAATTTTACTGAGCTATATTTTATAAACCATAAAAGTCATCAAGGGTACAGCTCAGTGGTTCTTAGTAAATGCACAGTTATGCAACATAACTGCTATCCAGGATGCAGACATTACCCTCACCCCAAAGATCCTAGTGCCAGTCCTCCATCAGTGTGCGTCTCTGCCCTACTCCCCTAAATCTACCCTGGCTCTCCAGAGAGTTTGCCTGCTCTGAGCATTTCATAATAAATGCAGCATCAAAATAAATAAATAAATAAATAAAATAAATGCAGCATCGTAGTCTAGTGTTTCTCCTCTGGCTTCTACTTAGCATAATGCTTTGAAGATTTATCTGTGCGGATGCACGTATTAATCTTTTTTTTTTTTCTTTTGCTTTTTATTGCTGAGTAGTAAAGAGCATTCCATCATCCATGTGTTTTCTTCACCCAATCACCATCAAATACACAACCAAATTGCTTTAGGCTATTAGGAATACTGCTGTTCTCAATGTTTATGTGCAAGATTTTACATGGACCTATGTTTTGTTGTTGTTGACATCGTTGTCCTTTAATTTTATTATTATTACTATGTTATGTTTGTGGGTGTTTTGCTTGTGTGTTTGTTTGTAAACCCTAAGTGTGCTTTAGTGCCTCCAGGGACCAGAAGAGCGTGTCAAATCCCCTGGAACTGGAGTTATAAATGGTTATAAGCTGTCATGTGGGTGCTGGGAATTGAACCTGAGTCCTCTGGAAGAGCAGCCAGGGCTCTTAACTACCAAGCCATCTCTCCAACCCCTGGACCTATTGTTGTTGTTGTTGTTGTTATTGTTATTACTATTATTATAGAAGGCTCCTAGGAGGGAGATAGCTGGGTCATATGGGCCAAGTGTGGTGGCGCACGCCTTTAATCCTAGCAAAGGCAGAGGCAGACAAATCGCTGTGAGTTCGAGGCCAGCCTGGTCTACAAAGCGAGTCCAGGACAGCCAAGACTACACAGAGAAACCCTGTCTCAAAAAACCAAAAAAGAAAAGAAAAGAAGAAAATCTGTTCCCTTCAGTAACAAGCCTCTGGTGTTAGGCACACTTCCACAGCGCCTAGACAATGTCCTCCACTTCTCTTCATTTCTGAGCAGCCTCTGTGTAAGTGTGTCTTCCCCACACTTACTAATTAACTAGTTTACAGAACAGTTTCCCATAACATCCCGATTTTCTACCTCCCCATAGACCATCAAGAAGACTCTACTGTCACCAAACTCAGGGGACACTCCCTCCTGGCTACTGTGACACCAGTTCCATTCACAACCAATATATTATACATGAGCTTTAGTCTTCCTGACTGGACAGCTCAGCTCACCATAGCATAGCCCTTCAGCCTCTACTCTACCTCCACAAACATCATGGTAGTATGTGTGTGTGTGTGCGCGCATGCATTCATGACCTCACAAGTTTGCATGGGGGCCAGAATCCAACATCAGGTGTCTTGCTCTATCGCCCTCTATATATTTTTGAGGCAAACTCCCACTTCACCTGGGATTCACTCACGCGTGTGTGTGTGTGTGTGTGTGTGTGTGTGTGTGTGTGTGTATGCATAATGCAGTAAGTAGGAAATAAGAATTGTGTGACTGGTTTCATCTTAAGGAGGTCTATGTTAATTATAAGCCCCATAACATCAAGTCCTCTGTCCAGTGTAGTTTTATTTCTCTTGCTGTTCTTGGCAGAGTGCTGAATGGCAAGTAAGCACTCAATAAATATTCTTTATTGTGTCTGTATAATAAAGACAGAGCGTTATATATTAGATTTAAGGGCATCTTCGGATGATTTCTATCCCACTGTTTGTCTAAATCATGATGAATAGGCACTTGGTGCAGGTTGACCTCCCCACCCCCTCTCTGTCCTCCAGTAAGTTCAGCATGAGAAGTCTGCTCTTGCTCTGTAGTATTTGATGTTTCACAAAAAATTAACAAGTAAACATTAGAGCTTCTTTATCAAACTACAGAGTATTTTCTGTACATGCCCTCTCTGTTTTAGGAGTTTTAAGTCAGCCTTTAGTCCTCAAAACCTTTTCCAGTGTGAGGCTGATGGTGCAGCTCTGTAGTAGGTCACTTGTCTAGCATGCACAAGTCCCTGTGTTCAATCCTCGACCCTACTTAAAAAAAAAAAAAAAAGAATATGAATTTAGGGCTGGCAACATAGCTCAGCAGATAACAGCGCTTGCCACACAAGTGTCATGACCTGAGTTCAGTCCCAGAAACCCATGTAAAGAAAGCCAGATGAGCTAGCGTGGACCTGTAATCCCAGCACTTAGATGCTGAGGTGGGAGGCTGAGACAGGAAAAGTGCTCAGAAGCTCTCAGGATAGCTCTGCTGAAACACACAGAGCAGCAGAAACAAGAGCTCTTGCCTTGTAAGATGGAAGGAGAGAGCCAACTCCTGAAAGCCATCCCCTGGCCTGCACACACACACATCGTGATACACGCCCACCCTGGTACACGCCCACAATCACATATACACAGTAAGTTGGAGGTTTTGTTATTGTTGCTTTTGCGTTTACTTCTTTGTTTTCTGAGACGAGGTCTCACTATGTACCCTTACTGGCCTGGAACTCACAGAGATCCACCTGCCTCAGAACCTCCCTGCTGAGATCAAAGGCGTGTACCACCATACCCTGCTTGAAGTTGTATTTTACGACTTTATTTTTATTTTATGTGCATGAGTATTTTGCCTGTGTGTTAAGTTCCTGCACCACGTGTGCGCCTCTTGCCTGAGGAGGCCGAAGAGGGCATCAGGTCCCCTAGAACTGGAGTTACAGACAGTTGTAAGCCACTGCATGGTGCTGAAAACCCAACCTGGGTCCTCTGGAAGAGCAGCCAGTGCTCTTAACTCCCGAGTCATCTCTTCAGCCTTGTAAAGTTTTCTTGAAAAGCAAGAAGAGTAAGAATTCTGTCCGCTGCCCTCCACCCCCAGTGGAATCCATCTCTTAATTTTTATCAAGCTATAAAGCTTTATTGCATTTTGTACATGTGTCCCAATATACATAGAAGTTGCCATTTTAACCCTTTTTAATTGTCTAACTCAGTGGTTTTAAGTGCATTCCTATTGTTGGGCAACCATCACCACTATCTCCAGAACTTTGCTCACCTTCCCAAATTGAAACCCTTTTCCAGTTAATAATTCCCCAATCCCTATGGTAACCACCATTCTACAATCTCTCTGTAAATTCAACAAACCAAGTATCTCATATAAATGAAATTAAACAAAAAAAAAAAGTCCTTCCCCCATGCCCTTTGTTGTTGGTTTGTTTTGTTTTCAAAACAAGGTCTCACCAGGTATCCAGGGCAACCATTAAACTCAAAAGTCTCCTTCCTCAGCCTCCAGAGTGTAGGAACTGCAGACATGCAACACCGTGGCCTAGAAGAGGGCAAGACAGACCTAGTTTCTTTGTTCGGTTAGCCGGTTCACCCTTCCGTGCACACTTGTGTTGCTCTCATCTTCACTGGTCTTTGACAGAAGAAGAAGAAGAAGACAGATGGTGTCAGTGAACACCCAATGCAGATAGAGTGATACTGTAAACCTGAGCTTCTAATCCAGCGGACACTCACCTACAGGGTGGATGCCAAGCAAATGTTTACATCAGCCAGCACACTGTAGCATCCATAATGGGGGCGAGCCTTAGTTCTGAAGGAGAAAATGACCTGAAGTCAGGATCTGCAAAAATTGTGCCACTTGGTGCGTAGAAGTAGGTAAGCGTTTGACTGAGCAAGTGGGTACGAGTACACTTATGTGCATCACGCCCTAAAGCTGGAGATCACCCCTGTTTGAAACAGGTAAGCAGTTTGTGAGGACCAGCAAGATGGTTCAATGGGTAAAAGCACTTACTACCTGGTGACCTGAGTGTGACCCCAGAAACCCATGCAGAGGTGAAGAAGAGAGCTGACTCCATTGCCCTCTGGCCTCCATACCCACTCTCAGATACATAGTCACTGTAATAAACCCAGATGCATAGGGAGTCCTTTCAAAAAGAAAAAAGTCACATCTTTAAATGATGTAATACCTTATACAATAGGAATAAACTGAACTGGGGGGATGGCTCAGAGGTTAAGAGCACTGGCTGCTCTTCCAGAGGTCCTGAGTTCCATTCCCAGCACCCACATGGTGGCTCTCAACCATCCATAATGAGATCTAGTGCTCTCTACTGGTGCATAGTTGTACATGTAGACACAACATTGTATACATAATAAATAAATAAATAAATAAATAAATAAATAAATAAATAAATCTTTAAAAATGAATAAATAACCAAACTATAAGGCGGTGGTGGTGCACACCTCTAATCCCAGCACTTGGGAGGCAGAGGCAGGTGGATCACTGTGAGTTCGAGGCCAGCCTGGTCTACAAAGTAAGTCTAGAACAGCCAAGGCTACACAAAGAAACCCTGTCTCAAAAAAACCAAAATTAATTAAGTAAGTTATTAAAAAAGAAATAAAAAACAAAAGAATAAACTATAGGTAAGCAAAAGCATGGAATAAAGTTCAAAAATAGTCTAAGGGAAGCTCTGTTTAAGGCACCAGCACTGGCTTTTGTTGTTTTTGTTTGTTTTGTGTTGTTTTGTTTTAATGGAAAGGAATCTCCTAAAATCATATGGTGATTGTTATTGAGAATATGGGTGGTGGAAACTCCTGACTGGAAAATGGCATGCAGTTGGGAGGAATCTAATAGGTTCCTTGACCCAAATGGAGACCCTGTGGGTACTAATTTAATAACAGCTTCTTAAATTTAGATGTTTGTATTTTATGCACCCTTAAGAGTCATCATATTGTACAATAAGATATCTTTAAATTCTCTGATTCTCCAAAGGAAAATAATTACAGAAAATCACGTGACATAATCATACACCCAGAGTTGCAGCCCTCTGTTTGATATGATAAGAAGACCCAGCTGGTCCAGCTTGGAGAGTGCTAGGAAAGATGATCTGTGTCCCAGCTTCCTCATTACTGTGCTCCTGGGCCCTGTAGTGCAGGGACCGAGACCTGAAGTACCAGCACGCATAGACGCTGGCCAATATGTACAGTCGGCTGGGGCCCTGTGGCTGCTTTGACAATGCCCAGGGCATTCCCCAGTGTTCCACTTCTGCCTTGGTTGTTGTCATACGTGATATGTGAGACAGTGGGGAAAGCAAATAGGTCACTCTCGCCCCCTGGGAGGAGCTCCAGGGGGTCCTGCTGCGGAGAGCTGCTTTCCTGAGTTGTCATAGAGTCGTTAAGATGAGCACAGCTTTCACCAGCTTCTGAGAAGAATGTCCTCATCCAGTGCATGTCATCAAGGTCCCATGATGCGCCATTTTGAGACAGGGTTTCTCTGTTTAGCTCTAGCTGTCCTGGAACTTGCTCTGTAGACTGTGCTGTCCTTGAACTCACAGAGATCCACCTGCCTCAGGGCCACCACCACCCAGCATCTTCTGGAACTTTTAAATGGAGATCACGAACCGCTTTCCTTTGTCAGTGCTGGGGTTTCACTAAGTACCAAACCCTTCCCTCCCTCGTATGCCCTCGCCTTTGGTGATTCTGTGAGCAGACTGTTACACGAAAGTCCTGACTTGATTTTCCTTCTAAAGAGGTGTATCAGGCAAAGTGGCCACAACCCACTTAGGAAGTACAGCAAACTATGTGGCCGGCTGGAAAACACGGTTAAGCATGCCCAGCCATCACTGCAAACAGCTTTCTGTCAGGTTCTACATGGGAGGGCGAAGCAGTTAGCCAGCCTCTCTCCTCAGGGTTCTCAGCCTATGGGGTCAAACAACCCTTCCACAGGGGTCGCCCAAGACCATCAGAAAACATATTTATATTACAGTTCATGGAAGTAGCAAAGTTACAGTGATGAAGTAGCGACGAAAATAGTTTTATGATTGGGGATCACCACACCATGAGGAACTGTATCAAGGGGTCGCAGCATCAGGAAGGTTGAGACCCACTGCTCTACAGTTTTGTCCTATGGTGTGCACAGCTGCTGGTGTCTGTAAGATGGAGTGTGTTTCCTGCTGGGTTTCACACTGCCTTTGCTTTGTTTGCCACAGGCTCCACTTTATCTTGCTGTCGCTCCCCTTTCAGGGCCTGACTTTCCAGGAGGTGGAGAACTTCTTCACTTTCTTGAAGAACATTAATGACGTGGACACCGCCCTGAGCTTTTACCACATGGCCGGAGCATCTCTCGATAAAGGTAATGAACCGGAACTTGTCTCTCAAAGCTCTGAGCACTAATGTGTACCTGCTGGATAAATGCCTCGCCTTAAAATGTCAGATTTTCTTAACATTGTTCTTTGATTTGCTGTTCATTTTGTTTCAGGACAGGGTTTCTGTGTAGCCCTGGCTGTCCTGGAGCTCACTCTGTAGACCAGGCTGGCCTCAAACTCAGAGATCCCCCTGCCTCTGCCTCCCATGTGCTGGGACTACAGGCATTTGCCACCAGCAGCCAGTGGTTTGTCCTCTTGTGTTGGCCTTAAATGAGCTGTGCACTTGGCCCAGAGTCGCCAAGCTCAGCAGCACATGCATTTGGCTGTGCTGCTGACAGGGGAGACTGCCGCTGTGGTTAGCCTGGAAGCAGGCGTGAAGCAAGGCAGAGCTTTAAAACCTTTCTCCTCCAAGCCGGAGTCACTCAGCGGGCATGGTCTTTGATGAAGGAGTGGGCTGGTTGCTATCTTTGCTTTCAACAGTTAGATTTTTTTAAGAATTGAGAAGGAGGCCCAGCGTGGTGGCGCACGCCTTTAATCCCAGCACTCGGGAGGCAGAGACAGGCAGATCTCTGTGAATTCTAGGCCAGCCTGGTCTACAAAGGGGGTCCAACACAGCCACGGCTGCACAGAGAAACCCTGTCTCAAAAAAGTGTCCCCCTCCCACCCCCCCACAAAAAAGAATTGAGAAAGAAAAAAAAGTCTTTTAAATTTACCCACATATTTACCATTTTAGGTGCTTTTCATCTATTCTTGAATATCTAGATGTTCATCTGGGCTCCTGAAGTTCCTTTCTCACTGTGCTGTGATAAACTCTCACTACATTTAGACTGCGCATGCTCTGCCGGGTGCTGCAATGCGTCCTCTTACATCCGCCCAAAGCACCAACTTCGGTTTTAGAAACACAGTCTTGCCTGTTTAGCACATTTCAGAAGATCCCTTCACATTTACTTTTTCTTACTGTGAGATCATGGCTCTAACTTACATGTGAAATCTGAAAACTAGCCAAACTCATAGGAATAGAATCGAATGGTGGTTGCTACAGGGTCCAGGAGTTCGGTAAGTGGGAAGAGGGGTCAAAGGGGTCAAAGCTCGAGTTATACACAGCATGAGGGTCCTGGAGAGCTGGTTACTAATTGTGACTAAGTCACTAACACTCTATCATAGGCTTGGATTTGCTAAAGGAAATGCGAAATGCTGAACACCACACACACACACACACACACACACACACACACACCTAAAGAGATAAAAATGTTGATTTAGAAGGTGAACATGGTGGCCCACACCTGTAGTAGGCCGAGGCAGGAGGACCATGAATTCAAGACCAGCCTAAGTTACATAGCAAGCCCCTGTATAAAAAGAAAAGAAAAAAAAACCGCTAATTAGGCTAATTGCAGTGGTACTTCACGGTGTATTACATACCAGAGCAGCGTGTTGAGCCCCTTAAATACACAGTTCTGGGTCAGCTATATGTCAGTAAAGCTAGAAGGACAGATGAGATCACCCTACTTACAGCCAGAACTCATTTCACTTTTCCCTTTCTGATCTGGATGCCTTTTATTTTAATCTATCCATAGAGCTTTAAAAAAAAAAATAGCACTTGTTTGCTTAAAATAACGCCTCCTCTCCTCTCTGTAGGCTCTCTCTGGGGAAGCATGATGGGGATGTCATGGCGAGGCAGTACCAAGCCCTTCCTTCTTCCAGAGCAGCTTTGGCTGTGCTGCCGTCTCCCGAGGCAGGCTTAGATTAGATAGCGTGTACAAATCCAAAGGCGTAAGATTTAAAGTCAGAAGTTGCAAAAATAGAATTAATAAGTGCCTCTATGTTTTCCCCCCCCTCAACTAAAGCCAACCGAACCACTTAAAGAAACCCGTACAGATGAATCACTTTCTGTGTTAAATTATAGGGTGTACAAAATAGAATGATTCAGGGTAGTGGTAACGAAGAGAAATGCAACCCCGTGATTAAAAAGGTGGAGGGGGGAGTTCCTTTCAAATGACTTTGGGCCATTTCCTGAGTAAGATGGCGGGCCTCTGGTACTCACTATTACATCTGGAAGCCATGCCTGACATGCAGCGTACACTTAGCTTTCAGGCCTGCGGTGCTGTGTCATTGACCCCTTGGTTTGCTTTATGTGTTCTACATTGGATCCGTTGAACATACATTGGTAGACATCAAAGGGATAAGGCCTAGCTTCATGTTGAGTAACAAAATGAACCACATGCGTTTGTGTCCCAGGACTGCTATTAAAAAAAAAAAGCCGGGCGTGGTGGCGCACGCCTGTAATCCTAGCACTCGGGAGGCAGAGGCAGGCGGATCGCTGTCAGTTCGAGGCCAGCCTGGTCTACAAAGTGACTCCAGGACAGCCAAGGCTAACACAGAGAGACCTTGTCTCAAAAAACCAAAAAAAAAAAAAAAAAAAGAAAA
>OU015751.1:22614939-22637825 GCA_907169655.1 Acomys percivali | reverse complement strand
CAAAAAACCAAAAAAAAAAAAAAAAAAGAAAATGATAAAAAAAAAAAAAAAAAAGTCAGCTGAGTGCGGTGGTGCATGCTTTTAATCCCAGCACTCAGGAGGCAGAGGTAGGCAGATCTCTGCGTTCAAGGCTAGCCTGGTCTACAGAGCAAGTTCCAGGACAGCCAGGGCTGCCCAGAGAAAAACCCGGTGTCACACCATCCCGTTCTCTGTTGCGGCATCTCTCACTGAGTTCGTGTGTGGGCTTGCACATCTGCTGCCCGGCTAAATTCTTGCTTCTTCCTCATGTAATGACCGTGTCTAGGGCAATAACTCACCGTGAATTACAGACCTTTCCTCTTCTCTCCCAGAACTGTGTAACTTCTAGTGCTGAGATGAACCCTAGAAAAAAGGAAAAATGGTGTGGGGCTTAAGAACACCCTCTAAGGCTGGGGATGTACTTGCCTACCAGGTGCCAAGCTCTGAGTTTGGTCCCCAGCACCACATGGTAACCCATGAGTGATATCCCAGCATTTGGAAGTACAGTCAGGATCAGAATGTCAAGGCCGGCCTCGGCTACATAGTTAGTTTGAACCTACCCCACCCCCACCCCCAGGGCTACAGGAAACCCCGTCTCCCAAGAACCCAGGCACTGATGTCATGCTGCCTGAGTTTGTCTTGGCTGCTGTCATTTCCTAGCTTGGTAGCATTGAGCTCTTTCTATGTGTTGAAAGTAAGGATGATTTTCTCCCCTCTGACCCACTTTCCTGGTAGGTAAAGTTTTTCATGGGGGCGTACCCCTTGGACTAGTGTCTCGAAATAAGTGAGTTATATACCATTTGACTCTTTTTGCTTCTGGGTGAACTCACTCATGATAATTTCTAGTTCAATCCATTTGTCCACAAATTTTGGAAATTCCTTGTTTTTAATAGCTGAGTAGTATTCCATAGTGTAAATATACCATAGTTTCTTTATCCATTCTTCTACTGAGGGACACGTAGGTTGTTTCCATGTTCTGGCTATTATGAATAGGGCAGCTATGAACATGGTTGAGCATATGTCCCTGTTGTGTGGTAGTGCATCTTCTGGGTATATTCCAAGAAGTGGAATACCTGGGTCTTGAGGAAGCCCTATTCTCATTTTTCTGAGAAAGCGCCAGATAGATTTCCAAAGTGGTTGACTTTAGGGGTGAGAAGCCTGGGAGAATGAGGAAATAGAAGGATCCAGAGGGTCCTGGAAAACTACAGGCGGGTCTGGGCCCTGGGGTCCTCCTCAAACTATGGCACCAGCCAAGGAAAATATAGGCAGTAAACTTCGAACCCCTACCCAGTCTAGCCAATGGACAGGACATTCTCCACCGTTAAGTGGAGAAGGGGATCTGACTGTCACACAAACTCTGGTGCCCCATATTGGACCATGTCCCTTGGATGAGGAGGCCTGGTGGCACTCAGAGGAAAGATAATAAGTCACCAAGAAGAGACTCGATACCCTAGGAGCATATACAGGGGGAGGAGGTCCCCCTCAGTCACAGACATAGGGGAAGGGAGTAGAGGGGGAAGCGGGAGGGAGGAAAGAAAGGGAGGATACAAGGGATGGGCTAACAATTGAGATGTAATATGAATAAATTAATAAAAAAATAAAGCTGCTATGAACAGAAAAAAAAAAGAAAGTAAAGATGAAGATATATAAGTCATAGGGTGTCATAAGGACGTATTGTAAGGGTCAAATAGTATGTAAAATCTAAGAGTGTTTATTCTGCAGAAACAGCCTGCATGCAAGGGTCAGCCGTCCATATGAAATGGTGTGGCAACCTTGAGGAAGAGCTCGCAGGCTCTTGAAGGGCCTCTAGGGGAATCCTATCTGTGGCTTCGTGACTCTAACTGGGATTGCTGGTGCTCGTGGAGCCTATGTAACCACGGGCCTTTTAGCAATGTCCGGGTCCTCTCAACATGTACAAAAAACACTGTCACCTTGCACATTTACTGCTCATTTGTTTATTCTGCCAGCAGCACAGGCACTGTGCTAGGCATGGGGGTTCTAGCCTCAAGAAGCTCACAGGAGTTCCAGTCACTGTGGTGAGTGCTAATGAGCAATAGGACGTGGGCACAGGAGTGGAGCCCTGACACACAGGAACCTAGCAGGGTGGAAGGTGCGCTCGCTGCCCAGCCTCTTCTCATTCCTCGCTGCCCTCGATGCAGCTGTCCTCTTTTTTTTTTTTTTTTTTTTTCTCTAGAAAGGTCACGACCTTCAAACACTGGCATCTTTCCAAGGCCCTGGCACCATTTCTTCCCTGGCAGCTTTAGAGCTTACAAGCCAACGCTGAAACGTAATTGAGCAGAGTTTCCCAAGCACCACTGTAATCGATGTGGTAATGAGTCCTCCCTAGCTTTGCAAAGAAAAGTGCTCCATGGTATAAATAAGTTTGGAAAATGCCAGCATTGCACAGACCTTCTCCCTAAGCGCTGCCCCTGCTGGCTTTTAATATGCTAATGTTTGCTACTCATCCCCAAAGGAGGGGTGCCAGGCTTGATTTGCTCCAGAATACCTTTAGTACCTTACAGATTAAAGCTCCCCTGAACAGTTCCAGAGGTGCAGACAGGCAGCAGGGACACTGATGGATGCACCATCAAAGAACACAATCCAGTCCTCATGCTGGAAGTTTCGTTGAGGTTATTGTAATTATTCTGGCTAGTGTGGGCCATGTGGTAACAACTCAGATAAGAATGAAGTGACCCCGGTGACTTCTGAACAAGCACATGGTCTCCAGGAAAGACTGGATTTCCTCTGTGGGTCATCTCTCATTTAGCACTTATGGACAGCCAGTTCTATTGTTCCTTCCTACACATAGGATTAGCTGCACTGCCTCTGACGGGCTGTGTGAATCATGTAAGTAACCTGCTGAGGAAGGTCATGGGAAAGCGAACATGCCTTCTCTCACCCCCCACCCCCACCCCCGTGCCTCCCTGTGATGAAATGGATGAATTTGAACTGAAGTGTAGGAATGAGCTATGGCCTCTTTAATCTCAAAGCATGTCCGCTCTGCCAGGAGAGAAGGTTTCCAGGTACAGGAGCCGGTAGCAAGCCCCTCAGGGTAGTAGACGTGGTAATCATGTGAGTCCTGTGTGTCCCCCATGTACATGAAAATAATCACAAATAGTGGCTACTGCCTTTGTTACTCAGACTCTACACATATCTCCTTAGATTGAAAGCTCATTTAAAAGTTATCCTTGCCGGGTGTGGTGGTGCATACCTTTAATCCCAGCACTTGGTAGGCAGAGGCAGGCAGATCCTGTGAATTCAGGGCCAGCCTGGTCTACAAAGTGAGTCTAGGACAGCCAAGGCTACACAGAGAGACTCTGTCTAAAAAAACCAAACCAAACAAAAAACAACAACAAAAAAGTTATCCTTAATTTTTTTTCCATCTTTCTATTTTGGGATATGGTCTCACTGTGTAGCCTTGGCTGTCCTGGAACTCACTCTATAGACCAGGCTGGCTTTGAACTCTAGAGCTCCACCTGCCTCTGCCTCCCAAGTTCTGGGATTGCAGGTGTGCACTACCACCACCCCAAGCCTCTCCCTATCACTCTGTAGGACAAGAGAATAAATATCAAGACCATGATGTAACTCTGCCACGATGCTCTTGGCAGCCCCAAGGTGACCTTTGAAGTACCATTCTCATCATCAAACGATTCCAGTTTCTTTTGTGTCTAAAGTGACTTGGACCACAAGGATAACCTCTGAGAACCCCTGTGGCGTCAAACTCTGTGAATCTAATATTTAGGGTAAAGACTTCAATCTTTTGCACTTTAGATCCCTCCAGAGTTGTTGGGGAAGTCGGACATCGCTGGTGGAGTAAGCAGTTCCTAGCTCACAAGCAGCCCTCACGTACTGTGCAGATGTGTTAGACAGACATGCTGGTACCTCATGAGGACCGAGGGTGCTCTGTAGTGCTGCTTCTTCATAGTCTCTGACACCGCTGCACATCAGGAGTTCACAGCAGCTTCCATTACAGCCACAGTGCTAAGTGCTTTGTGTACATTCTCTCTGGTCCTTAAAACCCAGACTGTGGAGATGCTGTTACCCCCTTTTGATGGGTATGGGAATAAAAAAGGAAATTTCTTGCTCATGGCTGCACAGCAAAGCCTTGGTAGAGCCAAGACATAAAATGGCATCTCCTTAACCCCATACCATCGTCTCACCTCTCTGCATATTTCAAGATTCAGTTGGAGTCTTGAGTACAGAGCACAGTGCAGGTCCACCACTGGGAGCCCCAGTCATGGCAGCCTCCAGGAGACAGGCTCTCGGCCGCTTCTCTCCAGTTGCCTTGGCTGGGCCAACACAGTGGGGCAAGGGTAAGTCTAGGCTTTCTTCTCTAACCTGAACCAGCCTCATATCACGACAGTCCCTGTGCCTCCTCGGCCTTCCAAATAAGTCAGCCACCTTTAGGGTAAGAATTAAGCCCTCCTGGGAAGTGGTGTCCTTCTCCCAAGTCTGGGAGCTGTCGTTTCCCCCAGGAGCAGGTTCCCCTACTCTCAGGCACCCTTAGTGCTCGCCTTACAGTGGTAGAGTCCTGGGGTGGCCTAGTCTGCCTTCATTCCTCATGGAGGAATACCTCAGCCAACACATCTACCTATGTTCCTTGGTTCCTTGTCTTTCTAACCTCGTCGCTTTTCTCATGGCAACCAAAACATAGCCGCCTACAGTTGTGTCCCAGGAAAAGTTGGTAGCCCACTGGAGAGCCGTCAGATTACAGCCAAAAGCACATCCAGCGTGTGACACAGGACATAGAAGAGGGATTTGTTTTAACCCAGAGTCTCACATAGCCCTGGCTGACCTCAAATGCATTATATAGCCAAGAAGAGTGAGCATGAACTTCCCAAGTGCTGGGATTGCAGGTGTGTGCCACCACACATAGTCTTTTTGTTTTTTGGATTTGTTTTTGTTTTGTTTGTTTGTTTGTTTGTTTTTCGAGACAGGGTTTCTCTGTGTAGCCTTGGCTGTCCTGGACTCACTTTGTAGACCAGGCTGGCCTCGAACTCACAGAGATCTGCCTGCCTCTGCCTCTGCCTCCCAAGTACTAGGATTAAAGGCGTGCTCCGCCACCACCCAGCTCCACACCTAGTTTTATGTGGGTCCGGGCTCCTTGTATGCGAGGCAAGCCCTCTGTTAACTGAGCCGCATCCCAGCCCACATGCACAGATCCCCCAACCCCTGTGATCTGAGCGTTTGTCACCACCGCCACTCACTGGTGTGCCAGCGCCTTGTTGCATTTGTGGGTACAACTCTGATAGCTAACATGCTGAAAGCTAAATGTGTGCAGGAAGTCATGCTAAGCATAAACTCTGCTTTGCTGCTCAACCCTGAAGTTCAATTCTTGCTCTTCATTAGTGGAAACAGGAACTGAGCTCAGTAGTTAGTTCCACTAGTCCCTGGGTTTGGTCCCCTTCTAAGTGATGTTGAACAAGTCAAGTCATCTAAGGTTGTCGTCGTCGTCTTCTTCTTCTTCTTCTTCTTCTTCTTCTTCTTCTTCTTCTTCTTCTTCTTCTTCTTCTTCTTCTTCTTCTTCTTCTTTTTGTTTATTTGTTTGTTTTTCAAGACAGGGTCTCTCTATCTTAGCCTTGGCTGTCCTGGGCTCACTTTGTAGTTCAGGCCGGCCTCGAACTCACAGCGATCCACCTGCCTCTGCCTCCAGAGTGCACCACCACACCTGGCAACATCTAAGTTCTTAAAACCTTAGGTCCCTGCTTTGGGGATGGTGATGTTACAGACCTTATCCCTGAGGCTCTGGGTAAATGGAAGAGATGGTGCTGACTGGGCTTCCTTGACTCAGTATACCATCACCTGGCCCTCATCTGTCTCCACACTTATCAAGGGTTACCAGAAGAAACCACCCCCTGCTGTGACAGCTCCATAAAGTCCTTAAATAAATGCCAAGGATATAATTTGCCAGTGGGCCACTACCACTACCACCGTGCCAGAAACCCTGGGTTTGGTCCTCAATACCACAAAAATAATAATTGTTAAAAATCTTAAAAGACCACTTTTGAAGCAATTGTAGCCTGCTTTTGTTCTTTGAGGAAATAGATCTATAGTTACTTTTTTAATGTGTGTATTTGTTTGTTTTATGGGCATTTTTGCCTGCATGTGTGTATGTGCAGTACCCTCAGAGGCCAGAAGGGGGGTCCTTTGTTATTAGCTCACAGTTTGAGAGGATGCTGTGCGTCACAGCGGGGGCTCTAGCTGTGGTGGTAGGAAGGGTCACATCAAGGCCACAGTCAGGAAGCAGGAAGGGGTGAGTACAACTGCTCAACTCACTTCCTCCTTCTGACTTTTTATTCTGGCCTAACCTATTGGGCGGGTCTTCTTCCATCCCCAGTTAAACCTTCTCACAGACACACCCAGAGCTGTGTCTCCTGGGTAACTGTAAATCCAGGGGGAATGACGATGAAGACCTATCATGATATAGCCCAGAGTCATGTGCAAATCCACATGAAAATGGACTAATTTATAATTATCAGATGTACTTAAAGTCAGAGAAAAGCTATTGGACTCCCAAAAGAGAAAGTGGCAGCTTTTATTTCCTTTTTAGAAAATTTAAAACTTAATTAGACCTTGGCTAGTACCTCTACCATCTCATTTCTGCAGCTTGGTGCTCTGGCTGTACAAAGTATAAAGCACACCTAAAGACTGAGGGCAGCTATATATAAAGTGTGACTGGAGGAGCCTGGGACATTCCCAGTCATAAAGACTGTGCCCCGGGCTCTGCAGCTGAAAGTCAGCGCAGTTGGTGGCTGCAGCCGTCAGGAGCCTAGGTGCAGCCTTCTGGGGCTTTGCACAGATCTTGTCCTATAGTTTTGGTTTGCTTTTCAGATTTAATTTTATTTTACAGGATTTGAGTGTTTTGCTTGCATGTATGTCCTGCATAAATGTCTATGCACCACATGCATGCCTAGTGCATGTAGAGGTCAGAAGAGGCTATGGTACAGAGGGTTATGATCTGTGATCCACCATACGGGGACTCTAGGATTTGAACCTGGGTCCTAAAACTGGATCCTCTGGAGGAACAGCCAGCACTCTCAACCACTGAGACACCTTCCCAGCCCCTCTGCTCAGATCTTTTTTTTTTTTAAGATTTATTCGTTTATTTTATGTATATGATAATGTATCCCAGAAGAGGGCATCATATCACATTACAGATGGTGCGAGCCACCACGTGGTTGCTGGGAAGTGAACTCAGGACCTCTGGAAGAGCAGACAGTGCTCTTAACCACTGAGCCATGTCTCCAGCCCTCTTTTAAATGACTTTTTAAAAATTATGGAGGGTGGGGAAAGGTATATGCATGTGAGTAAATGCCCACGGAAGTCAAAACAGGGCGTCAAATCCCTTAGAGCTGAACTTGAGTCCTCTGGAAGAGCAGTGCACACTGCTGAGCCATCCCCTAGTTTCTTCTCTGAAGGCTTCCTAAGATATGGACATTGTAACTGACTAAACTATTACATCATTAAAAAGAAAAAGAAAACAACATGGCAGTTATAAAGTGTTAGGACTGGGAGTTTAAAAAATGTTTTGTTTAAACTCCTACTTTATCGAACTTAACCTACAATAAAAAATCATTCACTATGAAGGAAAATGACTTACCCAAATCACAGCTAATGTGGTACAAAACAGGATAGAAACTCAGGCTCTGAACATCACACCAGTGCTCTCCTTAGCACATGGAAATCAGAAGGACCTGGGTTGTTAGAAAAGACTCCAAGCTGAACGGTGGTGGCGCATGACTTTAATCCTAGCACTCGGGAGGCAGAGGCAGGTTGATCTCTGAGGCCAGCCTGGTCTACAGAGGGACCAGGACAGGCAAGGCTACACAGAGAGACCCTGTCCCAAAATCAAAAAGGAAGGAAGGAAGTCGGGGGGGAGGGAACTCCAGGCTGGAGAGATGGTTGCTCTTCCGGAGGACCTGGGTTCCCAGCACCTATGTGGTGGCTCACACCCATCTGTAACTCCAGTTCCAGGGGACCTGACACCCTCTTCTCAGGATGCACCAGGCATTCATATGGTGTACAGATCTGCAGGCAAAACACCCAAACGTGTAATAATACAATATTTTTTTATTTTTAAAAAAGAGGCACAATACTTTCATATGACAACAGAAAGAGAAGAAAATTCGAAGCAGGGATCTCCCACACAGCCTAGCTGGAGCGTGAAGGTGGCATTGTCACAGACATGCATGGGGAAGGGATCATGAACGTAAAGGAGCCACTGCTGATAAAGTCTGCAGTGTGTGGAAGGGGTCCCCTCACGGCCTCATCGTTGCATCTTGTGAAAGCGTCGTTATGTGAAGGGGAACGCTGGACAGAACTCCACTCGTCTAAGACAAAGTCATCAAATTTTAAAGTAAAATTATTCACAGTGTGGGCAAAGAAGCTCAGAATCTAAAATAAATGTTTGCTTTAGGAGGCATTTGCCATGCAAAGACCTGGCTTATTGTCCCAAATTTAAAGTCACTTAGCATTCTAAAGATTGATTCTGCCTTAACTACATTACTGTGCATCTATAATGGCTTTTTAGATGCTATAAGCCCTGAGGAGAAGAGATGCCTCAGGATGAATTCATTACTACTGATGGGAGAGTAGAGGAAAGTAAACTGCCAACATTCAAGGAGGTGAAGGCAAAGTCAGCCAACATTATAGTCCACTGAGGAGCAGACCAGAAAAGACTGGTAACATGTAGAGTTAAGGGTGCTTGCTGCTAAGCCTGATGACATGAGTTCAATCCCCAGCCCCACATGATGGAAAGCGAGAAGGGATTCTTATTTTGGTTTTTCAAGACAGGGTTTTTCTGTGTAGCCTTGGCTGTCCTGGACTCGCTTTGTAGGCCACAAACTCACAGCAATTCACCTGCCTCTGTCTCCCAGGTGCTGGGATCAAAGGCATGCGCTACTAAGAGAAGCAATTCCTACAAGTTTTCTTTCAATCTCTGCACACATGCTAAGGTTGACACACGCACATACACACACAGTCACACACGTACTCACATACATTCACACAATAAATAAATTTTGGTTTGGTTTGGTTTTGGTTTTTCAAGACTGGGTCTCTCTGTGTAGCCTTGGCTATCCTGGACTTGCTTTGCTTTGTAGACCAGGATGGCTGAACTCACAGAGATCCACCTGCCTCTGCCTCCCAAGTGCTGGGATTAAAGGCATGTGCTACCACACCCAGCCAAATAAATGTTTTTAAAAATCTTTTAGGGAGCCAGGTGTGTTGGCACATGCCTGTAATCCCAGCACTCTGGAAGACAGAGGCAGGCGGATTGATATGAGTTTGAGGCCAGCCTGATCTACAGAGCAAGTCCAGAACAGAGAAACCATGTCTTGAAAAACAAAAAACAAACAAACAAAAAAAAAAAAAAATCTTTTAGGGGCTGAAGAGATGGCTCAGCAACTAAGAGTACTTAGAGATCTCGCAGGGGACCTGGGTTTGATTCCCAGAGCCCATATTCAACGGCTCACCACTACCTGTAACTCCAGCTCTAAAGGGATTTGATGCCTCTGCCTCTGAAGGCACATGCACTCACACACACATACACACGGGGGGGGGGGGGGGGGGGGGGGGGGCCGGGGCGCCATGCACACGGAGATTAGGTTCTATTATGCTGCTTCCTGGAGATGTCAAGGTTTACCACTGTGAGCAGCAGGAGTCCTTCAGGCTGATTGAACACACTGCCTAAAAAACGTGTCTGCACCCAGTTCAGCCATCAGAGTCGGACTTCAGTGAAGCAAGAATCACAGTCCATCAAGGGCACAGTTTTTGAAGGAGGAGCCTTCGCAGATGAGGATAGAATAAAGGAGGAACTCGCTCAGCCAATTGCAGCCATCCTGTGGGTGGAATGCTCACTCTGCAGCCCTCACAGGGTGCTGTTTGCACATTCTGGGATGGAATTACCTCAGTCAGGTGCTGAGTGAGCCAAGCACAGTGCTGTTGGCTATGTTGCTGTTTCATGGAGAGGGGGAGAGAGGAAGAGTAAATCTTTTATGTGCATGTATATATATATATCGGAGAGAGGTGCCGCTGGTTGCCTCTCAGCAGTAAAGAGATACACAGAGCTGAGAGACTCCCTTCTCACACCATTTAAAATTTGAAATAGGTGAATGTATTACCTAACCAAAAATAACTTTCTAACCAGACATAGTGGCTCACACTTCTAATCCGAGAACTCAGAAGGCTGAGGCAAGCCAGGTGGTGGTAGTGCATGCCTTTAATCCCAGAACTCAAAAGGTAGCAGCAGATGGGTCTCAGTGAGTTCGAGGCCAGCCTGGTCTACAGAGCTAGTCCTAGGACAGCCAGGGCTACACAGAGAAACTGTCCCGAAAAAAGAAAAGAGGAAGAGGAGGAGTCTGAAGCAGGGGGATCCAGGAATTTGAGGTTACCCTGCAAGGCCCCTTCTCGGTGTGTGTTGGGGGTTGCAGGTATCTGTTGGGCTCAAAATAAGACCTGGCTTCTTAGATTCCCTCACTAAGAGCACTTGACTGCCCTCTAATGAAATCCCTCCCAGTATGTCTGCCCCCTCTACACGGTAAGGTCCAGCTCTTAAGTCAGGCTTTTGCCCCCTTCTGTTTTGAGTCACACTGACGTCTCCATCCTGCATCACATGATACCCCCACAGGTGGAAAGCAGTCTGCCTCGGCACTCATTTCTAGTCCGCGCACAAAATAAACGTCCTCCCAAACACTAGTGTGTCATTGTGATCCGTGTGGGTCAGCTCGTCAGGCTTTTCTCCGTTGTTGTTGTTGTTGTTGTTGTTGTTGTTGTTGTTGTTGTTGTTTGAGACAGGGTTTCTCTGTGTAGCCTTGGCTGTCCTAGACTCACTCTGTAGACCAGGCTGGCCTCATAGGGATCCACCTGCCTCTGCCTCCTGAGTGCTGGGATTAAAGGCGTGCACCACCACGCCCCACTCTCTTTCTTTTCTATAGTGCATGTGCTGTCCCCTTCTAAATTGGGACTGTCCGCTAGTGTTTCAGCGGAAAACCTTGACTGTCTAATGGTGCTCATAGACACACTTGTCTGGAGCCAGGCAGGGTGGAACATGCCTACAGTCACAGGACTCGGAAGGCTAAGGCAGGAGGCCCATGGGGACCAGTTTGAGACCACCTCTTGCCGTTTTTAGATAAGATGTGATAGGATTCTCAGGGAAGCCTAACACAACACTGGACGACACAATAAACCTTACAATTAAGTTAGTCTGAGCCAATTTCAAAGCAAGGAGTCCATTGAGGCCGACATCTGACATGACCTCACCTGAGGTTCAGGAAACTGGACTGCAGTTGTTCTTGGTAGGACTCACTGTTAGCTAGAGGGCAGGACCAACTGTGTCACCTCTGACACAGAGGCGTCAGCAGCCTGTGCTGGAAGTACCATGCAGAGCTAGCAGTACCACGCAGAGCAGGGAGCAGAGCAGGGAGTGGTCCTCTTATTGCTAGGATACTGCGATGCTGCATTGGTCTTTGCACCTTCCATTGTTAGCTCTCCTAAAGGCTATCCTCCTCCCCACAACTCACCCCAAAACTGTGTTGGAGTGTGTGTGTTATCTACCAGAGTGCCTTGGAAGAAGTTACCAAAAACAAAAACAAAAGTCATGCAAAAAGAATCCTGTGTAGAAAGAAGCAAGCTTTCCCAGGGTTGAAGCAGCATTCCCCTCCCCCACCTAACCTTGGCAACCACAAGCCAGCTCTTTTCATTTTCTCCCCTGCAGCCCAGTAGAGCATGACTAATCATATGACAGAACAGCTCAGGACATCATTGTAACCTGGGGGGGGAGGGGTCACCTTTCCACACACCTTTGCAGGAAGATGGGTCGCGCACTCAGAGGCCACCCAAAAGAACAGCCTCCCTCCCTGGGCCACCTTAGTGACTTGTGCTCTCCAGGATGCCATTGTTTCATTGTGCCCTCAGTTGTCAATATGCATTCCAAGGGCATGACTAGCGCCCCTCACTGCAGAGCACAGTGGGACCCTCCTGTCCTGGCTGTCACTCATACCTGACAAAAGTGCCGAGGATGCCCTAACTGAGCTTTTCATTCATCTGGGCTCTGTCCCTTTAGTAAGGAACTGGTGCTGGCCAGGTAAGAGGTCAAGTGTGTACAGGGAAAGAGCAGTGGGACATTATAGACCCAGTGGTCACTAGCTTTGTGACCCTGGCAAGTCACTTAGGTTCCCTGGAGCTCTCATCACCTCGTCTCTGTCTCATCCAGCTCCAAGTCCTTGGTTCTATGTGTACAGGTGAGGTCTGTCACTCCTGAGCTCTCCCACATGGCCGCTGTGTGGTTAATTATATGTAGCCTAGGGCTGGAGAGATGGTTCAGAGGGTAAGAGCACTGGCTGCTCTTCCAAAGGTCCTGAGTTCAATTCCCAGCAACCATATGGTGGCTCATAATCATCTGTAATGAGATCTGGTGCCCTCTGTACATGCAGATAGAACATTGTATACATAATAAATAAATCTTTGAAAAAAAGTATATGTAACCTAATTTCTGACATATTATTATAGCATACAAACTTAGTATAAATTCTTTCTACTGCTGAGGAACCTGGCCCAGCTCAGATACTGCCCAGAGTTGTAAGAGCAAATGGCACCAGATTTCTGAGTGGCAAAATTCTATTGATTCTCCCTAGCCCAATCTTCAGCGGACACAGCCGCCCCCCCCCCCCCAGGAAGATGAGTAGAAATGTCATCGGTGACCCTCGGAGAGCTGAGCCTCTCTTTCCCGGGGCCTTTATTTCCACGTGGACATATTTCAGTTGAGAAACTGGAATCCCAGCCACCTCAGCATTATTCCCTGAGGGGGGAAGTTGTCTCCTCTGTTCTAACCGCAGACTGACCAACACAGAGGACTCTGTGTGTGAGCTCAATTGATGTGGGCACCAAGCACATCGATACACGCCTTCAATCCCAGCACTCAAGAGCCATAGGCAGAAGGATCTCTGTGACTTCAGGCCTGCCTGGTCTACATAGTAAGGTTCATGCCAGCTGGGGCTACACAGTGAAACCCTGTCTGGAAAACTAAATAACTAAAAATTAAAAGGTGAAAGGCATGCAAGCAATCAGTTCTACCTGGACACCCAGCCTGTTCTTTCCCCTTCATTCCAACGTGTCTCCCTGGAGCTAGTGTCAGGCCCCACTGGTTGAGGTCTCCATCCCCTGAGACTGATGCTGCCTTCAGACTCTAGTCACAGCCCCAGGTTGCCTTATCTGTGCTGCCCAGCCCGCTGCTAAAGACGAGGTCCAGCCAATTTGTGAGAGTCGAAGGACTCGGGCAAGCACTTAGGTTTGTTGGTTTGTTTCAAAGACTACAGATACAGATACACGGGAGAAATCCATATGCCAGCAGTCTGAAAGCTCTCCAAACCCTGTGCTCTGAAGATCTTAGGGGGCTTCGTTCTACAGCCATGACTAAACGGCTCCATGGCCATTGGTGACCAACTCAACGGGTTAAAGGACAGATGCTGGAAAATGCCAACAGGTCTTTCCTGAGATCACAGTCCATCTTGAAACTACCTGTGTGCTGTCGGCACCAGTCATCTCACTAGCACACAGAAAGACACGCCTCCCTGGCAATTGCTTGCAAGAGTATTAGGACTTTTATGTCAAAAGAAAAAGAAAAAAAGAAAAAAGCTGCCTTTAATCCCAGCACTCGGGAGGCAGAGCCATGCAGATAGCTGTGAGTTCGAGACCAGCCTGGTCTATAAAGTGAGTCCATGACAGCCAAGGCTACACAGAGAAACCCTGTCTCAAGAGAGACAGAGACAGAGAGACAGAGAGGAGAGAAGCCTTGGAAGACTGTATTAGTTACTTGTCTCATCTGTGACAAAATACATGTCAAGAGAAACCAGAGGCTGGAGAGATGGCCAGTGAGTAATATCACCCGCTGTGCAAGCACAAGGACTTGAATTTCAGTCTGGCTGGGCATGGCCCGACATACACCTGCGACCCTAGCACTGTGAGGCCAGAGACAGAGTTGCTGGCACTTAGTGGCCACCAGCCTAGCTCCAGGCTCCATGAGAGGCCTTGCCTCAACAGAATAAGGAGGGTAATAGAGCAGAACCTCCAACACCATAGCGTTGTCCTCTGCCCTCCATGCACACACTACATTCACATATGTATAAAAAATGAAAGCGGGGGCAGGGAAAGATATAAGGATGGGGAGGGGGCTTGCTTTGGCCTAGCTTGAAGGTACAGTCTATGAGGCAGGGGGCATGGGGGCAGGGGGCATGGGGGCAGGGGGGCATGGGGACAGGGAGGCAGGGGAAGAGGAGCATGGGGGCAGGGAGGCATGGGGGCAGGAGCTTGAGGCAGCGTTGGCTCCACAGTCAGGAAGTAGACAAGGGATAAATGTTTATGCACAGTTCACCTTTTTTTATTCAGTCCAGGACCCCAGCCCATGGAATTATACTGACCACATTTGGAGTGTGCCTTCTAACTTCAACCAGTAACATCCTCACAGATGTGCATGGGGAACGTGGGGCTTGTTTCCATGGTGATTCAAAATACCAGGGGGTTGCCCTAGGAAGTCACAACAGAGAAGACCAAGTCTGTGTTTCAGAATCATGGTCACCAAATAGGGGAGGCCAAATTGCAGTACCAACAACAGGTCTGCACAGGAAAGTTAAGGTCCAGGAGGGTGGGGGTAGGGAGGTTCCCTTCGCTGTGATTTAATTATGGCTTTGTGACTCAAAGATGTTGAAAACAATATGAATGAACCTACTCCCCAGGGGCTTGTAATCTATTGCCATCCCACTTGTCCCAAGAGTTCCCAACTTGACAGGTCACCAGCAGTTGGCCCATTCTGTCCTGTTCTTTTTTTTTTTTTTTTTGGTTTTTGGAGACAGGGTTTCTTTCTCTGTGTAGCCTTAGCTGTCCTGGACTCGATTTGTAGACCAGGCTGGCCTGGAACTCACAGTGATCCACCAGCCTCTGCCTCACAAGTGCTGGGATTAAAGGCGTGCACCACCACTATCTCTTCCCTGTGAGGAGTGGCACTTGTAATGAATGCCCTTGCTACAGTCCCCAGGAATCCCCACTCTACAAGCACTTAATGCCAGCCTAATGAGCTTCTCTGTGGAAACTGTCAAGAGCTCTCACTGGCACGCTCAGGTATTGCTTACTGGTTTATTGGAGCAGAATGCTGTCTGCACGGGGAGAGAGATGAGACTGAGAAAAGCAAGATGCGGAGAATTGGAGACTTGGGAGAGAACAGGAAGGCAGTTGCTAGAGCAGTTAAACCCTGAGATTGATGGGACCTGCAGGAAACGGTGCTGCCAGCAGAAAGCGCACTGTAGCATACACCAGGTTTGGGGGAGGAAGTTGAGCAGTTAGAAGTCTTTGAAAGAGAGCCCGGTGTGGTGGCGCACGCCTTTAATACCATCACTTGGGAGGCAGAGGCAGGTGGATCAGTGTGAGTTCGAGGCCAGCGTGGTCTACAAAGTGAGTCCAGGAAAACAAGGCTACACAGAGAAACCCTGTCTGGAGGGGGGAGTGTTTGAGAATACCTACTTCTCTATTCTAATTCTGTTCTCCCCAAGCGATCTCCCCAGAATCAAACAAGCTTCCTTAGGAGCTGCCTGTAAAGGGCAGCTCCCCTGGCAGTTCCTGCTCTCCTTGCAAATTGACTCCGGGAGTCAGCAGCTGTCAGTTCTTCCTGTGGGGCTGTTTCTCAAGCTTGGGACTGCAGTTCTGTCCATCCCCAGCACATGGCACAGGAAAACTTACCACAGTTGGTTCTGCCTAAATCTTTTTGTTCCAAAACACATTGGCCTCTCCTTCACTGTGAGTCACAGACTAGAAATAAGGGATGATCTGAACAGTGGCCAAGGCTGCAGGAAGGAGAAACTGGCTCTTCCACCTTCCTCAACAGCCTTGTCCTCCTCAAACTAGAGGCTCTGAATACCGAGGCACAGCCATGCAAGAGCCTTCCTCCTCACACTCTAAACACCAGTAAACTCCTCCGTGTGCCAAGCAACCTCACCAGCCTCCTTGTGGCATCCTCTGATTTGAATGTGAGAAAAGCAAACCTTAAGCTATCAAGCGGCTGTCATAATGGAGCCTCACAGAGCACTGTCTCCTGACACCCAGCACAGTTCTGCCTCAGAGGCAGTGTGCCGGCTATATATGGAGGTGACAGATGCAAAGTGAGAAAACAAATACAGCAAAAATGGCAGGACAAACCCTAAGAGGGACTGATATTAAAGTATGAAATAGCTGAGGCACAAGGATGCCATTGCTGGCCCACAGTGCTTCTGTGGGGTCTAAGCTAATGGTTGCATGAGCTAGTCCATAAGCAGAGCTCACTGCCTTCTCTTATATTCATTTATTTATTTACTTTACATATATGAATATTCTGTCTGCAAGTATGTGTGTGTGCCGTGTGTGTGCCTGGTGCCCGAGGATGTCAGAAGAGGCATTCAGAACCCGTGGAACTAGAGTTTTGATGGTTATGAACCATCATGTTGGATGCTGGGACTCAAACCCGGGTCCTCTGTGCTCTTAACCACTGAGCCAGCTCTCCAGCCCCTTTTCCTTCCTGCAAGTTTTACTTCACTTTGGGGCTGACTGTAGGCAAGCGTAATTTATAGGCAGAGGCAGGCCAGGCGTGAGGATAAATGAGAGAGAAGACAGCGGAAATTACCTCATTCCTCCTGCCTTGTCTTTCATGGAAAACCAATTCCACATGATTGCTAGTATTTCATAGCAAATGTCAGGGAGGGAAATGGCAGGAGAGAAGAGCTTCTCTACTGAGGCCAAAAAAAATTAAAATAAATAAAAGCTGTGTGATGGTCTAGTGAGATGGAGTGCTGCATCTCCAGGGGTTACAGGTAAAAGAGGTGGCTGGAGCAGAGCTCACACGCAGACCCAAGACTTGGGGTGGGGGTGGGGGTACTAAGGAACAAAAGCCTTCTGTTAAGGCCCACACCCACCCCTCCTGCGCCTGCTAGTTTTCTTGACATTTGCCAGCTTGTTGTTGCAGTACAAGGAAACCACAGAGACCTTAGCTACTGGTTTGACTTGAAGGAAGTCCTCTGGTAGAAATGGATTACTTAAGTTGTCTGGGACTGGCGAGATGTAACGTGCCTGCCATGCACGCCTGAGGACCTGAGTTCAGATCTCAGCACCCAAGTTCTGATCCACATAAAAAGCAGGGCATGCTGGGGCTGGAGAGATGGCTCAGAGGTTGAAAGCACACTGGCAGTTCTTCCAAAAGTCCTGAGTTCAATTCTCAGCAACCACGTGGTGGCTCACAGACATCTATCATGAGATCTGGTTCCCTCTTCTGGCCTGAAGGCACACATGCAGGCATAATACTGTATAAATAATAAATAAGTTGTTTAAATAAATAAAAATATTAAATTTAAAAATGCGGCATGCTGGGCATGGTAGCTCACACCTTTAGTCCCAGCACTTGGGATGCAGAGTCTAGCGTATCTCTGTGAGTTCGAGACCAGCCTGGTCTATAAAGCGAGTTCCAGGACAGCCAAGGATACACAGAGAAACCCTGTCTACAAAACAAAACAAAACAAAATCTTGGGGTGTAAGAAAGGGGAGGGATAAATTCTCATTTTCTTTCTTTTTGTTTTTTGTTTGTTTTCCTTAATTCTTCATTGCTGGGTACTGAGGCTCAAAACCCAGGCCTGGCACATGCTATGCATATGCTCCATCACTGAGCACATGCCCAGCCCATCTCAATTGTTTGAGACTGTCTCAGTGCCCTAACGTGGCCTTCATCAACACAGGTTCTCACTGTGTAGCCCCAGCTGCCCTTGAGTCTTTTTGATCCTCCTCCTCATGGTCCTCACTAGCTGAAGTTACAGGGGTGCCGCCCCCACAGCTGGCCTCATTTTCTCAAATATGACCTAAATACAGTTGCTCAGTTTTGAGTGGTTTATTGGAGGTGTCTGTGCAGCACTAACCCAGCATTTCCTTCCCTCAGTGACCATGCAGCAGGTGGCCAGGACAGTGGCCAAAGTGGAGCTCTCAGACCACGTGTGCGACGTAGTGTTTGCCCTCTTTGACTGCGATGGTAAGTGGGGTCCCGCGGAGTGTAAAGGGAGCGCTGGGCTTGCCTGTATTCCTGTTTATAGTGAGGGTTTTATATGTCCGCATCTGCCTCTGCCTGGCCCTCCATACTGTGAGCTTGAGAGTTACCACCCTGGGCCCCAGTTTGCGTTTTCCACTTCCTTGGGTTGTTTTTTTGTTTTGTTTTGTTGATATGGGCAGGCCTGGAACTCACTGTATATGGCAGCCTGATCTCAAACTTATAGTGATCCACCTGCCTCTGCCTCCCTCCTGAGTGCTGGTATGAAAGGAGTGCACTGCCATGCCCAGTACGTTTTTCCATTTCCTATAATTCCACCTCGCCTGTGGGTTTCAATTAGTGACCACATGGATTTCAAAATGACAACAGGGCTGGGCATGGTGGCACATGCCTTTAATCCCAGCACTTGGGAGGCAGAGGCAGGCGGATCTCAGTGAGTTCGAGCCCAACCAGGTCTACAAAGCAAATCCAGGACAGCGAGGACTATAAGAGAAACCCAATCTCAGGGGGAAAAAAAAAATGACAACAGGAATCACATTGATGAGATGGCTTGATTGAAACTGTGTTTTCCCAAGTTGCAATCCTGATGATCCCCAAAGAAATGCAATTTTCTCTGGAAAATAAAAATATTAGCAGCCTTCCCCATACACACACACACACACACACACACACACACACACACACACACAGTGTGCTGCTAGTAGATGAAGGGCACACATGTTTCAACGGCTCTACAAAGAAGATGGCACAGCTCTGTCCATACAGAACATCATGAGGGCCAGGCTATGTCAAGTGCTGAGAACGGAGAGAAGAGCTGGGCTCAGCAGGGAAGAGGGTTCAGTTCCCAGCTCCAACATAGCAGCCCCCAACTGTCTGTAACTCTAGTTCCAAGAGATCCATTCCCTTCTGACCCTCAGCACCAGACACACATGAGAAGTGCATTCATGCAGGCAAACACTCATGTACACAGAATTTTAAAAACCAAAAAGAAAGAAGAGACAAAGAGTCTGATCCATCTTGGAGAGGATGCATAAACTCAGATCAGTCAAGGTTCAAGGGCCAGAGCTAAGGATGAGCAGGATGGCCAAGTAAAGGACAGCAGGGACACCTTGGAGGTAAGAAGCAGGCAGAACATGTTTACACACACACACACACACACACACACACACACACACACACACCAGGGGTCCTAATAACTTGCTACTTGAAGTGCTCCAGCAACCACACTGCTCCCCTGCACCACAGCACCCTCTCTCAGCCTCAGGGTAGCACTTGCCTCACTGGTGATGTCACGTGTCTCTCCTGCATCCTTGAGAGTATTCTAAGGACCAGTGTACGAAGTTCCTCCATCTCTGTTTCAGCACAAGACCTGACCTGTGCTGTAGTCTCAGAGTGTCAGTGATTGGAAACATCAAGGAAGGAACCGAGCATCCTAAGCTGAGGGAGCTGACCTCTGCTGAGTGTGTGCGGGGCTGCAGAGCCCACAGCGTGCGAGGGGTGGGGCTGTCTCAGCGGCTTTCCCCCGGAGTTTCTACTCACACCTCTGTGTTTCCTCACCCTCCAGGCAACGGGGAGCTGAGCAATAAGGAGTTCGTCTCCATCATGAAGCAGCGGCTGATGAGAGGCCTGGAGAAGCCCAAGGACATGGGCTTCACCCGGCTCATGCAAGCCATGTGGAAATGTGCCCAAGAAACTGCCTGGGACTTTGCTCTGCCCAAATAGCACCCCAACTCCTGGACCCCCTGGAGCGGCCCTTCATGCTGCTGCTGCTGCTGCTGCTGCTTTTGGGAATAGTGCCCCTGCCCCCCCACACACACTTTCTGGGAGTGACCTCTGGGCTCAGCTGGCTTCCCTCTCCACCCTTCCCTGCCCTGGTCACTGTTCTTCTAGGCTCTGAGTCTGCAGTCAGATCAAAGGTCCTAAAAGAACATGAACAAGTCTTAAAAGTGGAGACCTTAGCTCCTTTAACAAGTGCCCTGTGGGTAAAGAACGAATGCTGGGAGCCCCCCCCACCCACCACCACCACCACCACATCACACCTGCCAGCCCTGGGAGGCATCCCAGCTCCAGTCTCTCACATTGCCTGTTCTTCCTCCTGCTGTCTTTAAGCCGCCAGTTTGAAAATACTCTGGCAGGCAAAAGGAAGTCTGTGATGGATGATAATGAAGCTGACCCTGGCACCCTGAGCTGGCAGGAAGCCTGGCCAGAGGAAGGATCTGTGGCAGACGCTGGTGGCTCCAGGAAGGCCTCCTGCTCCCAGCACGATTCCAGATAGAAAGTAGCTGCTTAACGGTCCCCTCTGCTCCTTCAGTTCCCTCCCAGGCTCCCTGTGGTGCCTCCTCCCAGACTAGCAGCAGTGGCTGAGTCCCCTGTTCCTTGTGTCTCCTACAGAGCCCTCTGCCCTCTGCCCTGTCTAAAACCCTCATAAAATATCACTTTAATTATAAGTTTGCAGTAAATAACCACCAGGGCTCTTGTATCCGTTCTTTTAGGCTTTTCCTCTGCGCCCTTTTCATTTTGTCTCTGAAGCAGTAGACTCTAACTTGAGGCAGACACAAAAAGTGAAGGTGCGGCAGGCTTAGTGGCCCACGCCTTTAATCCCAGCACTCGGGAGGCAGAGGTAGGCTGATTACTGTAGTTCGAGGCCAGCCTGGTCTACAAAGTGAGTCCAAGACAGCCAGGGCTACACAGAGAAACCCTGTCTCGAAAAACTAAAAAAAAAAAAAAAAAAAAAAAAAAAAGTGAAGGTACTTGGACATTAAGGTGGCATTTTCCCACCACAGTTGGAGTGGTATTTTTATTTGGGACTATAGTACACGGTCCCTGACAAGAATTTTAATTTTGGATAGACTGAGCATCCAGCACGGTGGACCTGCCTTGTCAGATCCATAGCAACAGCGTCTGGTGGACTCAGCTCTACACTCACCCAGTGGGATGTTGAGCTTGTCGGTCCCCATCTGTTCCTTCCTATGTTAAATGACAAGTTGAGCTGAATGAGCCCTAAGTTCCTTCCCATGAGCCTCTGCTTCAACTCTCCAGAGACACCCCCCCCCCCTCCCGGTTCTGCCTCAGTGTGGCACTCAACCCTAACTCAGAACATTGCTGTTAGTAGGCAGCAAGAGAGCTGGGGCTTCTGCCCATACCAGAGGCAGAGGCAGCACTTCCTCTCCGGGGCTTCCTTTCCACTTCCCTGAGAGCCAGCTTCACACTCATCCAGTCAGCTGCTTCCTGCTTCTTAGACTCTGTCCTCAACACCCTGCTAGGTGCAGGCTTTGCTGTGCTGGTTCTTCTAAGCCTGAGGCAGTGCAAGCAGTTCTTAAACTTGTCCCAGAATCAAACATGGTGGTGCACACTAGTAATCCCAGCACTTGGGGAGGCAAAGGCAGGTAGATTGCTGTGAGTTCAAGGCCAGCTTGGTCCATAAAGCAAGTCCAGGACAGCCAAGGCTACAGAGAGAAACCCCAAATAAATAAGTCCTGGAATCCATGCTCGCCCTGTCCCCCAGAAGTCCATACCCGGCCTGTGCAGAACATTCTTCTCCCTACAAGAACCGTTCTACAGAGTTCTTGGGAGCAGCTGGGCCTTCTTAAGCTAAGGGTCAGTGTGGTCCACAGAGACAAGAAACCAAGAAGCAGGGTCTTAGAGACTGTTGCTAAGCAAAGGGAACTTACAAATGTGCCATAGGTTCGTTATGGCTGAACCACATACTCTAGAAAAAGGAGAGACAATGGCTGCTGCCACACAGTGAAGAAGAGATATCATAGGCCTTGGGACCCTGGTGCTGTGGCTATGCATCCTCTACAAACCTAGCACAGACCAAGCCCATAGGAAGGCAAGAGGCTGGCTCAGCTGTGGGCTTCTAGTGCCACCTACTGGCAGAACGGCTCAGTGCAGGGAGTCTAGCCTGCCAGCAAGTGGCTTGAGGCTTGGCAGAAGCAACTATGAAGAATTCAACTGCAGTTGAGGTGGAGGGGGGATGGGGTGGCGGGCACATTATTAGTGTACTGATCTCTGGCTTTAGAACATGAATGTTAATGAGTAAGCGTGTGTTCTTCGGGCTGTTCTATGTCACCTTCACTGATCAGCTGCTGCAGACCAGGTGTTGAGCATGGGCTTTGAACAAAACTGTGACATTCTCACCACGGTGTGCAGACCTGTAGTTCCAGCAGCTGGGCAGTTAAAGCAGGAGAATCATAGCAAGTTGAGGCTTGCCTGGGTGACTGGGAGAGCAGCTGCATTAAAAGGAGAAAGGGGTGTAACTGCAGTTTATCCCTGACATTGAATTCTGGTTTTGTTTTGGAGACAGGATTTCACTCTGTAGCTTAGGCAGGCCTGGAATTTCCTGTGTAGGTCAGGCTGGCCTTGAACTCACAGCAATCCTCCTGCCTCAGCCTCCCAAGTAATAGTGTTACAAATGCAAAGCTGGGGGGGTGGCACATGCCTTTGGGGGGGGGGGGCAGCGATTCCAGACATAGTTTCTCTGGGTAGCCCTGGCTCTCTTTGTAGACCAGGCTGGCCTTGAACTCACGTCAATCTGCCTGCCTCTGACTCCCTGAAACCTCCTGAGTGCTGGGACTAAAGGTGTACACCACCACGCCCAGCTACTTTTTTTTTATTTTTTTAAATGAAATCTGAAACCAAGAACCAAAATGCTAAGCATGAACCGAGGAATGTGGTTATTTTTGCAGGCTTCAGTCTGAGAACTTGAAGCAGGCATGGTAACACAGAGGCCATTTAGGCTAGCCCTCAGGCTCAGGCCACTGTTCCTCTAACACAGAGGCCATTTAGGCTAGCCCTCAGGCTCAGGCCACTGTTCCTCTAA
>OU015751.1:22601593-22614929 GCA_907169655.1 Acomys percivali | reverse complement strand
AGAGGCCATTTAGGCTAGCCCTCAGGCTCAGGCCACTGTTCCTCTAAGCCTCTGAAACTGTAAGCAAGCCCCACTTGGCTTGGTTGCCTTGGTCTGGTGTCTCTTCACAACAATGCAACAATGAGTAAGACACCTGCCAACCCGCCAAGGAACCAGACAGACTCTAGGCTAAAGTTTTAAATAAGACTTTGCATGCTGGAGAGATAGCTCAGTGGTTAAGAGCACTGTCTGCTCTTCCAGAGGTCATAAGTTCAATTCCCAGTAACCACATGGTGGCTCATCGCCATCTATAATGAGGTCTAGTGCTCTCTTCTGGTGTGTAGGCATACATGTATATGTAATAAATAAATCTTTAAAAAAAAAAAAAGACTTTGCCATTTTATCTGCAGGAAAAGGGGGAGGGCTTGCCAGGTGGTAAGAGAACAGACATAATCCAGGTCCTTAGCACACTGACAAAACCACCCCACCCCACCTCCACCACCCCCGAAGCACCTATGATCAGCAGAAGAGGGGATTCCTGACACTCAGAAAATGAAAGAGAACTCAGACACTTAGCAGGAGATGGAAGGTGTCTGCTCTTCCAGAGGTCCTGAGTTCAATTCCCAGCAACCACATGGTGGCTCACAACCATCTATACAGTGAGCTGATGCCCCCTTCTAGCCTGCAGGTGTACACACAGGCAGATCACTATATACATAATAAATAAATAAATAAATAAAAATCTGTCTTTCCAAGGCCAAGTGTCTCTGTGCCCCCAGATCCCCCTTTTTGCATCACTCAAATTTCTAATTCAATTAAATAATTTGTATTACAAAATTATATATTACAAAATTATATATATCCCATGTTAAGACCACACAGAACCCCTTGGGAACACAATAGAAACAGTCACATCACAGTGATCACAGCCTTTCATACTGCCATCATTTCTCATATTGAGAAAATTGCTGTATTTCTTAATCTTACATTGCTTGGCCTCAATATAAAGTTTGATAGTTTAAAAGCTTCCTTCCTCCCTAAGAAACATCCACTCCACTTGGCCCCCAAGTAACTCATTTTCTTACCACACAGCACATTTCAGTGCATTCTCCTTTCTTACAGTCTCCTTTCCCCCAACTCTCTAAATACTGGACAATGGCGAGCTCTATTCTCCAATTCCCCTCCGCTTGGCACTTACATCTTGGTGTATCTAGTTCCACAGCTTGCTTTAAAAAGCATTCATGTTGGCCAGGCGTGGTGGCGCACGCCTTTAATTCCAGCACTTAGGAGGCAGAGGCAGGCGGATCACTGTGAGTTCAGGGACAGCCTGGTCTACAAAGCGAGTCCAGGGCAGCCAAACCAACCAAAAAGCATTCTTGCCTATTAATAATTTCTAAGATTATATTTCCAGCTTCAGCTTCTTGGTGTTTTTGTTTGTTTTTTGGTTTTGGTGGTGGCAATGTTTTAATGAGCCTTGTTTTGTTTTTCAAAGACAGGGTTTCTCTGTGTAGCCCTGACTGTCCTGGATTCGATTTCAAGACCAGGTTGGCCTTGAACTCACAGAGATCTGTCTGTCGCTACTGTGAGAGTGCTGGGATTAAAGGCGTGTGCCACCCTGCCTGGGTAGCTTCTTGGTTTTTGTTTGTTTTGGTGGGAGGGGCATCGCTGGGGATAGAGGCCAGCGTGGCACACCTGCTTAGCATGGTCTCCACCCCTGCATCCCACCCTCAGACCTCCATCTTCCCCGTGTGCTACCCTTGCACAACCTCACTTCCATGCACATCCCCAATACATCTTCCCTAGTTCAAACTTTTAATATCCTTCCTAACAAACTGCTCCTTTCACAGACGTCCTGTTCCTCCAGTTCAAGTACACAGAAATTCTGTCCAGTTGTTCAGGCCAAGGATGTTGTGATTGGCGAGAAGTCGTCTGTTTCTCTCACACAGAACATCCATCCACTGCAGCAGAAAAAAAAAAAACAAAAACAAAAACGTTTTCAAACTCTATCCAGAATTTAGCCAGATTTGGGAGGCAGAACAGAAGAATCACTGCAAGTTTGAGGACAGCCTGGTTTACAGAGTAAGTTCCAGTGCAGCCAAGGATACATGGCTAGACCTTGACTTAAAACACACACACAACAACCAAGTATATACACACATGGATGTGTATCTCCTCGATGCATATACATACCCACTGTGCCTCACCTCATTATAACAGCTGCTCTTTAACTTTTGCGTGCTTTTTGAGACAAGAGTTTTTCTGTGTAGCCCTGGCTGTCCTGAAATTCTGTGAACCACCCCTGGCCTCGAACTCAGAGATCTCTCAGCCTCTGCCTTCCAAGTGTTTGGTTAAAGGTGTGTGCCACCACCGCATAGTGCTCTCTAACTTTCATTTGGGTTTATTGTAGTTTCTTGTGAAAGATCATAAAACAAGGGCTAAGAAATAGCCGGGGGTGGGAGATGGCTCAGAGGTTAAGAGCAGTCACTGCTCTTCTAAAGGTCCTGAGTTCAATTCCCAGGAACCACACGATGGCTCACAACCATCTACAACGAAATCTGGTGCCCTCTTCTGACCCGCAGGTGTTACATGTAGGCAGAACACTGTATACATAATAAATAAATCTTTTTTAAAAGAAAGAAAGAAAGAAAGAAAGAAAGAAAGAAAGAAAAAGAAATAGCCGGTGGATTTGGCCAAGTGGAAGTCACTGGCAACCTTCACGATGCTGCAGTCACTGGAGTGAGAGCTCAGCTGAGCTGCATCCCGATTGGCCCCGCTCTGTAGTGTGACTCCTGTAAACTCCTCCTTAATCCCTCAATAATTCGCAACGAAAATTCCCATTCCGAGCCTTTACATTTGTCGTTTCTTCCCCATGAACCATCCTTCCTCCAGGCAGTCACATGTTCTTGTTTCTCCGGAATTCAGATGTCTGTAAAATGAGCTTCTGATATATTAAGCTATTTAAATAGTAGCCCCTCCCGTCTATCTCCCTACTTTTCGCGTTTTGCTTAACCGTGTCACTATCTGAATGTTTCCGTTTACTGGACTTCTCCCCAAGCACGAAAGCTCTGTGAGGACAGGGTTTTGTTTTGACGCCACTGCAACGTCAAAACAGCAGCGTCCGACAAAGATGAATATTCGGTAAACATCTGTACGATTAACAGTCTAAAACGCAAAGGCTACCACCAAGAATGTGCGCGCAGTCAAACTACAGAGTTTGCGCTCTAGAGCTCCCGCGCGTTCTAACCGAACGCCCCCTTTTTAGGAGACATACGGTAGGGCTTCCGCCCGGGTTCAACCCTCACTCAACTCTCGGGAAGGAGGGGCGGAGGGTTATGTCATCCTTCCGCGCCGGCCTGCCCCGCGACGCGCCGGCGGCTGGCGCAGCCCTTCGCTCGCCCGGCCTCCCCCTCCCTGGTTCGGCGCTCGGGTTCCGCCATGGAATCCAACAAGGATGAAGCCGAGCGTTGTATCAGCATCGCCCTCAAGGCCATCCAAAGCAACCAGCCCGAGCGGGCGCTGCGCTTCTTAGACAAGGCACAGCGGCTGTACCCGACGCCACGAGTCAGCGGTGAGTGGGAGGCGCCGCAGGGACCGAGGGGGGCATTAGCACGGATGGGGGGAATACGGGAACGGACCGACCGGAGCAGTTGGCGGAGATGGGGGGAGGGGCGGCGAGGCGCGGCTACGCCTGCGCACTGGTGCGCGCGGGTGCTGCTGGGATTTGTAGTCCCGCAGTCTCGTACTCTGTAGGATGCTGTACCCCTGGGGGCCCCTGAGGACCTGGCTCTCAATCCTTTCCAGTGTTTGTGGAACCTTCTGATATATGAGGTTTGTGGGAAGGAGACGCACTGGGAGACCAGACGAAGGGAACTCAGGTGGAAGCGAAAGCAAACTACTTTTCCCAGGGGGCTGTTCGGTGGCCCAGGGCCAGTGCCCGGCCTGGGAAATATTATAGTTCAGGAAAATAAACATAACTATTCTAAGAGAGAATGGGTTCTAGAGAGAGAAGGAATTCCTAGAAAGGGACCTTCGGATCTTCATTCGCTCGAACTTAGGCAACATAAGCCACTCCATCTCGCAGTTCTTCCTTCAGTCTCTTGCACGCAGAGTTTCAGGGTGGATGAATTGTTGAAGAACCCGGTCTCAGCCACCCCATCCCACCTTCTTTCTCCAACAGGCCTGGGTGGCGGGTCTTATGGATTGCTGTGGCTGCTGAGTACCAGGCAGCTGAGGAGCCTGGGCCTGAGACCTCCCAAACCAGAGAGAGAATAGTGAGCTTCTCTCCGCTGCCCGTCGGCCCGCTTTACCTGGTAGTCCCCCTATTTTGTGTCGGTAACCTAAGTTCTCAAAGAAAACTTTTCATACCATTCAGAAAGGAGAAAGACACCGGGTTTGTGCCTGTGGACTTAGTAAACTCTCTGACATGTAGCAGGCTTTCAGAATTAAGAGACCCACGTCTCGTCATGACTGCTGCGCTGTGACATTTTCTGAACTTGGGTTTCCTCGTTTGGCAGTTTAGGGAGTTGGAAAAGATAATGCATATAACACGAATACCCATAGAGCTTTTCAGTGTAGTGAGTTCTTTCTCAATTGTTGTGTCACCCGATCCTGCACTGTTAAGACAGAACACCGCCATTATATCTTTTGTAGATGAGGCAATACCTCAGCGATAAGGGACTTAGGATATGACACAGCTAGAAATGGGAAAGCCCTGAGACTCCATAAATGTTTAATGAAACGAAATGAGGAGCAGCAACCTGCCTCTCACCTTTGCTGCCCACATTTAGAAAGAGAGAAAGAGGAGTGCCAGCCGAAGAGGCGGCTGAATTCCTGAACTTTCCTCCCTCCTGACTCTGCAGGTTGATCTTTGGCCTCTTTGCCTCCACTAGGAGAGAGTTGCAGTGTGAACTTACCAGGGCTGCTCTGGTAACTTGCTCAAGGTGCCCCTGCTATAGGATAGTTCCCTCTTTATACATGGGGAGCATTGGCAGTGTGCAAACTGTCAGAATTCCGTCTGATTACTGTTGGGAGCTGAGGAACAGTTAAGAAAGCTGATGAAATAGGGCCTTAAGGGCATGTCAGAAGCCACCTGTGCTAGTTCAGGAACATGGACAGGGTGTCCTTCCAGGGCTTCGTGTGTGTGTGTGTGTGTGTGTGTGTGTGTGTGTGTGTACACGTGTACAGGCTTATATGGAGGTCAGAGAGATAACTTGGTGACTTGAGTAAATTGTGTCCTTCCATCTTGTGTGGTCCCAAGGATCAAGCTCCCAGGCCTGGCAGTAAGTACCTTCCCTGTTTAAGCTACCTCAAAGGTCCACCTGTTGGATATTGTTATGTCTTTGCTGGATAGAATATATGTCTCATAAACTAACAGCAGCCTTGCCTGAGCAGTCAAGGATGTAAGGTTACTTTAGGCCGGTGATAGGGCAATCTTGGTTAAAAAGTATTAGGTGGCTGTCTATACTCAGGGTTTGGATAGGAGTTCATTCAGAGCGTTCATTCAGTATAACAGATTGTTGCCGGGTGTGGTGGCGCACACCTTTAATCCCAGTATTCGGGAGGCAGAGGCAGGCGGATCACTGTGAGTTCGAGGCCAGCCTGGTCTACAAAGTGAGTCCAGGACAGCCAAGGCTACACAGAGAAACCCTGTCTGGGAAAAAAACAACAACAACAGATTGTTGCAGGTATGGTAACCCATGCCTGTCATCCCTGAGCTCAGGAGGTGAGGCAAGAGGATTGCCTCAAGTTTGAGGTCAACTGGGCTACATAGCAAGACCTTGTCTTTAAAAAAGAAAAAGAAAAAAGTAGGGCCAGGTGTGGTGGCACATGCCTTTACTCTCAGCACTTGGGAGGCAGAGGCAAGTGGATCTTTGTGAGTTCGAGGCCAGCCCGGTCTGAAGTCCAGGACAGACAAGAATACACAGAGAAACTCCGTCTTGAAAAACAAAACCAAAAAAAGTAGCTGATGTTGTGAATCTTTTGTTTTTGCCTGCAACATTCGTTGGTTGATGCCAAGTGGTATAGCAGGATTGGCAAGATCCACAAGAAAGCAAGCTTACAGAGAAAAATATTGCAAGGCACATGATAACAGTGACCTAACCCTGCCCCCCTAAAAATAGCCACGTTCATTTAGATGCTGAGGCTGTAAGGGTGCGTATAAAAAAATTATAAAAAATCCAATCCTTGGCACCTGTGAGTTCACAGTCTTGAGGGATGGGAGAGGGTGCAGGATAATCTCCCGACCATCATATTAGAAGCTGTTGGGAGCACAGCAAGGAGGGCACACAAACAGTCTTATCTCATGGAGGGAAAGGCATGCTGGGAAAAGACCTGGAGGCCAGAAGTTTGAAAAGGTTTGGGCAGGGACTGTGTAGAAGGAGATTTAGAGGCAAGTGAAGGAGGAGTTTATAATATAGAGGATTGAAGTTCGAAAATGAAGTGGGGCCAGACTGTGGGACTCCATTCCTGCTAGACAAGATACTTTCACTTTGTTCTACCTAGAGGAAACTAAAGAGGTTTGGTTGTTGCTAAGGTCTGTCGTACCTGACAAGTCCACTTGGAAGGTAGAGTGCCAGGCGTAATGAAGCCCACACAGGCTATGTAGCTGGTATGAGTTTGGAGTTAGCCTGGTCTGGGAGAGGCCAAAGAGAGGTAAGGAATAATTTTCTTAAAAGAAAACAGTACAAAGCCAGGTATGGGGGTGCATGCCTCTAATCCCAGCAGTGAGGAGGCCAGGCAGTAGATTGTTTGACGCAAGCATGGACTATATTATAGTGAGACTGTTGGAGAGAGAGGGAGGGGGAAAGGAGGGGGACCAGGCCTAAAAGGGCTGATTAGAGGGACAGTGGCCCAAATAGGTTAGGACATGATGACATAGGGATGAAAAGATAAAGAGCCATTGTGTGGTGATGGTGTGACTTAGATGGGTGCTGGGACTCAGGGTCAACCTTTGTGGCCTAAAAAAGCCCCAGCTGAGAAACTAGTTGGGCCGAGGTTGGCAGGATGGAAAATGCCAGTGGGACATTTGTGGGGAGCCACCAGCCTAGAACCCAAGAGACAGTGCCAGGTTCCAGATGAAAGACTGTTGTCACCAGCTTGTTGACACTCTTTGGAAATGTGTACTGCTGAGGTCACTGTGGGAAGGTGTGGGGGATGGAGAGGCTGTTTTTGGTGGACAGCCATGCATCACACCTGCCCTCAGCCAGTGGGAATGAGACAGCAGCAACAGAGTAGTCCTGAGAGAGGGCGGAGGCTGTAGCCATGGAGATGTCAGGTGTGCAGGGGCCAGGTGAGGAAGGATGGAGAGCCAGAATAGAGGCATTGTTGGTCATTGAAAGGGAAAAGAGGGTCATGGGAAGGGTTGGGAAAAATGTCCAAACAGGAGCTGAGGACCCTCCCAGAGGAGAGGCCTTGAACCTCTGCTGTAGGGGCAGGACAAGGAGGACACCACAACTGAGTAACGGCATTGTGGGACAGGAACAAGGCTGCTGGGAGGCCGCAGCAGAAGTGACAGTGTCTTTTCTGGGAGTTTTCCTTTTTAAAAAAAGGTCTCATTCTGCAACCCTGGCTGGCCTGGAACTCACTTTGTAGACCAGGCCAAGCTGGAGCTCAGAGGTCTGGCTGCCTTTGCCTCCCAAGCGCTGGGGTTAAGCCTGTGTCACCATGTCCAACTTTTTTCTGGGATGTTCTATCCAGCATCTGTTGGCCTGATGGCCATTGGCTTCACCTGATACTTAGTGAAGTGGCTGAAAGAACTGGGCACAGTGGGGACATGGTGGCATATGTCTGTAATCACAGAGCTTTGGGGACAGCCAGGAGACAAGAGGCCCTTACATTCCAGATCAGTGTAGACTACATAGTGAGGATCTGTCTCAAAGAAAATAGAAGATAGCAGAGTTTGTTGAGAGGTCTTGAGAATACAATTAGGCCTCAGTTTCCCCTGCAAAGAGAGAATTGGCTGGGTGAGGACCTGAGGTTCATATTACCCAAGCTTCCATAAAGTGACTGCCTGTGCAGTCTGGGCAATCGGAAAGGCCACCCCGACATGGCCTGGGAGAAGAGGAGAAGCTTGATCACCAAGGGGCTTGGGCCTTCAGCGTCAGTGGGAAAGAGAATTCTAGTGCCAGCAAAGTGCAGGGTGGAGTCATCCGTTTAGGTCCGTCCGCCCTTGTCATCCCCAGTCTCCCTGTGCCCTCTGTTTTATTGAATCTATTTGTTCCTCCAAGCACCCAGGGGCAGGGGTCAAGCCTGCAGTGAGGAACTAGCAATGGTTGCCAGCGCACACCACTGAATGCCAAAGGCTCTTTCCCCATTCTGAACTCTTTCCTTGACTCACTTTGAGTGCCACAGGCACTAAAGGGTCAGGAACAGGTCATTTATGACAGTTGCTAGCCACTTGCTAAGCCCTGTAGATACCTGCGGACACCTGCGGACCTTCTCTGCTGCCCTTAGGAGGGAAATGTCCAGAGAAGCTACGTTAATTTAGCCAGTACCACCCTGCTAGCAAATAGCCCGTCAGAGTCTGTCTCCACATTGCCATGAGGAAGGCAGAAAGTCTTGGCAGCTATAAACCCTCCACTAGTTGTCAGCTGCCCCATGGCCTTCTCTTACTGATATCTAACCCTTTTGTTTGTTTTCATTTTTGAGACAGGGTCTCTCTCTGTAGCCCTGGGTGTCCTAGAATTTGCCTTGTAGGCTGGGCTGTACTCAGACTCTCAAAGATATGCCTGCCTCTGCCTCTCAAGTGCTAAGATTAAAGGTATGAGCTATTATACCAGGCTCTTTGTCTGACTGGTTTTTAACTTTTTGGGTTTTCTCTTAGGTGTTTTTTTTTTTGGTTTTTTGAGACAGGGTTTCTCTGTGTAGCCTTGGCTGTCCTGGACTTCCTTTGTAAACCAGACTGGCTTCGAACTGACAGCGATCCGCCTGCCTCTGCCTCCCGAGTGCTGGGATTAAAGGCGTGCGCCACCACCGCCCAGCTAACTTTTTGGGTTTTCAAGACAGGATTTCTCACAGATCCTCCTGCCTCTCTGCCTCCAGTGCTAGGATTAAAGGCATGTGCCACCACTGCCTCACCATTTTTTTTTTTTTCTTTAAATAAATTAGTGCTGAAACAACAGCATCTCACTGTGGTGGCCAGGCTGGCCTCAAACCCCTGGACCTCAGCAGTCTTCATGCTTCAGAGACCATGGTTCACACCTCCGTGTTCACTGGTCTTAGGCACGGCCAAAGCTGAGGCTAACATTAAGCTGGCCTGTTACGTAACTCTTTTGTGTCATTGCACATTGTCAGCCTCTGTGTCACAGGGGATGTCACGATGAGTCAGGATGAGACCATCACATGCTGCAGGCCTGTTGGGGGTATCCAGACCAGTAGGGAGACCTGCTTGGTAGCAGTCAGAAGTCTTCCATTTCTCAACTCAACCCGGAACCCTCTGGACAATGCTGAGTATTTGATGCTGCAGTGTGGGGAAGTTAGAGTGGCTGAGCAATGGAACTGCCTCAAAATCTTCCAGAATCTTTGCTGAGAAGTACACGTGCAGGCCTCTGCCCTCCGACCTGTGCAGCTGTGTTGATTGGCTCTCTAGTGATATTGCCCTTGGGACATGCGCAGCAGGCTGGGCTGGGACCACAGACAACTTCCAGAGAGATCAAAAACAGGCTGCCTGGTTCAAAACCACTGGGAGCCAGCTCCTCCTTCGGTTTTCAGAACCAGGCCCTCTTCGTCTGTTGGTTTCTTCCTTTGCCTCCACTGTTGCCTCGTGTCTTGTGACATTGCTCAGGACTGAGATCTGGCTACCTCTCCCTTGTCCTGAACCACTCTAGGCACCCCCAGCCCCGACCCATAGCTTCCTTCCCCTTCCCCAGCCAGCTGCTCCTGGCCAGTTGACCACCCAAGTTGTGATATTTTGAATCTGATGCCCTGCCAGTCTCCAGACCATGTGCACATGTTATCTTATTTCATCCTCATGCCATCACTCTGAGGAAACTGAGGTGCCAACAAGTGTCAGAGATGAGCCAGGGTCATGCTACTACTGTGCTAGTAAGTGGCAGTGTTGTAAACAGGATCTGTCCTCTGTGAACATAACAGAGATCCCCCAAAAGGGATACAGTCTGGGACAGCCACAGAGTTAAAGAGTAGGGACCTGAGGCAGAGGCACGTGACTGTCTGAGTTCGAGGTCAGCCTGGTCTACAAAGTGAGTCCAGGACAGCCAAGGCTAAACAGAAAAAAAAAAAATCCTGTCTCAAAAAAATAAAACAAACCAAAAGAGTGGGGACCTGTGTACCCCTGCCACAGCAGTGCTGGCACAACACCTTCTCCCTGAGGGGCCTGGCAGTGGGTGATGACACTGCTCTTCTGAAGCTGCTGTAATGATTAAATGAACTAATTTTTACAGAGCATTGTGGTGGTGCCTACCTGGCACAGACCAAGCACACAGTAACAGAAACAGCTCTTAAAGTCAGCCGAATCTGACACACTAGTAAGCTCAGCACTTGAGAGGATCATAATCTGGGGCCAGCCTTGACTACATAGCAAGACTGCCTCCAAAACAGGGAAGAAAAAAGATGATTGCTGCTAATTTGTAATCAAGAAAGCATCCTGTCCTGTAGCCCAAGCTGGCCTCCAGCTTAAAATCCTACCTCCAGGATAGCCACAGAGTTAAAGAGTGGGAATCTGAACTGGGTGTGGTGGTGCACTTAATCCCAGCACTTGGGAGGCAGAGGCAGGAGGATCGCTGTGAGTTCAAGGCCAGCCTGATCTACAAAGGGAGTCCAGGACAACCAAGGCTAACACAGAAAGACCCTGTCTTAAAAAACAGAACAAAACAAAACAAAACCAAAACAAAAAAACAAAATAAAATCCTCCTTCCTCAGCATCCCAAAAGCTAGGATCATGGCCAGGCAGTGGTGGCGCACACCTTTAAACCCAGCACTCAAGAGGCAGAAGCAGGCAGATCTCTGAGTTCAAGGACAGTCAGGGCTACACAGAGAAACTGGAGGGTATGAGGAAGAGCTGGGATTACAGGGTTGCACCACCATGCCAGCTACTAATGCGTCTCCAGGTACTCCTTTCTCAGTTTAAGCCTGCACTCCGCAAACCCTGCTGTCAGCTCCTCTGTTTGAATTGCTCAATCCCAGGGAGATGGCGCAAGTTTTCTGCACTGAGACGGCCACAGCTGGGGTGCCCAGTACTCAGTTCCCAGAGAACCCTGGGTACAGCACAGATGTGTGGTGGTGCAGTGCCGTGACACCTGAGAAGGAAGCTGGATCTTGTCTGAGAGGTGCCTTGGCTCACAGGTATCCTGGGTCCCAACGAGGATCTAGGTACATGTTTTCCCAGGGACCTGTCAATAGCTTTGGAATTTACCAGCCAGGACACTGCAGCTTCACACGACATCCACATTTGTGGATGCTGAGTCAGGGGGAACCAAAAGCTTGGATTTCAGTCACCCTGATCCCATTTTAGGGTGACAGTAAACATCTCCTATAGACCCCAATGAAGTAGATCATTTGACATGGCCAGCTATTTAAGATATATAACAACAGGGCTGGAGAGATGGCTCAGCAGTTGTTAAGAGCACTAGCTGCTCTTGCAGAGGACCCAGGTTCAATTCCCAGTACCCACATTGTGGCTTACAAACATCTGTAACTCCAGTCCGAGGGTATCTGTGGACACCAAGGCATATGTGCAGATAAAACACCTGAACACATAAAGTAAATGTGTATAAGCAATAATAGTGGGACTTGGTATCACACACCTGTAATCCCAGTGCTCAGGAAGTGGAAGCAGGAAGTCTATCCTCAGCTACATAGAGAATTGGAGGCTAGCCTGGCCTACATTAGACCCTGTCTAAGTAAATGAACTATAACAGTTGCTGGGGGATAGCTTTATGGTAGAGCATTTGTCTCTTGGGGTCAAGGTCCTAGGTTCAATCCCTAGTAGCACAAAGAAAAATCTAGCAGTAGAAATGAGCACCCAGGGATCTTCCCAGGTCTTCTGGGACAGACTCACTTCCCCCACTCCTCATCACTGCTAAGCAAAGGCTCCAGGAATCCTCCTCCCCACCAATCCCACTGAATCAGACAGGCTGCTGCTAGCGGCCCCACGGCAGAAGACTGTGCCCTCCCTCCCAGCAGAGGATGTGGGCCGACGTGTTGTTCTTTGGTAGAGTGCTTGCTCAGCATGTTGGTCTCTAATATGTAAAGAGTAAAATTAATTTAAGATGGATCCCGGTGAAATAGGTCATGCTTGCAATCACTTCACAGGAAAAAGGGTATTCAAGGTTACTCTTGGCTAGATAGGGAGCTCAAGGCTAGCCTGGGCTACATGAGACTCTGTCTCAAAAATGTCCAAAAAACAAAAAAAACACCTGTTCTCTAGAATTATACAATTAAAGGGTTAAGATTGGAAGCTGGAGGCAGGCATGGTGGCCATAATCCCAGCATTCAGGAGGTAGAGCCAGGCGAATCACTGTGAGTTCAAAACCAGCCTGGTGAGTCCAGCACAGCCAAGGCTACACAGAGAAACCCTGTCTCAAAAAACCAAAAAAAAAAAAAAAAAAAGAATGATGACCTGGCCTGTGGTGGCACACAACAGTAAGATCAGGAGTTCAAGGTCAGCTTGGGCTACACATGTAAAAAATGAGGGCCTGAGCTGGGCGTGGCAGCGCATGCCTTTAATCCCAGCACTTGGGAGGCAGAGGCAGGTGATTGCTGTGAGTCCAGGACAGCCAAGATTACACAGAGAAACCAGGGGGGAAAAAAAAAGAATGAGGGCCTGAATTCAGACCCCCAGCAGCCAACAAAGCAGGGTTGTACATAAACACTGGGGAGGAGCGAACCGAGGAAGGTGCCCTTGGTCGACCTCTGGCCTACACACACAAAAGGTTAAGGTGGTGAGTTTTATGTTTTTACCACAATGAGAAAAAAAAACTATTGTGTTTTCAACTAAAGGAAATAATACTATTGTATCTAAACTAGGAGCATTGAACAGTTTATAATTCTGATGTACTGTGTTACTAAGCAAATATTTAAACTAGGAAACATTAAGATTAACATTAACTTCACCTTAGTGTTAGTTCTGTACTAATAGTACTCATTTAATATTAAAGCATTTTAAAGAGGCAGCATAAAAATAGAAAACACAACAGGAAGCAGTGCTGAGGACCGAGTGTTCCAGATCGTGTGATGTAGTGCTAAGCAAAGAGCGGTAGATCCGGCTGGGTCAGGAGAAACAAAATGGTTCATAAAAGAACAAGAGCCTAGTGAAGCAAACAAGCACGCTGACAGAAGTGTCCAGCCTGGCATGGTGGCGCACTCCTACAGTCCAGCCTGGCATGGTGGCGCACTCCTACAG
>OU015751.1:22590528-22601238 GCA_907169655.1 Acomys percivali | reverse complement strand
CTCTCTCTCTCTCTCTCTCTCTCTCTCTCTCTCTCTCTCTCTCTCTCTTCTCTCTTCTCTCTTCTCTCTTCTCTCTTCTCTCTTCTCCCATGTAGATTCTGGAGATCAAGCTCCTGTCCTCCCTTAGGCTTGGCTGCAGGTTCATTTCCCCCCTCCCCCGCTGAGCCAATCTCACCAGGTTTCTTTTGTTGTTTGGTTGGAGGATGGGAAGACGGTTTAGTGTAGTCTCACACCTGTAGGTCTGTCTGGCCTAGAACTCACCAAATCCACAAGCTGGCCTGAAACTCAGAGAGATCCTCCTGCCTCTTCCTTTGCCTCCTGAGTGCTCCACCCCCCCAGTTCCTCTTGTTTTTCGGTTGCCCGTCTGTTGAGCCAGGGGCTCTCACACACCTAGTCTGGCCTGAGACTATGAGGGAAACCCAAGAGCCAGGACTCTAAGAACTGGGGTAAAGTGTATGTCATCGTGATAATTTATGTAGTAGTGCTGGGCCTTCAGGCATGTTAGCAGACACCGTACCAACTGGCAAGTGGGTTTTGTAAACTTAAGAAAATGAATGTGTATATAAATAGAGCATCTGAAACTAAGGAAGGCAGTTAGTTACATGAATCACATGGACTGATTATAAAATTAATATTGCTAATATGTTAAAAGTTATAATCTTTCTATTCCTGAGTACCGAGGCTCCTAAAAGAACAGGTCCACATCAGGAAAGCAGTGGCCTTGCTGGAAATGACCCCTCAGTGCCTTCTTTCTCCTTGTAGCTCTGATCGAGTCCCTCAACCAGAAACCACAGTCTGCCGGCGATCAACCTCAACCCACAGACACAGCCCACACCACCCACAAGAAGGCAGGCGGGACCGAAACCCCCTCAGCCAACGGCGAGGCAGGAGGAGGAGAGAGCACCAAAGGCTACACCTCAGAGCAGGTGGCAGCTGTGAAAAGGTGGAGGCCATGGGATGGCGGGAACTGGGGAGGGTCGTGGGAGATGGAAGAGGTCTAGCTTCCTCTCCCACAGGGTGGGAGCTGGGGTCTCACCGCCCACCCCTCCCCATAACTGCTGACAGTACAAACCAGAGACATTGCCAGCCCCTGCCTTCCTCTGCCCTTGGCCAGCAGCCCTAAGCCTCCCACAGCTCTGTTTGTCACACACAGACACCACCATCTTGCCCCCACCCCCCCACACAAACAAAGACCTTTTCAGACCAGAGCCTGTGGGCAAGAGGCCACCGAGGCGGGGTAGCCTGGCAGAGTGAAGCTCTCCCAGGCCTGACACCACCAGCCAGGACCACTCAGGACTAGACCCTCCCTCCCAGCCATCCTTTCTTGCACTAGTTCACCTCAGAATCCTTCTGAGGTCAAGCTCACGCCTCCTGACAAGCAAGCTGAGTATGACCAAGTGTGACCAAGTAGTTTGTCATAACCAGGCAGTTTCGACTATACACACCCAACAGCTACAGTGGATAGAAGCAGACTTGAAGGTCAGGGAGTTCTAGAAAACCCCCCAAATGTGGGTTGTCCAAGGCCCAGAAGGGGAGAGAGTGGCCTTTCGTGGGGGCTTTTTGTCTTTGCTTTTGTTTTTTAAGTTTTTCAAGACAGGGTTTCTCTGTGTAGCCTTGGCTGTCCTGGACTCACTTTGTAGGCCAGCCTGGCCTCGAACTCACAGTGATCCATCTGCCTCTGCCTCCCAAGTGCTGGGATTAAGGGCGTGCACTACCACACCTGGCGAAGCGACCTTTCTTTAGGGCCCTGTGCTTTGGGTGCACCATAGGCAGGACACACCTTCCCCAGTTAAAAGACAAGCACGGTCCTTCAAAGGCAGCTTCCAGCCAGTAGAAGGAACAGCTACTGGCCTGGCCAAAGACAGCAGTCACCCCATCAAGTCCTGAGTGTAGTCATGGCGTTCTAGCGGGCCCTGCCCAGCTCTCCAGGCCAAGGAGCACCCTGTGGCTTCCTTGCCTCTCAAGTCGGACAGCTGCTGACCCGAGTATGGTCCCCACATCTGCCCGCAGCGGTGTGCCTCATGCTGCTTGTTCCCACACCTCACTGAGGCACCCTGTCATGGTCTTCTCCCTGTTCCAGGGTCAAGCAGTGTAAAGATTACTATGAGATCCTAGGGGTGAGCAGAAGTGCCTCCGATGAGGACCTGAAGAAAGCCTACCGCAAACTGGCCCTCAAGTTCCATCCAGACAAGAACCGTGCGCCTGGTGCCACCGAAGCTTTCAAAGGTAAGCCAGCCCGGGGTGTTGGGGGCTTTGTTAGCTTGCTTGCTCGTCTCCCTGTGTAGCCTGGCCTGGCCTGCAACTCACAAAGATGCCTGTGCCCTCTGGCCTCAGCCTCTGCTGTGCTGGAATGAAAGGTGTGTGCCTCCAAGCCCAGCCATTTTGGTGTTTTTCGTTCCTGTCTTAGAACACAGGGCCAAGAGGCTTTCCCAGGAAGTGGGGGCAGGAGAATGTGGTCTCACGTGTAATTGTACAACCGTTCCCTGAGAAAGTTCCAGGAGCCGCCTCTAGGCATATAGACTGGCAGGCCTCACACAGTGCCCACCTGTGTCTTCTTCCTCCTCGTTTTCAGAGTTACAGTAGAGGAGCCAGAAGGGTTGTGGTGGCAGCACCTGGGGCAGGAGCAGACTCCTCTAACTTGGGTCATCTGGCAACAATACCTGTACTGAGGGGCAGGGCACCCCTTCCCAGGAGGGCTTCTTCAGGACAGGCAGCCAGCTTCCCACTTTCCACAACCTGTCCCAGGCCTGCACTGGGGACAAAGCATCTACTGAGCTCACCCACCTTTTGACTTGTGGAGTGGGTGTACCACCTCTGGCCAGAATCATAAGCTATGTTTTAGGCGTTTAGATTTTCATCTCTCCTCTCTGGCACTCATGTGTGCTGCCTCCATGCCAGCCCTGTGTTGCTGGGCCTTGCATTTTCCTGGTCTCTAGGTATTATTCCCTTTGGGGCATACTGTGGGTGACTGGGAGCCTTGTTGTGCAGTACTGGGTCAAGTAGGAAGCCTGTGACAGAGCACCGCAGCCTTGTCAGGTGGGAAAGGAGGATTCCACCCTCCCTCCTATGGGCGACCATCACTGAAACAAGCCTGCAGCCCACTGCTATGCATGAAGGGAGCACAGGGAAGGCAAGCCCTGGAAGGCACTGGCTTTCTGCCCTGGGAGCTCTAGTGAGGAGGCCCCAGTGCCAGATAGAAAACAGCAGCTGGGGCTTGGGCCCTGGGGACAACAGGCTCATCTTGGCCACACACCAGACACAGGAGTCTCCACCAGAAGCAGTATCTCCTGCTCTCCTGTTTACAACAAGGGCCTCCTCGTGTGTCTGTTATTTGGGGTTGCACTGACTTCAGGGTTGTATTACCCATGGGTACCCCACGAGATGAGAGTGTACAGGAGACATTCTGTAACACCAGTGAAAGACCTGAAACAACATACCTGCAGCAGGTGTGTGCGATCATGCCTACAACTCAGTGTAGATGCAGGAGGATAAAATATTGGAGGGCACTGGGCATGTGGTGCACGCCTGTAATCCTAGCACTTAGGACACAGAGGCAGGTGAACTCTGTGAGTTTGAGGCTAACCTGATCTACAAAGTGAGTCCAGGACAGCCAAGGCTACACAGAGAAACCCTGTCTCAAAAAACGAAAACAAACAAACAAACTGGAGGGCAGCCTGGGCTACTGAGCAGTAGATGAGCCATTCTGGCAGTTTAGGTGATGCTCCTCCTCACAGCCCAGACTGCAGCCTTGCTTAGGGGTGCTCCTGATCATCTGCTCCCCAGCCTTGCCCAACAGGCAAATTGCCTCTGCCTCTAAGTCCTCCTTCCCCTAGACCTGAAGGAAGCAAGCTCATGCCCATGTTAAGGCCTGATCTTTTCTCCCCTTCCAGCCATCGGCACAGCATATGCGGTTCTCAGCAACCCAGAGAAAAGGAAACAATACGACCAGTTTGGTGATGACAAGAGCCAGGCTGCCCGGCATGGCCACAGCCATGGGGACTTCCACCGAGGCTTTGAGGCTGACATCTCCCCTGAAGACCTCTTTAACATGTTCTTTGGTGGTGGCTTCCCTTCCAGTAAGTCCACAGCCAGCTCCCCCCAGCGGTGACGGCGGGGTGTGACCGCCGCAGCCCCTAACTCATGTTTCCACCTTTCAGGTAACGTCCATGTCTACAGCAATGGCCGAATGCGGTACACCTACCAGCAAAGGCAGGACCGCAGGGAGAACCAGGGCGATGTGAGTGACAAGGCCATACCAGTTCCCCCAGGGGATGGACCTGGAGGAGGGAGTCTTGACCCACTTAATACTCTCAACATTCTGAAGCAAGGAGCCGTCCTTGCTCTTTCCTAGTGCCATTCTTCCTAGGGACGCCAGAGGGAGCCACACTCCATGCTGTGTAATAATCCGGCTTCTATCGGAGTATAAAACTTCTCCACCCCCGGCAGCTCTAGTGTGAATAGCTTTTATGAAGTTGTTTGTTCTTAAGACTGAGGTAACATTTTCTGAGCACTGGAGGGTTAAAGCATCGTGAGAGAATAAAAAGGCCTTCGTGAGTATTCAGCTTTCTAGAAAAGAGAGTTAAGGCTTTATACCAGGCAGTGCTTTAGGCACATTTGGGATGCCACAGAGCACCACAGCAATGATCTGGCTAGGACCCGAAAACTGCCAGCAGCTAGTAAAGAGCATTAAACAGAGGGACGCATCCTTGCACTTGCTCACCTTCCTCCCTCTCCCTCCCTTCACCTTTCTCTCCTCCCCCTCTCCTTCCCTTCACCTCTCTCTCCTCCCCCTCTCCCTCCCTTCGCCTCTCTCTCTTCCCCCTCCCTCCCTTCATCTCTCTCTCCCCCTCTCTCCCTCCCTCCACCTCTCTCTCCTCCTCTCTCTCTTTTCCCCCGGCCTCTCTCACTTGGATTTACCATGCAATTGAAAACAACCTTGAACTCCTGCTGTCCCTGCCTCCACCTTACAAATACTGGGGTTATTCTTGGGTCACCATGCCTAAACATATGTGCTTTGTTGAAGGTGGCCTTGGTTTTGGTTTGTTTTATTTGTTTGTTTATTACATACATATTGTTCTGCCTGCATGTGAGCCAGCAGGCCAGAAGAGGGCACCAGATCTCAGTATAGATGGCTACAAGCCACCATGTGGTTGCTGGAAATTGAACTCAGGACCTTCAAAAAAACAGCCAGTGTTCTTAACCTCTGAGCCATCTCTCCAGCCCTCGGTTTTGGGTTTTGAGACAGAGTCTCACTATGTAGCTCTGGCTGGCCTGGAACTTGCTCTGTAGACTAGCTGGTCCGGTACTTGGGTGTCTGCTGGGTGCTGGGACTAAAGGTGTGTGTCACCACCCCCAGCACCGGTTTTGCTTGAGACAGAGTTTTCTGTGTAACCCTGGCTGCTCTGGGCTTCCCACTGTCAGCCGTTCTCCTGTCCCTGCTCCACAGTGCTGGGACCATAGGCATATCTTTACATCTGACAGAGAAGAGTTGTTTGTTTCTGCTTGTCCTGTTTTTTGTTTTTTGTTTTTTTTCCTAAGAATCACACCCAAAGCCTTGTGGGTACTAGAAGAGCTCTATAGCACTAACTACATCCCAACCCTTTAATCATATGCTTTTTTAGCAGCAATATATTTGTGCGGCTTGAAATTCAAAAGATGTGGATTGTGGGAGTCTGTCTCCCCAGGCCTGCCTTTCTTCTCCGGGAGGCACCACCTCCACTCATTCCTTGCTGTCTGTATACACCATGTGCTCCCAACAGCTGCTTTGCCTTTTTCTGGAAATGCTGTCAAATGAAGGAGCTTGTGCCCTAGGGGAGACCTTTGGGAGTGAAGGGAGGATGGCACAGCCACCTAGGTGCCCTTTTGGTCTGAGTGCTGACCATGGCTCTCTTGCCTTCAGGGCGGGCTAGGAGTGTTTGTCCAGCTGATGCCCATCCTCATCCTCATCCTCGTGTCAGCACTCAGCCAGCTCATGGTGTCCAGTCCACCGTACAGTCTGAGCCTGAGACCGTGAGTACTCGCCCCTGGGCCAGGTCCCAGCAGATGCTCAATCATAGTACTAAAGATAGCTTAGGTCAACAGGCATACTGTCCCTGAGCCGAGCCCCTTAGGCTGTCGAGGCTCAGAGGCCCGTCAGAAAATACAGAAGAAGCTCCAGGCTTTTTCTTGAAGCAACAACTCACGTACACTGTCCTGCATGACTTCGGGAACGTGACTCCCCACTACCATCCCACCTCGGCTGACCCTACATGTCCTCTGCTCTTAAAATATGTTTGAACAGGGTTTAGTCAATCAGAGAAGGGTGGCTTTGCACCCTTAATTCTGCATTGAGACCTGTGACCCCAGATAAGCTATGTAACCTTGGTTTCCCCATCTGTAAAGTGGGAACAATAGCATCCACCTCCCTGTAAGAATTACTGAGTAATGTGCATCTGTGAGATGTCTGGCTCATTGGAAGGGCTCAGCGGTGTTTGTTGAGGAGACATCAATGTCAAGTGCCAGTGGCTAACTTGGGTGACTTAGTTGACTCTAAGGTGTCAGTGCCTGGAACAGTGGGTCCTCGGCTTCTGCTGATACAAGCCCTCAGCTCCAGTCCCTTGGCCTGCCACAGCCTGCAGACTCAGCAGCCCCCTCCTCCGCCAGCAGGGGGCAGAGTTGGCCTCGGCTCCTCCAGCAGCCTGCTTGCCTTGACGCTGATTAACCCTCTTCAGCAGCTAGAAGGACAAGATAAAGAGTGCAGAATGCTGGGGCTGCCCTGCCCTGAGCAGTGGCTCCTGTGGGGTGTTGTGGCTTCTCCTGCTGCCCGCACCCCCTGTAGCTTCACAGTCTTCCTCACATTTTGTTCCTTTTTGTTTTGTTTTTTTGTTTTGTTTTGTTTTTGTTTTTGTTTTTTCTTGTGGGGTTAGGAATGAACACCTAACTCGTGCTAGCATACAATTCTATTAGAGAGACAGTTCATGGCTCCAGGCCAGCCTAAGGCACCTGTGAGCTTAGAAACATAGAAGGCAAAGACCAGCTTTCCAGACCAGGGCCCCTCCCCACATGCCCTGTTCTCAACAGAGCACTAAAGGAGGGGTTGACATAGGGCTGGGTCACTCACGCAGTGGGGTGCTCTGCCTTTGCCACAGACCTTTGTTTTGGGGAGCCAGTGAGTTCCTGCTGCAGTGGGGGAGGAAGCCCTTTGTTCCTATGGCCCGTGTGACACCTCCTGCCACTGAGCCATCGCCCTTCCAGCTGCCCACTTTGTGCCTGGTGTGTTTCTGGTCAGGTCGGTGGGCCATATCCACAAGCGAGTCACTGACCACCTGGGCGTCGTGTACTACGTGTCCGACACCTTCTCTGAAGAGTACACGGGCTCCAGCCTCAAAACGGTTGAGCGGAATGTGGAAGATGATTATATCGCCAACCTCCGAAACAACTGCTGGAAAGAAAAGCAACAGAGTGAGTGCACGCGTGTGCGTGTGTGTGCCCTAATGTGTTGTGTGTACCTGTGGAGACGTTTGTTCTTGAGTGTGGGAGGGTGGGGGCGGTAGTGGTGGTGGTAGTTGGAGAGGCATAGCCAGCGACCATGCTTGAGAATAAAAAAACCCATCTCTGGTGCTTTGTGGACCCAATATACAGCACTGCCCTGTGCTAGCCACCTGCCTACCAGGACCTGAACTCCACTCCTGAGTTCCTCTGGGCCGGCAAACCCAGGGCCATTTGACGGTTTCATTAAGGTCCTCGTGAGTCACTGGCACCTGTCATTGTAGTTGTTAGAGGTGAATGTATAAGAGACAGATTGGGGGCTGGAGAGATGGCTCAGTGGTTAAGAGCTCCAACTATTCTTCCAGAGGTCCTGAGTTCAAGTTCCAGCAACCACATGGTGGCTCACAGCCATCTGTGATGGAATCTGATCCCCTCTTCTGGTGTGCATGAAAACAGAGCACTCATACACATTAAATAAATAAATAAATGTTAAAAAAAAAAGAAAAAGAGTGAGACAGATTGGAAACCCCTGGCCACCCACTGATCATATATACCCAGTCTGTCTGTGGGACCCTGGTCCTGTCTTCCTGTTTCCCCGTGGGCTCAGGCAGGTAAACTCTACGAGGTCCAGGGTCCCTGACCTTGCCCTGTGTCTTTGCAGAGGAAGGCTTGCTGTACCGGGCCCGATACTTTGGTGACACAGACATGTACCACAGAGCACAGAAGATGGGCACCCCGAGCTGCAGTCGGCTGTCAGAGGTGCAGGCCTCCCTGCATGGATAGTTCTGGGCCAGCCACACCACCCAGGTCCAAGTATGAGCCAGGGCTGCTTCTTAGCTGCAACTCTTGGCAGCCTTGGCCTTGGTCATAAGCAGGAGAGGAAGGGAGGGAGGAAGGGAGGGGGGCTGTTGATGATGCCAGAGACTTTCTTCATCTTCACTGTCCTGACACTTCCAACCTCTTTCAGAGCTCTGGGCACCTTGGGAAACTGAGACCTATGGCAGGCCCTCCAGGCACTCTGCCCCACTGACCCTGTTCTCCCTTCCCCTCTCCATGGCTGGAGTAGTGAGGGAGGTACCCAAAAGCCAGACAGAGTCAGGGCCTGTGGTTCTTTGACCTCCTCCAATAATCAAGCCCTCAGCCCTTTCCCAAGCCTGGTTTTTGTTGCTTGTGCATTCATGTATTCCTGGGTCTAAAACAGCCCCTCACATACAGTGCCCAGTGGAGTCAAGAAGACCCATGGGGAGTGAGTGGGCAGGAGGCCATCCCCCTCTATCCTTCCAGGCAGGAGGACATGGAGGAAGATGAACCAGCCCGTCAATGGGCAGGAGAGGTGTGGGCCCTGACCACTCTCTCTCTGGTAGGCTGTGAGGCCCTTGGCTCCAATGCTCTGCACCTGGGAGCCTGGAAGCCATGAGCATCCGGCCCCACCCAGGCATCTCTCCTGTGGTCTTGACAAAGGGAACAAAAGGTTACAAGTTCAGGGTCAAAAGCAGCCACTTGAGCACTGGAGGGGTGGGGAAAAGTGAAAGTGCTATTAACAGGCACCCCACCCCCCATGTGTGGGTAATGGGCTCCGTGCCCAGTCAGTGCCCAGAGCGGGTAGCCTGGCTCAAGCCCAAAGGAGGGTGGGCAGGGCCAGCAGCTCTTTGGATGGGTACCCTGCCCACCCTCTCTTTGCCTGTGTCCCTTGTCACAGAGCCAGCCACAGACTACTCCAAGGCCACTCACTAGCTAATGTCAGCTCTGGGGCAGCTCATCACTGCAGAGGGGTTGGGGCAGGGCCAGCTGCTGGATTGTGAGGCTCACCTAACTGTTCCTCTCTCCTCCACAGACTATGAAATCCCTGGAGAATTTTTGGTGACACACACTGAGCCAACCAAGGTGATGGACTGTATATTTAAGGAAAGACATACACAGAAAACATTCAAATGGAACTGGAGGCCGAACACGGCACAACCGCCCTCTCTCAGCCAGCGAATGCAGAAAGCTCTTAGGACAGACAGAAAGCCTGCTACAGGGCTGCTTCCTCCCCTCCCAGGGCTGGCAAGAAGCTCCACATCACTGGCTCCTAGGATACTGAAACCATGGCAACGAAAGTAGAATGTAAAACTTGCAGCAAATGTCTGTGGGGAAGGACTGGGGGAGGGGACACCCCACTGTCTCTCCTCATGCTCCCAAGAGCCACCACTAGTCACCTCACTGGAAAAGCCAGGCAGAGGCAAGTGTTGGGCCAAGGAACAGAGAGGAGAGAATTCCGGAGAACATAACTTAGAAATGCATACGTATGTATATATATCTATTTATATGTAAATAGACATATATAAAGATATATATATATAAAGTCTTTTTAAACTATGCAGGGATTGGGTTAAGATTTTCAGCTGATTTCTTCCATATTTTAGAAAATGAGGCCTGTTTGGGAAGGCAGCCTGGTTTTCAAAAGCTAACAAAGTCAAGTCAAATGCTCTTAGCATCACCCTTAGCCCCAGCCTGACTTAGATGGCAGCAGTAATCATGGTGGTATAAATCCATAGAAAACTTTGAGCGGTCTCCAGGCTTATGGCTAAGGTAGGGGGAGCAAGCTGGAGATAGCTGGTCAGTACTGGGCCACAGTAGAGTCCCCACCCAGAGCCTACTGGGATGAGCCCAGCTCCTCAAGCTGCCTCCTCCCTGGCCAGCCTCAGGTGGGCTCTCTGCCCTAGTGCCCAGGAACCCTGCAGCCAGTTCCCCACCCAAGTCCCCAGGTGGGTTTGCCTTACAGGTGCCACAGGGCACAGCTCCACCATTGCCAACAGGTTTTCTCTAAGTTGTGCATCAAGGACTCCAGAAGGCTCTTCCTCTAGAAGTTGCCCCAGGACCTGAGTGCAGACGAGCTTGTGAAGAGGAGCCAGTGCTATGGGCGCCTGTCTTCGCTTCCACAGTGGACTCCACCAGGCCGCTCCGTTCATTGGATGCGCAGTCCACCACAGCCAGAATGGCATTCCCTTTCAGACGAGGATTCTTCTCAAAACAGCCATTGCTGCCAGGGGAACGAGGGATGTGTGACCTCCCACAGTTGTAATGGGCCTTTGGGAATTGCCGTTTCCCCTAGTTTGTCTATGGTGGTGGGTGTGCCGCTGCACCTGCGGACTTCCAAAGCCTTACTTCCCCAAGCTGCCAGCCCAGAGGTGGTAACTGCCCCCCTAGGGTCATATCTCTCTCTCTCTCTCTCTCTCTCTCTCTCTCTCTCTCTCTCTCTCT
>OU015751.1:22554875-22581411 GCA_907169655.1 Acomys percivali | reverse complement strand
CCCCCCCCCCCAAAAAAAGATTTATTTCTTTATTATCATGTATACAGGGCTCTGCCTGCATATACACCTGTAGGCCAGAAGAGGTGATCAGACCACATTACAAATGATTGTGAGCCACCATGTGGTTGCTGGGAACTGAACTCAGGACCCTTGGGAGAGCGAGGGGTCCTCTTAACCACTGAGCCATCTCTCCAGCCCCAGATGCCTCTAGTGCAGAAAATGTCAGGTCCCAAAGAAACAAGGAACAAGTCTCACCAGTACCTGTGGCTCCACCCACACTTCTCACTCCGCCTGGTACCCCTAAAGCCTCTCCAGCTTCCCTTCCCCCACCTTCTAGTCCCATATAACAGCCATTTTGGCCGTGCACTCTCTTGGTTCTCTCTTGGCCTCTTTGTCCTCTCTTGGTCTGCTGCCCCTCCCCTCCCCTCCTCTCCTCTCTGTCTCTCTCTACTTCTTCCCCCCCACCACCACCTCCCCCATCCCCATTCTCCTCTCCTCATCTCTCTCCTCTCATGGCCTGTTTCAGTCTGGATCCTTTCAGAAGCCTCTGGCTGTGTGCTCCCTCATATCTATGATAAAATAGTTCTCTCCCAACCATCCTTAGGAACAATCGTGTCTTCATGTCCATTCAGAAAGCATGAGTATAAATCCAAAGAAGAAAAGCGGGAAGGCTAGCCTTGCCCTAGTGACAAAATGGACCGAGGGCATCCTCACAGCTCAAGATTGCTATCCCGTCATGTATTGGGTGAGTCTTAGTAACTAATGGGGCTTGATGCTTTAGCCACTCTTTTCTTTTAATTTTGACTTATGTGTGTGTGTGTTTTGTTTGCATCTATGTCAGTGCGCCGTGTATATACCTGGTGTCTGCAGAGGCCAGAAGAGGGCGTCAGATCCCTGCAACTAGACTTATAGACCTAGTGAATGGCCATGTGAGGGCTGGGAATCGAACTGGGGTCCTCTGGAAGATCTTCCAGTGCTCTTAACGATTGAGCCATCTCTCCAAACCCACCACTATCTTATTTAAATCCCTACAACAACCCAGTAATACTTCCATCATCCCTACTCAGCACATTTAGTTATCTGAGGCTCAGAAAGGTTAAGCAACTTATAAAAGGATGCACAGCCTAGTCCTTGTTCCAACACGCCTGAGACAACAGGGAAGTAAGAAGGGCCTTAGAACTGCTCTCCAAAGAAGTACCCTAGCGCGTGCGCTCCCACATGGGGCTGCCCAGGTGTGTCTGCGGGTTGGCACCCAGTCTGGGTGTGTCTGTCAGTGCTTGCGGGGGCGGGGGCAGGGGAGCGGGGTTGTAGGGACAGGAGCAGAACAGATCACCGGTTGCCTGAAGAATAATGTCAGAAGGCCTGAACTGCACAGGAGCTGGGATGGGGTGGGGGTGTCAGGCACGTGCGCATGTATTCCTCCTCCTCAACCCCACCCCGTGTGCTCAAGGTTCTGGGTTTTCCCCAGCTGACCATGGAAACCTAGGGTAGGGGCTGCCAACCGCTGGACCTACTCCCCCATCCCTGCACCTACTCCCATCCTCCCACCGCCGCCCAAGAGCCCGCAGACTGGCGGGGCAGCACGTTTGCCTGCCGGGTCGGCTCCTAGGCTTTCTGCACGTTGCACACAGCGTGGGGGCGTGGCCGCCGAGGTTGGCCTGGGTCCCCCATGGTCCTTCTCAGCCTGAGTCCCCCGCGGCCCATTAACCAGGCTGCCAACGCCTTCACCCAGACTCCTCTGATGCCTGCTGCCCTTTGCTCCTGCTGCCGGAGCAGACAAACGGGGGAAATGGAGTTAGCAGGCAGCCAGGCAGGAAACAACGGCCCTTTGTGTTCTTAAGCAACTTTAGGAGTGGGGGTGCAAGGGGACGTGACTCTTGCAGGGATTTCTAAGTCTGAGGAGATAGGGCCCCCTACAAGTGTCTGCACCCTTTTGCCAGGTCTTCCTGACTCCCAGCCAGGCATGGGGCGGGGAGGCGGGAGGCGGGGGAGGTGGCAGTGGGAGGGGGAGGGGGGAAAAGGGGGAAAGGAGGCGGGCGGGGGTGGGGGGGAGGAGGCGGTCCACAAGCTCTTGTTCGAACTGGTGTCCTCAATCTTCTCCAGACGGGAGGGGGCGGTTAGGTTTAAGACTCAAAAGCTGACGTTTGGTTCGGGATCATACGTTTGCTGCGGGTTTTGCTGTTTCACTTAGGCAAATCTCCTGACCTTCCTGGCCAGCATTTCTCTAAGGAAGGGCTCTATAATCTATGCCCTCAACCTAGAGCTATGATTTAAAAACCGTGTGACAGCCGGGCGGTGGTGGTGCACGCCTTTATTCCCAGCACTCGGGAGGCAGAGGCAGGCGGATCGCTGTGAGTTCGAGGTCAGCCTGGTCTACAAAGTGACTCCAAGACAGCCAAGGCTAACACAGAGAGACCTTGTCTCAAAAAAATAAATAAATAAAATAAAACCGTGTGACAAAAATATGCCCCAGTCACCTATAGAATCCAATCTAAAGTCTTGGGTATTCACCACCTCTCTGGCCTGGCTAGCCTCACCGCCACCTACACTCTTGCAGTACTAGGTAATCTCAGGCTTCCTTATGCCTTCGCTTCTGCCGTTCCCTTTGCACAGAATGCTTTTCCCTCCGTGTCTCAGCTCAGGTAATTGACTCCTTATAGAGATTGCCCCCCCTTGGCTTTTTTTAAAAGATTTATTTATTATGTATACAGTATGCATCAGATCACATTATAGATGGTTGTGAGCCACCATGTGGTTGCTGGGAATTGAACTCAGGACCTCTGGAAGAGCAGCCAGTGCTCTGACCCACTGAGCCATCTCTCCAGCTCCCCCACCTTTGATTTTTCGATACAGGGTTTCCCTTGTAGTCTTGACTATCCTGGGCTCGCTTTGTAGACCAGCCTGGACTCAAACTCATAGAGATCCACCTGCCTCTGCCTCCCGAGTGCTGGGATTACAGGCGTATACCACCACAACACACCCCCCACTTGAGATTACCTTTTTATTTTATTTTAACATTTATTTCTTTATTTATTGTGTATATAATGTTCTGCCTGCATGTGTGACTGCCCACAAGGTTTCATTATAGATGGCTGTGAGCCACCATGTGGTTGCTGGGAATTGAACTCAGGTCCTCTGGAAGAACAGCCAGTGCTCTTAACTTCTGAGCCATCTCTCCAGCCCCTATTTTATTTTATTTTATTTATTTATTTATTGGGCTTTTTTGAGACAGGGTTTCTCTGTGTAGCCTTGGCTGTCCTGGACTCACTTTGTAGACCAGGCTGGCCTCGAACTCACAGTGACCCACCTGCCTCTGACTCCCGAGTGCTGGGATTAAATGGGTGTGCCACCACCACCCAGCTTATTTTATTTTTTAAGATTTATTGATTTATTATCTATATACAATATATAGTGTTCTGCTGGCATGTACACTTGCAGGCCCGAAGAGGGCAATAGATAGTTGTGAGCCACCATGTGGTTGCTGGGAATTGAACTCAGGACCTCTGGAAGAGCAGTCAGTGCTCTTAACCTCTGAGCCATCTCTCCAGCCCAGAGATTGCCTTTTTAATATCACCATTGCAGAGCAGACTTTTCACAAAACTGAGTTCAAGCAGAGATTCTGGTTCCCACTCAGAGCTTCCTGCTCTTTGTCATCTTGACACTGCAAAGTCAGTAAAGGAGGCACCCTGTGCTGTCCTTCTCTGTGTCTCCCAGCAGAGACAAGCAGATCTGAGTTCAAGGCCAGCCACTTACAGAGCAAGTTTTAGGTAAAGAAAAGCTTAGGTCCAGGTGTGGTGGTACATGCCTTTAATCCCAAACAATAAAGGTAACGTCAATTTGTAGGAGGAAACACCCATGTTTGAAAGTGGCAGAAAAAGTGACAAATCAGAGAAAGATTTGACAGAATAGGTTATGCCCAACTCTTAAGAGAAGAGAGAGGAAAGGGAAGCTACTTAAGGGACAATGCAGAGAGAGAGAGGAGACAGTTTGACCAGACAGTAATAGAGAGACAGGTTCCACAGAGAGAGAACAAGGTGGACTCAGTTGAAAGCAGAACAAGCCAGAAACTGAGAAGGAGCCAGAAGATTAGAGCTAGAGTTAGTTTGAAGCTAAACAGCAATTCAGAGGAAAGACAAATTGAGTAAATCAGTTAGGAGAGGATTCTGAGCCAGAACAGCTGAGGTGAACCAGCCAGAAAACTCAGAAAGAACAAGAAAGGGTGAGCTTATTAAGCAGTAAGTTTCAAAGGCTGAAAATGTTTTAGGCCTAGGTTAGATTGTATTGGGGGTGGGGGAGGGCTAAAAGCTTCCAGGACTAGACCCAAGGTTAGCAGGAGGTAGTAAGCCTCCCAGACAACAATTGAGCCAGGAGAATAAAAGTTCCTTTTCCACCACCACCACCCATCCCCCCCCCCCCCCCCTGGTGGCAGAAGCTGGCCTAGTACAAGGGTGAATGCAGCCGGCTCACAGCTGGGCTGCACTGCAGGGGGCATACAGGATGGCAATGCTGCCTTCTTGCACACTTACCCACCGTCTGTCCCATATGGCTCCCATGGGACATGGAACAATTGTCTTAGACCAACTGGGCCAGGAAAGAAAGGCTGCCAGAGCCTGGGGTCAGCTGTATAGGCTTCTGTCCCCTCGGGTGCAGTGCTAGCTGTTGGCCCAGAGGCAGAGGAGTGCAAGCCTCAAGCCTGTTCCTGTTTAGTTAGCATTTGAGGGCTGGGTAAGTTACTCAGTTGGTATAGTGCTGGCCCATCATGCACAAAGCCCTGGATTTGATCCCTAGCACTGAATGAACGGAGCATGGTGGGGCATGCCCATATCCTAGCACTTGGGAGGTGGATGTAGGAGGATCAGAAGTTCAAGGGCAGCCGAGCGTGTTGGTGCACGCCTTTAATCCCAGCATTCTGGAAGCAGAAGCAGACAGATGTCTGTGAGTTCAAGGCCAGACTGGTCTGCAAAGGGAGTACTGGATAGCAAGGGGCTACACAGAGAAACCCTGTCTGGAAAAAGAAATTTTAAAAAGTAGTTCGAGGGCATCATTGTTGCAGTTATTATGCCAGTCTGATAATTTAACTGCAACACATCCTTGGCTACACCGTGAGTTCAGAAGCCACCTTCTGAGACCCTGTTTCTTTTCTTTTCTTTTCTTTCTTTCTTTCTTTCTTTCTTTCTTTCTTTCTTTTAACTGTTCTTTTTTACTTTTCTTTCTTTCTTTTTTTAACTGTTCTTTTTTACTTTTCTTTCTTTTTTTCTTTTTTTTTTTCTTTTCTTTTTTTTTTTTTTTTTTTTTTTTTTTTTGAGACAGGGTTTCTCTGTGTAGCCTTGGCCGTCCTGGACTGGCTTTGTAGACCAGGCTGGCCTCGAACTCACAGCGATCTGCCTGCCTCTGCCTCCAGAGTGCTGAGATTAAAGGCATGGGCCACCATGCCCAGGGAGACCCTGTTTCAAACAAACAGTAGCAAAGTTAGCACACAGAGCAGCAGCCTCTGGCCTCCCTCCCGCCCATCTCAGACCCTATTTTAGCCCATCTGGGAAGTCATGGGTAACACTCTGTTCTGAAGTTACCCAGTTGCCAGTGGTTTCATGTGACCCTGCCCCTCTGTGCCTCAGTTTCCTCAGTAAATGAGCCGGTGCACAGGAGGAGATCAGAGTCCACTGACATACCGGGTCTGTGTTCTGTATGTTCTGGCTACTGTCCCTGTGGCCGGGATAACAACCCCCCTCCTGCATCACTGATGGGGTTCAGCTCCCTAACACGTGTGAAGCACTTGGCTGGGTGTTATGGTTCGATGTCTTGCAGGAAATAAGGTGGAGTTACGGCTGGACCTTGACCCTAGGGATTCTGGGGTACTAGCATAAGAGTGGGTAGATATCCTTTGTCCCAACAGCTATGACTTTGTGGGATTTCATGGGGCTGAATTCTTTGGCTCCCTCTAACCCGTCTAGATCAACTTCTAGACAATCTTTCCCAACAACTCTCCTGGCAGCTGTCACCACCAAAGGCACTGGGCAAAATGTCAACAGTACTGCAAAATACGTTGGGACTCTATCTGACCCCTGGCTTCCATCCCAACCAGAAATACACTGGCTGGAACTCGCTGGCGAGCTGGAGCAAGCCCGGGGCTGCGGGAGGAAAGTGGTCTGGGTCCCTGGCTGCATATATTTCCTCCTTTTTACTAGTTAATGCTCTGGTTTCTTTGTTAGGAGGAGGTTTTTAGAACCTAAGGCTTCGGAGGGAAAGAACACACCACCTCCCCACACTCCCGCACCACACCGCCCCTTAACTCAGGTTAGTGCACCCCACACATTCCTCCCGCCCTCTTCGTGAACTCTTTTGTTTTCTGCAGGCTGGGGCAGTCTTGGGGCAGTGGTGCAGTCTGGGACTCTCCAGAAAGTGCTCGTGACCACGGCGGCAGGCAGCCACACCGGGCTTGAATAGGACCAGCTTCAAAGGGAACCGCTCTCGCTCTCGGTCAAGACCTCCCTCCCCCATCCCGAGGCAAATCTAGGAGGTCCTAGGCCAGTCTTAACAAGTCTTCCTGCCCGGTACTTCTAGAAAAAAAGTCATTGTCACAAAAGAGGAGCCCCAGAAGCATCCCACGCCAAGATGGGAGACGGCGAGGGGGAGGGAGAAGGGGGGGGGGGGGGGGGGGGGGGGGAGGGGGGAGGGGGAAGGCAAGTCTCGTCCTAGATTTTTAGCTCAGAAAAACAACAGAGGTGGGAATTGAGCTGTGTATGGGTCAGCACCTGCCTAGCTTGTGGGCGAGGGGGGCGGGGGGGGGGCGGGGGGAGGGTAGTTTGATCCTCAACACTGCAATAATCATCAATAATAACAAACAGATAAATGAATTAAATAAGGAAAGCTTGTGGATGGAGGGAACCGAGGAAGAAAAACAATGGGATTAGGATTTGGAGTAGACATTCAGTTATGGGGTCATTAGGCTCGAAAACTCACAGTATCTACCTCCACCTCCCCAGCCTAGTATCACAGGTGTGTTCCCTCTGTTCCTACCTAAGCTGCATTCTCAAGAGCTCCAAAGCTCACCAAAACATTAAAAGATCCAAATAGTCAGAATTCCCTGGTTTCAAATTAAGCCAGACGGTGCTTCCCCCCCCCCCCCCCCCCCCCCCCCCCCCCCGAGACAGGGTTTCTCTGTGTAGCCTTGGCTGCCTTGACTCACTTTGTAGACCAGGCTGGCCTCGAACTCACAGCGATCCACCTGCCTCTGCCTCCTGAGTGCTGGGATTAAAGGCTTGGAATCAATAGCACTATCTGATGCCCGGCATGGGATCCCAGCACTGGGAGGCAGAGGCAGGGGGATCTGTGAGTTTGAAGCCAGTGTGGTTTTCAGAGTGAGTTCCGGGAGCTCTGAGCTACACAGAGAAACCCTGTCTCGAAAAATCAAAATCAATCAATCAATTAACCAATCACCCAGCCCGGCCATGCTGGCACACACTTGTGATCCCAGCAGTTGAGAGGTTGAGAGGAGAATGGTGAGTTCAAGGCCAGCCTGGGCTACATACATCCTGCGTCTAAAACTCAAAGATTGAGGATGTAACTATATAGTAGAGTGTTTGCTTGGAACTGGCAAGGCCCTGAGCTCCATCCTTAGCACAAAGGAAAGGGGAGGGGCATGACACATTTTTGAAGAATTAGAGAAAAACCCTGAAAAATCACAAGTTGAGTTTCGCCTTGACTATCAGAGTATCCACAGTTTGGACTATGGTCTACAAAAGGAGTCTATGACAGCTAAGGATACACAGCTGGACTCACTTTGTAGCCAGGCTGGCCTCGAACTCACAACAATCCACCTGCCTGTGCCTCTGCCTCTGCCTTTGCCTCCCGAGTACAGGGGGTAAAGACGTGCACTGCCATGCCCGGCTGAGAAACCCTGTCTTGAAAAACCAAAAAAAAAAAAGAGAGAGAGAGAAAAGAAAAACCAAAATAAATAAATAAATAAAATGAGAAAAACAATGTTAAATATACTATTTTAACCTTGTAAAAATGTTAGTTGCATTTATATATTTAGTTGTTCTTTGTGTGTGTGTTTATTTCGAAACAGGGTTTCTCTGTGTAGCTATGGCTGTCCTTGCTCTATAGACCAGGCTGGCCTTGAACTCACAGAAACCCCGCATGCCTCCATGAGTGCTGGGAATAAAGGCATGTGCACTGCCACCACCCACTGCCACCCCCTCACTACCCCCCCACTCCCCTACCCCCACTGTTCAGTTATTCTTGCGGGACAAGGGGTGCATGTCACAATGCACATGTGGATATCAGAAATCAACTTTCAGAAGTTCATTTTCTCCTTCCACTGTGGGTCCATGGCATGAATCCAGGTCATAAACTTGCAATGCACAGCAAGCACCCTTGCCAGCTGAGCCATCTCAAGGCCTCTCCTTTTACTTTTTATTTTTAGGGAAGGTTTCATTAAGTTGCTCAGGTTGGCCTTGAACTTGGGATTCTCTGGCCGGCCTTGGTCTCCTAAACTCTGTGATGGCAAGCCTGTGCCACCATGCCTAGCTGAGTCTATTTAGACAGGTGGCGTGTGAATCTCCCCATCTGTACTCATGTTGGGTTTCTGAAGATTAAGGGTGGTCAATTTGCCATGCTTCTGCTGGGCCAACAGGGCTGTCTGACGGTGTCTCTGTGGTAGTTAGTGCTTGGAAACCCCTCCGTGAAGGACCTGGGAAAAACCACCTCAGCAGAAGTCAGATTGGAATCTGCCCACCACCAGTTTCCCATCGCTCCACACAGTGTGCAGGAATTAGTGTGTGCGTCAGTACAGTCTGGGGGAGCCGACATCCTGTTTGCTAGAAGGGCCTGACTCAATGCCAGTCTCCAGCTTTGCCTCTGCAGCCACAACTCTCCAGCTCCCTCTGCGCAGGCTTCCCAGGCTTTTCCCTGCCCTCACATCACATTGGGTCCCCCTCCCTCCTGTAGCTGCCTCCCTTTCCTTGAATAGAAAGGCTGTGACTACTAGCTGGCCACGGAAAAGAAAAGACCACAAGAAAGAAAGAAAGAAAGAAAGAAAGAAAGAAAGAAAGAAAGAAAGAAGGAAGCCGGGCGTGGTGGCACACACCTTTAATCCCAGCACTCCAGAGACAGAGGCAGATGGATCATTGTGAGTTCAAGGCCAGCCTGGTCTACAAAGTGAGTCCATAACAGCCAAGACTACACAGAAAAACCCTGTCTCAGAAAAAGAAAGAAAGAAGAAAGAAACTGGATTAGGAGTGTGGTTCATTGTGAATGTCTAGCATGCACAAAGCCCCGGGTTCCATCTCTGCCGCCTCATAAACCGGGTACGGTGGCACACGCCTACAGTCACAGCACTAGGGCACCAGAAGCAGGAGGACCAGCAGTCCAAGGGCATCCATCCTTGGTTTCATAGCGAATCCTGGGATACATAAGACTCTGCCTTTTGTTTTCTTTTTTCAGGTCAAGGGTTCTCTGTGTAGCCCTGGCTGTCCTGGAACTCACTCTCTGTAGACCAGGCTGGCCTTGAACTCACAGAGATCTCTCTGCCTCTGCCTCCTGAGTGCTGGGATTAAAGGCGTGCGCCATTACCTCTCAGCCGAGACTCTGCCTTTAACAAAAACAGTAACAACACAGCAAGCAAGCAAACAAATTATAACAACAGCTGCTGCCAGGAAGGTTCCTAAAGGTTGAGACAGAGAGAAGGGACATCAGGAGCAGGAGGTGGCCCCACAGCAGGTAGACAGCTTGAGTGGGACACCCCCCCCCCAAGATATGGCCCCTGAATCAAAGTGCAGGTCTTCAGCAGACAGAACAGAAACATAGGCTCACAGGGGTCAAGAAAGGGGGCAGGGCAGGAAGTGGCCAATGCTCAAATTCTGCTTCTGCATTTCCCCCATAACCCCCTGCAGCTGTGGACAGAATTCCCAAGTCCCCAGGCCTCACGTCACAGCAGTCCACAGGCTTTATCCCCTTCTTCCTGAGAAGGCTTGTGGACAGGTGATGTGCCTGGCCCAAAGCCCTCAGCTGTTAGCTGCTAAAAAGCTTACAACAGGAGGATGAGACAGGAAACCCCATGACCAGATTCCAGAGTGGCTGCGCCAGTCCCCACAGCCCCAGCTGGGTGGCTGTTCCCTCCTAAGCCCCAGGGCCTATGGGAAAAGCCCTCACAGAGGCTATAACACCCTCATGAAAGCCACATATGTTCCACCTTCTGGAAGCAATTATTATTCCTATTCGACGATGAAGCCTCCGGTGCTCAGAAAGGTTTAAGCTGATTTGCCTGAGACCTCACAGCAGCAAGCAAAGGGTGGCCTGCCCAGGTCAGAGGGGAGAGGATGTGGCGTTCCTGTAACCCATGAACACAGGAGGACATCAGGCAAAACCAGGGAACTTGTGGTGTGTGCAGGAGCTGAAGGGCCAGCTGTGTTGGCAGGAGGAGTTGGTGCAAATGTGTACGCCGCCAGCCTAGACAGCGGCAAGCAGCGCGTGGGAGCGTGTTGATGGCAGGTGTGGGACGGTTCCACCATTGCCAATGTGTGTTTCTGCTGGCAGCCGGGTGCTCTGCTCCATGTTGATAAACAACAGTTTGAGCAAGCAAGTGGCGTGAGCAGGGACAAAAGAGAAGCAGGCGGGGCTCTGGCCAGTGGGGGCGTGGCAGGGTGGCAGTGACGGCCAGGAGGAGTGGTGACCTAGGGACTGGAAGTTCTGGCAGGTTGTTTTCTCAGCTGGGTGTGGCTCCCTATGCCAAGCACCTGATGCCCATAAATATGAAAACAGGAGTGGGGACACTCTGTCAGGAAGACAGTGTTCCTAATGGCACGTTCCATTGGCACCTGGACGCAGGGCAAATACGTCATGCCTCCCAGGCCTGAGGATTCCTCAAAAGTCAGTTTCTTGGAAGAGGCTGAGGCCTCAAGGCCAGTGAGGCTTGTGATTGTAACCCAAGCCCTTCATCTGGCATGGGGGATAGCCCAAAAGGGACATCTGTATCCTGAGAGACTTCTGGGGTTCTACCTCACTTCATTATTGTCCCAGAAACTACTCCAGTAGCTTCACCTCCATTAGCTGAGCTCTGCTCCATCTCCAAGCCCCCTTTGTCTCTCACTTCCTCCTGGAAGCCCTCCAGGTTATGCTACTAGGAGAAACTCAGAACGAGTCTCCCCTCCCCCCTGAGCCCTCATCTTGCAGAGGCTGCCTAAGGAGCTTCTGCAGGGCACTGGACACTGGGGAGAGAGATTGTAGGAGAAGCCCCAGGGAGTGTCTAATAGTCTTCCAGCTTGGTGTTGAAGAGAGAGCTGTGTAGGGAAAGTGATAGGCATGCAAGCGTGAGGACCCAAGTTCAAACCCCATGGAAAATGCTGAGCATGGTGCCCTGCGTCCGTAATCCCAGCACTGAGGAAGTGGAGACAGAGCGATGCCTTAAGTCTGGAGAACTCAGAGAGCGAAGAACCCTGTCTCAAAACACAAGGTGGATAGCACTTGAAAGTGCTTCTCAAGGTTGAGCAAGGCGCGCGCACACGCACGCACACACACGCAAAGGCACCCTCGCTCCATTACAATAAAGTATCTTGCTCTTCTCGGTGCACAGCGATGTGATAAGGACCAATGGAGGGCTATGTAAACGTGCTGGCATATCGACAAGAGTTGTCAGGCCTGGTTTGGAAAGGAAGGGACTTTAATACACAGGAGCAAACAAACCACCCTGCGCCAGTGAATTCAGGGTCCATTTGAAACCAATGCCTACGTCCCCCAAGAGGAGGAGGAGTCTATTACCAGCTGAGGTTCCCATCTGTGGTGACGGGGATGGGCGGAGGAGGGCACGGGGGGGGGGGGGGGGCCCCCGCAGGGGCTAAGCAGCAGTGCAGCTACCTGCCCTGTGTGCTTGAGGTCCTAGGTTCCATGCCCTCCGCAAAGGCACAGGAGAACAAAACCCAAAACTCGACCCTTGTTTGGTACCTGGAAGCTGAGGAAGAAAGTAGGGCCCTGACACTTCCACGGGAGACTCACAAGACCCCACCCCCCCAAGGATGAGTCTCAGTGTCCTTACCTAATGGACTGATCCCTGTGGTGAAGAGCCGATGACCTTGCCTCTCTCTGTCACCGGCTAGACCCTGTTCCCTCATGCACCTCAAAAGAGCCACCTCTGGCCTTTGTACTTCAACGGCCCACTCTCCCCACCCCACACACTATTTGCCACCTCTGTGACCTTTGTTTACTAGTTGGGTTGTTTGTTTGGGGGCCTGCTTATTTGTGTGAGGGACTTGGGGTTGTTTTTGAGACAAGGCCTCTAGTATTCCACGCTGGCCCCTAACTCCGCATATAGCTGAACTACTCAAGCACCTAGTCCCCTTCATCCAATTACTATTTTTGTTTTGTTTTTGTTTTTTTGAGACAGAGTTTCTCTGTGTAGCCTTGGCTGTCCTAGACTCACTTTGTAGACCAGGCTGACCTCGAACTCACAGAGATCCGCCTGCCTCTGCCTCCCAAGTGCTGGGATTAAAGGCATGCGCCACCACACCTGGCTCCACGGTGTTTATTTATTATTGTGGCTCTCGGGAACTTGGCCTCACACACATTAGGCAACTGCTCTACCTCAGAGTCACAGTCTCATCGCAAAAGAATCACTTTTGTGGTTTATTTATTTTTGTCCATTTTTTAGAAGGGTGGGGCAGGCTGGGATGGGGAGTGTCTTATTCTGTAGCTCAAAGTGGTCTTGAATTTACAACAAACCTTCTGCCTCTCTTAATTCTAGGAATCGAGGCATACACCATCACACCCTACTTTGACTAAAAAAAATATATTTTTTTTTTATGAAGACAATGCCAGTGTGGTGGTACACACCTTTAATCCCAACACTCAGGAGGCAGAGGCAGGCAGATCTCTGAGTTTAAAGCCAGCCTGGTTTACAAAGCAAGTCCAGGGCAGCCAAGGCGACACAGAGAAACCCTGTCTCAAAAAAAAAAAAAAAAACAAGTGAAGACAATATTTTTGCTTTTCCATAAATAAACACATTGACTTTAAAAAATAAGCCAGGTGGTGGTGGCGGCGGCGCATGCCTTTAATCCAACACTGGGAGACAGAGGCAGGTAGATCTTTGAGTTTGTGGCCAGCCTGGCATACAGAGAGAGTTCCAGAACAGCCAGGAGTACACAGAGAAACCCTGTAAAACAAAACAAAAAATAAACCAAAACAAAGCAAAAACAAAACATTTTGGAACCAAAGAGATAACAACTGAAGTCAGCCTGTGTCTACTTTTGTGGCTCAGACAATTAGGAGACCTCCCCATCCCAATCCCCCAAGGCTCCCCTGCTCCTCCAAGAATACCTAAGAAGTGCAGGTACCACAGTCCCATGGGAGGGACAGCCCTAAGTGATGCACCTCATCAAGGAGCCATGTCCTGGACCCCTAGCCTTGGACATGGGACAGATGACTGAGGAGAAGAGGGGGCAGAAGAGGGACCATTCCAAGCACACACACACACACACACACACACACACACACACACACACACACACACACACACACCTTGTTACCCCAGCCCTCTGAGTATGAGGCTGTCTTAAGCCACTCCCTCCCGTGGCCAGGGGCCAAGACAAGGTTTTCTTAGTCCCCTTAAGTTGGAGTCTTCACATGCCTTCCTTGTTTAGCATCTGCTTTGGGGAAGTGGCAAGGGTGGTTATAGCAGAGTATGCTAATCTTCAGAGCTAAAGGGGCCTCAGAGGTCATTTAGTCCATTCCCCTGCCTTCAGGCAGTACTGGCATGAACCCAACTGGGCAAGCCTTTATCTTGTTTTGAGGACTTCCAAAGGCAGGCACTCCCTTCCTTGGACACTGACTCTGATGTCTAAACACTTCTTGCCAGGAAGTCCTTCCTCAAGTCTAATCCAAACTCCTCATAGGATGATGAGCTTCTGCACTATAGCCTTGTTGATCTGGTTGGAGGTTGTTTTCCTCCTTCCCTCTATCTGGGTCAGGAACCAACAGCAACTTGGTCAAAGTCCTCATTATCTATGTATAAGTCCTGACCACCCTTGAGTCTCAGTTTTCTCCTCTGTAAAATGAGGCCAGCGATGCTCGAAAGGTTAGAAACAGGATCCTACATGTAGAAAGGCATAAAGCCTGCTACTGCCTGGAGGTCTTCCTTACTATCCGTTTGCAGTGCTGTAGGTGGAGCCCAGGGGCCCTGCACATGCTAGGCAAACCCTCTGCCACTGAGCAATACTCCAACTACCCCCTAGCATTACTTTTTAAATATTTATTTAATTTTATGTGTAGATGGCGAGTCTGAGTGTTCGAATGTGTGCCACATGGGTGCAGGAGCCCACGGAAGTCAGGAGGGATTTAGTTCCCTGGAACTGGAGTTTCAGATAGTTGAGAGCCACCATGTGGGCACTGGGAAGCAAACTCAGGTCCTCTGCAAGAGCAGCCTGTGCTATTGTTTATGACCACATCCAATGTCACCGTACATGACAAATTTTATTACTTTTTGTTTTCTTCAAGGCAGGGGTTCTCTTTGTAGCTCTGACTATCCTGGAACTAGCTCTGCAAACTCAGACACCTGCCTGCCTCTGCTTCTGGAGTACTGGGATGAGAGGTGTGCACTACCGTGCCCAAGTGAAATAATTTTAAACAATACAAGGACTGGGACGGTGAGCCGTGTTAGGCATGAAAGTGGAGGCCACTGGGCCTAATGACCTGAGTTCCATCCTGCATCCTGAGGGCCTAAATGATAGAAGAAAAGAACCAACTCCCACAGCCGGGTGTGGTGACGCACACCTTTAATCCTAGCACACACACACTACAAATAAAGTTTTAATTCTTATATGGAGGAGTGTTTTAGGGCCAGGCGTGGTGGCGCATGCCTTTAATCCCAGCACTCGGGAGGCAGAGGCAGGTGGATGGCTGTGAGTTCGAGGCCAGCCTGGTCTACAGAGCAAGTTACAGGATAGCTAGGGCTACACATAGAAACCTTGTTTCGGCAGGGCGGTGGTGGTGTATGCCTTTAATCGCAGCACTCAGGTGGCAGAGACAGGTCGATTGCTGTGAGTTCAAGGCCAGCCTGGTCTACAAAACGAGTCCAGGACAGCCAAGGCTACACAGGGAAACCCTGTCTTGAAAAACAAAACAAAACAAACAAACAAACAAAAAAGAAACCCTGTCTCAAAAACAAATATATATTATTGCTTATAGCCAGGCTGGGGATGTGGCTCAGTTGATAGTTCATGTTAGAAGGCACGTCCTTCCAACACTGCATAAACTAGGCATGGTAATCAGAACACTGGGGGGCAGAAAGGATGGAGGCCAGAGGGTCAGGAGCTCAAGGTCATCCTTGGCTACATAGCTAGTTTGAGACCTGCCAAAAACTACATAAGACCAAGTTGAAATTGATCAGTCACAGAGTAACTAATGCTGGGGGCAGCCTCCGGCTCAGGCACAAATCAGGAAGGTGTTTGAGGAAATGTTCATTAAAGGAGAGCAAGCCAGTTGGAGAATGAGAGGTAAAGCCTTGAAGGAGGGAAGCATCAGGAAGGTGTAGAAAACTGAGGAGAGGGCATCCACCTCAAATGTGATCCTCTCTGATTTCTGGCACAATCTCTGCCCCACCCCCAGCCCCCGCCAGTTTGACACTTGCAAGTTCCAGCGAAGCAGGTCCAAGCATCCTGTTCCTATTCGCAGCTTCCCCTGCAGCTTGCTCTCCGACGCTAGAGGCAAGGAGACAAGGCTACACCTGCCTTGGATCCACCTGCAGTGTCACTCGGTGGTTAGCCTGACAGCCAGTGATAGAAACTCGCTACATCTTAAACAGATCACCTCTGTCCTCTCAGTTTGGAGACCCTCAGAGGGGACCCTCAGAGACAAACGTCCCTGGAGCCCTTGTCTGCTAGGCCCTACATGGGAGGCAGGGACCCAGTGAGAGAGAAAGAAGCCAAGCTTTCCAGGGACACCCACAGGCACATGGTCCACCTGTTATAACCATCCCTACTTTGTTTTACTACTACTACTTTGTTTTTTTTTGTTTTTGTTTTTGTTTTCCCGAGACAGGGTTTCTCTGTGTAGCCCTGGCTGTCCTGGAACTCACTCTGTGGACCAGACTGACTTCAGACTTGCAGAAATCCTCCTCCTGTTTCTGCCTCCCAAGTTCTGGCATCAAAGGCGTGCAGCACCACCTCCATATCTGTTTTAACACCCAGAGAGGGCTTGGGGTAAAATGGCTACATCTGCCTAGGAATCCTTAGCCTCCCAGGACCAACCAGGCCTTTCCACCAGAATAACAGAAGATGAAGGCATCCTGGGCCCCCGGACCAGCAGAAGAAGTGAGTCTCTATCTCTCTGACCATGAGACTCAGTAATCCCAGCATCCTCAGTAAGGACAGGTACAGGGCTTTCCTTGATAAGAACATCAAGGAATTACAAGCATCCACAACCCTGCCAAGGCTAAGCACCAGGCCCCAGGGCCCAAGGGTGAGCCACTTTACCAGTCAACGTTCCTCATCTGTGAGCTGAAGACAGTGAACCTGGTCACCTTCCTTTGTCCTGGGAAGAGGGTGAGGTTAATGAATGCCCATCACCGGACATGACTCTGTGTAAGGCCAGTGCAAGATGCCTGAGGCAAGTGCCTTACTGACCCCTGGTCCTCTCTTCCTGGCCCAGGACTGAGAGCAGTGTAAGACTTACAATTCAGCCTTGGTGTTCATCTTGTCCCCGCCCTGCCCTGGGTGGGTTTTGGCTGGCACTTCCTGATCTGCTGATAAGCATCTGCTTCAGGCAAATGGCTGCTTGCATCGGCCTGTGTGGCTCTGGCCACTCTATTGCTCCACGGCACCAGGCTTCTCGGTCCACTTGAAACATAATTTTATTTATTTTTATGTGTGAAAGTGTTTTGCCTTGCTCACATTTATGTGCACCACATGCCTGCCCAGCGCCCACAGATCAAAAGAGAGAGTTGGATACCCTGGAACGGGAGTTAGAGGTGACTGAACCACCCATGTGGGTGTTGGGAACCAGACCAGGGTCCCATTAAAGAACAAGTGTTCTTTTGTGGGGTTTTTGGTTTTGGTTTGGTTTTTGGTTTTTCGAGATAGGGTTTCTCTGTGTAGCCCTGGCTGTCCTGGACTCACTTTGTGTAGACCAGGCTGGCTTCGAACTCACAGAGATCTGCCTGCCTCTGCCTCCCAAGTGCTGGCATTAAGGGTGTGTGCTACCACGCCCAGCAAGAACAAGCGTTCTTAATTGTGAAGCTATCTCTCCAGCCCTGGTTCATTCCTTAAAAATAAATGGAACCGAGTTTGTCAGGTTTGGCGGCAAGCATCTTTATCTGTTAGGGACGATAGGCCATATGGTCAATGTTCAGCCATCTTGTCTAAGTCTGCACCTTTAAGTCTCTCTCTTTCCCAGAGCTTGCCTTTCACCAGAAACTAGCTGACCCTGTTGTGAGTCAGCAGTTAGACTAAAGACAGATAGAAATGGAGCGACCCTGTTGTGAGTCGGCAGTTAGACTAAAGCTAGATGAAGACAAAGCAAGATACCCTGTGTGGCAGGACATTATAACCCTGCCTAGAATTCCCTATGTTTTGAGAAAAGCCTGCAGCTGGGTTGCTATAGCGATATGCTTCCCAATCTGATTTATAAAAGCTGCTGCCTGACTAATAAAGTTCAAGAGTTTGATCAATCAGACTTGCCCTCCTTCCTTGTGTCTTGCATTTCTCAACAGGTGAGAGTTTTAGTCCAACCCTGCAGGTCGGGGCATTTATCTTGTTTTCAGAAAGCTCTGCTGAGGATGCGAGGACCACAGAGGCCCACCGTCGGCAGGGCCGGGAAACCTGCCCATTCAGGTCCTCCTGCAAGCCAGGAGTACCCATTTTTCTCAGCTGATCCGAGAGAAAGGCCTGGAAAGTTGAGCGCCTCCTCTACGCAGCCTGCTGTGATCAATCTTGGCATGGTGGCTCATCTACAGCTGGCATTTGTCAAGGGTTTGGGTTTTAGTAATCCCGCTCTGTTGCTGTAGCAACCACATTTCCCTGAGAGATTTCTCATTGGCCAGTAAAGTTGACACCCGATCAGAGAGAACCAATCAAAATCAGACTACTTAAGACCAAGCTAGAAGCGAGTCTGCACCGGCAAACTAGTTATAATGCGGCTGTCAAGTGGGGTCCTGGAGCTCGGGTGGGGGGCGGCATCTCGCGGGGAAATTTCTCACGCTGAACTGGGTGCAGGGAAGAGGGTAGAAGGTTGGATTTCTCCTCAGCGACCCATGAGTATGAATGAGGCTGCAAGGTTGGAGAGCCCCAGGCCACAGGAGGAGGGAGAGTGTAGAGGAAGGTGTGAGGGTCTCACTAGCCCGGATGACGGCTTTGAAGCCTTATGCCCTTGCCGCTGCGTCACTTGCTTTTGTTTTTCGAGACAGGGTTTCTCTGTGTTGTCTTGGCTGTCATGGACTCACTGAATAGATCCAGATGGCCTCGAACTCACGGCGATCCGCCTGCCTCTGCTTCCCGAGGGCTGGGATAAAAGGCGTGTGCTACCACGTCCGGCCGCCGCTGTGTGACTTTATACATTCACCTTTCCTCTCTGTGTTCCCAGGGGCGAGAAGGAAGGGTCAACGCCTGTTAACCTTATATTAATCCTCCGGCTGAACATCCTAAGAATGTTTTTTGTTCTTGTTTGTTCTTTGTGCAGCCCTGGCTGACCTGGAACTCACTCTGTACACCAGGCTGACCTCGAACTCAGAGAACCGCCTGCCTCTGCCTCCTGAATGCTGGCTTTAAAGGCAGGAGCCTCTACTGCCTGGGTCTAAAAATGTTTTTAAACTCCCTCAACACAATCCAGCAGTAGCGGGGTGCTACCTTCACCCCATTGTATAGACGAAGACACTGAGGTTCAGGTGAACCCGGTGCCCAGGCTGTAACTGATGATTATCTGGGGGGGGGGGGGGGGGAAACAAGCTAAGCCATTCCCAGCCCCACCCCACCCTGACCTCAAGCAGCCTGCCCGGAAGGTTCGTGCCAAGACCGGTGGTTTCCTTTAGTCAAACTGCGTCAGACTCTCTCAGGGGGGTTAACCGACAGGAACTGGTGGCTCAGCCTTGGCTGTGTCAAAGATCAAAAAGGGGACAACGCCAGCCTTCTGGGCAAAGTTAACGCCGTCCCTGAGAAGAAAGGAAAACATAACTCCCCCATGTCCTTGAGCCCACATGTGTGCTCCCCGGAGAGAGGCTGGACCATAAACCTCTGCTTGGGGAGAGCCCTGGACTTGACATTGGCCAAGGCCTCCGTGTGAGCCCCCACTTTCCTTAGCCGTAAAATGAGGTTTATTACTCTGGGACATGTGTGGCTCTTGTCTGTGATGCCAACACGTGGGAGGCAGAAGAAAAGGGAGTGCCACAAGTTTAAGTCCAGCCTGGTCTGCATACCGAGTGCCAGGACACTTAGGAATGCAGAGTAAGTCTGTCTCACAAAACAGAGGGGGAAAGGTAAGGCTATGAAGATTAACCCCGAGGGCCAGGGGTATAGCTTGTTGGTGGAGCCTTGCCGAGCACATTCAAGACCCTGGGTCCCATCCCTAGCACTGTAAATAAATAAATAGATTAACAAATTAATTAAATACAGCTGGGGATGCAGTTCAGTTGGTAGAGTGTGATTATCTAGCATTCGTGAATTGAATTCAATGCCTGAATTCTTTGTTTGTTTGTTTGTTTGTTTTTGTTTTGTTTTGAGACAGGATTTCTCTGTGTAGCCCTGGCTGTCCTGGACTCGTTTTGTGGACCAGGCTGGCCTCGAACTCCCAGCGATCTGCCTGCTTCTGCCTCCCGAGTGCTGGGATTAAAGGTGTGTGCCACCACTGCCCGGCCTGAGCAACCTTTTGACCATCCCAAAAAGCCATTCCTTTCTCCAGAAGGAAGGAAGGAAGGAAAGAAAGAAAGGAAAGAAAGAAAGAAAGAAAGAAAGAAAGAAAGAAAGAAAGAAAGAAATCCCCAGCCACGCCCATTTTGCAGACTAGGAGGCTGCAGTTCAGAGAAGTTAAGACAGTTCACTGGGAGACTGCGCTGCAAAAATGTGATGCAAATGTCAGAAAGCCTGACTCAACTGGCACAGCTAAGAAGAGAACTCTGGAACTTTCTCAGTTAGGAGAACCAGAAAAATGCATCAGGGCTTCCTTAAATCCTAAACAGACTCGTTTGTCAAGCTGGAGCCAGGGTGCTGCTGTGTTGGCCTGTCTAACTCCAGCACTGTACCCTGGCTCACCTCGTCCTTTTTTTTTTTTTTTTTTTTTTTTTGAGACAGGGTCTCCTTATGTAGTCTTTGCTGTCCTGGACTCGCTCTGTAGACCAGGCTGGCCTCGAACACACAGCGATCTGCCTGCCTCTGCCTCCCGAGTGCTGGGATTAAAGGCATGCGCCACCACGCCCGGCCTCACCTTGTCCTTAATGGGAGCTGGCCTGGGGGCAAAACTCAGCTTCCCTCTCTACTGTCCCCCTATTTCTCTCGGTTCCCACAGCAGTCCTCACCTGGCTGCAGCTCCTCTTGTTGCCTGAAGGCCTTCAGGAGCTGAACCTAGCTGTTGCCTACAGGCCTTAAGAGGCCCTCCCACAGTTAGGCAGAGTTGCACTTCAGTAGGCCAGCTGCTTCCTAGCTTCCGAGCAGAAGGGTGAATATTCTAACTGCTCTCCTTTCTTCTTCTTTTTCTCTCTGTAGTCTCTCTGCAACAAGCAGGAATTCCACAGCAGCCAGCTACTCGGTCCCTTAGGACGTCCCCTATGTGCCTTTATTTCTGAAAATTCTGTCATTAGACAAGTAAGAGTCTCTTGTCCCTAAAATAACAGAGCAGATTTATTCTTGCTATATTGTAGCCCAGGCTGCCCTTGAACCTGAAGTAATACTCCTTCCCTAGTTGCCATGCTTAGCTAGAGCAGTGGACGTTATTCTTTGATGCTTTAGTGTAAAACACATTACAGAATTCTTTTGTTGCCGGGCGTGGTGGTGCACGCCTTTAATCTCAGCACTTGGGAAGCAGAGGCAGGCGGATCGCTGTGAGTTTGAGGCCAGCCTGGTCTACAAAGTGAGTCCAGGACAGCCAAGGCTAACGCAGAGAAACTCTGTTTGGGGGGGGGGGACCTTGGCTGTCCTGGCTTTGTAGACCAGGCTGCCCTCTAACTCTGCCTCCCAAATGCTGGGATTAAAGGCATGTGCCACCACTGCCCAGCTCATATTATAGAATTCTCAAGAGCAAGTTTTGTTACCATGAGCACCATTTATCGTTTCACACTGTCTTGCACTTGTTCAAGCCCTCCCCCATGAGTGTGCGTGTGGTGTGTGCCGTTTCTAGCCCTTAAATGCTCCTCGTGTATCACCTCATTTAATTCTCACAGCCCCTGAGACATATAATTTTATTTTCCTTGTCTTACAGAGCAGAAAACAGGCCTGGGGAGGCTAAGGAGTTTGCCAAAGGTCTCCAAGGAGCAGAGCAGTGACAGTAAGGCAGGAAGTCTGGTTCCAGTTCCTACAATCTGTCACTGTTTCATATGCTGACTATACAAGGCACTGATGACTGTTTTTTTTAAAAAAATATCTATTATTTATACAGTATTGTGCACAACAGAAGAGGGCACTGGATCTCATTACAGATGGTTATGAGCCACCATGTGGTTGCTGGGAATTGAACTCAGGACCTTTGGAAGAGCAGCCAGTGCTCTTAACCTCTGAGCCATCTCTCTAGCCCTGATGACTGTTTAGTATACTCACATAAGCAAGGACACCTGCTCACGAAGCTGGCTGCTAGAGCCACCCCATTGTACAGAGGAGAATGTAGAAGTGGCTAAACTCGGATGGCTGGTGAATGACGGATTCAGGATTTCACCCCAACAATGCCAGCTCAGATCAGCTCAGCCTGATCAGAGACCAGAGTTGGCTCAGTGGGTCCTGGAGACAGGGGCGGCATGGTGGTTTTCACCTTCCTTCATCTTGTTTCTTCTCCCAACCTTCTCTTCTCTCTCCTTCCTTCCACACATCAATGTAGCCACTAAGAACCCAGTAAGGAAAGAACCCAGGAAGACCAGAGCAGATATCTTCCCAGAGAGCCAACTGTCCCTCAACAACCAAGTTGGAATGTAACTCAGTAGTAGTACAGCAATTGTCTAGACTACATAAGGGTCTGGGATCACCACCCAAGCCCCTGTTTCTGTTTATGAGTGTCTGGGGGTGGGGCCTGCGTTGAGTTCTGAGTCCATAGCTATTTAAAGCCTTTCATTTCTTCCATAGGAGGCTGAGAGAGACTGACCCAAGGTCAACCCAAAGCCAATTCCAACCTCACTTCAGAGCTCAGCCTCTCACCACCAGGCTGGTGACCTTTAGCTGGAGATGCCCAGTAGGTCTTTCTGAGTTGATGTGTGTGCACACACAGAGACACAAGTGCAGCACACAAACACACACAGCGCCTCTAACTCTTTGACTCAGGCAGCCAAACTTGCAGTCTCCCAGCACTTTTCCACCACCAGGAACCAAGCCATCCCAGCAGGAAATGGGGGGTGGGGTGGGGAGTGGAAGGCCACCCCTTAGGGCACGGACACGCCGTCTGACTTGAGGACCTGTGCCTGGAAATCCCTTAGGCAATTGATAACAGGGCAGACTAAGAAAGGGGCTAAGTGTTTGAAAGGTCTCCTAGGATATCTCTAAATGACTTTCCTGGGCCCCAGTTTCCTCCCCTGTGAATTGACCAGTCACCAAGCTGTGACTGAAGGTTATCTGTGGGAAACACCTTAGGGTCAGCTAAATGCCTAGCCTTCCTGATTTCTCACAGGGTTCTTCCTGGATCTTCACTGCAAGTGTGTTTCCTAGTTTGCAGAAGCATAGAAAAGGCGCAAGAACTTGCCTGGTGGTGCATGCCTGTAATCCCAGCCGTCTGGGAGACAGAGGCAGGTGGATCTCTGTGAGTTTGAGGCCAGCCTGGTCTACAGAGCAAGTCCAGGATAGCCAAGACTACACAGAGAAAACCTGTCTCGAAAAAATACATCAAGGACCCACTCAGGGCCTGGTGGGATGGCTTCATGATGAAACACTTGCCATAAAAGCATAACCACCAGCCTGGTGTGGTGGCACATGCCTTTAATCCCAGCACTCGGGAAGCAGAGGCAGGCGGATCGCTGTGAGTTCGAGGCCAGCCTGGTCTACAAATCCAGTCCAGGACAGCTAAAGCTACATAGAGAGACCCTGTCTCAGGGGGAAAAAAAAGAGCATAAAGGCCAGAGTTCAGATCCTCAGATCCCATATAAACTCAGCAGGCAGAAACAGAAGATTCCCTGAGGCAAGCCAGCTAGCTAGACTAGCTGGAGCTGGTGAGCTTTGAGTTCATTGAGAGACTCTGTTTTTATAGATAGAGTGGAAAAGTGACCAGTAAGGATACCTGGCATTCACCTTGGCCCTCTACACACATGCACCCACACATATATGTATGCATGCACACCACACATAGGAGGAGGGGGCACCCATTCAGGTGTTTTTATTATTATTTTCTTCTTTCTGAGGTAAGGTCTCTTGTATCCCAAGCTAGTGTTGAACTCACTGTAAAGCAAAAAAACTATGAACCCCTGATCCCCCACCCGCCCAGTTTCAACTCTTAAATGCTATATTTACAGTCATAAGCCAACACCGAACAAGCCCATTTTTTTTTTTTCTGAGATAGGGTTTCTCTGTGTATCCTTGGCTGTCTGGACTCACTTTGTATTCCAGGCTAGCCTTGAATTTACAGAGATCCACCTACCTCTGCCTCCCAAGTACTGGGATTAAAGGCTTGTACTACTACATCCAGCTAATTTTTATTTTTTTTAATTACATTAATTTATTCGTATGGGGAATGTTATACACATACTATGGCTGAAGACAACTTTTGGGAAGCTGGTTCTCTCCTTCTCCCGTGGGTCCCAGGGACCAAACCCAGGTTATTATCCACCAAGATGCTACACCAAACCATTACCAACCACCCCCTTTGAGATCAGATCTGTGCAATCCAAGCTAACCTCAAACCCACAATCCTTCTGCCTCTGTGTCTTGCCTTATTTTATTTTTGAGATGGAATCTTGCTCGGTCACCCTTGCTGGTCTTTTTTTTTTTTTTTTTTTGGTTTTTCGAGACAGGGTCTCTCTGTGTTAGCCTGGGCTGTCCTGGACTCACTTTGTAGACCAGGCTGGCCTCGAACTCACAGCGATCCGCCCACCTCTGCCTCCCGAGTGCTGGGATTAAAGGCATGCGCCACCACGCCCGGCTCCCTTGCTGGTCTTGAACCCTTAGATTCAAGCAATTATCTCACCTTAGTCCCAAGTAAGTGGGACTCACCCATAACCCCACACAGAGTCAACCAAGCCCTCATGGTATGCCATAAGCTAAGATGAACCTAAGAGATAGAGCAGTGACCAGGAGAGGTCTGTCTTACCTCTAGGAATACAATCCCCACAGGGAGGAGGTGACACATGGGGAGGAAAGTTCAGGTCAGTGGTTCTCAACCTTCTTAAGGCTGCTCAATGCTACTTTGCTACTGTTAGGAGTCATAATGTAATGCAAATACCTGTGTTTTCCAATGGTCCTAAGTGACCCCCTGTGAGAAGGTCACTTAAAGGGGTCACAACCCACAGGTCAAGAACCACTGGGTTAGATGGTCATAGTGACTAGAGTCAGCCGACTTGGTGGTGCAGAGCAGTCTCTGCCTTGGCTCCCACAGTGAAGGATTCATTCTAGCAAAGACTGAGTACAGATCGGAAATGAGGAAGCCTGGGTCCCTGACCTCAGTGTGCCTGGCTCTGTGTGCTGACTCAAAGGAGAAGTCAGAGCTGCTGACCCTCCGAACTGCTCCATCTGTCCAGGTGACTTCCCGGCCCCGCCTCATGCTCTTAGTGCCCTGCCTGTCTGCAGTTTCCATAGCCTAGGTGTTTTCCAGCCCCACCCACTTTCCTGGAGCTGGATTCACCCATCACTCCTGCCAGGTGTGTGCCACTGTCACTCTGAGTAACCCCAGGGACCAGGGTGACCTCACCTGATCTTGATTCAGATTGAGTCACCTTACTTCCTGCACAGGCATCTTGGGGAGTGTCAGGTCCCCATCATGACTTCCTCTGTCAAACCAGCTGGATGTCACGCAGGAGACCCTGGCCACTCAGAATAATTTACTCCCATAACTCAGTAATGATCCTAATATGCCCCATTTCTAATAGAAAAAAGGCCTGACCTGGGATGGGGGTTGCTTAGCAGGGCCATATACATCACTTCACAGACCTCATGACACACCCCTTTTTTTTTTTTTTTTTTCACTTTCCACAGGAGAAAACTGACCTTAAAGAAAGGATTTTTTTCTTTTCTTTTTAAGTGCTGAAAATGTAGCCCAAGATCTCCTGTGCACAAAGCAAGCCCTCCTGAGTTGCATCCACCACTCAAAACTTGGCTTCTTCAAGGACACATGGCAAGAAATTGACAGAGGTGAGGCTGGAACCAGGGGCTCTAACTCTGGAAATATTTGGTGAGTATTGCACACCTAACCTCTTGGGTCAGGAATTGGAGAGGGAGGCCTCTCTGCCCACAGAACCCAGGCCCATTCAGATCCAGCCAGTACCTCTGCTCCTTTGCTCTGTGCTGGCCTTGGACGGGACTCACACTTCAGAACAGCCACAATTTGTTAGTTGTTCTACACAAGAGACTCAGGATTGTCATTTCCTTATTAGACAGGACCTTAAGTTGTGGGGAAAGCCAGCTGGCCTCCTCTGATGAGGACCAAGCCTGTGCTGTCTTGTGGGATTCTGTCTGTCTCCACAGCCTTCCTTCTACAACTCATCCTTCCTCTGTCAGGATTCCCCAGCTGCCCTGCACACACACACACACACACACACACACACACACACACACACACACCAGGATTCCTTTCCTCTTGATGCACACCAGTCTCCATCTTCTGCTAACCAGCCTTTCTGGCAGTTAAGGCTGGAGCTCTGTGCTAGCCACCCACCCACAATTGCGGAGCTCTTAAAAAGAGAGAGTAAGCCGAGACTCTGAATTTTACATTTAATTTAGTTCCAATTAATTTGCATGTGAGTTGTAAAAAGCTATGCAGCCAGGCATGGCAGAACATGCCTTCAGTCTCAGGAGGGTTAGGTGGGAGGATCGCTGTAGTTTCTTGGTCTACATAGTGAGTTCCAAACCAGCCAGAGCTACATCACAATACTCCTTCTAAAAAAAAAAAAAATCAACAAATAAAGCCGGGCGTGGTGGCGCATACCTGTAATCCCAGCACTCGGGAGGCAGAGGCAGGCGGATCGCTGTGAGTTTGAGGCCAGCCTGGTCTACAAAGTGAGTCCAGGACAGCCAAGGCTAACACAGAGAGACTTTGTCTCGAAAAAAAAAAAAAATCAACAAATAAAAAAGTGACATACAAGTCAATTATTGGAAAAGGTATTATATTTAGACAAACTTAGGCATACATCTCTCTCTCTTTCTCTCTCTCTCTCTCTCTCTCTCTCTCTCTCTGGCTTTTTGAGACAGGGTTTCTCTATGTAAACTTGGCTGTCCTAGACTCACTT
>OU015751.1:22543377-22554865 GCA_907169655.1 Acomys percivali | reverse complement strand
TGTCTCAACACCCCCCAAAAATCTAAATCTAAACTCTTATTTATTTTTTATGTTTGTTTATATTTCTAGACAATGTTTTTGATATGTGGCTCAGGATGGCCTGAAATTCTAGCCTTTTGTTTTAGTTTCCTGTGAAATGGGATTATAAGTGGACCTAGCTTCAGATTATCTTTTTTTTGTTTGTTTGTTTTGTTTTTCAAGACAGGGTTTCTCTGTATTAGCCTTGGATGTCCTGGACTCACTTTGTAGACCAGGCTGGCCTTGAATTCACAGCAATCTGCCTGCCTCTGCCTCCTGAGTGCTGGGATTAAAGGCATGTGCTACCATGCCCGGCCACACCCAGATTTAAATAAAATTTTAACAAGTGGCCAGGCACTGTGTGACAAACACCTGTAATCCCAGCATTCTGGGAGGCAGAGGCAGGCAGATTTCTATGAGTTCGAGACTAGCCCAGTCTATGAACAAGTGTTGTTAAGCATGAAGAAAACACCAGACTAAAAAGGCTTAATTAATCTAAGAAAATGTAAATGGGGCTGGAGAAATTGCTCAGAGATTAAGAGCACTGACTGCTCTTCCAGAGGTCCTGAGTTCAATTCCCAGCACCCACATGGTGGCTGACAATGGTCTATAATGTGATCTGATGCCCTCTTCTGGAATGCAGGTGTACATGCAGTCAGAGCAGTGTACGCATAATAAATAAGTAAATCTTAAAAAAGAAAATGTAAATGATCTCATTAGTATTTTTATTGACCCATGATGACAATTCTAGTTTATATGTCAGATTAAGTAAAATACATCATTAAGGTTGATTTGCCTGAGCCAGGTATGGTGGCTCTTTCCTTTAATTGCAGCATCTTGGAGTAAGAGGTAGGATAATTGCCATAAATTTGGGCTATAGGCCAGGCATGGTGGCGCACGCCTTCAGTCCCAGCACTCGAGAGGCAGAGGCAGGCTGATTTCTGTGAGTTTGAGGCCACCCTGGTCTTCACAGCGAATCCAGGACAGCCAAGGCTACACAGAGAAACCCTGCCTCGAAAAACAAAAGGGAAAAAAAAAAAGGTGGTCCACAGAGTGAGCCCCTCTATCAAGCAAACACATTAATTATTAATTTCATTTGATTCTACACTTTAATGTGGCCACTGGAAAAGAAAAGTTTAATTACGTATATGGCTTACATTATATTCCGATTGGATGGGACTTGCTGGAAGGGCAGGCATTAAGGTTTAGATCTTGTGTGCCCATGAGTTATGTAGCCAGCTCTCAGAAGGGGAAAGGACAGGTGGTTCCTCCCTGGTGGGGCTGATCAAGGAACAAGATGTCTGTAGAGAGTCCACATGGTGCCTGGCATGCAGTAAGCACTCACAGAAAAAAAAATGGTTATAGTTGAGATTTTACTCCAACACTCTAAAGTGCAGTCCAGTAGATCTCAGCAGTATCTCGCGAGCCTGCTGTGTGTGTGTGGGGGGGGGGCTGGGGACTTGGTGGAGAACAAGCTTAATAACGTCTTGATTTTCAGGGTACTCTCACTCTGCAGTGGGAAGGGCGGCCATTGCTGGAAAAAAAAAAGACCCAGGCTAAGTCAGGAGAGAGAAAAACAGGGAGGCTTTAGCTCGGATGGGACTGCCGGGAACACTTCCCTGGGGGACAGAGAGCTGTTGAGCTGCACCTGACGGTTCAGGGGCCAGCCAGGTGCAGCTCTGAGGGAGAGGTGTCCAGGCAGCAGGAACAGCTGATGCCGAGGCTACCCAGTCAGCCCTGCACTGGCAGCATATCCTCCACGGTCCACCATTCGCTCCATCATAATTTTTCTTTCTTTGCATCTAGTACTGCTGACCACTGCATGGTGCCCGCCTTCACGGAAACCTTGTCAAACAGCCCCCGAGCTGTCCCCCCTCTCATCCAGTCCGCCCACCAGATCTCTCCCCTCCTTTGCTTCCCGCCCTCTTCTAGGACGTTTCCCCTGATGCTTGGATCCCTGTGGTCTCTGGCTGGGATTCTTTTAGAAGACTATTTTTCACCCGCCCCTCCTCCTCTCCCCCATTCCTTTCCCTCTTTCTAGGTCAGTCCTGCCTCTCCAGCAATCTTGCCCCTCTCTTCCACCCGCTCCAGTGTTGGGCTAAGCTATTCAACAAGACCTCTAAGGCTTGCTGCCGCCAAACTCTGGGGACTCTGAGAGGCATGTCTGCCTAGGCAGAGTGGAAAAATCCCTCCTTGCGGGGGGAAGGGCCGTGGAATTTCTTCTTCGGGAAGTAGTTCCCGACTTGGACGTCCCCCAGAAAGCAGTCAAACATTTGCTCTGTGACCTGTGAGGTTGGCTCCGGCTCTTCCTCTCCACCTCCACCCCAGACTCAGGGTAGGGGGTGGGGCGGCGAGGGGAGGGGGAGGAAGGATAGGCACTGGAGGAGAGGTGGGGAAAAGGAACACCCAGGGCAGCTGGCAATCCAGCCCCGCCTCAGAGTCGCTTTGGGATGTCATCCATCCTCTACGTTCAGAAATGATGAAACAACGGACACTGATGAAATCACACAAGCCACAGGTCACTCCTCTGCGGGTCCAGGCTCCTTCTGCTGCCGTGTTTTTGGTTTTCCTCACCTGTAAACTGGAGATAAGAGTTGCAGCAACAGCCTTGTAGGGCTGATGATGTAATTTGACTATCAAGTGGCTGGTAAATATGAGTGATCTAGCCTCTGCAAGCTGAGCTTGCTTCGTCACTCCATGGCTGGCAGAATGCCCAGTTCCCAATCTCGGTCTCCATGGGGCCTGTCCCCCAGCTCACTGTAGACTGTGTCCCTAGCACTTTCTCTTGTTGTAATTGTTTTGAAACAAGTGCTGCCCAGGCTGAACTTGACACCACCACCACCACCACCACCACCACCACCACCACCACACACACACACACACACACACACACACACCTGCCACACACACCCTTCATGCTATCATCCTCCTGCCTCTGCCTTCTGAGTAGCTGCCATTTTGTTGTTGATGCTGTTGTAGACACAGTCTCGCTGTGTATCCCTGGCAGGCCTAGAGCCCACTATGTAGACAAGGCTAGAATCAATCAAATTCACAGAGATCTGCTTGCCTCTGCCTCCCGAGATTAAAGGTGTGCACTACCACACCTTTATGTAGCTGCATTTTTCAAAAATGTCTGTTTATTTTTATTTTGTGGTGCTGGGAAGGGGACCCTGGACTTATGTGTGCATGCTTTACCATTGAGTTATAGCACCAGCCCTCTCTTGTTTTTTGTTGTTGTTGGTGGTGGTGGTGGTGGTGGGTTTTTCTTTTTTCTCTTTTTTGTTTGTTTTATTTTGTTTTTGTTTTTTTTGAGACAAGGTTTCTTTGTGTAGCCATGGCTATCCTGGATTCACCTTGTAGACTAGGCTGGTCTTGAACTCACAGAGATCTGCCTGCCTCTGCCTCCCAGAATGCTGAAATTACAGGTGTGCATCACAGAGTCTGGTTTAGCCCTTGGGTTGTTTGTTTGTTTGTTTGTTTGTTTTGTTTGTAAGGCTGGGCCTGGGGCTATGTAACCCAGGGTTTGAATTTGAAATACTTCTGCCTCAGCTTCCCAAGTATGGGGATACAGGCTTGCTTCATCTTGCCCCATTCAAGTAGCTGTCTGTTAGACTGTGGCAAAGTCTAATTTGTCATTCTATTTTGGTGCACATACTTATGGGTAAGCAACCACTCACTCATTTAAAAAAAAAAAAAAAGGCCAAAAATATCGCCAAACCAAGCTCAGGACAATCTGCCTCTATGTTTTCTTCTAAGGGTTCTATACAGTTTGCTTCTCTTTAGGCCTATAATCTACTTTGAATTGAAATTTTGAGGGTGGAGAGATGGTTCAACAGTTAGGAGCACTGTCTGCTCTTCCAGAGGTCATGAGTTCAATTCCCAGCAACCACATGGTGGCTCACAGCCATCTATAATGTGATCTGATGTCCTCCCTTCTGGCCTGCAGATGTACATGCAGGCAGAGCACTGTATACATAATAAATAAATAAATATTAAAAAAAGAAAAAGAAAAACCTGTGTGTGTGTGTGTGTGTGTGTGTGTGTGTGTGTGTGTATTTGCATGTCTCAGAATGGGCATGTGCATAAGTGCAGGTGCTTGAGGAAGTCAAAGTCTTGGGATTCTTTTGTGGCTAGACTTATTGTTAGTTGTGAACTGCCCAATGTAGGTGCTGAGAACTGAGTTTGGTCTGAGCTTTCTCCCCAGCCCCAGTTTATAAACCTTTAATCACCCTACACTTTTGGAATGTTTTTTCTTAGGCACTTAGGCATAGAGAGAGTTCATTCAGGGTGTACCATTTTGTCTTCTTTGTGCTCTACCTATCGTTTTTGCCTGTAAATGTATGTGTGTGAAAGAAACAGGGTTGGGGAACGCGAACGAAGTCTATGCTGTCATCTACGAAGGATTCCTGCTCCCTTTGTCTTCCTTTCCATGAAGCTCCCCACAGCTCTACGCACAGGTTGAATAAGTGAGATCTATAATGAAACAACAATCCAGCAGCTTCCATCTTCACAGCCGCCACCATGTGGCCACCAGCTGCCCCGGATATTTTCGTGAGCTGCCCTGATTGGCATGGACATGAAGACTCCTCATCCGGTCCAGGTGTAGAGTGGTCCTGCTGTCTAATCTGGACTCCGTTATAAGAATCCCTTCCTGGGCTGGAGAGATGGCTCAGTGGTTAAGAGTACCATCTGCTCTTCCAGAGGCCCTGAGTTCAATTCCCAGCACCCACATGGTGGCTCATAACCATCTATAATGTGATCTGATGTGCACTGTATAAATAATAAATAAATAAATCTTAAAAAAAAAAAAAGATTCCCTTCCTACTGGGTGGTGACAGTGCATGCCTTTAATCTCAGCACTAGGGAGGCAGAGGTAGGTGGATCACTGTGAGTTTAAGGCCAGCCTGGTCTACATAGTGAGTCTAGGACAGCCAAGGCTACACAGAGAACCCTTGTTTGGGGGGACGGGATCCCTTCCTTGGGGATTATTGCCACGCCCTGTAATGATCGACTGTGTGATTCTGGTGTCTGTGCTGATGCTTCCTTGGCCTTTACCTGGATCCTCCCAAAGGCCAGATACAGCCTACCTAAGGTCACCTGAGCTGGAAAGTCTGCAGAATGTGGGATACATGGAAGGACCAGAAGGTTGGAGAACCCTAACACTTGCTCCCTGAGCCACCTTGGACCCCAATATTTCCTTCTGAACCACATTGTAAAATGCAAGGGGAGTTATGTGCCTAACTCAGAAGATGAGCTGGGTAGATGGTGTTTTCTATGAGAACTTATTAAGGTTGGGCTGGGGGAGTAGCTCAATGATAGAGCGTATGCTTAGCACGTGTGGGAGCCTGGGTTCAATCCCCAGGTCTACAAAGCGAGTCTAGGACAGCCAAGGCTACACAGAGAAACCCTGTCTCAAAAAACAAAAACAAAACAACAACAAATGTTTTCTAACTTGCCTTGGCATGGTTTTTTATCATAGCAATAAACACGTAAATAAAACACCCAACATCAAAAGACCAACATATTATTATTATTGTTGTTGTTGTTGTTGTTTACTTTCTTGAGTGTTGGCATTATAGGTGTACACTACCACACCCAGCTCACTTTATTATTATTATTTATATATTTTTGGTTTTTCTTTTTTTTTTTTTTTTTTTTTTTTTTTGGTTTTTCGAGACAGGGTCTCTCTGTGTATCCTTGGCTGTCCTGGACTCGCTTTGTAGACCAGGCTGGCCTCGAACTCACAGCGATCCACCTGCCTCTGCCTCCCGAGTGCTGGGATTAAAGGCGTGCGCCACCACCGTCCGGCTTATTTTTGGTTTTTCAAGACAGGGTTTCTCTCTGTAACCCTGACTAGCCTGGAACTAGCTCTATAGATCAGGCTGGCCTCAAACTCAGGGACCTGCCAGCCTCTGCCTCCCACGTGCTGGGATTAAAGGCACGCGCCGTCACTGCCCAGCTTCAAACACACTACTATTTCAGACTGGTTTTAAAATACTGACTTTTGAAAAGATGTTAGAGGAAAGCAAGAGCAGAGAAGAGAGCCAAGGAGCCACTGTGAAGGGACGCTTGCTCTACAGCCAGTCCCAGTACTGCTCAAACCCAGAGCTGGCTTTGCCTCTGTCCACCACAGACCCCGGTGACGTCCTCTTTAGAGTCATTTCCTAATATTATCACCTCTTTACAGATCACAAAGATCAAGTGACTTGTTATAGTTTATCTGCTACAAAATGTCTGAGTCAGGGTGTGAATCCAGATCGCATCAATTCTAAATCATGTGGCCCTAGCCACAAAGACATACGTCCTTGGAGGCCTCGAGCCTTTAAGGGGCTGGGAATTAGGCTCAGCTGGTAGAACAACTGTCTTGCACATATTTCAATCCTCAGCACAAAAGACTTTAACCTGAAATAGTTCCCTAAGCTAGCTAGTAGTCGTACTGAACAATTAAGTGTCTCTACACTTTCTCCTCACAAGGGGGAGGTTGGAAGGACTTAGTATTCTCTGAGTCTTGGGGGAGTGAGTAGCTGAAGACTCTGACCTGTACAGCAGGGGAACCTAAGAGCACCCCCATAGGGCTGTCAGGATACAGAGCAAACAGATACAGTGACACCTAGGACTGCCAAGATTTTTGTTTGTTTGTTTTTCTAGACAGGGTCTCTCTGTGTTAGCCTTTGCTGTCCTGGACTTGCTTTGTAGACCAGGCTGGCCTGGAACTCACATCGATCCACCTGCCTCTGCTCTGCGAGTGCTGGGATTAAAGGCGTGAGCCACCACGCCTGGCTCGTGACTGCCAAGATTTCAACATGGTCATTGTGAAAGGTGGGGGTGGGGTAGGCAGAGGAGAGCCTTGAAAGGCCTGTACTTTTCCCTGAGCTTTAAAGGAAAGGCAGAGGGGGGCCATGTCCCTGGCAGAAGCCTCTAGAAAGAGCAGAGCCTGGACTGAGCCGGCTTTTTTGTTTTTGTTTTTTTTGGTTTTTTTTTTTTTTTTGGTTTTTTGAGACGGGGTTTCTTTGTGTAGCCTTGGCTGTCCTAGATTCACTTTGTAGACCAGGCTGGCCTTCAACTCATAGCAATCTGCCTGCCTCTGCCTCCTGAGTGCTGGGATTAAAGGTGTGCGCCACCATGCCCGGCCTTGAGCCAACTTTTAGAAGACGGCATCTTGGATGGTCGCACTGGTTCTGAGGAACCAGTCCTTCCTCCTGCCTCCACCTGACCAGCTTTTAAAAGGAAGGGCCGCGGCATGGTGGTGCACGCCTTTAATCCCAGCACTTGGGAGGCAGAGGCAGGTGGATCGATGTGAGTTCAAGGCCTGGTCTACAAAGTGAGTCCAGGACAGCCAAGACAACACAGAGAGACCCTGTCTCGAAAAACCAAAAAAAAAAAAAAAAAAAAAAGGAAGGGCCTACTGAACCATCCCACTCAGGCCTGTAGATACCAAGACGGGGAGGGGCCGGCCATGGCTTTTCTTGCTCCCGCTCGAAGACCAGGAACACAGAAGACCAAATGATGGCACAGCCTCAGTTTCTTGAGCAGTGTCTGTCAGCTAAGAGGGAGGGCTGGGCTGCGCTGCACCCTCAGGCTGAGTGAGCATGGGTCAGCCTTCGTTCTGAGGAGATGGCCATTCTCCATATGTAAGACATTACAGAACACCCCTACCTTACCCACCCTGCCCAGGGTGACTACTAAGAGGAACCCTAAGAGAGGTGAGGGCCTTCCTGAGCCTGCCTTCTCTCTCTCTCTCTCTGTCTCTGTCCCTCTCTCTCTCTTTCTCTCCTTGCTTTATTTTAGTTTGCTGTATTTTGAGAGAGGAGAATCTGTGTTGCTATAGCTGGTCTCAAACTCATTACGTAGCCCAGGCAAGTCTAGAATTCACTATAGAGCGCAGGCTGGCCTTAAACTCCCTATGTAGACTGGCCTGGCCTTGAAGTCATGGCAGTTTCCCTGCCTCTGCCTCCCAAGTACTGGGATTCAGTTGTGCACTGACTGCCACGCCTGACTCCTAACGCGGGTTCATACATTTCGGGGAGTAAGTTCTGAGGGTTCTATGAAAGAGATGTGGGTCTCCTGAATTACTCCAGGCCCTCGATAACGCCCTTGAGAAAAATTGTTTTTTTGGTTTTTTTCATTGCTGCCTTCAACTTACTGAAGGGATCTGGTTTTCCTTTGTGGTTTATGGGATGTGGAGATCCAATGTATGGCCTCTTACATGCTTGGCACGTGCTCTCTGCTGCGTTATATTCTCAGCCTGAGGGATCTGTTCTAACCAAGCCCTCCAAATGGATGCAAAGTAAAGAACCACTTTACTGTCTTGGGCACACAAAGGCAGTCTGCAATCAGGAAGAGAAACAGAGGAGGCAGCAGCTCTCCAAAGGCCAGTGGGTGTGGGTGGACCCTGGAGTCAGGGAGAAGTGAGAAAAGCAGGCCTTGGCCTTCTTGGCTCAACTCCAACATTTCTGATAAGGAACTCAAATGCAGCCCATTGTCTGACTAGGCCCTTTCTCCAGTAAGGAAGCCAAGGGTCACCCTAGTCATCCCTCTGCAGCAGTTGTGTTGACTCAGCGCCTGCCTGGGCCACGTCTCCTGAGTCTAGGTTCCTTGTGTAGTGAGAAGTTTGACTAGAGTTGTCCTTTCCAACCCCCCTTTTTTTTTTTTAAGTTTTTCGACACAAGGTCTCTCTGTGTAGCCTTGGCTGTCCTGGACTCACTTTGTAGACCAGGCTGGCCTCGAACTCACAGCAATCCACCTGCCTCTGCCTCCCGAGTGCTGGGATTAAAGGCGTGCGCCACCACAGCCCGGCTCCAAAACCTTTTTATACCCAGAACAACTTAGACTTTCCTCAGAGGACAAGGCCTCAGGCTAAGGAGAGCCAGGTAACCCTCTTTATGAGAGACTCTGCCTTCCAGGGAGGTCTGACTCACCCTTCACCTTGGGGTGCTTTCCAGCACATTCCCCCAGTAGCTGTAGCCAGCTGAGCGGAGCTGAGGGAGCCTGGGTTCTCAGCCCTGCTGGTGGTCCCCGTATGTTACCAGGTAGTAGCCCCTAGAATCTGATGAAACTTGTCTTCAACAGCACCACCCACCCCTCTCCTTTTTAATTCAGGACACTGAGGAGACTCAAGTGTTTTAACAAACATGTTTATTAGAAAAGTAAAAATATTGCATAGGTCTTAATACTTGAACATCAAGTGTATTCACGAACCGTATCTTCATGTAAACAGTTCTAGATGGAAGACCCAGGTGGCATTCCTCTGGGGGAGGGGTTCCAGCCCCCCTCCCCCCTCAGCCCCATCCCCTCACAGTTCAATCCTCCACACAGGGCAGGGGATGAGCTGGACGCAGCAGCTCCCGGGTGTTGTTGTTTGTTTGTTTTCAAGTGTCAAAGATCCCAAATGATCCTAACACCCACCCCCTTCCTGCTCTTACATTCATATGTCTGTAAGATAGCTGCCTGGAACAGGTCAGTAGTGAAGCTCCGATCCCCAAAAACAAAAGATACAAAACAAATGACAAACACAATTGGTCCTTTCAGACCATAAGATACACAAACTATCTCGGAGAACACCCCACCCCACCCCCTCCTCAATAGCACACCCCCCTGGTAGAGGCCAGTGCAGACCAGCTGCCCTTTTGGCTGTCACACTACTGTTGTAACTGTCAGTAATACAAAAAAAATAATAAGGTACATGCTACATACACATCCAGCCAGAAGCCTGTGTGGCCCCTAAGCCTTTGTTTCATGCTACAGTACTGAGGGGTATGTCCCCCAACAAGGAGCCACCTGCACACAACCTAGAGATCTTCCTTCTCCCACCTGGCCCTGCACCCCCCCCTTCAGGTGGCCATTGTCAGTTTCCTAATACAGGCGGCAGTCCTTCAGTCCTTGCCTGCTGGTTCCTAGTCTCCACTTTGGGGGCAGTGCGCCCTCCACCCCCACTCCAGGACGGAAGTTCAGCACTCTTCGATGAGCAGCTGCTCAGAGCTGTACAGTTTCTTCTTGATGACTCGGAAGCCGGTGCTCAGGGTCAGGGACTGGCTGTAGCCAGGGACCAAGGACGAGTTGGCAGAACTCAACAGCCCCTGGATCTTGGGCCAAAGGCGAGAGTCCAGACGCAGCACCAGGGTCAACTGAAAGGTGGGCACTAGACTGGGGTCGAGGGCCAGCTGAGCCACACTGTGGCAGCTCTTGCCTTGCTCCACACAGACGTCCAGCAGTGCCCCCCGCAGGCCGCACGGCTCGCTGTAAGCCAGGCGCAGGAGTTCCTTGCCCACCTGGCTCACCAGCTGGCTCGGCATCAGCAGGCGGGCAGGGCGCCTCGAGCCCAATCGCGCCTGGGACAGGCTCTCCTGCAGCAGCTGCATCAGGTTGGCACACAGGTGCTCATCCTCCGGGTCATTGAGCAGCTCAAAGTCGGGCAGGGATACCCCATCCAGGTATGAGGAGTCTGGAAGAAAGAACACGGCGAAGGATATTAGAGCGGCTTCCACAGGAGCTGTAGGGGCGGGGGAGGTGCAGTTTTGCTAACAGCGTGCCTTCCCACTCTGTGCCTCAGTTTACCCCCTCCCCACTCGTGCCCTCTAATCCCGGGATAATCTGGTTTTCGTGCTGGGGTGAAAAGCCAAGGTGATTTTGATCTGGTTCAGCTCGGTTTGTCCTCACCTCCCGGGTCCCTGGAGTCCTGTTTAGGCACCGGCTGACTGCTCACCTTCCTCCGGTCCGAAGCCACTATTGCTGCTGTCCAGGGACTCGCAGTCCGAGCTCTCCAGGCTCGCACAGCGGTCAAGGCCCTCTTCTCTGGCCGCAGATCCCCAGGCGGAGCGCGGCGACCGATCAGTGGCTGGAGTTCGGGACGAGGACGAAGAGGAAGACGAGAAACGATCCCAAAGGCTAGGCATGGCGGGGTCAGACGCCAGGGCTCTGGCTACTGGGCTTCGGGTGAAGGAGAACAGAAGCCGCTGAAAGACAAGAAGGACAAGGATCCCGCATCAGTGTCGGCGTTGCACAGGACTCAGGGCGCTGGGGACCCAACAGCTAAGGTCGCCCCCCTCCAAGATATGCACACCCAGAAAGGACACTCACCAGCTAGTGCGGTCAGCGAGGACTGTGGACAAGTGCGCCCTGCCTCTCGAAAGGTAAGCGAACTGGTGGCAACCCCCGATTGCTGCCCGGGCCTGTCCCTTCGAACCCTCTCTCACCTCCCCCCCTGCCTGCTGCGATCCCTAGCAGCAGAGCGCAGGAGCCTATAAGGGCTCTCCCGGAGAGGCCACGCCCCCTCCACGTCAAGGCCCAATCCAGACCCGGGAGTGTGGCCCACCTCAGCCAATGGGCTCCGGGCGCACGTTCGCAACGTTCTCTCCTGCCTGGTGACAGCGGCTTGGCCCCGCCCCCACGGAGCCCCAGAACGCTCCTGGCCAAACCCCTCTCCCTCGCTTAGCCGCGGCCACACCCCCTTTCTGGAAGGGATCCGAGGCGG
>OU015751.1:22520877-22538377 GCA_907169655.1 Acomys percivali | reverse complement strand
ACAATAACCCTGCAAATGTGTTCCCTAGGACTTCTCTGGCTCGTTTGCTTAAAACAACAACAAACAGCTTGGTCAGAATAGCAAGATTGGAGGCGCACCTGGCCCACTGGAGGGTTGTGAAAAGCTGTTGACAGCTCACAACTCAAGACTTCAAGTGGGATTTTGATTGTTCTAAAGGCAGAGTTAAAAACCCAGTGGGAGGCTTTTTGCAAATGAAGCTGCTTTTTGAAATGGAAATACTGACAACACAACATAGCACAGCTTTTGAAAGCAGGTTTAAAAAAAAAAATCTTATCTGGAAAAGACACCCCAAAGAAAAAGCCCCCATGCCCAAGAGCCAGCCCATTAATCTTTCCGTCCCCAAGGGGCTTTTGAATCTGATTAAATATTGGTATTAGGTGCTGGGGGTGTAGCTCAGAGATATAGCAAGTATTTAGCATGCCCTACGTTTTGGCCTCAATCCCAGCGCCACACACAAAACAACAGAAAAGATTGTTTTCCAGGGAGGGGACTTGCAGCATAAAGGTGCCCCTCTCTCAAAACCCAGGTTCGGTGGGGGTGAGTCCAGATGGGGTCCTTTTGTACGAGCAACCCCATGGAATTCTGTGCTCATCTCTGCAAATCTGCTGACCTCTCAGGAAAAAGGTCAGGGCCAAGGATGGAGGTTAGGCTGCCTTCTCAGCTAATCCAAACCTCCCTGTGGGGGCAGGGTGTTGTGCCAGGGGTGGGTGAGGGCACACAGCTGCAAAGACAAGGCACACATGTGACCACAGTGAGCTCACAGATGGCCAGTTCTGCCAGGGTCCTGAGTTTCACAAGATGTCATTTCCTCTGGGGACAGGGCAGAGGCGATGGGAACCCCCACAAAGGGCTGGTCTGATAAACCCACTCCTGTTGAGAGCCGGAGAGATCTTGAGAGCTGGGAGGGCAGGCTCAGGATGCTGCCAAACCATTTATCCCAACAGAAGCAAAGACCCCGACAGCCTGACAGCCTTGGTGTGTGTGCCCGCCCATCTTTTCATTTCACAGCAAGCTGGAGTGCTCCCAGGGATCCATCAGCTTAGGGATCCAGCCAGACTTGGAACTCCAGGTTACTGGCTCTTTTCTCCCTCAACCACCCATGCCAATGGCCTCTCATCATCTAATCTTCTACCAGTTTTGTAGGACTCCTCTCACATCCTGGGTTTGAACACTGACGCAGAAAAAAAAATGATAGAATTGGGGAGGGCTAGGCAGCCCCTTCCCTACTTAGTCCCTAAAGACAGGCTAAATAGCTCTTTGTTTCCTGCAGCTAGTGGAGGGCCTTAACGGACCAGGAGTCCAACTACCCTGGTTTCAAGGCTGTTTGGATGCTAAAGATGGTGAAAGTTGTTCTGGGCTATTCCCCTAGTACAGATTGCAGGAGGCATATGACTTTATTATACATCATACGACATCGCATTCTGTTATATAGTTGATCTGTGTTAATATAAGTAATAAAATTTGCTTACTATATTATTTAAGCGTTGCTTAAATCTTTTTGTTTGTTTGTTTTAGACAGGGTTTCTCTGTGTAGCTTTGGCTGTCCTAGACTCACTTTGTAGACCAGGCTGGCTTCAAACTCACAGCAATCCACCTGCCTCTGCCTGCCAGAGTGCTGGGGTTTCTGGCATGCGCCATCATACCTGGCTTTGCTTAAATATTATACGTGTGTGTGTGTGTGTGTGTGTGTGTGTGTGTGTGTGTGTGTGTGTTAGCTTGTAGAGGCCAAAGGACACCTCTCTGGAGTTTGTTCTCTCCTTTCATCATGTAGACCCCTAGAGTCAAACTCAGGTCAGCAGGCTTGGTGTTAAGCTATCTCACTAGCCCATTTTTTAATTTTTTTCTCATGTAGCTCAGGCTGGCTTTGAACTCTCTGTGTAGACGAGGATGATTTTGAACTCATGATCTTCTTGCTTCTCTCTCCCATGTTAAAGGATTACTGGGGTGTGTGCTACCATGCTCAGCTTTACAAACGAAAAAAAATCCTTTAATAAAAGTAGAGACACCCATGGCTAAAAAGATGCACGACGGCGGGGGCCGTAGCGCACACCTGTAATCCCAGCACTTAGGAGGCAGAGGCAGGCGGATCGCTGTGAGTTCGAGGCCAGCCTGGTCTATAAAGTGAGTCCAGGAGAGCCAAGGCTAGACAGAGAAACCCTGTCTCAAAAAAACAAGAGCTAAACAAACAAACAAAAGAGATGCATGATGACTCAGCAGTTAAGGGCACTGGCTGCTCTTCCAGGGGACCCAGGTTTGATTCCCAGCACTTACAGGGCAGCTCTTAACTGTTTGTAGCTCCAATTCCAGGACATCTAGCGGCCTTTTGTTGGTCCCCCGGATTACCAGGGGACCATGCACATGGTGTGTGGACATACAGGCAAATCACCCCATATACACAAAAGAATAAATGAAATTAAATAAATAAAACAAAGACACCCATTGTTTATTCTGTTACTTTATGCGAGTGACATTTTCAGAGGCCTGTTCTGAAAACTCAGAAGTAGAGACTTTCAACAATGTTTTCAATCTCACAAGGTTCGCTGGGGTGGGCCTGGGGGTAGGTGGAATAATAAATTGCCAGGAGCTGCTTTCCCAAAAATCCCAGGCCAGAAAATGGGGCCTGGCCTATAGAGGGTCTCAGTGTGGCAAAGGTCACAGCCATCACAGCCACAGCCACTAGCCATGTCCCATCTGTGGCAGCAGGGACAGGGTGGGACTTGTTCCTCACACAGGAGACTGTGAACAGGAAATAAGAAGGTTGTTCGTGCTGGAGGTCTAAAGATCACCACCTGCCCACACAGCAGAGCAAGCTCAGAGTTTTCCTTTTTCTTTCTTTCTTTCTTTCTTTCTTTCTTTCTTTCTTTCTTTCTTTCTTTCTTTCTTAATGATTTATTTTTATCTTATGTGCATTGGGTTTTTGATCCTCTGGAACTGGAGTTATCATGTGCTGCCAGCTCAGTGATGGGAGTTGAACCTGGGTCCTCTGGAAGAGCAGCCAGGGCTCTTAACCTGGGAGTCACCTCTCCAGCCCCCTTTTCTTTTCTTTTTAAAAAGATAACTTTGGGGGCTGGAGAGATGGCTCAGTGGTTAAGAGTGCCACCTGCTCTTCCAGAGGTCCTGAGTTCAATTCCCAGCAACCACATGGTGGCTCAAAGCCATCTATAATGTGATCTGATGCCGTCTTCTATAGATAAAGCACTCATATGCAATAAATAAATAAATCTTCTTTTAAAAAGATAAATTTTATTTATTTATTTATTTATTTATTTATTTATTTATTTATTTTTGAGACAGGGTCTCGAAAAACAAAAAACTACAAAAAACATGCATGTTGCCAGGTGGTGGTCATGCCTGCCCTTAATCCCAGCACTCAAGAGACAGAGGCAGCTAAATCTCTGTGTTAGAGACCAGCCTGAAAAACAGAGGTAGTTCCAGGACTCCCAGGACTACACAGAGAAGCCCCGTTTTGAAAAAAAGAAAAGAAAAAGAAAATTGTATGTGTATGTGTGTCTGCGTACATATGAACACAGATGCCTGAGAAGGCTGGAAGCCAGCATTGGCGGTGTTGGATTCCCAAAATGTGAGGGGGATGGGGTCCGGGTAGGGTGGGGCTCATGGGTGTCAAGAATTGAACTCAAGAGCCTGGGGGAACATCAAGTGCTTCTAACTACTGGGCCATCTCACCAGTATCTCCTTTTTTAATTTTTTGGTTTTTCGAAACAGGCTTTCTCTGTGTAGCCTTGGCTGTCCTGGACTCACTTTGTAGACCAGGCTGGCCTCGAACTCACAGAGATCCACCTGCCTCTGCCTCCCAAGTGCTGAGATTAAAGGCATGTGCTACCACGTCCAGCTTATTTTATATTTCTTAAATAGATCTTGCTATTGTAGCCTTGTCTGGGCTGGAATTTGCTATACAGATCAGACTGGTCTCAAACTCTTAGATAATTCTCCTGCCTCTGTTTCCCTAGTGCTGAATTCCGGGGTGTTCCACAAGGCTCAGCTCTTTATCTCCAATGGCTTTAGCAGCCAACGGTGCGGTGTTTATATATCTGTCAATTAAAGTCATCAGTACAGGGCTGGGAAGATCGCTTGGTCAATAGAGTACTTTGCTCACAAACAGGTAATCCGAGTTCAACCCCGAGCATCTAAGTTAAAAACCAGAAAAACAGGCAGAGGGTATTCCAGCGCTGGGGAGGTTGAGGCAGGTGTATGCCCAGGGCTCTAACCAGCAATTCTAGACTAATTAGCAAGCTCCAGATTATCAAGAGATCCCTTCCCAAAAAGACAAGGTGAACAGATTCTGAGAAATAATACTAGAGGTTGGTTGACGTTTGAGCCTTATATGCATGCAGGCGCGTGTACACACACACATACACACACACACACATACACACACACACATGCACGCACGCACCAATATGGTAGGCAGGGTTTGGGTTTAGAAAATGGGAGTTCAGCTAGGTGGACTGACAGCCTACGGTTGCACCGTGAGCAGATTGGAATCATGATTCTAGATATATCCTGGATGCTAGGCCCCAAATACTCTCAGCTGTGAGCCAAAGGAGAATGCGGAGGCTGGTGGGGCGGGGCACCGCTGGGGCCCAGAACAGCTGGAGTGAGCACCTGCAAGCCATGAAGTTGTTGACATAAGACACCTCTGTTCTATCTGATCAGCTTCTTCCTCCTACCGACTTCAGCAGGGCCCTCACACTGCTGTCCTGACAAAATGGTGAGAAAAGCTGGTTGACACCCAAGCTGGTTCCCTGCGCAGGACATTCTGAGTCCCAGAAGTGATAGTGACTCCGTTTCCACATCTCCCATTTGGAGTCCACTTCCACCTTCCATCCCACCCAAAGCTCTGATGTCCCCCTAAAAGCGGTGTAGAAGAAGGGGGGAGGTTCTTCCCGGCTCTAGTTGTTCAGGAACAAAGGGGCAGAATTTGGCATAGACCCCCAAGAACCACAGTTGAACTTTGATTTAAAGCAGGGCGTGAGCTGGGAGTGGTGGCGCACGCCTTAATCCCATTCCATACCCTGGAGGCAGAGGTAGGCAGATGGCTGTGAGTTCGAGGCCAGCCATGTCTACAAACTGAGTCCAGGACAGCCAAGGCTACACAGAGAGAGACCCTGTCTCGAAAAACCAAAAATAAATAAATAAATTAAATAAAAATAGCTGGGCGTGGTGGCGCACGCCTTTAATCACAGCACTCGGGAGGCAGCGGCAGGCGGAACGATGTGAGTTCGAGGCCAGCCTGGACTACAAAGTGAGTCCAGGACAGCCAAGGCTACACAGAGAAACCCTGTCTCGAAAAAACCAAAATAAATAAATAAATAAATAAATAAATAAATAAATATAAAATAAAGCTGTGCTTGGTGGCACACACCTTTAATCACAGCACTCGGAAGGCAGAGGCAGGCAGATAGATCTGAGTTTGAGGCTAGCCTGATCTACAACTTGAGTCCAGGACAGCCAAAGCTACACAGAGAAATCCTGTCTCAAAAAAGCCAAAAAACCAAGAAAGAATGAAAAAAAACAAAAACAAAAAAATAATTTTGATTTAAAAAGCAGTCTCAGGGCTGGGGCTGTAGCTCACTTAGTAGAGAGCTTGCACAGCATGCAAAAAGCCCTGGGTTCAAAACTCAGCATTGCATAAACCAGGCAAGATGGCACATGCCTAGAATCTCAGCAACTGGCAGGTGACAGGTGAGGCAGAAAGAAGTTTATGCTTATCCTCAGCTGCAGAGTGAGTGCTACAGAGTGAGTTGAAGGCCAGCCTGAGGTACTGGAGACGGTGTCTCAAAAAAAGTAAAAAAAATAAAACAAAATTTAGAAAGTAACAAACGCAGAGAAACACAAAGACTTACAGGATCTGCTCTGCATATTGGTACACCCACAAACACGTAACTTCCCAAAAGTGTGCAGTGGCCAGAGGTTGGGACGCGGGGGATGGGGGAGGGGAGGTGAGGGTGTGTCGGGGGACAGGGGTGGAGGGGAGTTGCTGCTCATTCACTCTCCCTCCTCCCACACATGAGGTGCTCCCAGGCTATGGAGGTGACAGATGCAGAGCAGCTGACTTGGAATAGGGACTCTTTCCCCACCGACCCCCTACAGAGGAGAAAGCGAGGACGTGACTCAGAGAACGTGCCGCTGGTGGTGGTGGGGGACTGTGGACAGAGAGCAGGAGACAGGCGGGGCCTTCCAGGCTCCGCCTACCGCATAAGCGGCTAAGGTGCTGAGCTCAGCACTCTGGCTGCAGCTGGGGGTGGGTGGGGGTGGGGGGCGGGCCACGACAGCCTGCAGTTTTCTGGAGAGGGTCTGGGAAGGATCGAAAAGTAGGGAAAGGCCAAAGAGGCCCTCACAACCCTGAGGCTGTTAGGGTGGGGTCGTGCTAACAAAGCGGGCTCTGTAGGGATGAGGGGTGGCGGTGGGGGTGGGGAGCCTCGCGTACACAGCACGCACAACCTAAAGGATGGTGGGGGTGGGGATTTGTGTGAGTCACCACCTAAACCCTCACTTAAACCCCAATAACTTACCTAAGAGAGGCCAACCTCTGTGCTCTCTGACCTAGGATTTACTTGGTGATGGGGGTGGGGGTGCAGGGAGGAGCTGGGGCCTGCGGTCTGCCATCAGACAGGGACTTTACATTTTCAGGCGACCTTGAGAAGAACAGAGCAGGTCAGCTGCGCAGCTCTTTGTCTCCACCTGGCACCAATGGTTACCCAGGCTAAGTGGGTGGGTGGCTATTTTTGAGCTGCCCTACATACCTATTTGCCTCTTTATCTTTTTATTATTGCGTGGTTATTATGGGAGCTTCTCTGTAGGACTCTGTGGGGCCGTGGTGTTTGCTGAAGGCTGCACAGTGAAACACTAGGCACTGTCTCACTGGCCCAGAAGTTTTAAGAGAGTCTGGGCTGAAAAGAAGGGCATCCATAGGCCTAAAGAAGCTTCCCCAAGCTCTCCCCTAGACCTTGGTGTACCAGCCCCCACAGGCAGAGAACCAGGCTCAGATTGGACAAATAGTGTCACTGGTATTTATTTCCTCTGCCAGCCTAAAGTGGTGGGTCTGGTTCCTTGGCAGGGTGACCCTATGGTCTGCAGCCCTGAACTGTGGCTTTCTTTTATAGATGAGGAGGAAATGAGGCCCAGAGATGAGTTGTGGGTAAAACTGGTTTAGGAGTTACTGCTTTTAAGTATGGACATGCACCCCCATCCCCCTGCAACTCTGTTTACCTTTGTTCGGCCTCACTTAAAGCTTCCATCTCCAAACCTTTTAATAGCTCCTTCTGGTCTTGAGAGCACGTCTGGCTCTTTACCTCAGCCTAGCAAACCTCCAGGGCAAACCCTTGCCCCTCTGGAGATTATCCCCCTCCCACAGCCCAGGAGGGGGAAAGCACATATGCTTCCAATTACTTCTGAAACGCTCTTAAATTTTCCATAAAGTACAGTATGCATGGCTTTGTGCACATAGCTTTGCACAGTAATGTGGATGTTAAAAAAAAAAAAATACAGCCACTAAGATGGATCATAAAGGGAACACCAAGTGCAAGGATATAATTTACAGTATTTTTAATCAGACCTGAGACTGAGCTGGGCAACAGCAGGTTTCTGTCTTCTCTCATCTGCTACCTCCCCAGTCCCCACGAAATTTTTGGTCCCTGAGAAGAGTGGATGGAGTAGGGGAGGATTTGCAAGCATTGTTCTTTTTTCATTCTGAGTTTTCTCCCACCTCTTTCTTGTGTGTGTGTGTGTGTGTGTGTGTGTGTGTGTGTGTGTTGCATGCCACAGTGCACCTTGTGGAGGTCAGGCGACAACTTTGTGGAGTTGATTCTGTTCTCACCTTTCCACTTTTATGTGACTTGCGGGCAGCAGGCTCAGGTCTTTGAGTTTGTCCAGCAAGCACCCTTACCCATTGAGCCATTTCACTGGACCTTCAGTTGGATTTTTTGGTTCAGCGGTGTTATAATTGACTTTGTCAGGGCCTTCTGTGCCTTGTGCAATGGCATCTGTTGCTCTGTGATCTCAGTTCTTCTCCAGCCAGCTCTTCCTTTCCCATCAGCTAGTCAGCCTGTGTAGCCAGCCATGCCTTTGATGGAGCAATCTAGAGATAAAGAGCCTCAGAGGCTAGGCGTGAGAGACGTGCAAATGCAACCTTACAGTTGTAAAAGAGTTGTTAAGCGTCAGTGAATGTTGGCAGGGGCAAAATGAGGAAGCTACAACTCCCCCCCCCCCCCATGGATAGCAAGGAATGGTTGTGTTCTTTCCGGAGGTCTTTTTTATGGAATAGCTTTGACCCAGCTTGTCTTGAACCAGGCATACTTGCAAGAGGCCTTTCGCAGACAGATTTATTCCAGTACTGGGGAGATGGGGAGAGCAGGGCAGAGAGAGTGGGGCAGGCCTGTTTGCCTTGGAGCCAGAGCTTAGTCCACAGCTTATACTGAGATGACCCTGCCCTAGGCCAAAGCCAGTGTTAACTTCTTCAGAGCTTATGTATGTATTTAGTTTTTTAACAATTTATGTGTGTGTGCCTGTGCAGGTGCACGTGTGTGCAGGTGCCTGTGAAGGCCAGAAGGGGGCGTCAGGTTTCCTGAAACTGCAGTTTGAGGTGGTTGTGAGCTGCCTGACCTGAGTGCTGGAAACCAAACTCGGGTCCTCTGCAAGAGCAACAAGTGCTCTTAACCACCAGGCCATCTCTCCAGGAGCCCAAGACTGAGTGTATTCTGCCTATTTATATTTGTGCCACTGGAGATGGAATGCTAGGCAATCACTCCTTTGGGCTATGTCTCCAGCCTGAACTCACAGATTTGAAATATTTAACACCTTAACAGCTCCCCGGCTCTCTTCAATACCACCTGTCCATGTTGGACACATGCAGTATATATTCATGCAGTCAGTATTTAACGGAGCTAGAGCCCACCCACACATCATGGCCAATGGGGAACCAGCAGGAACTCTTCTGTGACCTCTCCCCAGCAGTAGGGAATTCTGCTTCCTTTGAACTTGGATAGCATTTATTACAATCACAGAAAGTTCGAACTGGAAGGGGGATTTCCCTTCTCTACTTGAGGACACTAAAAGGGAAGTGTCCCAAGAACACAGAACAGGGAACCAGATCCCATGGGCTCTCTGTTGCAGCTGCCACCTCTTCAGAGAATGCACCCCAACCTCGAAGCACCCATTCCACTCATAATCACAAATGTATTTATTGGTCAGTGGCCCCTGCGTGCTTGTCTGGTCAAACTGTAAGCTCCAGGAGGCAAGGGTCTGCATCTGTTTTATTCTGGATCTTCCAGTGCCCAGAGCTACCCAAGCAATAAGCAGGAAAAGAAAGAACACATGAGCATCCATTGTCCTGAGAATGTTTCTCTAAAGCAGCCCGCCCCAAAGCTGGCTCAAAAACTGCTGAGTTGACTGGCCTATAGGGCACCTTGCCAGCAGCTCCAAGGCCACACCCTGGCCAGAAGAGCTTAAGGTACAAGGGGAGATAAGACACCACCGAGGCTGGGAAGATGGGAAGCTTGAAAAGACACACCAGATGGGAGATGGACTTGTGGGTGTGAATGGCAGATTGGGTGTTTGAGAACCTCCCCCCCCCCAGGTGGGTTTAATTAGCTATTGAGTGTGATAATGGAAACTCACCCCAGTGTTTGTGGTAGAGGACTTGTTCAATAAAATACAGTGTGTCCAAGTGATGGGGAACCTCGAGGAAGTTAAGAAAGGAAAGGTCACTTGGGCATGGTGGCTCACGCCACCCCAGTTGATGTGAGTTTGAGGCCAGCCTGATTTACAAAGCAAGTCTGGGACAGCCAAGGTTACACAGAGAAACCCTGTCTCAACTGCCCCCCCCCCCAAAAAAAGCCAGGTGGTGGTGGTGGCACATGCCTTTAATCCCAGCAGTTGGGAGGCAGAGGCAGGTGGATCGCTGTGAGTTCGAGGCCAGCTTGGTCTACAAAGCGAGTCCAGGACAATCAAGGCTACACAGAGAGACCCTGTCTCGAGAAACCAAAATGAAAAAAGAAAAGAAAAGAAAGAAAGAAAAAGAAAGGGAAGGTGAGGGGGTGTAGCTCAGTGCCAGAGGGCTGACCTAACATGGGCAAGGCTCTTGGTGCATCCTCAGCACTGCAATTACAACAAAAAGGGAAGGTCTATTTGAGAAAGATGTCCATGCCACACTTTTAGAGGAAAAGGGGTTGCATGCTTGCACGCACGCACACACACACATACACACACACTTAAAAAATAAGTCATAGCCCAGGCTAGCCTGGCACACTGTATGTAGTTTAGATTGGCTTGAAGCTCCCACACATACTCCCACACACGTTGAACAAACACATAAGATGCAGAGAGACCGTTATCTCTGAGGGAGGGGCTATGGCCCCTTATTCTCCATCCTTTCCAATGCCGGAGTTTCACCATGAACACATATTACTTTTTTCTTATTTTCCTTTCCTCCCCTCCCCATTTCCTTCTTCCTCCTGCTTCCTTTTTAAGATGTGTATTTCTTTTATGTGTATGTGTGTGTCTATGCGAGTGTAGACCATGTGTATACTGTGTATACCTTAAGAACCAGGAGAGGATGTTGGAGCCCCTGAAGCAGGAATTACAGGCAATTGGGAGCCACCCATTGTGCAGGCTGGGAATCGAACTCAGGTCTTCTAGAAGAGCATGCTGTTAACCACCGACCCATCGCTCCTACCCACTGACCCATATTTTTCACCTACTGACCCATCTCTCTTACCCACTGACCCATTTCTCCAGCTTCACTCTTCTTAGGGATGGGATCTCACTCTCCTGGATGCTGTGATCACAGCCATGGACCCTCACCAAGCCCATACTAGTCTCACAGTTTATTTTCTTTATTGTTCTGTGGTTTTTTTTTGTTTTGTTTTATTTTGTTTTTTGTTTTGGTGCTGGGCACATTCTCCAAGGCCTCCAGCTCCTTGGACAAGTATTCTTACCACAGATCTACATGCCCAGTTTACCAGAACATTCCTACTGTGGCAGGATTGAGGTGGGCTGAAGTTGGTGAAGTATTGCAGAGAAGGGACACCTAAGAGCGAAAGGCTATAAGGACAGTGACACTTGGGAGCAGGTAGAGGAGGCTCATTTGAAGTGTCTGAGGGGCTAGGTACCCTGGGCTGGAGCCTGCATGCTTGTGTCCAAGGCTAGCAAGCGCTGACATTTGGGGAAGACTAGCAAGGAAAGGGAGCAGGTCGACCTTTAGGACCCTACGGATTCCCTGGCTGTCAGCAGCACGTCCTTGGGTACAGAGCGTTCCTCCCTGCTGCTCCAGAGAAACAAACAGATCTAGGAGGGGCCAGAAGCCAAGCCTGGAGTGGAGGTCTGCCTTCTTTACCCTTGGTGGTGCAGCCCCCACCCCCTCCCGCCTGCTGGAGCAGCCCTAGGCTCCCATCCAAGCCCTGGGTGAAAGGCCGCTGTTGCTGGAGGCCTGGAGTTAAGGAAGCCAGAACAATGCAGTGCACAGAGAGCTGGGGTGGGGGTGGGGGGAGGGGGGAAGGAGGCGGCTGAGTGGGGGTGGAGAGGGGTTTGTCTCAGATAAGCTAGTAAGAGCCTGCAGAAGGTCAAAGATAGGGGGATGTTCTGTGATTTCGAAGACAGCAGCCCATTTATCTCGTAAACACTTGCTCTGAACCCAGAGCTGCCGCTGCCGGGAGGAGGTGGATTAGGAGCTGCTGCTCCCGCGACTATGCGTACAGTTTTCTCTCCAAGGGCTCCGAGCTTCTGGGAGCAGCTGAAGAATGCTCACAGGTGTCTGGTCTGCACCAGAACCTTCTAAAGAGGGTGTTCTTAACAAAGCAAAAGAGCTGAGGCTGGGGAACACGGTGCCTTGCCCAGGACCTGCCTGTTAGGAAGTGTAGAGACTTGGATATGAACCTGGGTGTGCCTTCATCCTGTTATAATTTGGCTTCTTGGAGCTCAGGACACATTTTCCCATGAAAACAGTGCTGTGAGGAGTGATGTGGCTACCGCAGTGGCCAAGTTCACCCAGGCTGTAGCTGAATTAATTTTATGTTTCAGTGCGGTTGTGGATGAATCAGGCTTCTGTGGGCCAGCCTGGAAAGCCACAGGAGAGTGCAAAAGCACGGGAGGGTGTGCCCGCCCAAGAACTTTTGCCCTCAGCAGAGCTGCCTGGCTCAGGGCAAGCCAAGGACTCAGAGGGCAGTTTTCAGCCACGGTGGGTTCTGGCTAGTGTTTTTGGGTGTGTTTGGCAGGACCCCTAGCAGGCTGTTTCTAAGATTTGGAGTGGCACACACATTTAATCCCAGCAGAGGCAGGTGGATCTCTGAGTTCGAGGCCAGCCTGGTCTACAGGGCGAGTTCCAGAATAGCCAGGACTACACAGAGAAACCCTGTTTCACAAACCAAACCAAACAAACAACTAAGATACAGAGTGCCTTGTGAGATCATGTGTTAGTTTTCACTAGGGAAATCTTAGTGTTCTCTCTCTCTCTCTCTCTGTCTCTCCTCTCCCCCCCTTCATCCTTTTGGAGAGAGGGTCTCTTGTAGTCTAGGCTGGCCTCAAATTCTCTCCGTAGCCAAGGATAACCTACAATTCCTGATCCTCCAGCCTCTACCTCCCTCGTGTTGAGACCACAGGGGTGTGTCACCCCGCCTTGCTATCTCTCTCCTAGCCTCTACTCCATCAGGGTCTATAAAGATCCATCAGGATCTAGGGTTCACTTCCACCACTACCCGGAGGCAGTGTAGACAGCCGAGAGGCATTTGGATGGTTTTAGGAGAGGTGATGATGGGACACGGCCATGAGAAGCGAGAAGTGAGGCAGGCCTTTACCGAGACCTCATGCAACTGTTCATTCAGCAAGCATCTGCCCCGAGCGTGCTCTGTACGTGTACTCTTCTTTCTCTGTCTGTCTGTCTGTCTGTCTTTTTTCTTTCTTTCTTTCCTCCTCCTCCTTCTTTTTTGTTTTTCGAGACAGGGTTTCTCTGTGTAGCCTTGGTTGTCCTGGACTCACTTTGTAGATCAGGCTGGCCGTCGAACTCACAGCGATCCGCCTGCCTCTGCCTCCCGAGTGCTGGGATTAAAGGCGTGCGCCACCACGCCTGGCCTTCCTTCTTTTTAAAGATTTAGTTCATATGTGAATATCTTGTCTGCATGTATCTATGCACACCAGAGCCCCAGGAACTGGAGTTACAGATGGTTGTGAGCTACTACGTGGGTGCTGGGAATCAAACCCGGTACGCTGCAAGAGCAAGTGCTCTCAGCCACAGAAGCGTCTCTCCAGCCCCCATAGGACTCATTCTTTTCATGGAGCTTCACAAAATCGTAGGCCAGAGTAATTGTGGGTCGCAGAGTTTTTTTTTTTTTTTTTTTTTTTTTTTTGGTTTTTCGAAACAGGGTTTCTCTGTGTAGCCTTGACTGTCCTGGACTCACTTTGTAGTCCAGGATGGCCTCGAACTCACAGCGATCCGCCTGCCTCTGCCTCCTGAGTGCTGGGATTAAAGGCATGCGCCACCACGCCCGGCAGGGTCACAGAGTTTTAAAAGTAGGAGAAGTGTGTTTGTGTGTGTGTGTGTGTGTGTGTGTGTGTGTGTGTGTGTGTGTATGAAGAAGTCCGTGGAGGCCAGAAGTGAGCATCAGAGCCTGTGGGCTGGAGTAGTTGTGAACTGCCCCATATGGGTACTGGGAACAGAACTTCAGTCCTCTGGAAGAGCACAAGTACTCTGTTTTGGTTTTTTGAGACAGGGTCTCTCTGTGTAGCCTTGGCTGTCCTGGACTCACTTTGTAGACCAAGCTAGCCCTGAATTCACAGAGATCTGCCTGCCTCTGCCTCCCAGAGTGCTGGGATTAAAGGCGTGCACCACTGTGCCCGGTTTAAGCACAAGTACTCTTTTTAAATGTATTTATTTTTATTTTTTGAACACAAGTACTCTTAACCACTGACCCATCTCTCCAGCCCCTAGAAGTAATGATTCTTTTTTTTTTTTTTTCTTCTCTGCGTAGCCCTGGCTTTCTTGAAACTCACTCTGTAGACCAGGCTGGCCTTGAATTCAGAGATCCACCTGCCTCTGCCTCCTGAGTGCTGGATTAAAGGAGTGCGCCACCACCTCCCAGCAAGACTGAATCTTTTTATAGCTGGGAATGAGTCATTTATGTGTTCAAGAAGGCAGGAATAGGACTAAATTTTGAGTAGCTATTATAAGTATGAAAACTGAAGTCTCACTAGAGGCAAGAATTTGCCACGTATCTTCTTGCAGGGTTCCAATACCTAGCTAGAAGCTACTGCTCCCACCGATCCGCTGCCCTCCTCAGCGTGCCCCCGCCATCTCTTATGAGGTTCTTTTTCCCCTAGACTGGAGTGGGATTGGGGAAGGGCAATGGCTTCCTTTCTTGCTGGCGGTAACAATGCCTGGGTTGCCCCCTAGGATGAGGTTAGGCCTTTCTTTCTTTCTTTCTTTCTTTCTTTCTTTCTTTCTTTCTTTCTTTCTCTCTCTCTCTCTCTTTCTTTCTTTCTTTCTTTCTTTCTTTCTTTCTTTCTTTCTTTTAAAGATTTATTTACTTTTCATATATACACAGTGTTTTGCCTGCATGTACACCAGAAGAGGGCACCAGATCTCATTCATAGATGGTTATGAGCCACCATGTGGGTGCTGGGAATTGAACTCAGGACCTTTGGAAGAGCAGCTGGTCCTCTTAACCTCTGAGCCATCTCTCCAGCCCCAGTTAGGCCTTTCTGATGCTGGAGTTCTGAAAGATTACAGACTTGTCCTAGTTCCTTCAGGGAGTACCTGCCCTTGGGTCTTTACCAGCACGCCAGCTCAGCCTCACCCCTTTCTCAGCCTCCTTCTTCTGCCTCTTGTCATTTTATCCATTTGACACAGGGTCCTCATGTAATCCAGGCTGACCTCAAACTCAGAAAGCCAAGGCTAACCTTGAATCCCTGATCTCCTAGCCTCTAGCTCTCAGTGCTACAATTACAGACACACCGTTCTCTTTCCTTAAAAATGCATCACTAGGCAATTTAATTGAGAAAATAATTGACGTAATAAACTGCATTTTCAAAGTATGCCACCTAAGCTTTAAAAGTTTAGTCAGTGCATAATTTATGAAATACAGTGTTCTGTTCCAATACTTTGTACAGTGTATGTTGATTCAATCAGGGTAATTAGGTATCTGTTTCCTTAAACATTTACCGTGTGTGTGTGTGTGTGTGTGTGTGTGTGTGTGTGTGTGTGTGTGTGTGTTAAGAACATTTAATATACTTTCTACTAGATTTTTTTTTTTTTTTAAGGCAGAGATTTCTCTGTGTAGCCTTGACTTTCCTGGACTTACTTTGTAGACCAGTCTGGCCTCCAACTCTCAGCGATCTGCCTGCCTCTGCCTCCCAAGTGTTGGGATTAAAGGCATGCGCTACCAGTGTCCAGCTAGATTTTTTTTTTTTTTTTTAAAATAAACAAAGACAGGGCCAGTAATGCCAGCACTCAGGAGGCAGAGTCTGGTGGATGAGTTCAGAGTGATCCTGGTCTATGTAGTGAGTTCCAAGACAGCCAGGGCTATGTAGGGAGATCCTGTGTCGAAAAACAAACAAACAAACAAATAAACAAAAGACAAGGCCTTACATATCCCAGGCTAGCCTTGGAAGTAGCTGAGGATGATTTTGAACTCCTGACCCCTCTGCCTTCACCTTCTGCACTCTTGGATTGCAGGTACAGGTCACCTCGCCCAGTTTCTGAAGTACTGGGCTCTCATGCATGCTGGGCCAGCGTGCTGTGAGCCTGTTGTTCTTTGTTCGAGACAGGGTTTCGTTTCGTAATCAGGCCTGCCTTGAACTTGAGGTCCTCCTTCCTCAGCCTCCCGGGTGCTGTGCTAGGATTACAGACATGGGCCACCACGCCTGGTTGTCTACTGGTTATTCTGAAACATGCAATTAGCTTTTGCCACGCATAGTTACCCCACTTGCCTTAGGATGTTGGCTTCGTTCCCCCCAAGCAGCTGTACCCCAAGGGCCCCTTAGCCATGCTCTGTTCATCCCTCTTTACCAGTTCTTACTTCCTGTTTGGATTTCAGTTTACAGACCTCTTCCTCAAGGAGATGCTCTTGGGCCTCTGGTGTTAGGTCTGTGCACACCCCCAGGCCCCCTGGGCACCCTTGGGACAGTGGTTCTCAACCTTCCTAATGCTGTGACCCTTTAATACAGTTCCTCAAGTTATGCTGACCTGAATGAACCATAAAAGTCTTTTCATTGCTACTTCATAACTGTGCTTTTGCTAGTGTTATGAATTCTATGGTATTCGGGATATCTGATATGCAACCCCTGTGAAAGGGTCGTTTGATGTCCCAAGGGATTGTGACCCGCAGGTTGAGAACCACTGCCTCAGGCACACCAGGAACCCCGGGGATTGTTGTGTTTTTTTTTTTTTTTTTTTTTTTTATTGCATGTCTGTATTTCCAGACTGTGTTGTCTCAGAGGGGCAGAGTCCAAGGCTGCTTTTTTCTGTTGTGTACTTGACTTTGGCAGTTGCATGACCATTGTTCTAGCTTGGTGCAGAGCAGGTGTTCAGTGTGCAGCCAGTCCTCGGCTGGCCCCTTGCCTGGAGGAAAGGGCTTCCAGTGAGAGACCTTAAAGACTGCATGCAGAAGGCTGAGGGTGTGATCAGACACAATATAATAACTTGAAAGGGAGGTGTTCAATCTTTTTTTAAAAATGGTTTATTTATTTTTATGTGCATTAGTATTTTGCCTGCATGTATGAGGGTGCCAGATCCCATGGAATTGGAATTACAGACAGTCGTGAGCTTTCATGTGGGTACTGGGAATTGAACCTGGATCCTCTGGAAGAACAGCCAGTGCTCTTAACTGCTGAGCCATCTCTCCAAGGGACAATCTTAAGAGAGAAATCTCTAACCCAGAACTGAGGAGGAAAAGTGGCAAAATCCTCCCTGAACTAGAGAGCCTCTGCTGAGATTTGGATGTGGCTAAAGCATGTCTTCTAAAGTCTGTGTCCTGGAAGCTTAGTTCATAAAGTGGTAGGCTGCTAAGACTTTAAAAGCCTGGGTAGGGCGTTGGCCTCAGTTGGTAGACTTTGCCTTATATGCAGGAGGCCTTGGGTTCAACCCTTAGTAACACACAGATCAGGCATGCTGGCACTCACCTGTAATCCCAGCACTTGTAAAGTGAAGGCAGGAGGATCAGAAGTTCAAGGTTACCCTCAACCTCACACCCAATTTGAAGTCATCAAGGGATACATGAGGTTGTGTGTCAAAAACCAAACCAAACCAAACTAAACCCAAAAACTAAGTTGGGGCTGGGGAGATGGCTCGATGGGGTAAGATCACTTGTTGCTCTTGCCAAGGACAAATATTCAGTTCCCAGCACCCACATGGGGCCTTACAACCATCTGTACCTACAGTTCCATGGGAATCTGTCATCTGACCTCTATGGGTGCTAGGCAAGCATTACACACACACACACACACACACACACACACACACACACACACACAC
>OU015751.1:22456640-22520867 GCA_907169655.1 Acomys percivali | reverse complement strand
ACACACACACACACACACACACACACACACACACACACACACACACTCATACAAATAAAACAAATCTAAGCAAACAAATAAGACCTTACAATTTACTAGGGCTGGGAGATGGTTCAGTGGGTGAGAACAATTGCTCTGCAAGCACAAGGACCTAAGTTCAAATCCCCAGTATCCATGTAGACAGCTGAGTGTGGTTTTGTGTGCACCCCAGTGCTGGTGTGGTGGAACAGAAACAAGAGGATCACTGGACATGTTGACCACCAGCCTAGTATGAAGGACACCCACAGCACAGCTTCAAAGAGACTCTGTCTCAAAGGAATAAGGGAGTGACCGAGGAGGACACCTGATGACTAGAGTTTGAGCTGTGCAACCTGTGGTGGAAAGAGAGAAGAGTCTCCCATGCATGTCCTCTACATGCACACTGTGGTGTACACACAGACACACACTAAACACGCAATAAAAAAGAAAGAGGAAAGAAAGCACCTATTGTCAGGCCTGGTGGCTCGTCCTGGGATCCCAGCACTTGGGAAACTAAGGCAGAAGGACTGTCTAGAGTTCTAGGTCAGCCTGGGCCAGCGGACACTGTCACAAATGAACAAAATGTCTGTTGAGGTTGGGGGTATAACTCAGTAGAGGAGTTTGTTTGGGGGCGTGTAAGGTCTTGCATTCTATCTGCAGCATTGCCAAGATAGAGAAAACAAGCAAAAACGAATAAACAAACAAGCCCAAACCATTTAAAAGGCTGTATTAGCTCCCAGCATCCAGAAGACAGGAAAACACATACATGGTGGTGAGTTCTACCCTCTTCCTTGAACTTCAACCCTGTCACTTCAAGGACATTATGTTATGAAGTGCTCCTGTGTGACAGCACCATAACCAGGAATATGCTATGGAGTTGGCTGGGGACCACACTCCATAGCGGGTGACAGGACAAATAGCTCTGCTGGGATCCCAAGGCTGAGGCCTGATGAGTACAGCACTAGGACCCAGAAGCTGAGAAGGGAGCAGCCCCCACAGGCTAAGTTCAGAGCCAGAACACGATGTTCTCAGCTCGCCCACAGGAAACCCTGAAGAAGAGAACTTCACACAACCTCTGTTGGGCGTGTTCTACTCTTGGCCTTTTATTCTTTCTTCTAACCTCGGTCCTCACTTTCACATCCTGTAACCTGCAAAGCCAACACACCCCACCCCTCTGGGCTGGTTGGTCCCAGGCCCCAGGAGAGCAATCAAGGCAGGAAGCCCAGGGTCTCTAACCTTGGTTTCCTGAATGGACGCTTTGTGACGGAAACTTTTTATAGTGCAGAAGGCAGGCTCAGACAAAGCTGTGCTTCTAGCTCTGGTGAGGGGAAACAGCTGATGGCTCTGCACCTCCTCCTCCCTTCCTCCTGAAAGGCCAGGCCCCACCTGGGACCAGTGAGTGCTGCCACCATTGCAGCATAAATCAGCCTTGGGGAGCTGGGGCCACATTTGCAGCAGAACACCCTGTGATGTGGTTCCTAGTTTTTATTTCCACGAATGCTATAATATGTTGTCCCGTACAGCTATTTTTATTGAATGAAAAAACAAAACAAAACAAAACAAAACAAAAAAACAGCAAACGTCTGCAAAACCAGGAGGCCTGGCACAGGGAAGGACAAGGTGAGCGGCTTCCTTCCTTGCAGCCTGCTAACTTGGTTTGCGGTCTGGTGTCCCTCACAGCCCGGGTGCTATCTTCAGGCTTGAATTTTTTGCCTCTGTGTCTGTGGCTTTTTTTTTTTTGAGATGATCTCTGAATGAGCTGGCCCCAAACCCATGGTAATGCTCCTGTCTCAGCCTCCCCTGAGTGCAGTTGTTATAGCCATGGGCTACTGTATCTGGCTGTATATGTGTTTGGGGTTACAAAAGCGTGCCTCTGAAACCTATGCCGCTTGTTCTAGTGTTTTCTTAGTGACTTCTCCAAACATATGGCTGCTCACTGGCCTTCTGGGTCCAAGAGTGAACAACAGAGAGCCCAGCGAACTCCAAACAAGTGCTGGCCAGCTGTGCTGTTGCGCCATTCACAAGACAGGCACAGAGCTGTGTGACACGCTGCTCTTCTTTCTTCTTTATTACGTGAGACAGGGTCTCATATAGCCCAGGTTGGTCTTGAACTTGTTTTAGAACCTCAGAACTGAAGATGGCCTTGAAACCCTGATCTTTTTACCTTTACCTTCTGAGTGCTGGGGTTACAAGTCTGTGCCGCCACACCCAGTTTTGCACAGCGCTGGGGGCTGAATCCAGGGCCTCGTGTATACAGGGCAAACAGTACCAACTGAGCCACATCCCAAGGCCCACTCAGCTGCTCCTGGAGAAGTCTACCCGAGGACCTCAGCAATAAAAGAGCTAGGTTCTTAGTTTTTTTTTTCCCCCCACCTTGCTGGTTGTGTATGCTACTTTTTCATCCAAAGCCTCCATGCCCTCATTTAGGGACAGCTGAGGGCCACCAAGGTACTTTAGCAGGTAAGGATGCTTGTTACCAAGTCATATGATTTCAGTCGACCTCTTGCACACACATGGTGGAAGGCGAAAACTGACTCCTCCAAAGTCATCCTCTGACCAGCACGCATACATATACAAATGCGCACACAGCTAAATGTAGCAATTGTTTTGATTTAAAGACGGTTGGGCTGGACACTCCTAATAGGCGTCTAATTACATCTTTCCAAAATTCACACATGGGAGTGTGTGAGTCCTAATCCCAGTACTTCAGGGATGAGCTTCTTCGAATCGAGATCTTGACAAAGGCATTCAAATAAATAAAGCCTGTAGGTTCCTAATGCACCCATCCAAACAAAATGGGGAGTACTCATAAAAGAGACCCACAGCCGGGTGTGGTGGCGCATGCCTTTAATCCCAGCACTTGGGAGGCAGAGGCAGGTGGATCGATGTGAGTTCAACACCAGCCTGGTCTACAAAGTGAGTCCAGGACAGCCAAGGCAACACAGAGAGACCCTGTCTCGAAAAACAAAAAACCAAAAAAAACCAAACCAAAACAAAAAACAAAAAAACAAAAGAGACCCACAGAGGGAGGACTAGAGGGACACTGGGAGGGCTGGTAGAGTGCTTGCCTAGCATGCATAAAGCCCTGGGGTTGGTCCCCAGCATTGCATAAACTGGGCATGGCTCAGGAGATCGGTGGCAGGAGGATTACAAGGTCACTGTCAATTATGAATTGCATTTGAGGCCAGGATGGGTCTCATGAGGCATGTGGGGGTATTTACAAGCCACATGGAACATTCTAGAACAGAGCCTTCCCTCATGCCCTTTTTTTTTTTTTTTTTTTTTTTTTTTGCTTTGTTTTTTTGAGACAGGGTTTTTCTGTGTAGCCTTGACTGTCCTGGACTTGCTTTGTAGAACAGGCTAGCCTCGAACTCACAGCAATCTACCTGCCTCTGCCTCCCAAGTGCTGGGATTAAAGGCGTGTGCCACCACCGCCTGGCCCCTTGTGCCCTCTGAAGGGTCCTTACTGACACACTGATTGTGGACTTTGGGCCTCCAGAGTTGAGTTAAATTTCTGCTGTGTAAGCGGGTCAGTCTGTGGCATGCTGTTACTAACAACCAACACTGTCCCCAGGTCCCTTGAAGTTTCCTAGGCCATGACTCTTCTTGGCTATCCCTGCCATGCCTTGGTGGCTTCCTCCCAACCACAGGGCAGTTCCTTTTACCCCTTTCTCAGGGAGTAAATGACATGTGTGGGAAGTCCCTGGCACAATGCCCCACATGTAGTCACGCCTTTCTATGCTAACCACTGTGACTGGAGTGTCCTTAGCATTCCCAGAGCTTGGGTACCACTGGTAGCTACCCCATACTCTGTTGAAACAAGAGGCGTGGCTTTGAGCCCAGGCTCTCCTGATCCTGCCTTTGTTACTGAGGACTCCTTCCTACCTCAGCAGCTTTTAAAATCTAAATGTGCCCATTTGGCACTTGCTAGAGCAGAACTCTTTAATGGAAGCTCATTTTGGCCACAGAGTCAGCAGGTTTAGAAAATTCACAATGGGAAGTTGTTTCTCTGTGAACCCATGTTGACTTGGCTTTCCAGGGTAAGTCAGAACTGCAGACCTCTGGGATTAAAGCCTGGATCGGCTATTAGCCTAGTGTGGGCTCCTGTTGATGGTAGAGTATTGATGAGGCCTGACTCCTGCGGTTTATAATTTCAAGAGTTAATAATTTCAGACAGTAAGTTGTGGCCTCCCCCACAGTTTCTGTTCTTTTCCTTTTCTTCTTTTGGTTTTTTGAGACATGGTTTCTCTGTGTAGCCTTGGCTGTGCTAGACTCACTTTGTAGACCAGGCTGGTCTCGAACTCACAGTGATCTGCCTGCCTCTGCCTTCTGAATGCTGGAATTAAAGGTGTGAGCCACCATGCCCTGCTTATTTTTTAAAGTTTTTTTTCTTTTCTTTCTTTCTTTTTTTTTTTTTTGAGACAGGGTTTCTCTGTGTATAATCTTGGTTGTCCTGGAATCACTCTGTAGACCAGGCTGACCTTGAACTCACAGAGATCCACCTGCCTCTGCCTCCCGAGTGTTGGGATCAAATGGCCTACGCCCCCACCGCTTCTTATCTAGCTTCTAAGAGTCCTCCTCTGAGTCTGGGGTCTCTGGAGGCCATACCTCTTGTATCTCTGCTGCAGTCCTAGGTCCCCGCCTGGGTCTGACTTCCCATCCCTAGGAATGCTGTCAGAATGCATTCTGTGAATGAGGCCACAGGTGAGACCTGGGTCTTCTCTAGGCGGTGACACAGGATTGAATGAGAGTGTCCAAGGTTGTCTCTCAGCTATTTTGAGTTTGTCTTGAGCCAGGCATCTTGACTTTGTAGGATGTTCTAGATGGATTTTGCTTTTGAGGCCCAGTAGAGAGCTGAGTGGGTATTGTGAGACTCAGTCAGCCCCAGTGTGACCTTGGGGTCTGCTGAACAAATTAAATGCCAGTGTTTGTGTGGTTAACTTTCTGGTGAATGCCCAGAGACTTCTGAGAACAAGGGAGAGACGGGCCCAGGAGTCAATTGAGGGTTTTAGGGCCCCAGGAAGGGAGGAGAAGCAGCAATCTGGAGAAAACAACTCCCCACAAGGTCAGTACACTCCTCTGAATGGATCACTCTAAGCTGCCTCTTATCCTGACTCTTGGCCAGGAGCCCAGAAGGGAGGGGCCTTCGCTCATTCTCTCCCAGTTTAAGATGAATGCTTTTTTCCTAAAGCAAGTAACTTCAAAGCTGTGGGTGCTGGGTTCCAGTCCCTCCTAGTTTGCAGATTACCCCTGATGCACTGGACCAGCCAGGGGCTCTTCCCCCAGCCCCAGAGCCTGCTTTCCCAGCATCTATGGTGGAGTTTCTTGCAGACATCTCCTGGCTCTTTCAGTGGAAAGTGGAGCACAGAGAAGGAGGCTCTGAACAATGTGCTTCTTGCTTCCTTCTCCCAGAGACTGCCGCCGCCGCCGCTGCTGCCGCACCACTCCCCTGTTTACACGGTGTGTGTTCCAGCTACACCAAGTGACCAGGAGTCCCACAGATGTGGCCCTGACTTTGCACATGCTGTTCTCTGGGCTTGGAACACTGGTTTGGCACCTTCTCAGCTGGGTTAATTGGTGCATCTTTTCACCCTCAGCCTGGGCTTATCATTACTAGGAAGTTGTCTTTACCACCCTCTTTGTTCCCACCTGGCCCTTTCCTGTGCCTCCTGGACTAGGCCAGACCAGCAGCTACCACACTGAATATTCTGTGCTTACTGCTCCTTTGTTCCAAATCTTGACTATGGAAGAGACACATTTGAGTCTGACAGCTATTGAGCACCAGGATAAAGGAGACTGTAGTTTTATTTATGTGGTGTTCATCTATGCATGAATGTTCGTGTGTGTGCACATGCATATATAGGTCCAGAAGTGACACTGGACATCTTTCCTTACTCATTGAGGCAGTGTCTCTAGGCTGAAGCCAGAGCTTGCTGATCTTGCTAGCCATCCTGCCTCAGGGACCCATCTGTTGAGTGTGGAATTACAAGCAGGTGTTTGCATGCCTACCTGGCATTTATATACATATAAGTTCTGGGGATCAGCTCTTTAGACTTGGGTGGCAAGGGCTTTATCCTGTGAGCCACCTTTATTTATTTTCAAGCAGGGTGTCATGTTGTCCAGGCTATCACCAAACCTTGCTATGTAGCTGAGGATGGGCATGTACTTAAAAAAAAAAACAACCTTCAGATGTCTGAGTGTATGTCTGCAGAAGCCAGAAGAGGGCACCAGATCCCCTGGGACTGGAGTTACAGTGACCTGCCATGTGGGTGCTGTGGATTGAGCCTGGATCCCCCAGAAGAGGTACCAGTGCTCTTAACCACCCAGAGTCGTTTCTCTACTCTGGACCCTGACTTTCTGATCTTCTTATTTCTATGTCCTTACTGCCATGACTGCATATGTGCATCACCACATTTGCTGTATTTGATACTGGGGAGGATGGAGTCCAGGGCTTCAAATATCCTAGACAAGCATTCTCCTGAGCCATAGCCCTGGCCAGGAACCTGTATTTTTGTTTGGTTGTCTTTTGGTTTTGTTTGCTCTATACATAGCCCTGGCCTGGAACTCACTATGTAACCCAGGCTGGTCTCAATCTCAGAGATATGCCTGCCTCTGTTTCTCAAGTGCTGGAATTAAAGGTGTATGATGCCACCAGGCCTGGCTTGGAGCCTGTATTTTTATTTGGCTTGATTATGAGGTAGGGCCAGGCCTGGGAACTTCAGATTTTCATGGTGCTGTGTTGTAAGCCAAGGCGTTGCACATGCTGGGTGAGCACTCTGCCAGAGTGGCTGCCCCAGCCCTGCTTTTTATTTCTGCCTCCTGCATGCTGCCAATGCCCCAATGCTTTTCTTTCACTTCCCTCTCTCTCTAGCCTAGGACTGCAATTTGCTTACACCCTTGCCCTTACCATGCAAAACCTCCACCACCAGCTATTTCTTGTTTTCTTTCCCATTGCCAGACTGTGGGAACTCTTATGTACTTCCCCTCAGGACTGTGCCGGGCAGTGCTACTGCAGTCCTTCCCCCACAGACCTCACATCTGCCTGCCTCTTCCTTTAGGCAGAAGACTAGCTTCTTTTCATCTGAGAACAGGAGCCATCAGATGGATCAGATGGGACCTCCCTCAACTTCTGTCACCTCACCTATGCAGTCACCCACATCAGCAGTATCCTTTCCCCAACCAGTTGCCAGTTTCTCAGCCTCCAGACCCCCCTTTCCTTTCCCTTTGACTAGGTCTGTCTATGTGCCAACTCTTCTGAAGGACTTTATGGACTACGCTTTGCCTCATCCTCCCCTCTCCCAGCTGTCACTGCCTCCCTGACCTCTGATGTGGCTGAACAGAAGATCAGCAGCTGATGCCTTCATCCCTAAGCTCACGTGTATGGCTGCCCTAGCTTCTGTTGTCTCGGCCTCTGGCTTTGTGGTACCACCTTCCTGCTTCTCCTGCCATCTCTTTGGTAACTGCCTGCAGGTCCCTTTCCTGGCACCACCCCCACTCTGCCTACACATGTTGGCAGATCCTGGGGTAATCTTGTGGTGATAATTCTCTGCTCACTTCATGGACTCTCCCTCTGGACAGTTTCACTTGTACTGTGCCAGTGTTGTTCCGTGGTGCTGGGGATGGAAGCCAGACCCTCACGTATACCAGGCAGAAATGTTGCCGCTGAGTTTACTTCTCATCGTCCTTTGGCTTAACAACCCTAGGCTGCTCAATTTGGAGTCCTGTTCCCCCAAACTCTAGACTTCCTTAGCCTGCTCCTGTCTGAGCCCTTATCACAGTGAGTAGTACTACCTGACACGAGAAATTTGGATGTCTGCCCTAAGTCTGGAAATTCCACCAACTACTGAGTCCTTTACAGGGTATTCTTGAGTAGATCCCAGATGCTCCCCCCCCCCCCAGTCTTTGTGTCTTCAGGCTGTTGCCATTTCTGATTTCCAGAACTTCTCAGTTTTCTACCATGCCCAACTCAGTTCACTTCAAAACTTGGCATTTCCCTTTCTCAGCCCTCAGTGGCTCCCATGGTCTCAGGGGGTCAAAGTTCACATTGCTTAAAGAACTCATGGATCCTAGCCTCACTGCTTGCCTACAGGCACTGAACCATCCACGGCAAGTCACCTGCAATCCAGAGCATGGAGCCCTGCTCACTCCAGGGGCTCTGCACACATTTAATTCCCTCCCATAGAAAGTCCTTTTTCTTCCTTGCCTGCCATTTTTATTTTTTTGAGAAACGGTTTGTGTAGTCTTGGCTGTTCTACACTTGCTTTGTAGACCAGGCTGGTCTTGAACTCACAGAGATCCACCTGGGTGCTGGGATTAAAAGTGTGCGCCACCATGCCTGGCTTTCCACCTGTGTTCTGTTCAGGTCTTGGTTTAATCACACTCCTTCTGGAAAGCATTCTCAGACCTGTGACCCAGCTGATTTCCTCCCAGCTGTGATATTTTATAGCACCCCAAACTTTCTAATTAAGTTCCTTTGTTGTGTTTCCATAAACTCCAGGGGCTGATGACTGTGTCCTGCTCTGCACCATGGCCTATTATCCAACAGACCTACACAGACAGAGTTAGCACTCAGTGTGTGTTGAGGCTCTCCCCTCCTCCCCTTCTGGAAGTGATAACCAGCATGCTGCTTCATTATCTGCTCTGGACAGCGCGTTATAACAGTGACACAATGCTGGCTTGGGAAAACAACTTCTAGGGAGACTGGACAGACTGGAAAACTAATGTGTGAAGCAGGGGCTGGCTTGTGGATGCTGACACTTGGCACTGCCACCATGCCATTTGCACGTGGGCAGGAAGCCACCAGCATTACTGGCCTCAGCTCATTGCAGGGATGGCATCATCTGTTGCATGATTCAAAGTTCCTATTTGTTCTGTAGTTTATGCCCATCAGTGGAGCACATGACAGAAGGGGCTCTGGGCTAAGTCTAGGGTGGTCTTGCCTCTGCCCCTTAAGTTTCTGAACTACTTCATACAGTATTCCACTGTGAATTTTACATTGGAAACTGCTAGTAGTTTTTAGACTAAAGAAATGCTTCAGGATATAACTTAGTCAAGGTGAAGCCCTGAGCTCAATCCTGTTAAGGTTTGACTATAAAAAGGCAAGTGTTTGAACACATGGTCCCTGGCTGGAGTGCTGTTCTGGAAGGCTGGAGAACCTTTTGGATATGAGGCCTGGCTGGCAGATTTAAGGCTGTAGGAGCAGGCTGAGAGCAGGATAGGCTCACCTGGCTCCCAGTTTGCTCTGCTTTCTGGTTGGAGCTATGTAGCTGGCAGTGTTATATACTCCTAAGGCCATAGACCAGGTCTAGCCCTTGCCTTCCCTGCCACTATATCCCCTAAACTGTACCAGGAGCCAAAACAAACCTCTCCTGACTTAAGTGAATTCTGCCAGGTATTTGGTCACAGGATCAATAAAAGTAACATACAAATTCCAGCAACTGAAAGCAAAAAAGACCTATTAAATGCAGTTATTTATTTAGTTAGTTCCGCAGTGTCCGGCATGGTATCCAGGGCTGTGTGCATGTTAAGTGCTCTACCGCTGAGCGATATCCCCAGCTAGCCCTGTTGTCTTTTCCAATGTAGCATGCAGTGTTTCAGGCACTGAAGGCTCAGCAGTCACAGCAGGTTGCATCTTACTGTCCTGTAAGTCAGGCAAACATCTCTTCTAGCTTTAAGACCCTCGACCCCGCCTTAACCAGATGCTAATAAAGGGATGCACAGAAAACCAGTGTGCAAAGCAGCAGGCTGTCTCCCCCCAGCAGCCATCTCCTTCCCAGATTTCACTTTGGGACAACAGGAAAAATAAATCTGGTGTTACTTATGCTCTGCCTGCAGTCCAAGATTTAACAAGTTTCCTTACTTTTGTGACGCTTGAGGCAATTATAAAGAGGCCTGTTGAGATATACAGGCAAAATTAGGTGCTTTGGCAAAAGGAGGGAGGCAGGTGGCCTCTGCCTGAGCCTGGTGTCTCTAAGGTGTGCCTGGAACGGGGCTTTGTCTTCTCTCAGCATGATGGCTCTCTCCTGCTCTATCTCCTTCCTTTACAGAGGTGAAGACTCTCAGCCTTAAGGTCCAAGATTTCTACAACCCTTGCACTTGACTGGGAACAGGGGACTCCGGGGCTTCCAACCACGTGGAAGAAGCCACAGCTGCAGACACAAAGAAAAGCTCCTTGTGCCAGAGAGCTGGTGTACAGTCCAGGGCACTGACACACTGTATGAGCATCAGGTATGTGGTAGCAGTGACAAATAACACTCTCAGGCAAACCTTGCGAGATATGCCCGTCACCTCAACACCCGGGCAGGAGGAGAAGGGCCATGGAGGGGTTCAAAGCCATCTTCAGCTGCATAGTAAATTCAAGGCCAGCCTTGGCTACATGAAATCCCGTGCCAAAACCAGAAGGGTGTGGGTGTGTGCAAGACTCCTCTGGGCCCACATACAAAGCTAGGAACTATACAGTGTGTCTATAATCCCTGTGCAAGGCAAAGCAGACAGATCCTGTCTCAAAAAGAAAGGTGAAGAGTGTCTGTGATGACACCTGATACCAACCAGCCTGTGGCCTTCACATGCACACACACATGCACATGCATGTGTATACACATACAGCACACACAATACACTAAAATGTACCAGGGGAAACTCTAGCTGTGCGGCTTGCCCTGGGCCTCGCGCCTCTCCCATGCTGTGTGTGGGGTATTATATATGCTAGAGAAAGGGGAAAGTATGCTAGTGACCATGTAAGTGTACAGATGAAAGGAGTCAGATGGCCCATTTTCTTGTCCAAAGCATGGCAGAAGTGTGGGTGAGAGATGATGGCCAAAGGAAAGGTGCAGAGCTGAGGCACGCTTTCAGGGAGTAGCCAGAGTCCTGCTGGCAGGGCTTGTGATGCAGCTGTGATTCATGCAAACCATTCGTAGATGAAACCTGTGGTTCGGCTCCAGGTCTCTTTAATCTCTCTGTTTCACCTCCCAAGTGCTGGGATTACAGGTGTGTGCTGCCAAGCCTGGCTTCTCTTTAATGTCCAAGGTCATATTAAGAAATGCTCAACTTGGGCTGGAGAGATGGCTAGGTGATTAAGAGCACTGGCTGCTCTTCCAAAGGTCCTGAGTTCAACTTCTAGCACCCATATGGTAGCTCACAGCCATCTGCAATGGAATCTGATTCTCTCTTCTGGTGTGCATGAAAACAGAGCACTCATATACACTAAATAAGTCTTTTTATTTTATTTTTTCCTCTAGATGGGGTTTCTCTTTGTAGCCTTGGTTGTCCTGGACTCACTTTGTAGACCAGGCTGGCCTCGAACTCACAGAGATCTGCCTGCCTCTGCTTCCTAAAGAAATAAATCAGTGGGCCCAGGGGTCCCCTCTCAAACTATGGCTCCTGCCAAGGACAATACAAGCCATAAACGTCAAACCCCTACCCAGATCTAGCCAATGGACAGGACATTCTCCACAGTTGAGTGGAGAGTGGGGTCTTTCACACGTACTCTGGTGCCTCATATTTGACCACGTCCCCTGGATGGGGAGACCTGGTGACACTCAAAGGTAGGATAGCAGGCTACCAAGAAGAGACTTGATACCCTATGAGCATATACAGGGGGAGGAAGTCCCCCTCAGTCACAGTCATAGGGGAGGGGAGTAAGGGGAAAATGGGAGGGAGGGAAGAATGGGAGGATACAAGATATGGGATAACCATTGAGATGTAATAAGAATAAATTAATAAAATTAAAAAAGAAATAAATCAGGAAAAAAGGGGGGGGGGAGAAATGCCCAATTTAAATAAGTATATACAGCCAGGTACGGTGGAGCACACCTATAATCCCAGCACTCGGGAGGCAGAGGCAGGCGGATTTCTGTGAGTTCCAGGCCAGCCTGGTCTACAAAGTGAATCTAGGACAGCCAGGGCTACACAGAGAAACCCTGTCTCAAAAAACCAAAAGCAAACAATCTACTCAGAAGGTAAAGGGAGTTAAGTGTCAGTGCTGCTGCAGTTTCAAATATGAAGTGAGGGCGACAGCTTCTGACCCAAGGGCCTACTGCACTTACTGCACTCGGACACGCAATTCTTCTGTGGGGAAGCAGCCCAGTGACAGCGGCTGGGCAGTACAGCTGGGAAGAGTGCTCTCACAGTGGCTGAGCAGTATAATATGGAGAAGGTGGGTCTGGTGGGCTGGTACTTCTTAAGCTCTGGTTTGCTTCAGGCAAGAACAGTGGGCCCCCTAACCTATCAGTTTTCATCCACTGCAACTTACCAGGCTGTCTTCTGCCTGATCTATGTGACCCCCAGCAGCAGTCTATCTCCACAGGGCTCAAACTTTACCAAGTGAGTGAGATCAATTCCTCCCTGTCAGGGAGTGTGTGGTAAGTATTTTGAACTCCTGAGATTAAGGCCAGTTGCTACTAGGATTAAATTTATTTATAATTAAGCAACTCTAAGCAGATCAGGGGTAAGTTATTAATTAACAAAAAGAAAGATAAATACTGGATAGGGCAAATTTGTATGTAACATAATACGTAATCCTCCTAATTGTGCAGCATGAGGTCCCATGACAAGGCCTTTTGTCTTCCAGGTTTTTCTCTATCATTGTGTAAACACCTAGTGAAGAGAAGGAGGGTAATCCTAACACTTAGTGGGATGAGGCAGGAGGACTACTATGAGTTTAAGGCCAGCCTAGCTACAGAGAGGGCTAATACTTCAAACAAATGAACTAATCAACAAGCAACCCACGTTCTCACCTACTGAGGCCGCAGTGAGGGGGACACTTCTGTAAAGCACACTGCTCAGAAGTAAAGCAAATCTACTGTTTACTGAGGAGACATGACTTTAGAGTCTAATGAAAAACTAACCTGACCTCTTTTTTCTGGTCCAAATCCCCCAGACTTTGAAAGGATAAGCACACCAATCTGGAACTCTTGTAAGGATTTATTTGCTACAGAATTGCTTTCATAGTCCCAGTGAGCTGGACTAAGGACTTTTGGGTCTGAAAGGATTTAGGTCACTTTACTTTTTTTTTCAAGTGCTGCAACATTCAAAAAGCAAATTTGGGGGGCAGGAATGGGGTGGCGTAGCACCACTTGGCATGTCATAAGAGTGACAAAAATAATCTATAATATTAGATGTCTAAGAATAGAGGGAGAAAGAACACTTTAAAATTCTCCTATCTGGATAGACCCTGAGCTGAAATCACATTCATTGTGAAGAAAATGTTTGGGCTGAAACCACAGATGCTAACTTTGATTGGACTGGACTGGTGAGAGCTTCCAGATACTCCATGAATGGCAGGATATACGCCATTCAGTCGGTTGACACTGGCATGTGTCCACTTGGCTTGTGAGAATAAGCCTCTCTTAAATCCCAACCCATCTGGTTCCCTGAAAGGGCTGTCTTAATCTGATCCCCAATACTTGTTATTTATTTGTTTGTTTTTTGAGACAGTCTCTCTAAATAGACCTGGCTGTCCTGGAACTCTATGTAGACCAAGTTGGCCTTGAACTCAAGCAGATTCCTCCTGCCCCTGTTTCCCAAGTGCTGCCCAATATTTTTAAGAACAGAAATGTGACAAACATCGCAGCACCACTTCACATGAGATTTGTTGCCTATTATTAGAAACAGAGAGACCAAGTATGGCTGTGAATTCAGACATGCAGCTCATGGTACAGCTCTCAATATCTGGGGGCTGTGCCCCAGGGGCGACTGTGCAGGCAACATCAACCTGAAGATGGTGTGAACCCCAGCAGCTGCTCAATGGGTTTAAACCGCCACTCGTCGGCCTCCAGCTCTTCCACCAAACCAGCCAGTTTTTCCATCCGAGCAACTTGCTGATCTGTAAGGAGTCAAGAAGTGACAGAGCACAGCAGGGCATTTCTCACGAGACTGTCACCAATCACCAACATGACAACTGGTCTAGGCTTAATCTGCAGACGGACTTTTCACTTGTGATTTAGTAATGGGGTCTTCCAAATGAAGGAGAAGAGAATTTAGTAAGAAATTTTAGGGCAACTCACTTTCAAGTGCCTCTCTTGCTATAGGGAGCTACTTTGCTACAGCAATAAAACCCTGCTTGCCTTGGCGGGGGGCGGGGGGTGGTGTGGTGTGTGTGTGTGTGTGTGTGTGTGTGTGTGTGTGTGTAGCTTAATACAGATTTAAAGCATAGGGATTTATAAAAATAGAGACCCTTAGGAAAAGGCGAGTACATACCCAGGAGTGGGTTTGGCTTCTCAAGAGTCACCTGTATTTCAATTCCTAGCACCCTTGTCAGGGGCTCACAACCATTTATGTAACTCCAGCTCCAGGAAGATCTGATACCGCCAGCCTCTTGAGGTACCTGCTCTCACTTGCACAAATCCATACACGACGGCACACACAAAAAGAAGAGAGCGAGAGAAAGACAGAAAGAAAGACAGACAGACAATCAGAGATACACGCATTCAGAGACAGAGGGGAAGGGGAGAGAGAGACACAGACAGACAGACACACACACACAGATGGGGGAGAAAGAAAGGAGGAAGGATGGAGGAGAGAGAAAATTAAAGAAATAAGGTGTGGTAGCTCAAGCCTAGCACTGGGGAAGTGGAGGCAGGAAGACTATTCAGAGTTCCAGGCCAGCCCCAGCTATTTAGTGAGTTTCAGAATGAGAGACTAATAAGGGGAAAGCACAGTTATTAGACTGGGGATGAGCCCCCCCCCCACGGTGGAGCACATGGCTAGCATGTGCATGTGCCATGCCCCTTGTTGGAGCCCTAGCACTGTAAAAAGTCAAAGGACAATTGGCATCCTCTCACGTGCTGGAGTCTAACAGCTGGAGCTGACCTAGTGGCTCGAGGCTATAATGCCGGCCCTCATGAGCCTGAGGCAGAAGGCAGTCATTATGAGGCCATCTGAAAACATAAACAGGCCTTTGCCCTCCATGCCACAGGGACTCTGCTCAGAAGCTTCTATGGTTTCTTCCAGGAGGAATGGTCAGGAGGGGAAATGGCTTCTGGATGCACAATGGAGACGTGGTAAAGTGTACACATCACTGGGGGCTCAGAGTAGACGACAGAGCTGAAGATGCTACAGACACAGAGGAAGGTGCCGCATGAAGGGATGCAGCAAGAGGTCACAGGACAGGTAAAGGCAGCGGAGGAATAGGAAGCAGCAATTCACTCCCCCAGAGAACTGAACCCGGAGCTTCAACTTCAAACCTCCAATGGGATTTTCAAGCCAAATAAGCTCTCAGGATGTTCTTCAACAGGAAGTTCACTTAACTAATGGGGCTTTTACCACAGCAGTGACCTTTCACAACGCGCGCCCCTTTGCTGCCTACACATGTACAGGACAGCAGCCCATGGACTTACCGTGCTTCACCTGTTTAAGTGTGGATGCCACTTGATAGCTGAACACCGACTCGCAGAGGAATCTCTCAGAGCCATCTACGAGGGAAAGGACACAGGCATTAGCTTTCACGGCCTCTGGGGAAGCAGGAGAGGCTGTCCACTCTTTCCCTGCTCTACATTTGAGGTCTAAGGCATTTCTGGCATGAACAAAGGGGGTCCTTTAGAACACTGCTCGGTAGAAGCTACCTCTTCTATACCTGGAATATTAAAATAGTCCTACTTGTTTGAGAGTTCAAAAATAGTGTCACAAAAACAAAAACAAGAAGTCTACGCCTGAGATCCTGGTCACTGCTGCCCGTCTCCTGACCTGTTCTTTTCTGTACAGTAGGCAAACAAGGCCACTGGCACACCCAGCTACGCGGTACTTGTGTCACTTACTATGACAGAACTCCAATCACTTTCATTCTAAAAGACAGAGCCAAGGGAAAAACAGCTGTTGACTTTTAGTATATCAAATTACATCATCATGACCGTCACGAAAGCCTGCTGGGAAACTTCATTCTGTAAACACAAATTGCAGCTTTGGTTTTCCAACTGAGCCAAGCACTGCAATTTGAATGTCGATAAGGGAATGGTGCAAGCTCAACCGAGCATGGAGCTGGTGCCAACAACTGCCAACGAGATGGTGGCTGGCTCAGTTACAGCGCTCATCAGTGCAAAGGCTGATCCTGTAAAACACATCCAGCAGGGCTGGAGAGATGGCTCAGAGGTTAAGAGCACTGGCTGTTCTTCCAAAGGTCCTGAGTTCAGTTCCCAGCAATCACATGGTGGCTCACAACTATCTATAATGAAATGTGGTGCCCTCTTCTGGCCTGCTGGCTCACATGCAGGCAGAGCAGAATACTGTATAAATAATAAATAAATCTTAAAAAAAAAAAAAAAAAAATATATATATATATATGGTAGCAACTCCCCCTCCCCCAGGGCAAGTCTCAAACAAATGGAAAGAGAGGACACAGCAGTCTGAAGGGACACAGCTGTCTCTCTCAAGGTAGGAGTTCACATCAGCTCTGCTGGGTGTCAGTGCTCATTCATGAGTCATGGACTAGTCCCGGGTATTAAGTGACAGGGGGATATTCACACTCTGGCTGCACGCTGAGTTTACACAGCAAACCTTGCTTTACAACTCTCGATAATCAAAGGCAAAGCAGAAATACTCACGCTGAGTGGTGTGACTACACAACCAAAAGGACTTCCTGCCAGTACTATCTTCCAGTCAATGCCAGAGAGACAGAGACAGAAAGGGAGATGTGGGGTGGGGGCAGGGTGATATATGTCACTCTTAGGATGAGAAGTCTGTAAGTTCAAGTCTTTTTCCACCCCTGGCTTTCCATCTTTCTTTCTTGTAGTCATGCCTAGAGCACAGCCATGCCAAGTGTACCTCTTGCTTCTGACTGTGTAAAGAGTTAGACAAGCTGATGACATCATGAAGTGTCTCTAGATAAGAGCAGAGAGCAGTCCTCCAAGGCCAACACTTGACACCAATGATGCAATTTATTATGTTCTTGCATGAAAACAACACAGTGGCATCCTTCTTGTTTTTATGTTTGTTCTGGTTTTTCGAGACAGGGTCTCTCTGTGTTAGCCTTGGCTGTCCTGGACTCTGTTTGTAGGCCTCGAACTCACAGAGATCCACCTGCCTCTGCCTCCCAAGTGCTGGGATTAAAGGTGTGTGCCCCCAAGCCTGGCAGTAGTGGCATCCTTCTCAAAGAGTCAACTACAACTCAGGGTTTACTTTACAAAGAGCGAAACAGAGAAGTTGAGTGGGCCTGCCAGGTGGTTTGATTCTGAATTGTAGGAAGTGGGGGTGACAGGCTGTAAGGATCAAATGATGTGTGAGGAGGATCCTGGGAGTGTTGCCTCCCATCATCATTTAATCACTAGGATGCAGTGCTAAAGTTATCACACTGGTAATGAGTTCCAAAGAAACACAGAAGCTCACCTTTCAAAAAGGTGCCTGGGTACCACTCTCCCACACTTCGGCCTAAGAATGCCTTCCTGCTGTCATGCAGCTTTGCATTAACTACATTAAACCACATCCTATCAGAGATACCATCTACCAATCTAAAGGCTGGGATTTCTCTACAGAGGACCCAGCCCGAGGTGATGTGTTTGTAATCAACACACCAGTCAGCAGTGTATCAGCTTTCCTCTTAAGGGACAAGCAAAGATTATATGTGGCAAAAAAAGTTCAGGAAATGGCCCAAATCTAACTCTATCACCAATTGCATTAAATTCAATGCTAAGAAAATTCATTGAAGAGGTATTACTACACAGTAGGAAGCGAGACAATCTCAGGTGATTTATAAATCAGTGGCCTGTGAGGTCCCTAAAATACAGCCACTTCTGGGCTGGAAGGCAGCCTCTAATTTGCTCACTAATAACTGGGTGAGAACAATCTTAGCCAAGGGCAGGAGACTGTTGAAGCTTGCTGCATGTTACTCTTAGCAGACAGCAGATGTACCCAGAAGTTCGCTTGAGAGGTTAAGTACAGGTTGCATGGATTTATAACTGAGGTTTAGGAGTAGGCAACATCAAGTCGAACCTGTTAGGATTATGACCCAACCTTGACTCCTAAGTGCTTTTGTGCTGTACTCTCAAAGGCAGCCTTCAGAAAGGCTCGCTCTTTGCTCAGGCTGGCACAGACGTTTCTATGTAGCCCAGGCTATCATCCAATTCACAGTAATTCTCCTACCTCAGCCTCCTCAGTGTTGGGGTTACTTGAATCTATTAATATGATTTGTCTATTTGGTTTTTAGTTTGGTTTTTTGAGACAGGGCTTCTTTGTGTAGCCCTGGCTGTTCTGGAACTCACTCTGTAGACCAGGCTGGCCTCAAACTCACAGAGATCCACCTGCCTCTGAGCGCACCACCATGGCCTGGTTTAACATGATTTGTTTCTGTTTTCCTCTTCCATTACACTAATGAAAGAAAAATGGGGATGCACCTGAGCTGGCACCGTTGGGTTTGATCCCCTACATGGAATAAACCAGATATAGTAGTATATGTCTGTAACCTCAGCACTTGGGAGGTAGGAGGAAGAGGAAGAGGAGGAGGAGGAGGAGGAGGAGGAGGAGGAGGAGGAAGAGTTCAAGAGGTCAGCCTAGACTACATGAGACTCAAAAACAACAACAACAAAAACCCAAAACAACAACAATGAATAAGAAAATGCTTTGAAACCATGCATGGTGGCACATGCCTGAAATCCCAGCACTCAGGAGGCAGAGGCAGAGCCAAAATAAATAAATAAATAAATGAAAGAAAGAAAAATAAAAATGCTTTGATGTACGCACATTAATGTACAACAGTATCACCTAGAAATCTGATATTCTTGTAAACTCACATTTAGGAGTGCTACAAGTCCTGTGTAAATACCATGTCATTCACAGTTCGGCATCCATGAAGATGAGGCATGGGTGTGGCCTACAGAGGTGGTGTGGGAAGGGAGAGGAAGCAGAGCCAAACCCCAGCAGATACTGAGCGGTAATGGTGGTCTTTTCATTTTCGCTAATCTGATGTTTGTTTGTTTATGTATGGGTACTCATGGGGAGGTCAGAGGACAACTTTTGGGAGTCAGTCCTCTTGTTCCATCATGAGACCCAGGGATCAAACTCAGGTGGCCAGGCTTGGTGACTAGCACCTTTTACCACCTGAGCCACCTCACTGGCGGCCCCTTTTCCATATTCTTGATATTAAATAGTATGTCAGACACTTGACTTGGCAAGGTCTGTCTTTAAGTGTAAGCAGGTTTTAAGATTCCTAGGGAGACTCTGGGACAAAGGAGGGCCACTACTTGTGCACCGTGAACTAAAACATGCTAAGTCCATGCTCCATTAGAGTCCAATCAATTCCTCAATGAGGTAATGAAAACAGCCAGATATAACCCTGCCAGAATATCAGCTTAAGACTAACGCAGAGGACATTTTCTTAATCAGCATTAAGCACTTACTCTCTTCTGCTCTATAGACCTCAGTAAGCAACTTAAGTGTCTTCAACTTGTCATTTGCTTTGTGGCAAACTCCCTTAACCACATTTCTGCTGCAGAGGCTAAAGTCATAATCTACTTTCAGTGCTATGTAGGGAGATAAAGCCTCTACTTCCAGTCAGACTTGGTGATGCCAACTTGAGTGGTAACACAAATGGAGACGACAAAAGGCAAGGGCAGAAGTACGCACGGCTGACTCATCACCTTCCACACCACAGTAGCCTACTGCTGCCCTAGCAATCAGAAGACTTACACGCTAGAGTCTGCCAGGCATGTGGCTGGGTCAGAGTACTTGCCTAGCACGTATGAGGTCATGGGCTCTATCCCTAACTCTACAAGAAAAAAGAATCAGAGTGTTTGGCACTATAAAAACTTTTTTTTTTTTTTTTTAAGTATTTGATATAAATGGATAATGAATAATGATCACCTTAAAAAGCCAGCACCCCAAATATAGTTTGTAACTTTCTCAGAGACATCTCCTAACTAACTTAAAATATATTCGTGCCAATAAGCAAGATTTAAAGCAAAAAAAGACCATTTTATAACTCAATACAAAAATGTTTGACACAGAGAATTTTGAGTCCTTGTTTTTAAAACATGAGAAGGCCCTGGACACTGGTCAAGGCCCTAGGACACCATCCTAGACTAATTCAGGATATCTAAGGTGGGCCCAGATATTGCATTTTATCTTTTGTTTTTCTTTTTTGAAAAGAAAAAGGGTGTCACTGTATAGCCCTAGTGGGCCTGGAATTCGCTGTGACGACAAAGCTGGCCTAAAATTCAGAGATCCATCGCCCAGAAAGACAGGTTCATTTTAAGTAAGTGTCTCACAGGAGTTTTATACTCTTACAATGAATTACCAGTCTAGCTGAACACGAATCTAATGCATTCCAGTCACCAGAGCCATTTCATGACTACTGCCTGTGACCTACTTCTAGCCAGCCAGTCTGCAAATGTGTGATAAGATAGTGGCTGCAAATCTCCAGTGCTATAAAAACCATGCAGTCACACAGCAGTATCCTGCAGTGGGCCGTCAGAGTCACCTTCACAGAGCTAAAGACATTAACTTTTATTTCCCCTTCACGCCTCTCTGGTGGGGTTAATCTATCTGTAGACACTCACTAAAAAAGAAAATACATCACACAGGTGCCAAAACAAGACAACCTGGAGCAGGAGGTCAGTAAGGTCCCTGGCGCCAGTGCCAACCCTGATCAGCTTCTCGAGGGCTTTGCCTTAATGAATTCCAGCCAGCTCTCTAGCCCTGGCTTCTTTACATTACACATGCACTGAAGGTCTGAAGCCAATTATTCAGCCAATGCAGCATGACATCACCTTCTAACATCTCTCCGGCTCCTTTGGGGTAGGTGAACAGAGCTTTCCGAGGTGGGGCAAGGTCTGAAACGCTGAAACCAGATCCGGTGACAGAACTTCCACTGACTCCACCAGCTGAAGATGAGGATGAGGAGGCAGCCATTCCCTCCAGTAGAATTCTTTCTTCACTAGAGGGAAAAACCAGCAATTAGCAAGTTTATAAAAGCCAGATCGAGAATATTTCATTCTAGCCCAGAAGGGATGGCGTTCCCTATCCTCTGTCCTTACCCAGGATTTTATAATGTCACTTAGGTTTTGAAGTAGAAATATGTTTAAGCTGGGCGAATGCCTGTAATCTCAGCACATAGGGAGGCAGAGGAAGGGTCTCTGTGAGTCCAAGGCCAGCCTGGAAAACCCTGTCTTAAAAAACAAAAAATTAGGCTGGGCATGGTGGTGCACGTCTTTGATCCCAGCACTTGGGAGGCAGAGGCAGGTGGATCTCTGTCAGTTTGAGGCCAGCCTGGTCTACAAAATGAGCCCAGGATAGCTAAGGCTACACAGAGAAACCCTGTCTCGAAAAAACAAAACAAAAAAACAAACAAAAAAACCCAACAACAACAAAAAGCAATTAATTAATAACAAATGTATGTTTAAGAAGAGCTTGAAAGTCAGTGTGGTGGCACACGCCTTTAATCCCAGCACTTGGGAGGCAGAAGCAGACAGATATCGGTGAGTTTGAGGCCAGCCTGGTCTACAGAGCAAGTCCAGAACAGCCAGGGCCACATAGAGAAACCCTGTGTCAAGGAAAAAAGAAAAAAGCTTCCCTACTTAAAGATTTCTATTTTCTCCATTAGCAAATTGTGCCATTTGGATTGATTGTGGGTAATTTATGAGTTATGAAGGGTGATATGGCAGTGCCAAGACAGAAATGTGACCAAGGATAAAATAATACTGCTCCACAGGACAGTTTGTCTTTGGTACATTCCTCACCAAGCCACACCAAGTTCACTTATCAAGTTTTCCAAGTAGGAGTCCAGAGTAACACTGTGTTCTGTTACCAAGGAAGGGAGATTGCTTAGGAAACATATACTGGTGCTTTCATTAAGAAATTGCTAACCTTTTCATCTGAATGCAATGCCTCAGTCTAACACTTGATGGCACCCAAAAGCTGGAACAAAATAATTCAGGAATCTATCTCAGAAACCGTGGCCCTTTGAACTGAGCATCTGTGGGCCTAATTCTCTGTCCTATCTGAAAACCCAGATCCCAGGACTGAACACATGATGTCTCATAAGCTTCATAACAAGAACATGGCCTCAGAAGCATATTAAGATTCTACAGTGCATGATTTTTAAATGGTGAGTACCATGTTTATGCCATCTAGAATGTTCTGCCACCATGGAAATGCTCTGATAGAGTAGCCATGTCTCATGTTGAGCTTACCAATGTAACTGAATAACTATGTATGTCCATTCTTAAATGCTAAACAAAATCTCAATATAACCGTGTGACTAGTGGTTTCCCACTGGATAACGATTCTAGTATTTACGTGGACAAATGACTCTATATGGGAGTAGTGGAATGTATTGGTATGTTCCAGTTACACAGGAGGCTAAAGCAGGGGATTGACTACATAGTCAAAAGCCTGTTTCAGTAACAATAGAAAATGGGTAATTTTTACATTACATAAATTTTAGCATTAAAAAAAAATCTATTTATTTATCTATTTTTAGGGAAGGTCTTAATGTGCTAGCCTGGAGCTCACTATATAGCTTGGCCTGGCCTTAATAAAACTCATGGCAACCCCACTGTGCCAGCCTCTGAAGTGCTGGGATTACAGCCATGTGCCAGGGCTAGGGATCCTGTTCAGTTAGCAGTTAGCAGTGCTTGCATAGTATGCAGGGAGCTCTGGGCTTAGTTCCTAGCACCACACAGATGAAGTATGGTGGCACGGAAGTAAAATCCAGCACCTGGACGGCAGAGGTGGGAGAATCAGAAGCTCACGGTCATCTTTGGTAGTACAGCATGCTCTGGGATACATGGGATCCCTCAAAAAGCCAAAACCAACAACAAAGACAGCACTCCTCTCTTGAAGTCAGAGAGAATTTTGATTATCGGCTTTACTCATGCTTCCCCTTAGTTCTGGCATACTTGTTAGAAAAACTTGAGGGCTCAGTGATTGGAGCACAAGCTTCAAGCATTTTATGCTCTAGTTCCTAAATGCTTAAAGAGTTGAAACATTTTTTTTTTTTTAACAGAAAAATACTAGAGAACGCTATGCTACTCTAAATCCTTTATGTCCAGAAGATCCAGTGTCCTCTTGAGGAAAATGATATACGATGTCTGAGATGGTGGCTGCTGTCTCCTAACTATGTGGTGGTGACACGTGGTTGCCAGAGAAGCAGAGCCTGGTTTCTAGTTCCACCATAGGCTGCACTAATGAACACCAGAGCCAGAGCCAACAGGGCATAGAAGGAAATAGTAAGCCTCTTGCTATTAGACTATTATCCTGCTATAAATGCAAACTCATTAATGATCTTTTTACCTTTTCTTTTTCTTTTTTTTGAAACAGGGTCTCACTGTGTAGCTCTGGCCGTCCCTGAACTTGCTGTGTAGTCCACGCTGCCTCAAACTCATCGAGTTCCACCTGTCTCATAGTGCTGGCATCAAAGGCGTGGCCACCATGCCCAGCTCATTGATAATGCTCTTTTTTTTTTTTTTTAAAGATTTTATTTATTATGTATACATTGTTTGAAAGCCAGAAGAGGGCATTAGATCACATTATAGATGGTTGTGAGCCACCATGTGGTTGCTGGGACTTGAACTCAGGACCTTTGGAAGAGCAGCCAGTGCTCTTAACCTCTGAGCCATCTCTCCAGCCCCTTGATAATGCTCTTATGTTACTTTGAGAATTGTACTTGTACCCATCAGGGAAAGCAACTTTTCACGTGGAATTTATAACTGTTCCTTTGTGCCATGACGGCTCGAAATATAGCCTAGTAAAGTTTCAATTGTTCCTTAAAAGAGACTTAAGTATTGATGGACAGGGTCCAAGTGTCTAGCCCATCCCTGGTGGGATTCAAATGAAACACACAGAACACTCAATCTCTCCCTGGAGAGCAGCTCTAGAGTTATTTCCCTCCTCCCACCCCCCAGTTCAGTGTAGAACCCACTGGGAACTGTTTATGTTTCTCAACTAAGATTTTAAACGCTGATCTTTTCATCTTCCACCCTGATAATATCCTATTTAGTTGCTAATGCTTTGTATTTGGAGATCAGCTGCTCCACAGCGCATCCAAGCATTAGCTTCAAAGGCTAGCCACAGTGACTGTTCTAAGCTGAACGTCCTTTCATCCTATTTTCTTCCCAATTCTCAGAACTAAAGCTCCATGTACATAACAGCCAGGGTGGAAAACCGTGCAGAACGAACACAAGGTGAACCTTATAACCCATTTTCTGCATCGGTAGAGAGACGTATCTGTGAGATGTCTGGTTCTAAAGATTTTCTTATGGCTTTCCTCCCCCCATGTCTGGTGCTGGAGATGAAAGCCAAGGCCCCCCCCCCGAGACTGTTAAGCACATGCTCTACCCTGAGCTACACCCCAGTCTCTAGTTCTGAATGTCATCATTAAGGGGTTAACAGAACAACAACCCTTACATTGTAAACGCTGAGTTCAGGGATTACCCAAGCCATCGGTAACTAAGTATGTTCATAGGATGCTTGCTTAGTTCGCAGGAACCCCTGGCTTCCTAAAGGTCATCTAACTGCTGAAGCGATGGCTTGTTGATGTGCTGCTGTGCGCCAGGGCAAGCTAGCACAGGGATTAAGTAAAGGCTGCCTGTGGGGGAGTGTTGGAGAGTTGGCTCAGAGGTTAAAGACTTCTTGCTGTTCTTGCAAAGGACTGGAGTTAGGTTCCCAGGATCCATGTTTGGTGGCTCATATCCACCTGCCTCTCCAGCTCTGGGGTACCTGCTGCAGTGCACATCTTTAATCCCAGCACTCAGGAGGCAGTGTTGGAGGCCAGCCTGGTCTACAAAGCGAGTTCAGGACAGCCAAGGCTAGACAGAGAAACCCTGCCTCAAAAAACCAAAACCAACCAAACAAAAGTAAATCTTTAACCAAGAACTGACTATCAAAAACTACCTGCCTGGGTCTGTATCCTGACTTTGCTATGACACTGGACAAATCGGTTGGCTTTTCTGCACCTTAGATGTCTGTAAAATGGAACTGATAGTGCCTACCTTATAGAAGTGTTAGGAAGATTAAAAAAAAATACAGGTAAGGCAACTAGAAGAGCTGCAGGCTGAGGAAACACTACTTTTTAAAAAATATATTTTATTAATTTATTCATATTACATCTCAATTGTTATACCATCCCTTGTATCCTCCCATTCCTCCCTCCCGAAACACTACTTCTTAAACCAAAACCGAATCAGTAATTGGCGCCTGCTTTTTTTTTTTTTTTTTTTTTTTTTTAAGTCTCTTGCTTTGTAGCCCAGGGTGGTCTTCAATTCTAGATTCTCCTGGCTTGGCCTACTGAGTGTTAGAATTACAGGTACGTACCATCACACTCAGTTTTCCCTATGCAGAACCCAGTCATTCATACTCATTATGTCCCAACACATAGGGGAAGTTCCAATTCTCTTTAATGCAGCTGCGGTAAACTCGTGCAAGAGCCTGCTCAGGAGGCAGCTAGTGTTCCCTCTACTATGCACTTGACACATTCTACCTCTGGGCTACACCCTCAGTCAGCACATTCACTTTAGGATCTTATTAAAATCTCTGCATGTGCTGGGGCTGGGGAGATGGCTCAATGGATAAAGTGCTTACACTGGGGTTGGAGAGCCCTTGAATTCATTGAAATGCAGCGCAGGTGTGGTAGTTGCTTGTAATCTCAGCACTTGGGAGGGAAAGATAAGCGATTCCCATAGCAAGATGGTTAGCTAGATTAGCAGGAATGGGCACATTCTGAGTTCAGGGAAGCTATGAAAAGCTATGGAGGAAAATGGTAGATACATCTTCAAGCCTCCACATGCATGGGCACTCCCATGTGAAAAACTAACCTGTGGCCTTCGGTCTGGAGACAGACAGTTGAGTGGTAGAGCATTTGCTTAGCATGTGTGAGGCAGTGAAAAGAATCCTGCGATGTTAGGAAGCAGAAGACAAACTTGAGGCATCGCATAAAATCCTTATCAGTATTTTTTTGTATGAGTGATTTATAAATAACAGAATAAAGAGCTGGCAGCTCAGTAGAGAATGCAGGGGACAGAGATGGTTGGAGTCATGAAGGTCAGTCTGTTCTGTCTTTCTTACTGGGAAGAGTACACAACTCTGCCTCCCAGGAGGCTACCAGGCCCATAGGAGGCACTCAGTAAACTTTTCTGAATGCTGATGACTGGGAATCTGGAACTTGGTCCTATCAGGGAAGCTGGGGCTTCTGATGGCAGAAACGCTCATAGGAAAAGTAATGATATTTGTGGGACAGAGTTATGGCTTGGTTAAATACTTACTTTGTGTACGACAGAGATGACCTCGCACTCATAAATTAATTTCCGCTAATTTTCTTTAAAAAACAAAACAAAACAAAAAAGAGATCCTTCTTTAAAATAAATATCAGAACAAACCAGCCGCTTAAGTCGATTCGCATCCAGTGCGCAGGCTAATTATGACAACCGTTGGGTTCTACCAACAAATCATTCCAGTGTGTTCCACCTAAACAGACGGATCACCATACAAACCAAAGAGATGCATCAGCTCTCTCTGGGGCCACGCTGGAGAGAGGAGGAGTGAGCACACTAGCCCTGGCTACGTTAACTCCACCCAAGGCACGCTTCCCACCCAGCAACTCGGGAGGAAGCAGAGGCTCGCGGCCGCCCTACTGCGCAGGCGCCAACCCTCCGCCCGCATGCTCAGTTGGAGGAAATAACCTTTGCACAAGCCCGGCGCGGGAGAGTCTCTTTCCACCTTCTCAGTTAGTTCTGGCAGGTAGGAACGTAGAGGGGTCAACTCCGCACCGAAGGTTCTGGAAGCCTTGTCTACTTACCTCAGTAGCTTCTGCCCTTTGACCGACAGCCCCGCCCCCTGGACCGAGCAGCGCGGTCTCGTTCACTACTACGCAGACAGCGGCGTGCGCGTGCCCGCCTGCGCTGTGGGAGTTTTCGGGCGGCGTGCGTCTGCCTCTGCGGCGGTGGGAATGGGGCAGCGCCAGTGCGCATGCGCGGACTGGGCGTGGCCGGGGCTGACCGAGGCGGAGCTTTCTGAGAATACTTCCGGCTCCTCCGCTCCCGCCTCCCTGGGTTATGTTGCTTCCGTGGTGTTTTCTGGTTCCCTCCTCTGGAGTAGGGGGTTCTTTGTTTGCGTTTATGATTTAGGACTTCGTCTCCCACGATAATTGCACGAAAGAACCCCTCCAAACCTCCGTGACACTGAGCTAGTCCGTTTTCATCCTTGAAAGGTAGATGAGTGTGCACCACAGCCACTTCGTGCTCAGGAACCAAACTTCATAAAGACTACTTTTGTACAGAACTTGTTTTTAAGTGAGGAAGGGATGCTAAAGGAATAGCACGCCAGGGTGTCATGTCATAAGACTGTTGATATATGCATCAACGTTGTCTTTCTGTGTTCTCAAAACACAAACCCTCTCCTTGGTTCTGTGCAGACCGCAACGGATTAGCGACTTGGCAGAGGGTTGGGCCAAGCATTTATTTAGAAGGGATTGTTATGTTTTCTTGGCAAGTTTTTAAGTACGTGGGCTTGACGACCCAGCCATCTGTGATGGAAGCATGGATTAGTTTATAAGGAGCCTTTACTAACTATTGATTCAAGCGGTGACTAGAAGTGTCACTCTTCTCAGTAAGTCAGTTATGCACAGTTTGTTGGGCACTGGCCACCAGAAACTGTTCCTTCTCAGAATGTGCCTACTATGTGTTAGTAACGTGACCGAGAACTATGTTAGTAAGTCCTATTTTAGTTGTACTTTCTGATAGGTATGTATTTCTAGCACCTTTAAAAGTACTTAGCCCTCTTCCATGGATATTGTATGACTTGAGTCCTCACTGTATTATCATATTGGATAGAAAGAGTGAAGCACTCTGCACATAGTTAGGTAAATATCAAGACTGCACCCCTTTAGGTTAAAGTCACATGCAGGCTGTTTACACTAATGCCTCTTAGTCACCTCATTGGAGGGCTGATACATAGATTACAAATTACTGTCTAGAGTGAGTCAGGAAGTGTAGTGGGATGGTAGAAAATGCAAACCTTGACCTAAAAGCGCTTACCCACAGACAGTGGCAGGCCAGTGCAGAGCGACACTGTGTTTGCTTAGGATGTACTGTGAACTGCTGCCCAGTTATGTCCTTTCAGGCCTACATAATGGTCCGTATTTAAAAAATGGAGTGTTTTTAGTTAAAATTTTAATACGTTTATTTATTTATCTAGTCTGTGCCTGTGCTTCCTGCCTGCGTGTGTAGTTCAGAGGATACCTGCAGGAGTCAGGTTTTCTCCTTTCACCATGTGGGTCATAAGCCTTGGGGAGCAAGTGCCTTTACCTTTACTGACCTAAGTTTTCATCTCTAATTAAACAAACAAACAAACAGAAAAGCCAGGTGGGTGGCACATGCCTTTAATCCCAGCACTTGGGAGACAGAGGCAGGTGGATCACTGTGAGTTCAAGGCCAGCCTGATCTATAAAGGGAGTCCAGGACAGCCAAGGCTACACAGAGAAACCCTATCTCAAAAACCAAAAATAAAATAAAATAAAATAAAATAAAATAAAATAAAAGGATTTCTTTTTCAGGATTGTACTGGAATATCATTTGGAAGAAGTGTCATGGACGTTTTACGCCCACAGCTTATAACAATTGATGGACGGAACTATAGAAAGAATCCTATCCAGGAAAAAAATTACCCACATGAAGAAGATGAGAGTTTCTATCAAGGTAATCCTAGTTGCTCTTCGGTCAGAAGAGAAGTAAAATGTTCTTTGTACTGTAGGGACAATTGGCTACTGTTCAGTTCAACTTTGTCCTGACAACGCTGCAAATGAGGCATTCTTGGTGGCATGTCATATGTCAAGATGTGTTTCATCTTGTACAGATGCTTACTTGTACAGATGTACATGGGATCATGGGTATCCAAAGAAGCCTGATGAGAGTATTGGTTCTCCTGAAGCTGGACTTACAGGTGGTTGTGAGCCAACCAGTGTGAGTGGTGGCATATGAACTCAGGACGCCTGCAAGAGCAGTACGAGCTCTTAACTGCTGAGGCCCCACGTGGAGTAATTGCGTTTTGTTTGTTTGGTTTTCCATTTATTTATTTTTTTTCTTTTAAAGATTTATTTATTTATTATTGTGTATGTGGTGTTCTGCCTGCGCATACACCTGCATGCCAGAAGAGGGCACCAGAGCTCATTATAGATGGTTGTGAACCAGGATGTGGTTGCTGGGAATTGAACTTGGGACCTCTAGAAGAGCAGGCAGCACTCTTAACCACTGAGCCATCTCTCCAGCCCTTGTTTTGTTTTTCAAGGCAGGATTTCTCTGTGTATCCTTGGCTGTCCTAGACTCAGTCTGTAGACCAGGCTGGCCTCGAACTCACAGAGATCCACCTGACTTTGCCTCTCTGAGTGCTGGGATTATGGTGTGTACCACTGTGCCTGCTGAGATTAAAAGTGTGCACCACCATGCCTGGCTAAGAATACTAATTATTGAAATAAACATGTGAGGGGCTGGAGAGATGGTTCAGAGGTTAAGAGCACTGACTGCTCTTCCAGAGGTCCTGAGTTCAATTCCCAGCAACCACATGGTGGCTCACAACCATCTGTGATAGGGTCTGATGTCCTCTTCTGTCTTGCAGGTGTACATGCAGGCAGAACACTGGATACATAATAAATAAATAAATCTTTTTAAAAAATGTGAAGGGTTTAGTCTAGTGTCAGAAAGTGTTAACTGTTGTTATTATATTTTTTTTCTTCTCTATAGTCATGTGTTGACAGTTCAAAAGACACAACTAATTTTACCTTAACATATGGTAATTTTGTAAATAAACTAAATAGGTGGGGTTGTTTATAAGTATTTTCAGGATAATGACCATGAGATTAGAACCAGTGCATAAACAGGGCCTTTTCACATTCTGTGCAACTTTCCCTTTCTGGTTCCTGAGGGTTTCCACTGAGCCTTAAACCTTGGGGGTCACACTGGGTATGGTGGCACACACTTTTAATCTTAGCACTTGGGAGTCAGAGGCAGGTGAATCACTGTGAGTTCGAGGCCAGCTTGGTCTACAAAGTGAGTCCAGGCAACCAAGTATACACAGAGAAACCCTGTCTTGAAAAACAAACAAACAAACAAACAAAAAACTCTCAAAAACCTTGAGGGTCACTTTCCCCTGTGATCTTTTTTGCTGTCTTCAGTCGGCCTTGAGCTTGGAACTCTTTATTCTCTCACTCTCTCTTCTCCCCCCCCCCCCCCCAGTATCATTTTTTTTTTCTTTTCTTTTTTTGTTTTTTTGTTTTTTGAGACAGGGTCTCTCTGTGTAGTCTTGGCTGTCCTAGACTCGCTTTGTAGACCAGGCTGGCTTCAAACTCACAGCAACCTGCCTGTCTCTGCCTCCGGAGTTCCCGAGTGCTGAGATTAAAGGCGTGCGCCACCGTGCCCGGCTATCATTCTTATTTATTAATAATTTGTTGAAGTAATTTTGTGCCATAATACTAAAGGAATGATTTCTGGACTTTAAGAGAGTGAGTTTATGTTGTGTGACGTTTGCCTCAACAGAATAATAGTAAAGCATTGTTTAGATACCTTAACCTTCTCAGAGAAAACAGCTAAATATATGGTATGTATATTCTGCTTTCCCAAGCTTCTTTTTTTGTTGTTTTTTTGTTTTTTTTTGGTTTTTTGAGACAAGGTCTTTCTGTGTTAGCCTTGGCCATCCTGGACTCACTTTGTAGACCAGGCTGGCCTCGAACTCACAGCGATCCGCCTGCCTCTGCCTCCCGAGTGCTGGGATTACAGGCGTGCGCCGCCACGCCCGGCTCATTCCCAAGCTTCTAAGACTGAAGGATTTAACATAACTGTGTTCTTTTTATTCTTTGTTTCTCCTATGAGCACACTAGGGATACTAAAGCAATAGTCAGGCTGTTCTTTGTACGCATTCTAGCCTCCTTAAACCCCAAGAGTGGTTGGCAGCTGAGGAGGGGGCTGCTTCCCTTTGAGCAGCGGCATTCAGAGATGTTACGGTTTCTTTGCAGACTCCATGGACTACTCTGATGAGCCGTGCGATGCCTATGAGGTGGAGCAGACCCCTCAAGGATTCCGGGCCACTGTCAGCGCCCCTAGCCTGCTCTACAAGTGAGTGAGTGAGCCAGCGCCCCATCAGCTTCAGGGGATAGCAGTTCCAGGAAGCTCAGCAGGAAGCCGCCTCTTGAGTCTGTCACATTTACTGTGATGCTTGATTACTGACGATAAGAGCTTAGCGGTCTGTGTCCTGAAATGTCAAAGGACTGATTACAGATTAATGTAATCACTCTGTGTTTATTGCCACATCCGGTTGACTTTTACTTTTAAATGTCCTTTGAGTCTACCATTCATCTTCACTGCTACCTCTTTCTTTTCTACAGATTTCTTTTTTTTAAAAATTTATTTATTGTGTATGTGTGAATGCTTCCATGTATGTGTGTACACTACCTAAGTGTCTGGTGCCCAAGGAGGATAGAGGAGATTGTTGAGTTCTCGGGAACTGGAGCTAACAGGTAGTTGTGAGGTGCCTGTTGTCTATAGTGGGCGCTGAACCTGGGTCCTGTGCAAGAGCAGCAAGTACTTCTATTCACTGAGCCATCTCTTCAGCCCCTCTCTGGATTTCTTAAAATAGCCCTCAATAGTCTCTCTGAATTCCTGTTCTCTTTTTTAGCCCCTCAAATTAAAAGTGGGATGATTTAAGAACATTTTTTTTTTTTCTTGAGATTTGTTTTTCTATCAGTTGGTGGTTTGCCTGCATGTCTGTGCATCATGTGGGGTGCAGTGCCTGTGGAGGCCAGAAGAGGTCACTGTGTTCCATGGATTGGAGTTACACATGGTTCTTAGTCACCATGTGAGTGCTAGCAATGTAAACCAGGTCCCCTAAAAGAGCAGTCAGTGCTTTTGATCACTGAGCGATCTCTCCCTGCCTCCCCTTAAAAAAAAAAAAAAAAAACAACTTTTTTTTTGAGACATGGTCTTTCTTTATCATTAAGGCTGACATGGAACTCTTAAGCTCTTGATCCTCCTGCCTCAGCCTCCCATTGTGTGCTGCTTGATGCCCTCCACAGACAGGAAGATTCTTGAAGGCAGGCATGTGTCTGTTCCAGCAGTCTTTAGTGCTTACCAAGACTACTGTAGCCTTGGTCACTTCAGCACGTGCTTGTGTGCACGCTCCCCCACACTAGCTGCTAATAGGATGCTGTCAGCAGCTGAGCGGCTTCTTTGGGGCTTGCCTGGGAAGATCAACTGGTCTAAAAAGTCCATCAGTCATTGCTGTTTTTCTGTTATACCAGATGAGTTAGGTCCGCTTGTGGGGAGAGCTACAAACATGGAATCAAATGCATTTGAAGCCCAGTAGTTTCCTTTTCACCATCTTTGAGAACATTCTGAAATGCCTGTTGTGGACAAAATTCTCCTTGAATGTAGCCAAAGGGGAAACCAAAGCTAACACTGACAGCTCACTTTCTTCCTAGGCTAGGCTGACATTTCCTCCTATTAGGCGTGATTTCAGAATGACATGGCTCAGTTTTCTGGGAAAAAAAAAAAGTGTAACTTGTCTTAATATACTTAAGTGCTACTGCCAAGGAGTGTCAAAATTCCTTAGATGTCTAATTCTGATGAGGACATTTTGCATTCTGTAGACTCTAAGTGCTTGTATTCCTGATGAACATGGATGATAAATTAGATGTGGTCCTACTAAGCCTTTTTTTTTGAGACAGGGTTTCTCTGTGTAACCTTGGCTGTCCTGGACTCCCTTTGTAGACCAGGCTGGCCTCGAACTCACAGTGATCCACCTGCCTCTGCCTCCCAGAGTGCTGGGATTACAGATGTGCGCCACCACACCTGGCTCCTACTAAGTCTTAATTAGTAAATAATATTCACTGAGAAGCCCCCCCACCCCCCCCCTTTCTTTCTTTCCTGTCTCCATCCCCTTCCTTTTCTAATAGGGTCTCCATATAGCCCTGGCTGGCCTGGAACTTGTAGTTTGCTTGCCTTAGTCTCCCAACTGCTGAGCTTTCAGGAGTGTACCACATACCTGCTGGAAGCTTTCCTATTTCATTTCTGTAGGCTTATTTGAGTCAAGGTTTTGCAGTGCTTGGGATAAAACCCAGAGCCTTTCCCCACATTGTTGGATAAGTGCTCTACCAATGAGCTGTATCCCCAGCCAAACATCTCATTGTTGGGAAAAAACTGGCCCACTACAGTAGATCTTAGCGGAAATAGTTAGGTGTTGTTATTCCATGTAAAGACAGTTGACTAAGGGCTAGGAGCTAGCTCCAGCAGTACAGTGATGTGAGGCCCCAGGTCCAATTCCGAACACTTCCCTAAAAGAATCATTTTAGCCATCGTCAGCTGTGGTATTGAGTTTGTAATTGAAATCATAGAGGTTGAAATTCTGTTGATGACAGGAAGGTCTTTCCATTAACTTCACCATCCCGTGATGGTCTCTCAGTGCTTTATAGACTCTGAAACCTCTCCCCTGGGACCCAGCAGACTCATCTACACTAGCACTTCTAACACTGTGTGTTCCAGACGATAACCTTGATTGCCAGTGTTATTTATGCGAGGCCCAGGCAAGGAGTCCATAGTGAACGACAGTAGTAGTGAATGGCAGGTGAAAGCTGGGAGGGAAGGGCCAGGGCTTGTCACGAGTCTGTCCAGTCTGCAGGGGGAGGTTGGAAGTTGCCTCCACTCTGGTTGCTGAGAGTCATCGGACTTTTAGTATTTCAGAACCTGCACACATACAGACACACACAGTAATAATGTGTATAATATTATATTATATAGTATTATAATATATCTTTGGTGAAATTTCCCAAAGAAAACACGAGTATGTGCTGTGCTTAACTTAAGGGTCATGTTTACTTCCTGTTTCCCCTTTATTTTCTTCTTCTTGTTTTTGAGACAAGGTCTCTTTGTCTCTGTCTCTGTCTCTGTCTCTGTCTCTCTCTCTCTCTCTCTCTCTCTCTCTCTCTCTCTCTCTCTCTCTGTGTGTGTGTGTGTGTGTGTGTGTGTGTGTGTGTATCCCAGGCTATTCTTGAACTACTGATCTTCCTAAATACTGACCCCAGATCTCAGCAAGGATGGCTCTTTTAGTGCATTACAACCATCTGAATGGTAACTCCTGACTTCTTGTCTAGGCTCTTGACCCTTTGTGGAGGTTTAAATGAGAATGGTCCCCATAGGCTCATATATTTGAATGTTTGGTCCCCAGTGGATTATTTAGGAAAGATTGGGAGGCATGGCCTTGTTGGAGGAGGTGCGTCACTCAGCGTGGGCTATGAGATTTCAAAACCCCACACCAGGCCCATCTCACACACTCTCTGCCTCATAGTTGGATAAGATGTGAGCCCTCAGCTACTGCTGACAGTGCCATGCCTGCCTGATGCCATGTTCCACATGTTAGTCATGGACTAACCCTCTGCAACTCTGAGCAAGGTCCCATTCAGTGCTTTCTTTTATAAGTTGCCTGAAAAAAAAAAAAAAAGTAAAAAAAAAAAAAAAAAAAAATAAGTTGCCTGGGTCATAGTGTCTCTTCACAGCAGAAGAATGGTAATTAAGACACCCTTATTTAAACAATCAAGGAGAGTTCCACTAAGATGAACTTATAGTTAATTTGTTCTCTAAACTGGGCAAAGTTCTGCTTCTAACCGTCGATCCATTGGTAGCTGAAAGCACTATTTGAGACTATGTGTGATTCTCTGACTGCACTGCAGACCCAGGTTTTGAGTCTGGTCTGAGAAGGAGGCAGGGCCCAGGCACAGATCTCCAGTTTACACATTAAACCAGTGGCGGCATCATTTTGCCCGTGAGTGAAGGGAGCATGTTCTCTAAAGCTTAGAGACTCGTGGTTTTCTCTGTTAATATTGTACTTTTGCCGAAGTGTTTCTCTATTAGGGAGTATCTCTGGCCATAATGGAACTTAAACATGTATTTTTATTTTTATATTTTTGTATTATAGGCACATAGTTGGAAAGAGAGGGGATACCAAGAAGAAAATAGAAATGGAGACTAAAACATCTATTAGCATTCCTAAACCTGGACAAGAAGGAGAAATTGGTAAGACTTGGACATAAGTTATGTTTATACTTATTTCTCTTTGGTTATTTATTTTCACAGATGTACAGAAACATACCTAACCTTTAAATTATTTTAAAATGCATTCATTTATTGTGGGTGTGTGTATGAGTACATAGTGTCATGACACATGTAGAATGATTATTACTATTTAATATTGATTATATAACCCACTGTTATAAAAATACCAGACACAGAACCCTGTTAGTTTTTTAATAACTTTAACACTCTGGGCCTGGGTAGAACTTAACCCTCTGAGCTATCTTGTCTATTCCCCAGCCAAAATCCTGCAAAATACCTGCACATGTTTCCCATTTGGGCTTCTTCTCTCCAGCACGCCAGTCCTCAGAACAAGCTCCTCCTGGCCACGTGCTTCTAGTTCACACTTCTCACCCATGGTGACCTGTCCTCTCCTGCACCTCCTCTCTCTTCCTCCTCCTCCTCCTTCTGCGTCCCCCAAGCCCATAAACTTTAGCTCTGCCTACCTTCTGCCCAGTCTATGCTATCCACAACTTTATTAGCCAATCAGGGATAATTGGGGGTCAAAGTTACACAGCATTACTTGGTGTACATGCGAATGTACTCATCTGGGGTGTAGCCAGATCTTGGGCCAGTAACTAACAAATACATAGCACCAGACCAATCCCCAACAGACATGGAGGTCAGAGGCCAATCTACGGGGGTTGGTTCTCTCTGTCCTGTGTGTGGGTCCCGGGGATTGATGTCAGGCTGTCAGGCTTGACAATAGTAAGTACCTTTATCCATTGAGCCACCTCACTGCTCACTCCCAAACCCCTCTTTTTTTTAGATAGGGTGTCATATAGCTCAGGTTAGCCTTAAATTTACTATGTAAATAAGTCTGGTCTTGAACTCTTTATCTATCTGTCTCCATTTCCCAAGCCAGAGGTTGATAACAAGTGTCTTTCTTCTTCAGATGGTCCCATCTTATTTATCTGTTTGTTTATTCTGATCTCCCACTGAACCTGGAGCTTGCTGATTTGGCTAGCCTGGCTGGCCAGCGAGCCCCCAGGACCCCCTCTTTCTCCACCCCCCAGCCCTGGAGTTACGAATGTGTTCTCCATACTCATGTGGGTTCTGGGGATCCAGACTCAGGTCTCAGGGCTTGTGCTGTCAGCGCTTTATTGACCAAGCCACCTCCCCAGCCCTGAATAGTTATTTTCAAATTCAGTGTTTAGATTGAATTCACTAGCAGTTTCCTTTGTCTTGGTACCATTACCCGCTCAGCTTCACGCCCACGTTCCCATTCAGATCCCTAGAGATGATAGTGTTGGATGGCGTTGCCGGTCAGGTATTTGTGGGCTCCTGAACCGGTTAATGTTTTTTCCCCCTTTGCTTGCAGTGATCACTGGTCAGCATCGAAACGGTGTAGTTTCAGCCCGAACTCGGATTGATGTTCTCCTGCACACGTTCAGAAGGAGGCAGCCCTTCACTCACTTCCTTTCCTTTTTCCTCAATGAAGTTGAAGTTCAGGAAAGATTTATGAAGTTCCAGGAGGAAGTGCTGGAGAAGTGCTCTAAGGTAAGCAGAAAAATAAATAAATAACCTTTTTTTTTTAAAGTAAGAAATGGGCCGGGTGTGGCAGAGGCAGGTGGATCTCTGTGATTTCGAGGCCATCCTGGACTACAAAGTGAGACCAGGATAGCCAAGAATACACAGAGAAACTCTGTCTTGAAAAACCAAAACCAAACCAAACCAAACCAAACCAAACAAACAAACAAAAAAACTCACCAAAAAAAAAGTAAGAAATGGTTCATAATTTAAACAGGAGTATAGACATATCTGCCCATATGTTTTTACATATATGGAGCATGTTCTTACATGGTGTGAATGTGTGTGGGTGCACCCGCCCATGTGGAGGCCAGAGGTTGATGTTAGCCCCTGAGGTCCTCCTGTCTCTGCCCCATGACCCTTCTATCCCGTGCTGAAGATAGAGGTGTCCGCCATAGCACCCAGCTTTTATGTCGGTGCTGGGAATCTGAAATTGGGTCCTCTTGCTTGTGCAGTGAGCACTTTACCTACTGAACCATCTCCTCATCCCTCTATTCTTTCTAATTTTCAGTTATTTTTATTTTATGTCTATGTGAGTTTTGCCTACACATGTATGTCTGTGTGCCATGTGTTGCCTGGTGTCTGTGGAGACCAGAAAAGAATGTTGCTCTCCTGGGGCTGCAGTTGCTATGTAGCTGAGGCTGACTTTGAACTCTGGCTCCTCCTGCCAGCACCTCCCAAGTGCTGGAATTACAGATGTGTACCACCATGACTAGCATGTTCCTACTTTGCATGTTCCTACATGTACAGAATTGGATACTGTGCCTTTTGGGTAGCAGAACAAAGGAAGTACCATTATCTGCCGGTCCTCTGTCTTTAGGCAGCTGTGGCTCATTTGGGGTTAGTACCATGATAAAGATAAATTTGTGTATACAATTGTAGGACTGGAGAGGGGGCTCACTGTTAAGAGCACTCACTGCCCTTCCAGAGGACCTGGGTTCAGTTCCCAGCACTCGCATGGCGCTTCAGAACTACCTGGAACTCTAGGTTCAGGGGATGCACTGTCCTCTTCTGGCCTCTGTGGGCACCAGGTACACCTGCAGCGTGCACACACTCATAAACATAAAACATAAAATAAATCAACCTTTAAAATGGTCACAGAGTGGTGAAATTCTGTGACTAGGATAACAGGTAAACAGACGTTAGCTAGGCATGGTTGTGCACACCTACAATCCAAGCATTCCAAGGTGAGTATCTGGAGTTCAAATTCAGTCTGGGATAAATAGGCTTTAAAGAAAATGAAAACAACAAAGATTAGGAAGCAAACAGTAAAGGCACAGTTACAGACCCCGTACTTCCTCTCCTACCGCGTGTATAGCACACTCAAGATGCCAAAAGCAGGAGGAGCTTGAGTTTGAAGCAAGCTGGAATTACTCAGTGAGACCTTGTCTAAAAAACAACCAACCAAACAAATAAAAGAACAGACCAGATTTTATATTCTGGTTTCTCTGGAACAGTGTTCTATTGTGTGTATTGTCATGGGACAAAAAGCTTGATTAGCTGTGAAATTACAGCAGTCCTGACTAAAGTGATAATGGATTTTACATGACTTCTCTCCCTCCTTTCCATGTATATATATATATATATATATATATATATATATATATATATATATATATATATGTAAACACACACACACACACACACACACACACACACACACACACACGAGGGGGGGGGGAGAAAGAAGGGAGCATGCTTGACTTACCAGGAGACCATATCCCTAAAGAAAACTGGCTCTCCCTTCTTAGCAGCCTTCGGCTCCAGTAGCTTCTCCGCTCCCTCTCTGCTGGAATGTCCCCTGCCTTCGTCTTCTGCTGGTCTTTTGCAAGCAGCCACAGCTGTTGTGAGCTAATGAGTACACTACATATTTATGTACAGAGATGCTGTTTGCCTCTGGACCCATCACCTATTTTAAATTTTATGTATGCCAGTGTTTCACCTGTATGTAAATGAACCATGTGCACAGTGCCTGGGGAGGCTAGAAGAGGGGAGCGGGTCCCCTGGAATTGATGATGTTGGACACTGTGAGCCACTGTATGGGTGCTGGGAACTGAACTTGAGTCCTGTAAGAACAGCCAACGCTATTAATGCTGAGCCGTCTTTCCAGCTCCTGGCCCTTTGGCCCTTTGAATCTTTCTCCTCTTTTCTTTCTTTTTGTTTTCTGAGCCTTGAGTTTTTGTTTTGTTTTGTTTGTTTGGTTGGTTGGTTGGTTTTTCGAGACAGGGTTTCTCTGTGTAGCCTTGGCTGTCCTAGACTCACTTTGTAGACCAGGCTGGCCTTGAATTCACAGCAATCCACCTGCCTCTGCCTCCTGAGTGCTGGGATTAAAGGCATGCACCATCACACCCGGCCTGTAAATAGCCTTTTTAAAAATTGCTGTTTTCTTTCTTTGCTTGTTTCAGTTTTCAGCTGCCCATCGCTGTTACATGGAAGTGATTGGATTTTGCTTGTTGACATTGTCACGCTCACATTTGTAGATTAGTGTAGAGGGCTGCAATAACAAAGTGCCAGCGCCTGCAGGGCTCACACACAACAGTTCATTTTCTCGAAATTCTGGAGCCTAGAAATCTAAGTCAGTTGGTGGGATCGGTTTCTCAGCACCAATCTCCGTGGTTTGCAAATGGCCATCTTCTGTACAGACTTCCTTGTGTGTGTTTCTGTCTCCTAATCTCTTACATGGGCTCCAGACATTAGCTTAGAGCCCATCCATATGACTTAATTTTTATCATAATTATTTCAGTAGATGATCTGTTACCAAATATATTCATACTTTAAGGGTCTCAGCTTAGGCTGGTATTGAACTTGAGATACATCAGAGGATAATCATGAACTTGTGATCTTTCTGGCACTGCCTCCCGCGTGTTGGGATTATGGGCGTGTACCACCACACTGGGCTTCAGAAGCCCTGTCCTGTCCTTTTATCACCTGTCCTGCAGCTTCTTCTTTTAAAACAAGTGGCTCTTCTGCCTCTTTGTTAGATAGCATGCTTGTCCTTGACCTCACCCTTCGCTCTGCAGGGAAACGAAATTTACTTCTAGCCAAGTGTTTCCTGAAATCACCCTCCTTTGCATCCGTCAGTTATATAAGAGTGTTATCTGACTCTAGACATTACCGCATCGTCCTGGTGCGGCGGCTCCCTAAGCCCGAGTGTTTATTGTGGGACTCAGCTGCTCACAGTCATCTCTGTGATCTGCAGGTAAACTGTACCTTATTTTTTCAGTCTTTCCTTGCCCACATTGTGATTCATAAATGTGTTCCTGTCCTCAGGTTCAAGAAGTATATTACAACCCTGTGCATCTCTCAATCATCCGTAGCTGGCAATGCCGCTATAATTCCACTTTATCTCACAGCAGGGGCTGGTCGAAAGCACATCGGTAATGAGAAACAATAATTCAAAACTGTGTGCTGGAGTGTTCTGAAGGCGTATGGACTGTGTGCAGCAGCAGCCAGGGACTTTGCAGGCTACATAGAGCACCTGAATTGGTCATAGCTGCAGAGACACGATTTCTGTACTGTGGGAAGCCGACACTGGCATGAAACGGTTCTTGGGTCTGCATTCTCCTACAACCTCCCCAGTTAGAGTTATTTTTTTTTCTAATAGGATGATTCACTGCAGAAGAAAATTATATACAAACTTTAACATATACCTTAGAATTCTTTATATATTAAGACAATTGGAGAATTGTAGGTACCTTATGAAATGATTTAGAATGAAGATAGTCTGGTTGCAAGCCTTGAGTTTTCATGTTAAGAAAAGGGAGGCACTTGTAGGACTCTCATATTTTACCATTTGGATAGAAGGCAGTAGTTACGAACAAGCTGTTTCTCAGTTTGGATACTTTATTAAATGCCTACCACATTCTGGCCAGACGTAATGCATAGGGAATCTATATTTTATACCAATAGTGAACTCTTTCCTTAAAGATTCCACAGCAGCCAGGCGTCGTGGCACACGCCTTTAATCCCAGCACTTCAGAGGCAGAGGCAGGCGGATCTCTGTGAGTTCAAGGCCAGCCTGGTCTACAAAGTGAGTCTAGGACAGCTAAGGCTGCATGGAGAAACCCTGCCTGGAAAAACAAAAAACAAACAAACAAAAAGATTCCACACCCTACTGTGAGGGGAGGGGTAGGAAGAGCATCATAAGGGAAGAGCTATTGGAGCAGTACAGCAGGCACCCAGAGATTCTGTAGGGCTCAGAGAAGGCTTGCTAAGGTCAGTGACACATAGGGTCTTAAAGGCAGGGCAAGGATTTCAGCCAGGCCAACCTAGGGAGGACATGGCACACTTGAGGTGTTCAAGGGAGGATAAAGATTCTTGATACTGGAAAGTGGGTAGGCAGGAGTGATGTATTGGAGTTCGGGTGAACAGGTCGATACCCTCCAGGTTCTGAAGAATCTTAATTTGCGTATGTCCTGTCAAAAACTGGTGTGGTGGATTTAGCACTGTAGAAAATATTGGTGAGGCTGATTCTCCACTGCTCTTTCTTATTAAGAACTGCTCTTCCTCCTCCTGTCTGAATAGAGAAAATTTATAAGCCAGAAGAATCAGTGTGTACAACTTAACAAGATATTTCATCAATAACACACAGAGGCTCTCAAATGGAAGTCAGTTTCCCTGGACATTTTAAAGGGATAATGGGAATGACTCAGCAGAGTCTAATTTAGTTCCCGGAGCCGCTCCAACAGGGAGCTTTGAGACAGTTTGCCTACTGATGCTTGGCCAGGTAAAAAGCGGGAGGAGGCCCCGCTGCTGTGTACACAGACTTGATAGACACTTCATGTTGTCTCCAGAACGGACCCGACACAGAGGTGTTGTCTGTTTTACACATGATGAGCTGGTTTCAGCGCAGCTCAGTGACACAGCTCTGCCAGCTACAAAGTGAGAACTTGAGCCTAGCGTGTCTAGTTGCAAAGCCTAACACTCTCACCGCTCTGCCTTTTTTTGAACACCTTCATATGCTAACAAAGTTGATATCATTTGCCTTGAAGTGCTTCGATGGGATTTCGCCATAAAATAATAAAAACATAATGAGCAGAAGGACAGTCCTCCTTGCTTATGTCCTTTTTGTCTGCATAGACTGTCAAGAACCGAACTGGGGAGTCCTTCACAGACGCCTGTTTGCTTAGCAGGTCTGTATCATGGGCTTTGTGCAAAATAATTTATATGACCTTTGACTTAGAGGTAAGGTAGGCAATTTCATAGAAGAGGAAACTGAAGCCAAGAAAAGTGAAGTGACTTGTCTAGCAGCAGTGGGTTGGTAACCGAGTGGAATTGGAACCTGAGACAGTATTTCCAGATTAAGGCGCAAGCTTTTGTAACTCCTGGAGCTGCTAAAAGATGATAGATGTGTATGTAATGGGATGATTATATTTTTGTCCCTGGTAGTCAGCGTCTGCTCTCAAGGCAGAACACAGTGATCAGATTCTTCAGAGTCTGTTTCTTAGTCATCCTGTAGTGAGCATGGCCTTGCAGGTTTGAGTCTGAAGAGAGGCTCCCTCTCTGCCTGCAGGCACTCTGGAAGGACCTGGATTCAATTCCCAGCACCCACATGGCAGCTCACAACTGTCTGTAACCCTAAGATCTGACACCCTCACACCAGTGCACATAAATTTAAAAATTAAATAAAAATATTAAAAAAAAAAAAAAAAAAAGCAGAAGGAATGTTCCATGGTCTGCTAACCCTCTGCGCTCTCCGTGGGCCTTTCCCCCAAGCTTGCCAGGGTTAGAGATACAGTGCAGCATTTCCTGGGGTCCTAGACTGGACATGAGGTGGGGCCTGAGGGTGTGATGCTACCCACCTGTCATCTGAGCTGCTTGGGGTGCTAAAGCAGGAGGATGGCAGATGCAGGGCCTAGCTGGGCTACCTATGGAGTAAACAGGCACCAAAGTAGCTTAGCAAGATTCTGTCTCAGAAGAAAGGGCAGGCATGTAGTTCAGTGGTAGAACACTTGTTCACCTAGCATGTGAGAGACCTTAAGTTCAGTCCCTAGGATGGAACCCTGAGATGATGGTGTGATTGCCAGTGGTAGGCTACAAGCAGCAGTTTGGCGCAGAGTTAATGCTGTACACTGGGGGCTCTGAACTCTGGTTCAGGCTTAAACACAGTTCTTTGATGGAGCCTGCTTTACATTCATTTTGTGAGACCATATTTAACACGTAGAGACAGCCTCAGAGATGTGACTTTGCCATACAGAAACACGCTTGTTTTCATCCAGACAGAACTGCCCGGGAACTTTATGTCACTTCACCCTTGGCTTGCCTCTCCTGGGTGGAAGGTCAATAGCATTAGAATTTTCAGGCGCCAGCCTGGGTGGCCAACCTAATGGAACAGAGCAGTTCCAGCTCCAAATAATGGCAGAGTTGGAGCGAGGCCCAGCATAATTAAACCCTGGAGTAAAGAACTTGATGTTGGTCTTGATTTGTTTCAACAAACAGGCTTGAGGCAGGAGTGTGTATTCCGAGCAGAGAGAAACAATGGCCCTAGAGATTTATACCATTGTCTTAAAGATTGCCTGATCTTATATTAAATTTAGGCAATTCTGTAAGAGACATGGCTGCTTTATTTTTATTTTTATTTATTTATATTTATTTAGGTAGATAGCAGTTCTAAGCAGGGTAAAATTGAGTGTTTCTGTTCTTATTAAAGACTTCCCAGTAAGGTTACTTATGAATTTCCAGTACATTTAAAGACAGGCTGACCTCACAACTTAAAATGTCCTCAAGACTTGAGGTCATGTAACCTTGAGCTATTTTACTCTTCTATGTTCTGTTATGCTTCATACATTTAGTTTCCCAGTGCTCAGCATTTCCTTGGCGAGTAAACCAAGCTGATAAGAGTAGTAGCCTCGTAAGGGTGAGCTAAGGTGGGCTAGCTGACTCTTCTGTTCCTGTGACAAAATACTTGACAGGAACAGTGTGTTGGGGGCTGTTGAGACGGCTCAGTTGGTGAGGGCACTTGCTGGTGAGCCTGATGACCGGAGTTCAGTCCTTGGAACTCACATGGTGGAAAAGATAACTGATTCCCAAAAATTGCCCACTGACACCCCCCCCCCCATATGTGTGTTGTGGCTTGAACATGTGTGCATACACAGTGTGATAATTTAATAAACAAATAAATAATTTTTAAAAGAAAGGAATAAGAAGGGAAAGGGTTTCTTTGGGCTATTTCAGAGGTATCAGTCCATGGTAGGCTTTCCCTTCCTTGTGGGGGTATGGGTCACAACAACACCACTGCTGAATGCTGCCCGCATAGTCTCAGGCAACCTGGGGTATACCATGAAACCCTGTCTCAAATAAAAAGACAAGAGAAAAGATAACTCAGGGCTTGTTTGCAAATCTTTGTCCAAACTCACCCAAAACTGTAATAAAAAAATCAAACATGTATTTGTTAGTGTGAACTTGATGTTCATTACACACACACACACACACACACACACACACACACACACACACACCAGTATGTGTTGTTGTGATAGAAACTATGGTTTTGTGCATGTTAAGGACACACTTTATTACTGAGCTATACCCGTGCTGTGTTGGGGGCTGTTTAGTTCATCTCTGTCTTTAATTTTTTCCCTTCCTTTTAAATCCTTGTTAATTAATTAAGTAATTAAATTAAGTAATTAATTTATTTTTTGGTTTTTCGAGACAGGGTTTCTCTGTGTAGCCTTGGCTGTCCTGGACTCACTTTGTAGACCAGGCTGGCCTTGAACTCATAGCGATCCGCCTGCCTCTGCCTCTGGAGTGCTGGGATTAAAAGTGTGTGCCGCTACACCTGGATTTCTTTTTTAATATGTATACCATTAGCATACATCCAAAAGGCAAACCTATATAAAGAATCATGCCAGGCGTGGTGGTGCACCCCTGAGGTCCAGCATTTGGAAGGTAGAGGCAGGTAGATCTTGATGAGTTCAGCCTGCTCTACATAGTGAGTTCCAGGCCAGCAGGGCTCATAGTGAGACCCTGTCTCAAAACCAAACCAAACCAAACCAAACCGAACCAAACCAAACCAAACCAAATCATGCGCACACTTGTTATGTCTTTTGTGTATTCGTGTCCTTTGTAGGCAACTAGTTCTATTGTTTGCTAGTTTATTTGTCCTTTATTTTTAAAGAGGGGTGTGTGTGTGTGTGTGTGTGTGTGTGCGCGCGCGCGCACGCGCGCTCATGCACATGTGCGTGTTTTTGTTGTTGGAGTTGGAGACAAGGTCTCATGTAGCCCAGACTGATGTTGAACGTGCTAAATAGTCGAGGATGACCTTGAACTTCTGATTCTCCTGCATCTACTTGTGAGTACTGGAATTATGGGCAAATATTGTGATTCAAATGGTGCTAGGGTTCAGACCCAGGCCTTTGTGTGTGGCAGGCAGGCACTTTACCAACTGAGTTAAAGGCACTTTCCCCTGCTCCAGACAGGGTTTCTCTATGTAGAGATGACTGTCCTGGAACTTGCTCTGTAGACCAGGCTGCCTTCAAACTCACAGAGATCCACCTGCCCTTGCCTCCCTAGTGCTGGGATTAAAGGTGTGCACCATCACTCCCCAGCACTTTTATTTGTATGATCTTCTATTCTTTTCTTGTACAAATGGTAGCAAAGTAAATACATTCTTCTGCGTTTTGCTTTTCACTTAATTCAATAATATATTCTGGAAAATCACCCATTGTTGTTTAATATGTTCACATGTAGTTTTCACCCTGAACATCTAGGTATCTTGCAATAATGCTTTAGTGACCAAACTCATACACAGTAGTTTATATTGTTAGAAATACATCTTCAGTATCCATATCTAGAGGAAGACATTGGGTGTGTCACTCTGCTTAGTTCAGAAAACTTTATTTTTTCATGGTTCTAGAATCTGGAAGATGAAGACTTGGGTACTAGCAGGCTTGAGACTAGCAGATGACTTTCTGGGTCCTTCACAGGGCACAGGAATTCCTGGTATTTATTATTATTATTATTATTATTATTATTATTATTATTATTATTATCTTTGTGTAAAGATAACTGTTATGTAATATTAGAGCTCCATTTAATGACGTGAGTTCACTTTATCTGCTTTGAGGCCCCTTCTCCAATGGGAGTGAGCACTTTGACATAGGACAGGGGAGGAGGATGACTCCTCCTGTCTATAACTTTAGGTCTTTTTTTTTTTGAGACAGGGCTGACCTGGCTGACATTGAACTCCCAATCCTTCAGTCTTTGCCCCTAAATGCTGGGATCATAGGACCTTTTTCATTTCTACTAGCAATATGCTCAGTCTATATTGCGCATGGCCTGTCAGGCTTTTGGACTGTCGGTTGATAGATGAGAAGTGATATTCAGTGTAGTTTTCATTAGCGTTTCTTTTTCTTTTCTTTTTTTTTTAAGTTTTTTACCTTGTTGGAATTTTTTTTTGAGATTTCTTTATTTATTATGTATACAATATCCTGCCTGCAAGCCAGAAGAGGACACCAGATCTCATTATAGATGGTTGTGAGCCACCATGTGGTTGCTGGGAATTGAACTCATGACCTTTGTAAGAGCAGTTGGTGCTCTTAACCTCTGAGCCATCTCTCCAGCCCATCGTTTATTTTTCTTACTTTATAAAATGTATTCATCTTTAATGATCTGAGAGTCTGCAAGACACATTGATATAGCCAGAGTTGGATGGCAGTATAGGAAACCAATGGTGCTGCAGCCAGCTGGGGGCAGAGGCTCTCTGTGGCTGAAGGATCCCCATGGTGGCATTTCTCGTCTCCTGGGACTCAGTACCCTGTCTCCATGGAAATCAGTCGGATACTTCTGGGGTGGGGGGATCATCATCATCATCATCATCTCCATCAACAGTGCTGAGAGGTACTTGCAATGAAAAACAACCATAGGTACCACTCACTGCCACCCAAGCTACTGTCTAAGTGTTCCCTCCCGCCCTCTTCACAGATGGAAGGAAGGAGTGGCTGTATGGATAAACAGAGGCTTCCCCAGGGGAGGAGAAGCTCCAGCTCTGCCCTCTGACCCCAGCATGGGTCTTGAGCAAACGATGGAGAAGAGTTCATACCGAGGCTCCCATGGCCAATAGGCAGGGTTTGTTTTTAGCAGGCTAGTAGGCAGAAACAGAGTACAATGGGCAAGGGCTGCGTCTTGTGTCCTGACTTCACTCTTCCTCTCCTTATGCAGCCCTAGAGTGGTCTCAGCCATAGTGAAGCCAGTACTTAGAATTCAATCTGTTACAGCTAGATGCAGGAATGTACAAAAAATGTGAAGCTACTCATAAAGTTGAGCCATTTACTGGGGAAAAAGGGAAAAGACACAGGTGTCTTCCCTCCTCTGGGGCAGGTGGTCTGGGCCATGGTAGGAGCTGGTTCAGAGGCCACTGAGACTAGCTTTTTTTTTTTTTTTTTTTTTAAGATTTGTTTATTATGTATCCCTGCACACTAGAAGAGGCACCAGATCTCATTATAGATGGTTGTGAGCCACCATGTGGTTGCTGGGAATTGAACTCAGGAGCAGACAGTGTTCTTTTTTTTTCCTGAATCCAACCTCGTTTTCTCTCTGAATAAGACCATTAATAATGTATAACCAACTCCAATGAAAATAAACATTTATAGCCCAAGAAAACAACCAAAACCCTACCCAACCCTCCATTAAGGGAAATGGAGCATCATTGTCTTAAGGTTCCTTCCAGCTGATTTGGGGTAGGTAATACATTTGTAAGGACCCAAATAATATTGTAGAAAATGGTTAAACACGCTAGGAATAGCATTTGTGGTCCAGTTTCTAAATGTTGAGAAATTCTAGGGTTAATTAAAGTCCTGTGCGGGACAGTCTGACATGATGGACCAATTGGGATTAGAAGCTTTCTTCAAAGCTGTCCTGGGAGCTCAGACAGTGTTCTTAACCTCTGAGCCATCTCTCCAGCCCCCATGGAGACTAGCTTAACAAAGCCTAGTCCTTCTATCTATTTAACTTGACTCTTTCTACCCTTCCTCAGTGCTCCTGACCTCACAGTTTTAACTCTCACATTTGCTTTAAGTACAACACTGGTGCCTTGGAGATAGGGTCTGCTGCCGGAAGGGAGAGGAGAGAAAGCTGAGAGGTTGGGGGGGGCGCAGGTCTTGCTGCAGCTGTTGCTGCTGCCTTTGTCTCTGCCTCCCCTGTGCTGCTGCCCCTGCACTTGCTGCCTCTGTTGCCACCAGACCTGACCCCCCTGCTGCCGGAGCTCCGACTTCCTCCTCAGGTTCCCCTTCTCCTGAAGGTGGCCCTCTGACTTTGGAGCTTGCCTTTTTTTTATTCTCCCCAAGTCAAACTGTGTCTTACTTTTCATATGCAGTCAGAGTTTTTCAGCACATGGGCAGACAGTCCAAAGGAAGCTCCAATTCCTGAAACTCAACCTAGACCATAGGAGGATTTCTGGCTGTTGAATAAAAGCCAGCATTCTTCAGGAACTTGTGAAAATGTTCTTATCTACCAAAAAAGAGTCATTCCCTCACCTTTGGCAGAAAGGACATATGGCGATCTATGGCACCTATCAGCATATCAAAGTGCATGCTGGCCTCCAGGCTCCCTCCATATCACAAGTATCCGTTATACATTACAGAGCTAGCTCCTCTCCCCTCCTCCCCAACCCTAAACGTTCTCTGTTCTGTGCTTATGTTTCTCTCACTGTGTCTTCTCTATTCTCCATCCCCTGATGTTCTCTCTTCTCTTACAGATAGCCCTAGCCAGGACCAGTCTGCTGGTCATGTTAGTATTTTCTCTCTCTGTTCTGCACTCTTCCAGTTGCCTCTGAGATCTCCCCCACCCCTACCCCTGGCCATCTGTGGCAGACAGGAGAGTTGGTTTCACCCTCATCGACTGCAGCACTCAAGAAAGTGGGCCCTGCACCTCTCCTGGGCAGCACAGTAGAGCTGGCTGTCCCTTGTGGGTAAGGTGAGGGTGAGATGGCCCTGAGGACATGAGAGCAGGAGAGCTGGCCCTGCCCTTGACTGCTGTGGCATTTGTGTGAGCTAGCTGAGGCAGTACTGGAGAGCTTGCCTTGGTGGTATGTGTAAGGGAGATCAACTCAGCTACCACCCAGGCCCAGATCCAGGGCTTTTGAGCTGGCCCATCCCAACATCTACCTCATCTATGAACTGCTAGAGTGCATGAAGGGGCTGGTCCTACAGATCCAAAGCTACAGGATCTCCATGACACAGGGCAACAATAGGATGTTCACAAGGAGTCTCTGTGAGGATTCAGTGTTGATTGTGTAGCAGAAGCCAGAGGCCTCCAACCAGACCAATGACTCATTGCAGTAAACATTTGCAAGTGAGGAGTTGTGTGATAAACATGCTAGAGGTGTTGAAATGAGCTAATTCAAGACAAAGTATATAAATGCTGGTTTATTGGGAACAGTTCACTGGCTTTTGTACTTGCACGGGGGTGGAGGAAGTGCAGAAAGGAGAGGGGAAATGCAGAAAGAAGGAAGGCAGGGGGACCAAAATGTCTAGATTATATAGTGAAGAGCCTCTGGGGAAGGCAAAGCCCTGCCCTGGGCTGGAGAGTTCAGGATAGAGGCAAGGTTTTCCAGCCATGCCCTGCAGCAGGTGGGGACTGAGGGATGCCGGGAGAACCTGGAGGTCAGGTCTGCCCTGGTTGAAAAGGCACTTCAGCTGCTTGTCCAGGTCTGGAGCCCAACAGTGTGGGCAACAGGATTTACTGAGGGACACACTGTGACACACTACAGCTTCCACAATGAGATGCTTTTTAATTAAAAAAAATTTTTTTTCTTATTTCTTTTGGGGGTGTTGCAAAGGTGGAGGGTGGATACAAAGGCATGGCGAGATGACTGGGATTGGGGTACATGATGTGACATTCACAAAGAATCAAAACAAAGTTAAAAATTAAATAAAAGCAGAGCTGTCAAAAAATTAAAAAAAGAAAAGAAAACCACTTTCCCTTAATCATACCATGGAATGGTCATGTCCTTAATTTATATAGTGTGGACTGTGAAAATCAGGAAGCCACTGGATGAAATCTGCTATTTTATTTTATTATCTGATGCTCTGAATAGGGAAAGTTAGATCCTTCAGGGATGTTGTGTAACAGCCTTTCTTGAGGTGATTATGACTTCAGTGATGTGCAGCCCAAAAGTCCAGGAAAGGAAGCACTGCTCCATGGAGGGACACCTTCTTAGTGATGTCACTGCAAGTTCAGACCACCCGGCCTCTGGCCAAACCAGCTCTGGGCGATCCAGTCCCACTGTGTCTCAGTTTTAAAGGAGTGGAGATGGGTCGGACGACATGAAAAAGCAAATTGGAAGTTTCCCTTCCCACAAGGTGTCTGCTAGGTGGCTTCATGTGTAGGGACGGGGAAGCCTCCTCCTGGGAGCCAACAGGAAGTCTGAAAGCCAGCAGTCCAGCTGGGAGGCATTCTGTTAGTGACACGTGCTCCTTTCCCCAAATATAGCTAAATGTTGTGTGTGCGAACAACATAGCTTTAAAAAAGTAAAACGAAAGTATGCGTTTTTATAAAACTTGACAAAAATAGTCAGATGTACATGTTCTCTCTCACTTACACACACACACACACACACACACACACACACACACACACACACACACGCGCGCACACACAGTTTTCTGGCACCTCCATCCTTCTGTGTCTGGCCTGCTTTGGCATCTTCATTGTCTGCAGGCTGTTCCTATCTTGCCAGCATCCGCTCTTCCCTCTTTCCCTCTCGGTGCCTTCTCTCACTCTGTACTGGGGGTTTTCAGGCTCAGTTCTGGTTTGGGGAAGCTAGGACCTGCAGATTGTCCTCATCTGGACGTTTCTCCTCTGACATCCTCTTTGGCTTTTCCTTTGGTCATGGCAATGACTTTGGTGGGATGTAGGTCCTGGATGTGGGGGTACGGGGCTGGTCAGGAGTGGGTCTTACCTCTTCACACTGCTCCTCTTTTTCTCAGTGAGTGACACTGCACATCATTAAATGTGTGTGTGTGTGTGTGTGTGTGTGTGTGTGTGTGTGTGTGTGTTGTGTAGTATCTGTCTTTTGCCTATTTAATGGCATTTTTCTCTAAGTTCTTTTGAAGATTCACTTTTATTTATTTATTTGTGTGTGCATGTCAGTATCTGTGGGTGCGCATGTGCATGAACATGTGATGTCCAAAGGAGGGTGTCAGGTGTCCCTTTGCATCCTTCTCTGCCTGCTGCTCTGAGACAGCATCTCTTCCTGAGCCTGGGGCTGGAATCTTTGCTAGGCTAGAAGTCAGCAAATGTCAGCAGTCCTCCTGTGTCCACCTCCCTTGGAGTTGGAGTTGCAAGTGTTTGTAGGAAATGCCTGGCTTGTTGCTAGGGACACAGTCCCCAGTTGTGTTTGTGGTGGAGCTGTGCATACTGGAGTCACATAGGGGGCATCGTATGCCTTTCCTAATATAGCAGGTGTCACCCTGGGCTGGGGCACTTGGGATGGCATGCCCTGCTCTTAGTTTGCCCTGACAGTTTAAAGATGATGCTTGCTTTTCCTTTGAGACCCTTTTACTATGTAGCCCAGGCTGACCTTATGCTCACGGTCCTCTCGCCTCAGCATCTGGACAGAGTGCTGACATTTCAGGTGATGCTACCACTCCCTGTTTAAAGCTGTTTGTTCCTTAAAATTACCTCCTTTAAATGAGGCAATTTGGGTTGATAGGTAGAATAATAAAACTCCTTCATCAGATACAAAAATAGCTTAAGCTCCATTAACACCTAGGAGTGGGTACTCTGTTAACTACGTTGCCAAGGCAAAAATGAGGCAAACAAAGAACAAGGTACAAGCTGTGTGTGGTAAATGTATTTCTTGGGTGCCTTGTTAGGTTAGGGATCTTACTGTGGAACTTAAAATTCTAAACTAGAATTCTTCCTGCATGGCTCCTATTTAGAGGAGCGTCTCAACGTTTTTTTTTTTTTTTTTTTTTTTTTTCCATTTACAAAATGAGGTTAATGAAATCTGTCAATTACCTATAGTTAAGGGTATAAAGTGCCTTTATGGTACACTAGATGTAGTCAACCTGGAAAACACTTTGCTAAGTGAAGAACGCCAGTCACTGAGGTTGTCTTTTTGCATGATTCCTTTCATGTGCTGTATGTAGACGAGGCAAATCCATCAGCAAATCCAGAGACAGAAGTCACACCAGGGCTTGCCTGTGAGGACAGGAAGTGATTACTTAATGTGCATGGAGTGTTTTAAGGAGATGAAAAAGTTTGAAAGTAAGGAGAACCTATTGGTTGCACAACATAAACATGCTAAATGCCACCGAATGGTAAAGCAGCCAATTGTATGTGAAGTGAATTAAGCTTTAATTTAAAAAAGACTTAGGAAATGTATTGTGTTTTCCAGAGGCAAAGATATGATAACCACGTAAGGCTCAGGTTTAGCCCTTAGAACTTAGTTTAATGCAAAATATTGGGGGTTTTCTTTTAAAAAAATTTTTTTTACATATACGTTTATATTACACATATATACAATAGATTACCTATAACAAGACGAACTATGACACAGTCAGGAATTATATAAATGTTACATTCTTAGTGTTTTGGCTATTTGTATTTGACATCCTTGAAGAAAACGTCTTTCCTATCTTGGTGCGTCTAAATTTCTGAATGTAAATCAATCTCCATCACATATTGTCATTATCAACTTAAAACACCTATCTAGGCTTAAAAAAATATGGAACGCTTCACGAAATTGCAACTCATCCTTGCACAGGAATCATGCTAATCTCTGTATCGTTCCAATTTTAGTATAAGTGCTACCGAAGCAAGCACTGGTACAAAGTATTGTTATCTGAATATATTGCAATATCTGTTAAGATAGATACATTTTGTTTTGTTCAAGGCTGGGTCTCATTCTATAGCCCACACTGATCTAGAGATTACTTTAGAGCTCAGGTTGGTCTCAAACCTAAAATCCTCCTGCCCAGGCTTTCCAGGTGCTGCGATTACAGATGTGCACCACCATACCCACTGTAAGCCCTCCACATTTTATAGTCTTGTTTGGAGGTAAGTGCTTAGGGTCAATTTTTCTTGGGGAGCTCATGATGGACTCAGTTGTCATGAAATTATCAAAGGTGATGACAGACCCCAAAGAGATAGTCTTCATTTTTTGGAAGCAGGATATCATTTGGCCTGGGCTGGTGTTGAATGCCTCATCCATCTGTCTTCATCTTCCCAAACTGCAATTCCACAATTATATGTGCTGTCACACCCAGCTCAAAAAGATTTTATTAAACCAACATTTAAAATATTGTGCACTCAGCCAGGCAGTTTGGGCGCATGCCTTTAATCCCAGTATTTGGGAAGCAGAGGCAGGTGGGTTGATGTGAGTACGAGGCCGGCCTGGTCTGCAATGTGAGTCCATGACAGCCAAGGCTAACACAGAGAAACCCTGTCTTGAAAACAAAACAAAACAAAACAAAACAAATTGTGTACTTGGGCCTGGAGAGATAAGGGCACTGATTGCTCCTCCAGAGGTCCTGAGCTCAATTCCCAGCTACCACATGGTGGCTCACAACCATCTATAATGAGATCTGGTGCCCTCTTCTGGTGTACATGCAGACAGAGCACTGTATACATAATAATAAATAATAAATCTTTTAAAAAAATATTGTGCACTCAGGGCTGGAGAGATGGCTTAGTGGTTAAGAGCATGCGCTGTTAAGAGGATCATACCCCTGCACTCACGTCAGAGAGGTCACAATCACCTATAACTTCAGCTCAAGGGGATCCCACCTCCTCTGTTTATGGACTCTGACACCCTCTGCTCTATACAGGCAGCTGTGTGCATGTAGTACACATAAACTCAGACACAGATACACATACAGACCAAAAAAAAAATCTTTAAAATATTGCATTCTTTCTGGGCATGGTGGTGCAACCTTTAATCCCAGCACTCAGGAGGCAGAGGAGGGGGGATTGCTGGGAGTTCCAGGCCAGCTTGGTCTACAAAGTGAGTCCAGGACAGCCAAAATGACACAGAAAACAAACAGATATTGTGTTTTCTTTTTCCTGAGAACTGTTGTTTTATTGGGCTACTGTTTATTTCTTTAGGGTAAGATGATTAAAACCAGAGCCACCCAGATGGGCTCTACTACCAAGTGTTGCCCCCCCAAGTCCCTAAATAGTATGTAAAAATCACATAATATTGGAGATTTCAGCCATAGAGGCCTTGCTGGGAGTCCCAACAAATCGTGTCTAGCCGCTCCAGAAAATGTAATGACAAAAGGCCAGAAAAGAGTTTATTCATAGTAACTACATGGGAAAACAGGAGCAAGCCTCATCAGCCCACCTTGGCAGGTACTAACAGTGGCCTCGGGTTCACATCCTACAGGGGAAGAATTTGGGTATGGGCACGAGGTGTGCATAGCTAACCAGTCTTGGTCAGACTATGTCTGGTTCTCTTGGGCTCCTGGACTCTGGGAAGTTTTATTGTTTGGGCAGGCCATTTTATTCCCCTGTTACTGCTTGGCACATGGGTGGAGGGACACAGCCTCATTTTGGGATGATCTGTCTGTAAGTGTCACTCTTCTGGCAGGTTTAGGACTTTGCCTGGCAACTTCCAGTTGCCATTCCAGGAACCTGCAGTTGTCCCTGGATTCCTCTTATTTGGTGCCTTCAGCCAGGATGCAGGAGCATTGCCAGCTGCTTTAGATCAACATTTCTTAAGTGATTGACCTGCAGAATTGAGCAAGAATCTAACCCAAAGTTTTCAGGTGTAAAGGAAATGTGCAGCACAAAGGCAGAGCTGTGGGGCATTTGTCCTGCTTTAGCCACTCACTGGACATGTGCTAGGCCAAGTGGAGAGGTGGTGCTTTGTAGCAAAAGCCTCCTCTAAGTCTCTGTCTTGAGCTCATCAAATTAACCATCTTTTTTTTTTTTAAGGTTTATTTATTTATCATGTACACCTGTGCATGCCAGAAGAGGGCAGTCGATCTCATCGACAATTGTGAACCACTATGTGGTTGCTGGGAATTAAGCTCAGGACCTCCTGACAAACAGACAGTGCTCTTAACCTCTGAGCCATCTCTCCAGCCCCAAAAAGATTTCTTTATTTTATGTATATGAACACACTGTTTTCGTGCACACCAGAAGAGGGAATCAGATTCCATTACAGATGGTTGTGAACCACCACGTGGTTGCTTGGAATTGAACTCAGGACCTCTGGAAGAGCAGTCAGTGCTCTCAACCACTGAGCCATCTCTCCAGTCCCAATTAACCATCTTGAAGTGAGTGGTTCAGTAGTGTTAAGTACATTGTCATTGCACAACTGCCAGCTGTGTATCGCTTCATGCCATTTTATCCTTCCAAAAGGAATTCATACCCATTAACAGCTGCCCCCTATAACCCCATCCCTAGCAGCCACCAATTTGTAGTCTGTTCTCCATACTCTAGATGCTTCATATAATAGAATAATAAATTATGTGGTCCTTGTGCCTTGTTTCTTTTATTTAACATCACCTTTTTTTTGCACACTCTTGCTTAGGCTGATGTTTCTCCAATTGGGATAACACAGTTTGTTTACCATTCATTTGTTGATGTACATTTGGACTAGTCTCATCTCTTGGCTGTGTGAATAGCACTTTTAGAAATGTGTGTATACATGTTTCTCATTGGGTCTTTTTTCATTCTCTTGGGCATGTACCTGGGTGTAGAATTGTTAGTTATGTGGTAATTCTGTCTGTTACTTTTCAGCAGCTGCCAGCATGTTTTTCACAGTGGCTGCACTGAACTACTTTACTTTCCTGGCATTGTCTGAGGTTGCAATTTCTGGCAACCTTGTCAGTATTTTTTTTTCCCTCTCCATTATTTTGAGAGTCAGTACCTCATTGTGGCTTGCTCTGCAGTTCCCTAAATTATTAACGATGTTGAAGGTCTTTGTGTGTTGTTATTACAGCTGATTGTGTTTCTTTGGAAAGATATCCATCTAAATCTTCTTTATTTTAAAGATTAGATTGTGTTTTGTTTTTGAGTTGCAGGAGTTATTATGTATTTGGGATATTCTATCTTTAACAAATAATGCAAATGTGTCTCCTATTCTGTCGGCTCTCTTCTTTCCTCCACTCTCTGGATCCGCCCCTGCTTTCTCTTCTCCTTTGCTCCCCCCCTTTCTTTTTTTTTTTTTGGTTTTTCGAGACAGGGTATCTCTGTGTAGCCTTGGCTGTCCTGGACTCACTTTGTAGACCAGGCTGGCCTAGAACTCAGAGATCCACTTTCCTCTGCCTCCCGAGTGCTGGGATTAAAGGCGTGCGCCACCACGCCCGGCTCCGCTCCCCCCTTTTCTCCTTTCCTCTCCCCCCCTCTGCCTCTCTTCCCCTGCTTTCTTCCCTCCTTTCCTCTCCTGTGGTTTCTCCTTCTTATACTCCTCCTCTCTCCTCCCCTGCCCTCTCTTTTCCTCTCCTCTCCCCTTTTCTTCCCCTTCTTTCCCCTCCTCTCCCTTTGCCCGTCCTTCCTCCCCTCTTCTTCCCGCTCTTCTCCCCTCTCCTCTCCCATTTTCCCCTTCTATCCTTTTCTCTCCTTCTCCCCTTGACCCGCCTCCTTGTTTCTTTCTTTGCTTCCCTTCGCCTAGGGTGACTTTGAACTCACGTCCTCTCGCCCTGGCCTCTTCGTGCTGGGATTACAGGTGTACCACCATGCTCGGTTTCCTTTCCTCTCACTTACTACTAATGTATTACATCTGTGAATTTTGATTAAGTCCCATTGCCCTGTGTCTCATTGTTTTTGCTTTTACTGTTATATCTAAGAACCCATTGCCAAATGCAGGGTGATAGAAAATTAATTCTAGTTGGGTGTGGTGGCGGACGCCTTTAATCCCAGCACTTGGGAGTTTGGGGCCAGCCTGGACTACAGAGCAAGCTCCAGGACAGCTAGAGCTGCTACACAGAGAAACCCTGTCTCAAAAAAACAAACAAAACAAAACAACAAAAAACAAAAACAAAAAGAAAGAAAATTAATTCTATTTACTTTCTGAAATATTTGTGGCTTGATTTTATGTGTAAGTCACTGATGCGTTTTGAAGTAATTTTTATGTACAGTTATGCTCCACCTTTGCTCTTCCCATGTGTAGACATTTCCTGTGTATATAGGATTATTTTATGTTCTTAGTTATATTCATACCACTAATGCATGGGTTTTGTTTTGTGTTTTGAGACAGAGTCTTATTCTGTAGCTTTGGCTGGCCTGGAACTTTCTATGTAGACCAAGATAGCCTCAAACTCATTGAAATTGGCCTGCCTTGCCTCCTCAGTACTGGATCTAAAAGCATGTGTCACCATGCCTGTGTATATTGATAGATTATCTCTGACGATGAAATGAGCCAATTCAAGCCAAATGAAAAGTATAAATGCATGTTTATTGAAGGTGAGTTCACCGACCTCATGGGAGGGGGTCAGCAAAGTTGCCTTGTAGAGGGAGACAGAGAAGCGAGCTGAGGGGCAGAGAGGATCAAAATGTCTGGACTATATATGGAAGAGCCTCTGAGGGGAGAGGAAGCTCTGCTTCTTGGCTGGAAAGTTCAGGGTAGAGGCCAGGGTGTATATCAGCTATGCCCTGTAACTGATAGGGATTGAGAGATGCTAGGAGAACCTGGAGGCCAGGTCTGCTTTGGTTAAATGGGCACCGTAGCTGCTTGTCCTGGGTCTGAATCCCAACATACATATTTGAACATTTTATTTATTCACTTTTATATATATATATATGTGTGTGTGTGTGTGTGTGTGTGTGTGTGTGTGTGTGTGTTTTGCCTGCATGTATATCTGTGTATTACGTGTTCAGTGTCCAAGAAAAGGGTGTTAGATCTCCTGGGACTGGAGGTACAGCCAGTGGTAAGCCAACTGTGCATGCTAGGGATTGAAACTGGGTCCTCTAGAGGAGTAACCCAGTGCTGCTAATCACTGAGCCACCTCTGCAGCCATTAAAAAACAACAAAAAACAAAAACAAAAACAAAAACAAAAACAAAAACATGCTTCTGTTGTGCTTCAGAGCCAGTACAAACAGCTCCAGGTTCTCCCAGCACTCCTCGGTCCCTATCTGCTACAGGACATGGCTGGCATCCCCCACCCCCTAACCTGAACTTTCCAGTGCAGAGGCTTCCCCTTCACCATAAAATCCAGACATTTTGGTTCTCCCTGCCCTCCCACCCCCACCCCCACCCCCTGGCATGGTGGCCAAGAGTTGCTTTCAATGAACCTACATTCATATACTTTAACTTGCCTTGCATGAAAAGCAGTCCAACGCCCTCATTTCCACCTCACCACCCCTTCCTAGTTCCTTATTTTTAATTATAGGAAAAGGGAGGAATGTTAATTCACAAGCAGACTCACTAGCTTGCTTCTTAGTTGCTTAGCAACCTCTGATGTCATCACCTGCCACCACCAGGTGTGCTTCAGCTGCACATCAGATATAAAGGGCCGACCCCTCTCCTCTCTCTTTCTCTGCCTCAGTTTCTCTCTCTCCCTGTGTCTGCAGTGCCTCCTTCTCCTATCTTTCTCCCCTGCTCTCTCCCGAGTCTCTCCTGGCTGTTCTCCCATTGTCTCTCTGTCTCTGCCTCCATAGAATAAATCTCTTTCTACCATATCTGTTGTGTGCTCTCTATACTTAGCAATATTATAACAGTTTCACTATGTATCCCAGCCATCTTAGAACTTGCAGTGATCCTCCTGCCTCAGCCTTCCAAATGCTGGGATTACAGGTTAAGCCCCCTTATCCTGGTTAAACATTTTTGCTTGTTTTGGAGATGAGTCTCACCATGTAGCTCTAGCTGGCCTGAAACTTCCTGTGTAGCTCAGGCTGTCTTGGAACTCACAGAGACTCACCTGCTTACAGTCTCCTGAATGCTGGGGTTAAAGGCATGCTCCATCTCGCCCAGCTTTGTCGTGACTGTTCTCGCCATTTGCTTCTCTATGAGCTGAGGTTCTTGTTTCTCTTCCTCTGACAACAGGATCGTGGGGTTGACAGCTCCATTTTTCAGAATCCCAAAAAGCTTCACCTAACTATTGGGATGTTGGTACTTCTAAGTGAACAAGAGATCCAGCAGACCTGTGAGATCCTGCAACGCTGTAAGGAGGAATTCATTAAGTAAGTAGCTGGCAGCAGCGGGAGGGAGGGCAGCCCAGGCTGGGGTCTGTTCTGTGTCACAGACTGGGTTTTGGATGAGAGAGCTTGATGAAACGCAAATCATTAAAGTATATATAAGATCTATTTATTTTATGGGTATGAATGTTTTGCTTACATGTTTGTGTGTATGGACCTTGTATGTGCTCAGTGCCCACAAAGGTTAGAAGGTGTCATATTCCTTGGAACTTAGGTGATAAATGGCTGTGAGCCACTGTATAGGTGCTGGGAAACAGAGCTTGGTTCTTTGCAAGAACAAGTGTTCTTACCCACCAAGCCATCTCCTTAGCCCTTTGTTCATTTGTAGTACTTAAAATTGGACTATCAACCAAAGCTTTGAAAATTGACTTAAAGCTTGCATTTACAGTTTTTAAATTATACTAATTAATAGGCAAATTTTGCTCTTAAACAGTACATCCATTGTTTGATCCAGAGTAGCGAATTACTGCTTCAGTGGCTTAAAACCACACACATTTATCATCTGATTTACCAGGTCAGGAGTGGGGAGGAAGGTCAGCGCAACCACAGATTTGTTTTTAGGTGAGAGAGCTGGATGACATGGGGATTTTATTGTTTGTTTGTTTGTTCATAAAGAATACAAACACGTATACCCATGCTATGTTTTAAGGGAAAATGTCTGTTTTCTTGCCTTTGAAGTCTAGCTTTTAGAGGTTTCCCACATATTTATCTAGTGTCTTCTTTTCCCCACCTTTAATTCTAATATTGTATTTCTCTTGTCACCTGTCTCTGCGACTGCAGCAGGAACAAGCTGTTGGCTTTTAAGGGCTCTGACTTGATTCAATTCATCTATGTAATCAAGTCAATCCCTGTTACCAAGGCTCGTAACCAAGACCCGGAGGATAGTAGGACCTTCCTCTGGGAGGGTGGTTTTCTGTTGCCTCGCTCGTTTCAGCTTCTGAGGCTCAATCCTCCAGTCATAGCTGAGGCTGAGAATGGAAGCTCATAGGCCAGCGAGCTAGAGTATGCAGTGATGAAGGAGAGATCCTCACCAACAGTGCAAACAAGGACTAACACCTGAGGTTGTCCTTTATCTCCATACAAGCACCATGGCGTGTGTGTGCTCATACCTGTGAGTGTACGTGCACATTATTATATATAGCTGCCATATTATTCTACATGGCCTTGTAGAAATCGGTTACCTGGCTCACTGGGTAGAAAAAAGGCAAAAGGATTTAAAGTTTTTCTCTGTGTTGCACACAAGACTCTGTAGTACATTGATTTGTTTGGGGCCAGTTACTCATTTTCTTTCTCTTCTTCTTCCTCTTCTTCTTTTTTGAAGCAGAGTCTCACTATGGCTAGGCTAGCCTTAAACTGACAGAGATCCTCCTGCCTCTGCTTCTAGCTTTGCTTCCTGAGTGCTGGGGTTAAAGTTATGCATCGCAAGCCGGGGCGTGGTGGTGCACACCTTTAATCACAGCACTTGGGAGGCAGAAGCAGTTTGATCACTGTGAGTATGAGGCCAGCCTGGTCTACAAAGCGAGTCCAGGACAGTCAAGGCAACACAGAGACCCTATCTCAAAACACACACACACACACAAAGTTGTGCATCACTACTCCTCATCAATTATACTTTATGCTAATTGCTTTAAAGATAAGATTGTTGATTTTTTTTTTTTTTTTTGAGACTTGGTCTTCTTTTTCTTTTCTCTTCTTCCTCCTTTTCCTCCTCCTCCTCTTGTTCTTCTTCTGGATTTATTTATATACCTGCATGCAAGAAGGCCATCAGATCCTAGTATAGATGGTTCTGAGCCACCATGTGGATGTCGGGAATTGAACTCAGGACCTCTGGAAGAGCGGTACAGAGTCTATGTAGCCTTGGCTATCTTGGAATTCACCTTATAGACCAGGCTGGCCTTGAAGTTAGAGATTCACCTACTTTTGTCTTCCCAGTGCTGGGTGATTAAAGGTGTGCATCACTATGCTTGTTTTCTTTATTTATTTTAAAGATAGATTTATTTATTTATTTATTTATTTATTTATTTATTTATTTATTTATTTATTATATAATGTCCTGTCTGCATGTGTGCCTGCAGGCTAGATGAGGGCACCAGATCTCAATATCGATGGTTGCGAGCCACCATGTGGTTGCTGGGAATCAAACTCAGGACCTCTGGAACAACAGCTAGTGTTCTTAACCTCTAAGCCATCTCTCTAGTCCCGTTGTTTTATTTTTTTTAAATCTTACTTAAAACTCAAAATAATTTGCTGTTCATCATTAAATAGTTGCAGTTTTCTTTGTATAAAATAAAAATATTTAAAGGACTCATACTTCAATATATTCCCAGTTCTTTTTCTGCTAAACTTAACTGAAAATAGCTGCATTTTCCTGGCTGCCTCTGGGATAATCCTGTAAGAAAAATGTAGAGTTAGATAAAATATTTATATAGTGAAGTATTTGTTCTTCTTGCCTTAAGAAAAATCAGGCCCCAGGTTTTAATCACTGAGTTTTAATCCTAAGCTGTGGGCAGACCTAGCTGAGCTCTTCTCTTTTGTGCAGTTAGTGCCTTTGCCAAATTGGAGCCTGGATGCGTGTCAGAGTCGGTGTGCACTGGGAATAAAGAACAGTCCTAATAGTTCTAAGACCCTGACGTGACAGGATGAAAATGGTAATTGTAGTTTTTCACATTCAGCAAAGCTTTTGAAATTGGACAAAGTTGCCCTGCCAGAAATCTGCAGCGTATGCAGAAAGATGTTTGAAGATGCTCTTTTCAAAAAGCTGGGAAGGTTTGAGACCAGCAAGTAAAATCAAGCAAGCTCCCCCTTCTTCTGCCCTTCTGTGCTGAGTGCTCTTGTTTAAAACATTTACAGTGGTAACCCACTTCTGCGGTGTCAGACGAGGGTCAGAGTCAGGAGTCTGGCATGCCTACACAAGACCAGTTTCCCCAGATGGAAGAGACTTCACTTTTTAAAAAATGTATTAAATTCTGTCGAGTAAATTCTTTTGTTTTTTACTTACATTTGTCCTTTGATCTCAGCCTTTGCAGTGGGTCCCCTTAAGAAGTATGCCAATGTGTAATGGCATTTCTAACCTGAACCTGCTATGCTGTAAAGATCCCAAAATAAAACGTGCGAAGGAAAACACTGGAACTAAGAGGACCAGTACAGACTGTGCCATAGCTCAATGTGATGGCATTTCAAGTTGGAATATTAAAACAAACACAACTTACAGTGTGACCTGCTAAAGTTGCAGTGCTGTAGGTATGTGAAGGACATGGGTAGCTGAGTCTGGAGCTAGCTGTTGAAACCAAAGGACTCTGTCTAACCCGAACCCAGATTTTCATGGAAACTCTTAAGCTCAAGGCTCATGCAGCTCAATAGATTTTGAATGAATTATTCAGTGTTGAGGAAACTCTGACGCTCAAAAGTGTCCCTTGTGACAGTTTTCCGTGGGATGTAGGACAGAAACAGGGCAGTGGCTCCGAGTATCTGCTTTGACAAACATAAACCAGTCCCTCTTCAGCTCCAGCCTCTGTCTCCTGAAGCCCGAGAGACCCTCAGAGGCGAGGGCTTCAACAAGTGCACCTGAGAGGGGCAGGAGGCTGGCACCTCAGCGGTACTCAGTGGCCCGGCTGGTCTTGTTTCCTGGCCAGTGTGGGCACCCTCTGCTTGTCTGAGGCCCTGTTAATTCAGGGTAGCTCCATCTTGGTCTTCTCCAGCCTCTCAGTGTCTGTAGAGACTGCACTGCAGACACCAGTCTGCCTGTCTGGCAAGGTGTTGGAGTACTCCAGTGGTAGCAGCTTCTCCTGCCCTCCCAGATCTCCCACTTGGAAGATAATTCCATAGGAACACGCCACCCAAGTGCACTCAGATCTTCTGAAGGTTGAAGGCCTTGGTGGACACACTCTGGTCAGACTCCTCAAGGAGGGATTTTATTCCAGCTGAATCCAGCTTGATGATCACAACATGCATGGCCTGGAAGTGGCAAAAAGGAAGTTGTGGAGCACCGTGACAGTCAAGTGGTTTCCCAGGGTGCAAGGCAGAGTTAAGGAACAGGTCTCAGGGCCACCAGTAGAACCCAGAGGAGGCCTTGAGATGACAGGCATTCTTCTCAGTTGTCCAGAGCAGCTTTCCTCAGATGGCAGGGCATCTGTTCATTGTTGACTAGAGATCCCTTAAGCACCTGTTTTATTTAAGGTATAGAGATATAAAAGTGAGAGAGATGGTGCCTAGCCTTATGATGCTTAGGGAACAGAATATAGTGAGTGGAGCTTTCCTGGCTATCAAAAGGGCAGGAAGTTCTTTCCGGTTGAAGTATATATGTTAGAAGGATCTGGGAAGAAAACACAGTGATCTCGGAATATTCTGGGCACTGTTGTTTCCCATTGGATGATACTTTTCCAGTTTCCAAGGCTACACTTTTTCATGCTGCCTTAGACCAAATAGGCTGAGACTCAACATTGGCCGTTGAGAAGTCGTGGGGAATGCATCTTAGGTTATCATCCACTCTTAAGATTAAGTGTTTGAAGTCACAGAGGAGGAAACTGGGACAGGACAGGAAGAAGAAAAATTGAGGAGATATGGGAGGGGAAAGAAGTGCCTGACTCCAGAGTCTGGTTGGAATCTTGTTAGCCTAGAGTTAAGAATTTTGATGCAGTTAACAAGATTTGCTGTGAGGATTGCCTACATAAAAACAATGTTCTTTTTCTTTCATTTAGAAACATTTCAAATGGGGATGTTATAGTAGCAATGAAGAATACCAAATGTAACCTTTTTCTTTCCCAGATGTGAACCTGTAACTTTTTCAAAATATCACAGACAGGAGTATGAATGTTGTTAGAATGAAAACCTGTCTTAGGACCTAGTATAGACATTATGTGTGTGGTTTTCTTTTTTCTGTTTGTAATCCTGTCTAGTGGACTTTGGAACTGTCCTACGATCTTATTTATCAAAAGAAGTTCCTCAGAAACACTTAGAGCCCTATGTAGTAGTTTGAGTGAGAATGGCCCCCATAGGCTTATATGTTTGATTGCTTGGTCCCCAGTTGGTGAACTGTTTCGTAGGTATGGCTTGTTGGAGGAGGTGTGTCATTGGGGTGAGCTCATGCCATTCTATTAGCTCTCTGTACCTCATCCTGTGGATCAAGATGTAAGCTCTGGGCTACTGCTCCAACCATGCCTGCCTGCTGCAGTGTTCCCACCACGATAGTCATGGACTAACACTCTGGAGTCCTGAGCCCCAAAGTTGCATTTGTCATGGCAACAGAAAAATAACTTAGACACAGTGTAAGCCAGAAGCTGTCAAACTCATATGTGGGTTTTGTTAAGACACTTAGGGTAACTTCTCTTGAGAGGCTTGTACCCATAGTTTAGTGTGTACTGTCATTTTCCTAGGCCTGTCTGCTACCTCTTTCTCCATCTCTCCTTTTATGCCCCTGCTTAAATTTCTATGAAACTTTCTTTTTTAAAAAATGTATTTTATTAATTTATTCATATTACATCTAAATTGTTATCCCATCCCTTAAAAGCTCTTTCTTAATAGACTTCACACACACACACACACACACACACACACACACACACACACACACAC
>OU015751.1:22438486-22456630 GCA_907169655.1 Acomys percivali | reverse complement strand
CACACACACACACACACACACACACACACACACACACACACACACACACCAGACAAAAGACCTAAATGACTTGGTTCAGCAGCTGTGGTTGGCTGTGCTGCCACTCCCTTGGGGTGAGTCCCTAGAAAGGTGGGTGTAGGGGGCTCTTCATTAATGTTGATGGGAGCTCCTGAAGTTGTGTTATTGCTGTGGACATCTTTCGTTGATAGTGCGTGGAAGTCTCTAGTTACTTGAAGAAATAAAGGAGAGAGAAGGGCCATTATAGAATGTCGTGTCAATCATGTCATCCCTCGGCTCTGTCTTAGAGCTCATCAGTGAGTATTGGCACATGGTGTGGTGCTGAAATACTGTCCTATAGTTTGCTTCTCTGTTCACACAGCTGTAAAACCTTTTTGACAGTGACCTTTCTGGAGGCAAACCCCTGGAGGTGGAGATGGCAGGGATCGAGTACATGCACGACGACCCTGGCATGGTGGATGTTCTCTATGCCAAAGTCCACATGAAGGACGGCTCCAACAGGTGAGTGCTTTTGTTGTTGTTTTGGTTTGGTTTTTACTTTCTGTTTTTCTTAGAGACAGCCTTGGTTGTCCTGGAACTCACTTTGTAGACCAGGCTGGCCTTGAACTCATAGAGATCCACCTGCCTCTGCCTCCCGAGTGCTGGGATTAAAGGCCTGTGCTGCCACCACGCAGCTGAAAGCTGAAATTTCATTATTGATGCAGAATGTAGGCAGTTGTTTTCCTTCAGATTCTTTTCAAAGAAAACTATCTGCCAAAGTCAGCAGTGGTGGCACATGTTCTTAATCCCAGCACTCAGGAGGCGCACAGGCAGGTCTCTAGGGTCAGCCTAGTCTACATAGTGAGTTCAAAGACAGCTATGCCTACATGAGGCCCTGTTTCAAGAAAACAAAACAAAAACAAACAAACAAAAAACAACAAAAAGATAAAGGAAGCAAAAGAAAACATCTACCAAGTAGCTGAGTCTGATCAGCCATAATTTGCCTGTCAGTGTTCTTTCAGGTACTAATGGTGTTTGGTGGGCAGAGATGGGCTCAGTGCCCAGCTCTTCCAGACAGCCGTCTACTTAGGTGTACACGCCAAGTGCTCCGTACATAATGTCAATTTTACCACAAGAATGAAAGGGATATATGCCCAAGGGAAAAAATTCAAAAAAGTTTTATCATTTTTCTGCTTTATCAAGAATAAATGAGGTTGAATTTTTTTCAAGTTCTAAATGTTTAGTGAAGACTGTTTCTAGTAACACAACCAGGTGCCACCAAGGTCCTTTGTGCTGAGGGACCCTAGTTTTTTATGCCATTGCTTTTCTCATTAGTTTGAAACATTATTTCATGGCTTAGCCCAGGCTAGCATTAAACTTTCAATCCTCCTGCCTCAGCCAACTAAGTGCTGGGACTTCAGGGTTATGTGACCAAGCTAGGCTGCACCATTGCTTTTGCACTATGATTGCAAATGCTGTCCAGTAAAAACAGCAACAGTATTTCCTACTGCATGCTCTGCACGTGCTTTGCCAGTGGGCCATTCCCCAGCTAGTGTTCTGTGATTGCTCTGAGGCCAGCCTAGTTGCTCAGTAGGTCACAGTGCTTGATGTTCAAGCCTGGAAACCTGAGTGCATGAAAGGGGGGAAGGGGGGCTGGAGAGATGGCTCAGCGGTTAAGAGCACTGACTGCTCTTCCAGAGGCCCTGAGTTCAATTCCCAGCAACCACATGGTCGCTCATGACCCTATGTAATAGAATTTCATGCCCTCTTCTGTCATACATGCAAATTGAGCTTTCATATAAATAAATAAATATTTAAAAAAAAAAAAAGAAAGGGGGGGAAAGAGGAGGGCTTCAGAGAGCTGTCGCCTGACCGTCACATGTGCGCCACACATAACCCCCACACTGGTAATTAAAAACAGTTTTGATGTCATGACCCCTATGTCTCAGGACTTCACAGAATAAACCAGGAGAACTTGTAGTCTAAGAGTCCTATCTTTGACACTTAAGATTTCTGGGGAAAGTGCAATTAAGTTTTGATTAGCATTTAGTGTTCCAGGCCAGAACGGAACCATGGCACATAGCGCTCATGAGTAGTATGCTCACTCAGCACTGCACACGTATACTCATATTATCTTCATGTGATCTTTGCAATATTTGTACAAAGTAGAGGCTGGTGTGCAGAAACACACTTAAAACTCACTGTTGTGAGACTGAAATCTATGCTGCGGGTTCTGGAGAGATGGGTCAGAGGTTAAGCACACTGTCTGTTTTTTCAAAGGTCCTGAGTTCAATTCCCAGCAACCACATGGTGGCTCACAACCATCTATAATGAGATCTGGTACCTTCTCTGGTGTGCAGGCACACATGCAGGCAGAATACTATATACATTATATATATATTGCTTTTGGTTTTTTGAGACAGGGTTTCTCTGTATAGCCTTGGCTGTCCTAGACTCACTTTGTAGACCAGGCTGGCCTTGACTCACAGCGATCCGCTTGTCTCTGCCTCCCGAGTGCTGGGATTAAAGGCATGTGCCACCACGCCCAGCGTAATAAATATATTAAAAAAATAAATCTATGCCAGTTTATAGGTACACAGTGGACAGGAAGGCATATGGGAAATTATGTGAGATTATACTGTTTGATTGTACAGAATAATGAAAGTCTTCTCCTGTGTGCTTCAGTCCTGTCTTAAGGCACATGTGGCAGAGCCCAGACAGTTAGGACTTACTCTGCTCCTGGTGGCTTCCAGGAGGGAAAAGAGAAGAGCTAAGAAAGAATGAGGACTTAGTGCTTTGAGTGTTTGCCCTTGCTCTTGCCGCTTAGACCTTTAGTTCTGTAGGTTTTGAGGTGCAGAGAATACGAGGTTTGAGAATGGAAACAATAAGACCATGAAACTGAGTTTCTTTGCATGACAGTTCTCACACTTGATCTGCTCCCTCACCCATGGAGAGCTCGGGTCTCAGCAGCCAGTTCCTCATACCTGTCCCCACAAAGCCAGCCCTTATGTGTTTGGTGCACTTCATTTTGTCAAAGCTTTGTGAATTAAAAGGCGAGTTGACCCTGCATCCACAAACATGATCAATCAAGAACATTCTTGAGTCATTGCCATCTTTTACTGCTCTATTTCTGACTTTCTATTGTCAATTTCTCCACAGGAAGTGCCATGTGTGTTACTTCCAGACTTATAAATCTCTCCTTCCCAAATATACACTTTTTAAGAGACATGTATTCTAAAGTTCTTATTTAAATCAATTTATAAGCCTTCTGAAATGTCTCCTTTATGCAAGGATGTTTGCAGGCTGTGCTAGTTGATACAGAATAAGACGTGTGTGTGTGTGTGTGTGTGTGTGTGTGTGTGTGTGTGTGTGTGTCTGTCTCTCTGTCTGTCTGTGTTCGTGTGATGTGGGTATGTGCACAGATGCAGAGAGTTTCTTTCTCTAATTTTTTTTTTCTTTTTGGTTTTTCAAGACAGGGTTTCTCTGTGTAGCCTTAGCTGTCCTAGACTTGCATTGTAGACCAGGCTGGCGTTGAACTCACAGCGATTCGCCTGCCTCTGCCTCCCGAGTGCAGGGATTAAAGGCATGTGCCACTACGCCCGGCTCTTTCTCTAATTTCTACCTCATTTATTAATTAATTTGCCTTTGCGATGGGGTCACTCATTGAAACTGAAGCCTACAAAGTTTCAGGCTGGAGAGGGCTACATATTAAGACTGGGTTCTTGTTTTGTTTAGTAAGGTTGTTTGTATAAAGTCAGTATAATAATTAACAGTTGTTATCCAACAAAACAGCATTATTTAAAAGTTAAAAAATTATGTACTCATTATAGCAACAAAAATTATAAGATAATTAGGAATAAATATGACAACGCACTCACAAGACTGTGTTGCAGGAAATCATAAACTATAAGAGATTTGGATATTTGATAATAGATGCTGTCTCAGTCCATGTTCTGTGGCTGTGAAGAGACACCGTGACTACAGCAACTCTCATGAAGGAAAACATTTCATTGGGACTTGTTTGCAGTTCTATCAGTGTAGCCCCTTCTCTTTATGGTGGCGGCGGGGGGGGGGGGGGTGCCGTGGTGGCACACAGACGGACACGGCAGCTGAAAGTTCTATATCCAGATCGGAAGGCAACAGGAAGAGAGAGCCACTGGGCCTGGCTTGGGCTCCTGAAACCCAAAGACCACCCTTAGAGACATACATCCTTCAATAAGGCCACACCTTACAATCCCTCTCAAGTAGGGCCTGTTCTTAATGACCAAGAATTCAAATCTATGCACCTATATGGGTCATTCCTATTTAAACCACCACAGATGTCATTTTAAAATATTTTTTGTTAATTCTTTGAAAATTTTATACAATGCATTTTGATTATATCCATCCCACATCCCTCACCGTTATTCCACTTAATTATGCCTGTCACCTTAGTTCGTGTCCAATTCTTTAAAAAAGCTTTAAGAAGTTTAAAATTATTTTATGTATGTGGGTGTTTTGCCTGTATGTAAGTCCATATACCACCTGTATGCCTAGTGCCCTCAGAGACCAGAAGAAGGAGTCAGATCCTCTAGGGCTGGAGTTAAAGATGGTTTTAAGCCACTATGTGCGAGCTGGGAATTGAACCTAGATCCTCTGAAGAAGCAGCCAGTGCTCTTAGCCACTGAGCCATCTTTCCAGGCCACCCCCCCCATCTTAAAAATAACCCAATGGGTTCTGTTCATGCTGCCTATAGACTCCTGGGTGTAGGGCATCCACTAGAGCATGGTCAACCTATTGGTATCTATACCCTTAAAGACTTTGGACTCTCCCTTCCCCAGTGGCCATCAACTCTACAGGGCTCCTCAGTTAGGGTTGGGACTCCAGTACCCTTTTCCCTTTGTCCTAGAATGAGACTGATGGGGTCTTGTACAGACCCCATTCTTTAAAGAGGCCATTTGCCCTGCATGGTTTTGTTTTGTTTTCTTTTTTTCTAAGACGAGGTTTCTCTGTGTAGCCTCAGCTGTCAAGACTCGCTTGCAGACCAGGCTGGGGCTCAAACTCACAGAGATCTGCCTGCCTCTGCCTCCCTGAGTGCTGGGATTACAGGCGTGTGCCACTGTGCCTGGCTCCCACATGGTTTTATATGAATTTAAAACAAGTCATGTGCTGTACACATAACTGAAAGGGAGAGAGCCAGGAGCAGGAACCATTAGGGTAGGAGTAGTAGCAGGGTGTTTAGAAGCCATTAAAACAGTCTAGGAGAAGCAAGATGGCCCAAATTAGAGCAGTGGCCATGGGAATCAATAATTGGATGCAAAAAGTAAAATCTGCTTGATTGGGCAATTTTTTAAAAGTGGAGGGTGGAGAGATGACTAAGCTAGTTTATATCAGGAATACAAAGGTGATTCACACTAGGAAATCTAATAATATCACTGTCAAAGTTAAAAGCAATATCCAAATACATGCTTGAAAGGATTTTGCTGGGCACAGTGGCACACTTCTGTATTCCCAGCACTCAGGAGGAGGAGGCCAAGGTGGAGTTCAAGGTCATTCTTAGCTACAGTGTGAATTCAAGGTCAAGACTACCAGAAACTTTTAAAAACTCCAAAACTGAGAGAGATGTCTCAGTGGGTAAAGGTTCCTGCCACCAAGCCTAACTGTCTATCCTTCAGACCTGATATCCACACAGTTAGAGTGGTACAGCATTAACCCTGTCTCTTGACAACAGTGAGCAGGTGAGTCTTCATAGCGAGATGGCTCAGCAGGTAAAGGTGCTTGCAGCCAAGTCTGACAACTTGGAGTTCAAACCCTAGAACTGACACCGGGGGAAGAGAGAACTGACTCCTACAATTTGTCTTCTGATCACTCCTCCTCCACACTTGCACTGTCACACATGATAGCTCACTTGCCTTGCTTGCTTGATGTCTCTGTGTCTCTGTCTGTCTGTCTGTCTGTCTGTCTGTCTGTCTGTCTGTCTCTCTCTCTCTCTCTCTCTCTCTCATGTGTATACACACACAAGATAAGAAACAAAGTCATGTTTAAAATAATAGAAATGTTGTTTCAGTGCTGGGATTGAATCTGGGGCCTTGTACATACTAAGCACACATTCTACCACTGAGCAACACCTCAGCCGTAAAGTGTGTGTGTGTGTGTGTGTGTGTGTGTGTGTGTGTGTGTGTGTTTGGATTTGGCACTTAGCAATTCTGTGACCTTGCCCAAGTTCCATGGCTTCCCTTTCCTTAGCTCCTTCATTGGTAACTTAGGGGTAATGATGTGTTGTGAGAGTGAAGTGATTCAGCAGATAGTGCATGCTCAGTGCGGTGGGCTCAGTGAGGTGGGCTCAGTGCGGTGGGCTCAGTGCTGTGGCTAGTGCATTATCTGTTTTTCTTTCTCTAACGACGAAGCCACCCAGCTGGTCCTGTGCCTCTGCCCTTTTCCCGTCTGCTCTCTACTTTGGAAACACTTTCTACTCTGCAGAGTCAGAGTTCAGAAATGGACACTGAGTCATAACATCCCTGTTAAAAGTTTGACCCTGCGGTCTGTCCACTACTCCGTAGCCAGCCCTTCTTACTCTGTCACAGATGTGTCCAGTACCCAGCAGGCTGCCGTCTGTGCTGTGGCCTGCATGCCTTGGGCTCTTGAATGTACTGCTTTTTCTTGGCTTGCAGGACCCTTCTTCTTCTGGTTTTGTCTGTGGGCCTTTATTAATCCTTCAAGAACGTGCTTACGTCTCTGTCTCCATGCAGAGTCGCTTACTCATAAAAACCTGTTGCACTGCAATGATATCTCTTTTCCTTTCCCTATACCCATCTCCAGAATTTTGTTTTGTGACCTGGGCTGCCCTGGAACTCTCTGTTTCTCATGTTTGCCTCAAACTTATGATCCTGCTGGGCCTGGTGGTGCACATCTTTTCAATCCCATTACTTGGGAAGTGCAGACAGGCTGATCTCTGTGAGTCTGGAGCCATTCTGGTCTGCAGTGCTACATAGCAAGACCTGTCTCACAAACAAACAGAAAATAACAACAAAGTTATGACTCCCTACCTCAGTCCCCTGGGTGCTGGGATTACAAGTTTGTGCCACTATAACTGGCAGCGACTGATCCCCAAGGCTGCCTTCTTGACCAGACAGTGAGCTCTGGTGGGGCCGGGGCCCTTTCCCCTGCTGGCGCAGAGCTTCACATGACGGGCACAGAACACACACTCCATACATGCTGAATTGGTGGTCAGGAGTTTCCTAAGATTTTGGTGCTTCACTCTGCAGGCTCCAGGAGCTAGTTGACCGAGTGCTGGAGCGCTTTCAGGCTCTGGGATTAATAGTGAAGGAGTGGAGCAGTGTGAAGCTGCACGCCACCGTCATGAACACACTCCTCAGGAAAGACCCCAATGGTAAGTGCCCCCAGAACTGCAGCAGGGCTGTGATCAGCAAGGCCTGTGCAGCCAGCTAGAGCCTTCTATGAGTGGTGGCCATGAACCTCTGATATGCCTTTGCTCTAGTGAACCCAGTGGCAGGGGCATACCTAGCATGCACTTAGTCCTGCCACACACGGGGGTTGTCAGATTTTGCAAACAAAAATATGAGATGAAGGTTGGGATCCAGTTTAGGGTAAAGTGCTTGCTTAGTGTAAGTGAGGCCCTACTCCCAGTCCTTAGCATCTCTCCCGCAGGAAGGAGCCCAGGCAAATGCAACCTGAACAATGCAGGGCCTCAGTCTCCCGGCATCCTGCCTCTTCCCTCGATGCCAACCACCTTGATTTCTGAGACAGGGTCTCCCACTTGCTTGCAATTCACTAAATAGGATCCTCAGGCTATTCAGTGAGACCAAGATCCTCCTATCTCTGCCTTCCTTGGGCTAAAAGTATAAGTGTGCCATGGTGCCAGCTCCCCCCCCCCCCCTTGCAAGGCTCATACTTGACTGACTGAGCATCTCTCTTCCTAGTTACTGTTTTTTAATAGTTTTTTTTGGGGGGGGAGGTATTGATATACTTTTTGCTAGTGTTCTTTGTTCTTAGCAGGGAAGCAGGTTTTTTTGTTGTTTGTTTGTTTGTTTGTTTTGCTTGTGCTTTTGAGACAGGATCTCATGTAACCCAGGCTGGCCTTAAACTTGCTGTGCAGAGGGAGATGACCTTGAACTCTGCATCTCCTGCTTCCATACCCTGAGTGCTGGCTCTGTAGGGTGTGTGCCATGGCAGGCTTTCAGAATGCATTTCTTAAGCTGAGGGGTACGCCTGATGCTGGGGTCTTCTTCAGAACAGTGGCTGTTTGAGCTGGGTCAGGAGTTCCCACACACTTAGCCCATGGAGTTGTTAGAGCTCTGGGTAAGTTTTTCAGTTCCAACTGGGACTCTGCAGACCTGTACAATGCAAGAAATTCTGAGAAGTAGAAATACGATGCTTATAGATGGTCTGTCAGTGAGCAGGAACGGGTTACCAGTCAGAAAACATTCTGGAAGTTAAATAATTTGTGAGGGTCCTTTGAATTTTCTCTTCCCTGTGCTCTTCTCTGTATTGAATTTTTTACTTGAAAAGGACTTGAAAAGATATGTTGCTTTTTTTTTTTTCTGTCTCCATTCCCTTTGATAGTCTTCTGGCTGTCCTTTAAGGACATCTTTTGGGACACGCAACCTAAATTAACTTAGTCAGCTGGAGTACAGTTTTGTCTAGGCCAAGGTCATGGACTTGCTGCCTTCCAGTGTAGAGTGTAAGGATAGCTTAAATGGTGGGACCCTACCCCCAGTTTGGAGGGAGTCCTTAAGTCAACCCAAAACCTGGACACCAGAAATTTCAAATAGATTATATGTGAGCTTCTGTGTATTTTAACACCATTAAAATCACATGCCAGGCCGGGCTGTGGTGACGCACACCTTTAATCCCAGTACTCAGGAGGCAGAGAGGCTGGCAGATTGCTGTGAGTTCAAGGTCAGCCTGGTCTACTAAGTGAGTCCAGGACAGCCAAAGCAACACAGAGAAACCCTATCTTGAAAAATCAAAAAACAATAAATAAATAAATAAAACTAAAATAAAATCACACGCCATTTCTTTTGGGGTAATAGAACCCTGGAGGTGACTTAGTGGAGAACTGAGGTCCAAGGAGGAGCCTGTTACATACCCATGTGCAATTAGTGCTTGGAGAATCCGGAATGAATGCAAGGAGTTGGTGACTGCAGCATTGGAGGCCTCCTCTCTTGGCTCTTAGCTACTTTCCCTCCCACCTTGTTCTGCTTTCTAAAGCAGGAGGTGACAAGTTTGCTAGTCAGCCTGTGGATCTGTAGACTCTCAAGTGAGTGGGTACAAACAAACTTCTCAGGTTTCCTTACAGCGTCTTTGGATTGTTTACAGCTGAAGGCAGGTATAATCTCTACACAGCAGATGGCAAATATATCTTCAAGGAACGAGAATCATTTGATGGCCGAAACATTTTAAAGGTCAGTATGATGCAATCATGTGGAAGTCTTACGCCGCCAACTTTAACACTGATATGTTTCCTCCTGCTTTTCATGAAAGGATGGCAACATGTTTTAATGTCAGGGGGCGGGGGTGGGGTGCGGAGGGGAGGAGGTGGGGTGTTGGGGGTGATCTTTAGAGCCATCCATCCATACATCTATCCATCTTCTTGGCGCTTCTATAACATATTTGAAATTGTGATTTAAGAAAGAGTAACATAGCCAGGTGTGGTGGTGCATGCCTTTAACCCCATCACTTGGGAGGCAGAGGCAGGCGGATCTCTGTGAATTTGAGGCCAGCCTGGTCTCCAAAGCAAGTCCAGGACAGCCAAGGCTACATAGAGAAACTGTCTGGGTTTTCCAGACAGAAAAACCAACAAAGAGTAAAGAAAGAAAGAAAGGAAAGAAAGAAAGACAGAAGGAAAGAAAAAAAGTAACATTTCCTGGCTACTTTGATATTTGATTTGAACATAGTGAGTTTTACTTTATACTCTAGAGGTTTCAGTTTGCATTTTTTTAAGAGAAAAAAAATTGTTTTGATGGAGTACATTTTTTCTCTTCACCCACAAAGTTGCTCTCCAAGGTTACTTGTAGTCTATTTTTACTCAGGAGCAGCCTGTGTCCTAAAAGTAGGTAGTTGGTGTCTGCTGAGACCTGGCTCTTCTGAGTCACATTAATCTATGAGACAGAAGTGCGAGGAGTTCTTCGGCCTTGCGTCCCTCTGTCTCCTGCACACCACCTCACTCACAGCCGCTCTGTCAGGTTAACATGCCGCTGTTGCTCGGGGCAAAGGAACAAACAGGCTTTTGACGATTCCCTTGTTTGGTGATGGTTTGGGTCACACAATTTCAGGACCAGGAATGTGTTCTAGAGGTAGGGAGGTGTGCATGCTGATTAGTCAGGGCTCTCTAGAGGACCAGAATTGACACAGCGAACCTGTATGTATTAAAAAGGGTATTTATTAGAGCTGCTTATAGGCTGTGGGGGGGGGGAGAGAGAGAAAGAGAGAGAGAGAGAGAGAGAGAGAGAGAGAGAGAGAGAGAGAGAGAGAGAGAGAGAGAGAGCGCACAGGCAAAGAACAAGCACTGCCTACTTCCATGTCCTTTATATATCCTGACACAAGAAGGTATGGTCCAGATTTAGGGTGGGTCTAATCACATCACATGACCTGCATTTGGGGTGGGTCTTCCTCCCTCACATGACCCAGCCAAGGAAAATCCCTCACAGGTGTGCCCAGCTGCTTTAGTTTTAGTTGACTCCAGATGTTGTCAGGATGGGCCGTCAGGGTGTATACCCATGGTCAGTGTCCCTGTCCTGCCACATCTTTTCCCTGCTCCTGTTCCTGTGTCTCATCCAAAGGCTCTTCCCAGGAAGCTCCTCTCCCTGAGTTGCACCACAGGCTGTTTGAGCTTCAGCCTAATTCCATGAGAATCAAGTTGGCTTTAAACCTTTCCTAAAGATTTATTTCTCCAATCTTCTTTTCAAAAATAATTCAAACTGACGGCACCAACAAAAAGCAAAGTAAGTCGGGCACAGTGGTGTAAGCCCGTAATCCCTGCATTTAGGAGGTGGAGAGACCAGCACAGGAACTTCAGGGTCTCCACAAGCATATAGAGAGTCTGAGGCTGGCCTGAGCTACATAAGACCCTGTCTCGAAAACCAAAGAAACAAAAGCAGTGAACGGAAGACTCCCAGACCATGGAAACAGAGGGAGAGAGACATGGAATCCTACAGAAGAATGGTGATGTTAATTGCAGCTGAACTCATCATCAACGGGAAACTAGTAGTCGTGGTGGTGGTGCACACCTGTGGTGTGGAATCCTTGCCTGGCACACTCACGGCCCCAGTCTCTGGCTGCAGGACCATGAATCTGCAGAGAGAAAGATCCTGTTCTTGAAATTTCATGATCTGAAAAAGAAAAAAAAAATTTCCTGATCTGAACCACCCTGTGATGACATGAGCGTAGCTCCCTCTAGTGTTAACAAGCGTCACTTTGCCACAGGACCCTTCTTCATGCCTTGGGCCCAGGGAGAGGTTGGAGACCATCTAGTGCAATTCCTCTCTAACACAGGATCCACTATGGTTAGACCTGCCAAAAGTAATTTTAGTTAGTGGCATAGACTGGAATCCACAAAAATACTCAGAATTTTCAGGTTTAGCATTTTCCTGTTGTTTGGTGCAAGGGTAATCAGTATTTAGGTGGTGATCATGAGATATTTAAGCTCATGTCTGTCAGAGCCAGAGTAATGCCTGATTAAAACTCCTTGTGGTGGGGCAGACTTGAGGGGCCGGGCCGTAGCCCTGTGGTAGAATCCATGTTCAGTGTAAGCCAGATGCTGGGTCCAAGCTCCAGCACCGAAACAATGAGTTCCATGCTGAATGAGCCAACAGTAAAAGAAACGCTTCTTAACCCTGAAGGCTGGACGGCAGTTAGGACTCAGTTCCTGGGGTTCAGGAGCTCCTGCCTCTGCGGGGTATAGCTTAGCAGCCGGTCACAGCATAAATCATGGTCAGATGTGTGGACGGGAAGCAAGTGCCTCTGAACACAGGACAGAGCATCCTCTATTACCTGTAGTTTCCTTTCTCTTACTCCTTAATTACTAGTTCCAGAAAATAGAATCTTTCACCTATGTTTCAACCAAGGGAAATCTCTTCAAAAATCAAGGTCCTGTAGGTGGAATTGCCACACCACCGCAGAGTAAAAATACCCTCTGCAACTGTAGTCGACCATCTTTTGGAATTGCTATGCCAACTAGAACTAGAGAACCCACGTCCTCTGAAACCCTTGGAATGAAAGAAAGTACTTAGAACACCAGTCAATTATTTTTATATTTTTATGATAAAATTATTCTTATTTTAACTTTTGTTTCTTGAGACAGGGTCTCATTATGTAGCCTTGACTGGCTTGGAACTCACTTACGTACACTAGACTGTCCTTGAACCCATGGAGATCGGCCTGCCTCTGCCTCCTAAGTGCTGGGATTAAAGGCAAGTGCCACCATGCCTGGCTTATTTTGAATTTTAAAGTAGACACACAAGCATGTGGAGACCGGAGGACATTATGTGTGAGTTGGTTCCTCCCTTCTACTGTAAAGGTCAACCTCAGGTAGTCAGACTTGGTGGCAGCAGCTTTTGCAGAATGAGTATTTCACAGACCTCAAAGTTATTATTTTAAGAAAGAAAAAAAAAGTCATTAATGAGCTAGGAACTGACTGGAGTAAACGGAAAGGCTAAGCATGCTGGGTACTGAGGAGCCCAGACTCACCTGTGCAGCACACTAGCAGCTACATAACAGGGATCAGGAGCAGCTGCGGGAGGCAGCCTCAGAAAAGTCAAGCTCCTCAGCCAGCCAGCCAGCCAGCCAGCCAGCCAGAAACAAAGCTGGAAAGTCATTGCTCATTGCTGTAAGAATTTAATGAGTGCCTGCTGATTGCTGCTCTGCTCCAGCATGGAAATTGGCCCTCTTGCCTCTGTGGAATAGTATATGTTCTGGGTGCCTTAGTAATAAGAAAAAAAGTCTCTAATGGCTTTTGAAGGTAGAAGGCACTTTCTTCTTTTGTATAGCTCTTTTGAGAGCCAAAGAAGCTGTAATTGACTATTGTCTGCTTATTCCTAGTTAAAATAAGACTTCCCTTAGAAAGACTTTGAAAGGAGGACCTGACAAAGATTACTCTGCTGTGTCATTCGGAGCAGACATAGTCAGTGCTGGTGTTTTATGGCAGGCTGACAGCTCTAGAAGGAGGATGCATTAGTGATGATGGCCCAGGCCAAATGAGCAGGGTGGTGCTCCCTGAGAGGTTCCATTTATAAGAGGTAGCAGGAAAGATGCTGTTTGTGTAAGCATTGGCTGTGAGGCCACATAACTGGAGACCTGAAGACAGTGGGGAGCTAAGGGCAGAAGATGTTCCCGCACCATTGGGAAGTGATTGGTTGGTCATCAGCAGCCAGCTCTGACAACCAGGCATCATGGCTTTCTGCACGGGAACTTGGAAAGTAGCCTGGAGTAACAGAATCAGTCTCGAAGACCCTCCCCTCAACAAACTGACTGCTTCCTAGTGTTTGCAAAGTGAGCAAGAAGTCCTAGAGGGCAAAGACAAATCAGGGAGACCCAGAGACCATGGAAAACTCCAGGTCCCAGACCAGAGAGCTCTGCTATTTCCTTAGAGACTTCAGAAACTCTTGGTACAGGCAGAGTGATGCAGACCCGTAACCTCAGCTGTTCACAAGCTATTCAGGAGGATGGCAAGGCCAAGGCCCACTGAAAGTAGGCTGGAAATGCCGCTCGCTGGTGAGTGTTTGTCATGCACAAGGCCCCAGGTTCCGTCCTTGGAACTGGAGGGGGAGTTTGTTTTAATCCTGATATCCTAACTCATGAGTGTAGCCCTAGCTCAGGAGTGGAACCCGAGGCAAAAGGATTGCTATGCAGTTAAGGCCATCCCGAGTGACATAATGAGCTCCAGACCAGCTTAGGCTACAGAACATGACTCTCTCAAAAACAAAAGCAATGTGAAAAATACAAGGCAAGTCAGAGGGAGATTAACTTATTATGAGGATGTTTAAGCTTAGGAGAATGGCAGCATTAAGCTGGATATTTTAATTTTAATAATTTCCCCTAAAATTTGGTTTCAATCATTCCTACTACACTGAGACTAGAATTAGATGTGAACTTGACTTATCCTAGCATTTTATTAACTTTCATTTGAATCTGTTTCCATTCCTTAGAGTCCTTACGAGGAAATCAGAAAGGATAAATGCATCTCATTTATTTATTTACTTTTACCTTTTAGAAGTGAGCTTTATTAGGAGAGTGAGCCTTGTGACCTTGTGGGGAGGCCCAGTCAGGCCTTGATATAGGAGAGCGATTAGGAAGGAGAGTGGAGCATCATCCCAGAGGCAGCATCAGGGGGTTGTGAAGGAGAGACACTCTGCCCTTCCAAAGCCTGGAGAAGAGCTTCCTGAGGAGAGAGCTTCCACGTGTATTATAAAAAAGACAAGTCTTCAGAGAGAGCCCCAGAATGGATACATTTCTTTTTTTTTTTCTTTTTTTTCTTTTTGTTTTTTTGAGACAAGGTTTCTCTGTGTAGCCATGGCTGCCCTGGACTCATTTTGTAGACCAGGCTGGCCTCAGACTCACAGTGATCTGCCTGCCTCTGCCTCCAGAGTGCTGGGATTAAAGGCGTACACCACCATGCCTGGCATCTGAGTGGATACATTTCAATGAAAGTATTAGTCAGCTTTACTTAGAGAAGTTTTCATACGGGACGTTTGAGGGTCTGGAGAGATGGTTCAGCGGTTGAGAGCACTGACTGCTATTCCAAAGGACCAGGGTTCAATTTCCGAGCACCCACATGCCAGCTCACAACTGTCTGTAACTCTAAGATCTGACACCCTCATACAGACATACATGCAGGTAAAACACCAATGCACATTAAAAATAACAAAAAATAAATTTAAAAAAAAGAGGATTAAAAAAAAAGATGTTTGAATCTCATAAAGGAATGTTCTTCTGCAAGTGTACATGGGCAAAGCATATATCTGTACCATCTGACAGAGTCATAGAAACAGCACAGCTACTGGCCAGGTCAGGAAGTGGGACAAGCCCCTGCACCATGCCTCCTGACTAGCACTTTGGTCAGTCTGCCCCACTGGGATACACATGATTCAGTTTTAAATATTCGCAGGAAAGAGGCTTGTTTGAACAAATGCTTGGTTTTAATTAAAAGATGAATTAAATCCTTTTGGGTGTTGAGAGATCGAGTCTTGTTCAGGTTCACCTTGAACTCATAATGGTTCTCTTGCCTTGCAAGTGCTGCACCATGACTGTGTGTGTGTAGACAAGAGGTAAAATGTAGGATTTATATAATCTTTAGAAATACAGAATTAAGTGATTTTTAAAAAAGTATTTATGTATACATGTCTCTTGGAGTGTATGCCACATGTATGTGTGCCCATAGAAGCCAGAAGAGGTCGTTGGTCTTGGAGATGGACTTACAGGTATTTGTGATCCACCTGACATGGTTTCTGGGAACTGAACTCAGGTTCTCTAGAGGAGCAGCAAGCATTCTTAACCCTGAGCGCTCTCTAGCACTTATGCACTATTTTTTAAATTAGTAAACTTTATTTTTTTAGAGCAGGTTTAGGTTCACAGAAAAAGTGCATAGTAGTAGAGTTCCCCTCCGCACCCCTTCCCTCAGTGTGTACCCTCCCCAGCCCTCCTCTAGTGGCACATTTGCTGCAGACTGAACAAGTCCATTGTTGCATAAGGCTCACTCTTGTCTTGGTTGCACATCGTATGGGTGCATTCGCCTTTGCAGAAGCAGACAGAGCAGCTGCTGGGTCTTTACCCCTCCTGTCCATGCCTTTTGCCCGCCCCAGCCGCCAAGGGCATCTGCTCTCTTACTGTCTCCAGAACACCCTATAGTAGAACCACACAACAGGATGCATTCATGTTCCCTTCATGCCTTTCTAATTTTCATTTGTATTATTTTATGTGTTTTCGTATTTTGCCTGCCTGGATTTCTGTGTACCATATGCGTGCCTCGTGCCCGCAGGTGTCAGAAGGGGGCATTGGATCCCTGGAACTGGAGTGACAGACAGTTGTGAGCTGTCGTGTGGGTGCTGAAAATCAAACCTGGCTTCTCCAAAAGAGCATCCAGTGCTCTCAACCGCTAAGCCGTCTCTCCAGCCCTTCTTCATGCCTTGTTGTGGCTCAGCATCTCCTTCTTTTAGTACTAAACGATACTCTGCTGTCTAGATGTCCTGTGCTTTCCCATTCACCTTCTTGAGGGACTGCTTGATTGCTTCCAAGTTTTGGCAGTTACAAATAAAGCTATAAAGGTCTGTATGCTAGTTTCAGTGTGAATTTAATTTCTTATCTTCCTTGGCTAAATAACACAGAACACAGTGCCTGGGCCATGTGTTAAGAGTATGCTTAACATTAAAAAAACAAAACCAAAACCAAAACCCAGATGTCTTCCATAGCGGATGTACCATCTCACATTCCCACAGCTATGATTGAGAGTTCCTTTGATTCTGTGTCCCTGTCACATTTGGTATTTTCCAATGTTTGGAATGGAATTAGTCTATTTTGTTTTTGTTTTGTTTTGTTTTGTTTTGTTTTTGGTTTTTCGAGACAGGGTTTCTCTGTGTAGCCTTGACTGTCCTGGATTCACTTTGTAGACCAGGCTGGCCTCGAAATCACAGAGATCCACCTGCCTCTGCCTCTGCCTCTGTCTCCTGAATGCTGGGATTAAAAGCATGTGCTCCCACGGCCCAGCCCGTTCTTTTTTATATATATTGATTGTAAATTTTACTTAGAGAGAGAGAGAGAGAGGGAGGGAGGGAGGGATAGGTATGGGTGTGGATGTATGTTCCTGCACATACCACAGTGCGCACCTAGAGGTCAGTGGGCACTCTCCAGGCATCAGTTCTGTTCTGCTGTGGGACCCAGAAGTATAACTCAGGCAGTCAGGTTTGCACAGCAAATGCCTTCACCCGTTGAGCTCTCCTGCCAGCCTGGGTTTGGCCCTCTGTCAGGCACATAGCAGTGCCCAGTTGTTCTGATTTGCAGGTCTCTGCAACGCAGTGTTGGATGTCTTTTCAGATACTTCCTTGCCATGTGTGATCTCATTGGTGGTTTCTGTTCAGGTCTTTTGATTGAGTTTTTGTGAGGAACTGAATGTCTGTATCTAGATTCACTGTCTGGCTGATGGATGTTTATTTGTCCCAGTGGAGTTTTGCTCCATATTGTGACCATTGCTCCCTTATAACAATCAGTTGACTGTATTTCTGTGGGTTTATTTCTGAGTTCTCTGTTCTGTCCCATGTGAGGAGCCGGAAGCCCCGAGTGAATGTGCATTGTTGAAAAGGACAAATGCCTCAGACCCTTGGGAGTTGGCAAAGCCTTCCTCTGGTCAGGCTCAGGGGATGGACCCAGCTTCCTCCCTGTGTTGGGTGTTGGCAGTGTGTGTGAACACTGGCATCCAGTGCCTCCTCTTCCGGGAGGACCACATCCCGAGACTGCTCCAGGTAGAGGCCCAGCTGGCCCAGCTCGCTGTCCTTGTCATGTCTGCCCTTCCTCCATTTCTTCCTCTCCCCAGTCAGGTTTCCAGGACCACGCTGCTGGGTGTGGCGGGTCCACTTACTGCTTCTGTCGGTTTTCCCCAAGTCCCCACTGCCCCCTTCTTCCACCTTTATGGCAGGAGTTAAGGTTGGATAGCGCCAGTCCTCTGTTTTCTGGTAGTGACGGCTTTTTTTTTTTTTTTTTTAATTCTAAATAAACTTTAGAATCAATTTGTTGATACCCATAGAATTATTTTTCTGGGGGTTTGATTGAGGTTGTCTTAAATCAATAGAGCAAGTTGGATCTATCCATGAATTGTTTAGTTTTAAGGTTTTTGTTTTGATTTGGGGGTATTTTATAATAGAGTTTTGTGGCTTTCCTCAGGTAGAGATTACTTGTGTTGTTAGCTTCTTACATTTCCTTTTGGAGTGTCAGGATAAATGATACTACATTGATTTTTTTTTTTCTTTTAAAAAGATTTATTGGGGAGGCAGAGGCAGGCGGATCCCTATGAGTTCGAGGCCAGCCTGGTCCACAAATTGAGTCCAGGACAGCCAAGGCTACACAGAGAAACCCTGTCTTGAAAACAAACAAACAGTTTTGTGCATGTGCGTGCGTGCGTGCGTGCGTGCGTGCGTGCGTGCGTGCGTGCGTGCGTGCGTG
>OU015751.1:22409860-22438476 GCA_907169655.1 Acomys percivali | reverse complement strand
GTGCGTGCGTGCGTGCGTGCGTGCGTGCGTGCGTGCGTGCGTGCGTGTGTGTGTGTGTGTGTGTGTATGGAAAGAAAGAAAGAGAGAGAGAGAGAAAGATAGATAGATTTATTTGAGCTGGGCTGTGCACACCTTTAATCATAGCATTTGGGAGGCAGAGGCAGGTCGATCTCTGAGTTTCGAGGGAAGTCTGGACAACAGAGCCAGGACAACCATGGCTGCACAGAGAAACCCTGTCTTGAAAGACAAAATCAAACCCTCCAAAAACAACAAAAAATTTTAAAAATGCATTTTACTTGTGAATGTTTTGCCTGTATATCTCTGCACTATATGCATTCCTGATGCCCTTGGAGGCCAGAGAGGGTGTTGGATCTCACAAAACTAGAATTACAGATGGTTGTGAACCACCATGTAGGTGCTGAGGCTTGAACTTAGGTCCTCTGGAAGAACAGTCAGTGCTCTTAGCTTCTGAGCCATCTCTCCAGTCCTGTCCCCCACCCCACTCCCTTTTTTGTTTTTGTTTTCTGTGTTTTGTTTTTTGAGACAGGTTTCTCTGTGCAGCCCTGGCTGTCCTAGAACTTGCTCTGTAAACCAGACTGGCCTGAAACTCAAGAGTTCTGCTTGACTCTGCCTCCTGAGTGCTGGGATTAAAGGTGTGTGCCACTACTGCTCAGCTTCCAGCCTCTATTTTAATGTCATATTCTGATTGTTCATTGATGATAAATATAAAACTGAATTTTGTGTATTACTCTAGTGTCTTACAAGCTTGGTAGATAATTTTACTAAGTCTAAGAGAAGTGGTTTGTTTTTTATTGTTGTTTTTTATTGTTTTGAGGCAAGGTCTCACTATGTAACCTGGCTGGCCTGGAGCTTGCTATGTAGACCAGACTGTGTGTAAACTCAAGAGTTCTGTGTGTGCTTCTGCCTCCTAGCGCTGAAATTGAAGTTCCAGGGTTTGGATTTTTCACCTAGAGTCTAGTCCCTAGAGCATCATGTCATCTGTGTCAAAGGCAGTTATATTGCTTCTTTCCAAATATGTATTATTTTTTTTCTCTTACTTCTTCCTGGGATTTTGAATATGGGTCTGAAAGGCAGGAGTGATGGGGCATCTTTGCCTTCTTCTGAACTTAGCAGGAAAATGTCACCATTAATTATATTCTGGGTTTTAGTGTTTCATGAGACAGTTAGCTCCCCATGTAGCTCAGGCTAGCCTTGAACTCTCGATTCTGCTGCCCTGAGCCTCCCAAGTGCATGAGCCTCCGCACCCACTAATGTTTGTACCTGTTCTTCACTCCTAGAGTCCACACAGCCCCTCCTGCAGTTTCTCAGTTCCAGCCTCATCTTTCCAGGTTTTTTTCTCCTTGCTTGATTAAGTGAATGATTTTTTGACCTGTTGAAATTTTTGTTTTTAATTTTTATTTATTTCTGTGTGTGATGTGATACAGGTAATGCATGAGCCATGGTGTGCATGTTGCAGTCAAAAGACATCCTTTTTTTTTTTTTAAGATTTATTTATTATTTATATAATATTCTGCCTGCCACAGGAAGGCACTGGATCTCATTACAGAGGGTTGTGTGCCACATGTAGCTGATGGGAATTGAACCCGGGACCTTTGGAAGAGCAGCTGGTGCTCCTAAGCTCTGAGCCATCTCTCCAGCCCCAAAAGACATCTTTTCAGAATTGGCTCTCTCCTCTGACTGTAGGAGCCTATGGTTGAACTTGGGTCCTCAGGCTTGCAAGGTGAAAGTTTTTATTAACTGCTGAGCTGTCTAACTGGCTCTTACTTGTTTTAAGTATGGAAAGTTGACTGCTAAACCCTTTCATGGTGAACCAAAAGCCCGACTTTTCACAGCTTGAAAAATGTTTATCGAGGGCTATAGATACAAGTTAGGCGGTGGAGTGCTTGTTTGACACGCAGTGGATTTGGTCCCCAGTACCTCATGAACCAGGTGCATTGGCACGTGCCTGCAATCTTAGCATTTGTGAGGTAGGGGCAGGATGATCAAGAGTTTGCGGCCAGTATGTGAGACCCTGTTGCAATCAAATAAATATATAAACACAAAATGTTGCCTGCAAAGAAAAAACATTAGGAAGTATAGTCTCTTACTTGAGGAAGAGAATTGTACTTATTACAGTTTTGTACAGTTGAATTCTCAAGCATTCCCATCCCTGGAAACTTCTTCTTTGTTGCTTGGCTTTTTAATTCTTCTCCCCAAAACTCAAGCTTTTATGAACTCCCTTGGCTGCTCACTACAGCCAGGATGGAGGACGAGCAGCTGCCAACTGCACTTGGGGCTCAGTCACCATCTCTGGATTCATGCTGCATATGGCTCATCTTTGCTGCCTGATATGCCTATGACTTGACAGAGAAAAGTGGGGCTTTTTTGTTTGTTTGCTTGCTTGCTTGTTTGTCTTTTGAGACAGTTTCATGTAGCCCAGGCTGGCCTTAAACTCCACTGTGTAGCCAAGAGTGAGCTTGGCCTTCCTGTCCTCTTGCCTCCCCCTCCTGAGTGCTGGGATTGCTTCCCTCAGGCTTTTTGCAAGTTAGGCCAGTGCTCCACAAATTGAGCTACATCTCTAGCCCTAGGATTTGAATATTTTTATTATACTTAGTAAAGTCACAAAGCAGATGTCACTTCTCTCATCTTTTTTTTTTTTTTTTAGTAAATTGTCTTTATTGATTTCACACATAATGACTAAATTCTCTAGAAAAAAGAACATCACCATGATAAAGCAAACGCCCTTTGAAAATACATTGTACATGTTGATAAGTTCTGAAAGTTTTTCATGCGATTATGCTAATTATCTTTGTTTTCCCTTGTCTGTTAGTAGCTGTATTTTCTCTTGGATGCTAAGACCTGTTAGTTATAGCTATTGTGATTGGGAACTTTGCAGCTTTTATTGAGTAATCCTAGTTTCCTGTCTGTCAGACACACAGCTCACACAGCAAGCTCTTCCTGCTTACATACTAAGTGCAGCTCACTTGACACGCTGCCACTCTGAAAATCTTCTCCACGCTATCAGAAGGAACCGTTCATCCTTGACAGTCACATGACCTAGGCATGGGAGAAGCATGGGCAGGGGAAGATTTTTCTTACATATAAAGATGAGATATTATGAAAGAGAAAGAGAGAACATATACACTAGTTCATGCATGTATTAGCAAAACAGAATGAGAAAATGGGAGGAAGTTGACAATAAAGATCTTTAGGCAGTGCAAAAAGTATTTGAGCTGGGTTTGTTCTATCAGCACATGAGAGACTGAGGCAGAAAGATTGAATCTGTGTGAGGTAAACTTGAACTACATCGTGACTTCAGGGCTAGCCTGGTCTAAATAGTGAGACTCCATCTCCAAACACAAAACAAAAAGTGTAACTAATTCATTATTTGGTTCTAAAAGAAGACACAGAGACCTCGAGGTCTGCCTGTGTCAGGAGGCTTTGGGCTGTAGTGTTCCCAGGTCTATGGCAGCAAATGAAATTTTTCTCTGGAAGAATATGCCGCCCTTCTGTCTGAACAGTGCGTTTTCAAGGAACTCTCCTCCCCAGAGTGGCCAGTGAGCAGTCAATAAAGAAAAGGCACTAAGGAGCCCATTCATAATAATCAGACTTCAGATGCAGCAGAGTGGCGGACTTGGACTGTACTCAAAGAAATAAAAGCCAAGCTTAGAATTTATCAGGGAACTTGGAACCTTTAAAAAAGAAGCTTTTCAAGCATGATGATATACACCTTTAATCTCAGAGGCAGTTTTATCTCCATGAGTTCAAGGCCAGCCTGGTCTAACAGTGAGGTCCAGGTCAGCTAATATATAGTGAGACCCTGTCTCAAAAAGATAAAAACAAAATCAAAGAAACAAACAAGTAAATCAGTGAGAGGAATTGTCAGAAAAATTAACCAGGACCAGGTGTGGTAGCACATGCTTGTAATCCCAGTACTTGGCAGGCAGAGGCAAAGGATCTCTGTGAGTTCGAGGCCAGTGTGGTCTACAAAGTGAGTCCAGGACAGCCAAGGCAACACAGAGAAGCTCTGTCTCCAAAAGCAAACAAACAAACAATAATAACAACAAAAGAGAGAGAGAGAAAGAAAGAAAGAAAAAGAAAAGAGTGAGCTCCCTATTCTTAGTGGTGGCACAGGACACAGAACACAGTGGAAGTGTCACAGGGCATTAGAAAATTATGTGGTACTCAAATAAAAATGTTAAAGGCAGGCTGTGGCACAGTGGCAGAGCCCTTCACTGACATTCATGAGGCCTTGTGATTAGTCTTTCTGTGGGCCTCATACACTTGTCTTGGAGCATAGTATGGCCTCATGGGACCAGTTGGTACTGATGTGACTGAGTGTGTGGCCATCTGGCCTCTTACAGAAGCTTGCTGACCCCAGACTTCAAATTTAGAGTTTAGCTCCATCATTCTTTTTGTATGTGTGTGCGTGTATCTGTGCATACGTGCGCATGGGGTGTGTGTGTGTGTGTGTGTGTGCGCTCTCTCTCTCTCTCTCTCTCTCTCTCTCTCTCTCTCTCTCTCTCTCGTGTGGAGCTCAGAGGTCAACCTCAGGTCTCCTTCTCTGCCATTCTTCACATTATTGTTTGTTAAAACTTTTATACAACTAGTTTTTCTTTTTTAAGAAATGTAACCAAGAAGAGACTTGATACCCTATGAGCATATAAAGGGGGAGGAAATCCCCCTCAGTCACAGTCATAGGGGAGGGGAATAAGGGGAAAATGGAAGGGAGGGAGGAATGGGAGGATACAAGGGAGGGGATAACCACTGAGATGTAACAAGAATAAATTAATAAACTAAAATAAAAAATAATAAATGTTACATAAAAAAAGAAATGTATTACTTAGTGTGCGCATGTCGGGGATCTGAACATAGGTGCTGCTTGTGTGATAAGCAGTTTATGAACTTACCTTCCCACCGTTAGTTAATTATTCTAGCTCACCCAGTACACCTCTGCTTTTTTGGGTGGGGGCGGTTTCGAGACAGGGTTTTTCTGTGTAGGCTTGGCCATAACTCTGCTTGATGATTACCTGTGTCACACTTTAAAAATTAAAAATTATTCATTTTATATCCTGGTCATAGCCCCCTCCCTTCCTCCTCCTCCCTAACCCTCTCTCCCTGCTTCTCCCCTCCGGGGTTCCCCTGTCCCCCAGCAAATCAAGTGGCATCAGGACTGAGGGCATCCCTGTGGCCCAGCGAGGCAGTCCCGCCAGGGGAAAGCGACAACAGAACAGGCAGCAGAGCCCGTATCACACTTTTCGTTTGTTTGTTTGTGTGTTTGTTTTGAAACAGAGTCTTAACTGGGTGTGGTGGTGCATGCCTTCAGTCTCAGCACTTGGGAGGCAGAGGCAGGTGGATCGCTGTGAGTTCAAGGCCAGCCTGGTCTACAAAGTGAGTCCAGGACAGCCAAGGCTACACAGAGAAACCCTGTCTCAAACAACAACAACAACAACAACAACAACAACAACAACAACAACAAAAGACAGACAGAAAGAAAGAAACAGAGTCTTACCTTGTAGTCTGCTGGCCTTGAATTTGTGATTCTCCTGCCTCTACCTCATCAGTACTATTGGTGTGAGTATTTAACAGCCTTGAGATACAGCAAGGAGTTAATAAATACCTAGTAAACAACACTCAGAATTAGTACTATTGAATTTCTGTGTACTCTCTTCAGTGAGCGCGTTTATGTTTGTTTTGGGAGTACTAGAGGTGCTGGTGACCATCTGAACTTATCTTCTTCCCTCCTGAGTACTGGAATTACAAGTGGCTGCCAAGTTTATAATCAGCACAGACAGCAGAAAAATATGAAGTGTAGGAAGATTGTGATGAGATGTCTTGTCAAACTGTGGGTGGAGTCATTTCACTTTGTTAATGTGGTCACCAGGCTTGGCAGCAAGTGTCTTTGCCCACTGGGCCATCTTGATTCCCTCTCTCTTCATTCTAGACGGCTAGAAATAGGGAGATTGTGGGGTGATTGGGAGTGCTGCTGTTTGCCCAGTGTTAGGCGAGTACTCATGTCAACCGTCTGCAAGGCTCCTGACAGGGGCTTGAGCAAGAATCCTCAGAACAGCTCCAAGTGCTCTGGCCTGGTCTCTTATTGTATGCTGTTTGGAGGAGGCAGATCAAATCCATGCATCCTCTCTCTCTCTCTCTCTCTCTCTCTCTCTCTCTCTCTCTCTCTCTCTCTCCCCTCCCTCTTTCTTGCTCGCTCTCCCTAAAGTTACGTGCTCTGTTTGCCTGGAGAGTGAAGACACTAGTAAGGGTGCCGAAGATGCAGCTGTCAGTGAAGCCATTGTTGAAATGAAACTAAACTCAAACTGCAGATTTTTGATGAAGCTAGCATCTCTTCTGGAAAGATACCCTCTCACTGTTCTGTGGCTGTCTTATCTCATGTGATGCCTCTTCTCTCTTGGCTCTTTTCCAGTCACAGTCACTGGCGACTTCTCTTTGCAGTGGCATTGGAATACTTCCACATGTTTTCTTGGCCCAGGAGAGATGATGACAAGGTTCTATAGGGTCTAGCCAACACAATAACAAGACATGGGCCACAGTCTGGCAAAGGCAGCAAGTGCAGAAAAAACCCAAGAGATTGGCACTGCTGTTCCTGGACTCACTGCTGGCTCCCCTCAGAATGAAATATCTCCTAAACATAAAGCACTAAGAGAGATTCCTGTTCAGTGCATTTGAGGGAAAAGGAACGAATACTCAGTCCTGAGCTCATTCCCATGAACTCTTTGAATGGGCACCTGTTCTTATTGAAGGAAATACTTATCTGCATTTATGTCTAGGGCTCTGTTTGTTTTCTTTTGTGTGTTATTCACTGAAGAATTGAGTCAAGTTTTGGTCCTCTTTAGAGTCAGTGTAGTTGGTGTGTGTATGTATGCATGCATGCATGTACATGTGGGTGGGTTGTATGTGCATGTGGAGGTCAGATTTCATGTTAAGTGTCTTGCTTGATGGATGCTTCACCTTGTTTATTTATTTATTTTTATTTTTATTTTTAGTTTGGTTTTTTGAGACAGGGTTTCTCTGTGTAGCCTTGGCTGTCCTAGACTCACTTTGTAGACCAGGCTGGCCTTGAACTCACAGCGATCCGCCTGCCTCTGCCTCCCGAGTGCTGGGATTAAAGGCGTGCGCCGCCACTGCCCAGCTCCTTGTTTATTTTTTAAAATGTAAAAAAGTTATTTCATGTGTCTGAGCATTTGCCTGTATATATGTATGTACCATGTGAGTGATGGATGCCCATGGAGGCTGGAAGAGGGCATCATATCCCCTGGATCTGGAGTTACAGATGGTTGTGAGCTACTGTGTGGTGCTGGGAACCAAGACTGGTTCCACTGCAAGAGCAGAATGTGATTTTAGCATTTTTTGAGGCCGGGGTCTCTTACTAAACCCAGAGTTCAGCTGTTTGCTAGGCTGGCTGGCAGTGAGTCCCAGGGACCCCTCTGTTTCCACCACGCTACCATGGAGGTTTCAGGTGTGTATTATTATGTAGGCTCTGGAGAGCCAAACTCAGGTTCTCGTGCTTAAGCAGCACTGCTCACTGAGCCATGGTGGCTCCCGTTGTAGTTTGTTATAAAATATAAAGAGCATGTATGTTACTGGCATTAAGTGCATTCACATGATTGTGAAACCTGTCACCATCTGTTTCCAGAAGTTGGAACTGTACCCACCTCCCACGTGCCTGTATTCTTCTTGTCTGTATGACTCTGACCATCCCAGGCACCTCATAAAAGTGGCATGTAAGAAATAGGCTCATTTTCTTGTGTGGCTTATGTTTCACTGATATGTTTGGGGATTTGTCCACTGTATGGCATGCATAAGAATTTCATTTCTTCTTATGGCTGAATATTATTAGTTGTGTGGTTTTAAGTGCAATGTGAAAAAAAAAATTATCAGAATGTAAATCTGGACCCAGAGATAATGAGCATGCCTTATGTACTGGCTGGTTTTGTGTGTCAGCTTGACACAAGCTAGAGTCGTCACAAAGGCAGGAGCCTCAGTGAGACGCCTCCACGAGATCCAGCTGTAGGGCATTTTCTCAATTAGTGATCAGTGGAGGAGGGCCCAGCCCACTGTGGGTCTTGTCATCCCCGGGCTGGCTGGTGGTCCTGGGTTCTATAAGAAGGCAGGCTGAGCAAGTCATGAAGAAGCAAATGAGACCTCAGCTCCTGCCTCCAGGCTCCTGCCCTGCTTCAGTTTCTGTCCTGATTTCCCCCTAATGATGAGCTGTGGTCTGGAAGTGTAAGCCGAATAAACCTTTTCCTCCCCAACTTGCTTTTTGGTCATGGTGTTTTGTTGCAGCCATAGAAACCCTGACTAAAACCCTGCAAGCCTAAGAGCACACCCACCACGTGCACATGCGCGCGCATGACTCCTGATTGAAGGAAAGCATGGTGGGTAGGTACCCTGGTGGCACTGGTATCTGATTGTTATCTAAATGGTAGAGAATTTGGCACAAAATAAACAAGTGTAGTCAGTAGTACGGTGAAGCTGTGAGATTTAACAAGGACAAAATTTCAGCCATGAAATCATTTTAGAATCAAGGCTGAGCATTATTGTCAAAAATTAAAAGCTAGGGAGAATGTTGTCTAGTTAGAAATCCAGCAGAATTCCAATTACTCTGTTTTTTAGATTGCCATGGCTTTCAACTCCCAAGGCATGCTTGGGCATGATAATACTTTCTTCCACAAAGCCTTTTGCTTGCTTGCTACCTAGCCACGCCTTCACGGAGGGAAGGCAGCTGCCTGAGCTGGATGAGCTGGACCATGGAGACATAAGTGCATGTCACAATGTGTATAGCACTGGTGATGCTACTGAAGGCATGTTGCCCGTTGCTCCGGCTGAGGGCTCAGTCGTGGCTAATGAGGTGAAAATAACGTAGTTGATAGCATGTGGTGGTCTGCCTTCTAGCTTGCAAGGAGCTGTTCCTAGCCCAGCTATTATTTGGACAGCTATTGTTTGTGCATATGTCGATGCTCTGTTTCCTGGCATCTAATTTGTTTTTTTAACTTTTGGACACCATCCCCATGATGGAAAAGTTGGAATGGAGATGGGCTTCTTTCCCCCACTCTTTATTTTTATTTATTTATTTGTTTTTTGTTTTTTTTTTATTTTAATTTTTTTATTTTTTGAGACAGGGTTTCTCTGTGTAGCCTTGGCTGTCCTGGACTTGCTTTGTTGACCAGGCTGGCCTCAAACTCACAGAGATCCACCTGCCTCTGCCTCCCTGCTGGGATTAAAGGCGTGTGCCACCATGCCCCGGCTCTTTGCCCCACTCTTAATCTCCTTTTTCTCCTTTGTTACTTTGACACAGCCAACAGTCAGAGCTTGGGTGCCCAACCACTCCAAAGCCCCATGCTGAGAGTCACTTAGGCCACCATCTCCTGGGAGATGCTGCTGCCAATCTGCACTCCTTTCTGTGAACCTTCTCTTTCCGGTCGAGTACCGTTATGAGTGCTGTCTGCAGGGAGGTGACCAGACAGGAAATAGAAAACGAGAGTGGTAACGAAGTTTAATGAGCTCTTGTTCTTCCAGGGTAGCTATCTGCAGAAACATCACTGGGTCAGCCCTGAGAGGGCAGCCACCCTCGAGGTTGGCATTACAGGCTTAGGGCCAGAGAAGTTTTTTAGGCAGCAGCCGCCAGGCAGTTTACTGTGGTAAAGCGATGCCTCGAGGCAGGATTTTCTGGGGGCAAAAACTTGGCAACAGATTGAGCTACCATCAGGCCGTCTCAGATGCCAGCTCTCCAGTGGCACCATGTGCGGCCTGCTCAGAGGTCAAGTGCAAGCTTTCCAGTCCTGTCAGCACAGCCTCCTGTCTCCACCGCCTCCCCGCCACCCCCACTCCCTGTTTTTTCTCTTGCAACTTTTCAGAAGTGGAAAGGCTCTGCAGGGAGGGGAAGTCCTTAGCATTTTGCATATTGAGGTGCTCAGCAGAACCGCCTGGCATCCTGTTTGTATGTATTGGTTTTAATTCACTCTCTAATAGGTCATTTGGCCCTAACAGCAATCTTAAACTTGATAATACTTGCATCAGCAGTGAGGTGCAGGCCAGCTGTCCAAAAGCGCAGCCCTGAGTGATTACTTGCAGAGGATTTTATAGCCTCCTTTCCCTGGCTCTGTTTGCTACCTCCCTATGCTAGGCCAGGCTATAAACAGACCTCTCCCACACTCCAGCAGAGACCTGCAGGTCGTTGGGAACAGAAAGACAGTGAAGTCCCTCTTCTCTCAAGGAAAGCCATCCTCGTGAGAAGAGATGGGGGCTCCAGCGCTGGCCGGTGTGATGAAGCACTTTGGTATTGTTTGAGTGGATAGACAAGATGCAGGTGGATACATGTGGCGCACTGACAAGGTGAGGAGTCTTAGCTGTCCCCTGCTGTGCAGCACAGCCTTTTGCACTTTGCTTACGGGGGCGCTGCTGCTGATAGGACTTGCTTCTCCCACGCACTGTCCTTGGCCTTGCTCCTTGGCTCTGAGGTGCCCAGGCTTACTGTGAGAACACCATGTCCTCTTTTTATTGGCTATTATTAGCTATTGTTATTGACTCTCACACCATGATCACTGCAGTCTGAGGTTTCAGATTAAAAGTAGCCTGCCTGCTCAGAGATAGTGCTGATTTTGAAGATGACTCAAAGATGGCAAATCCTTGCCAACAACAATGCCTTTTATTCTGAAGTAGATGTTGCTGTTCCAGTCTTTAGAAGTTTTGCAGCTCCATGTGACCAGATTGTGGCCGTAAAGATTCCTAGTAAACTTCCTCTTTTCCTCCTTTCAAGGAAATTGTGTTTTATTTCTTTGTTTATTTCTGGAATGATCTTCCAGAGATTGTTGCCAGGGAGTAACAGTAATAAAGTGTACATTAGTTTGGCTCTGCAGTGTCCCCCAGATTCTTATATATTAAAGCTGTATCCTCTAGCTGTGTGTGGTGCTATTGGGATGAAATAGAACCTTTAGGAGGAGGGGCCTATTTAGAGGACGTAGTGCATTGGGATGCACCCTTAGAGAGGATTAGGGGCTCCTGTACCTTCTTGGCTCGCTCTCACTTCCTGGATGCCACAAAATAAAATTTTCTCTGCTACACAATCAGATGAGTTATACTGTGCTGCCGCAGGCTCAGGGCATAGAGGTCACACAACCATGGACTGACCTCTCTGAAACCACGAGCCAGACAAGCTTCTCAGCCGCTTAAGTTGGTTTGTGTCTGTTGCAGCAGTGGAGAACAGAGCAGCAGCACTGGGGATTTTAACTTCGCATTTTTTCCTATTGTAAATACAGGGTGTCTTTATAAACTGTCGTTGAAAGGTGGGAACATGTGGCAGAGAGTAGCTCCACGGTCCCCGTGGGAAAGCATCAGAGCCTTAGTGACCTAAGAACCTCTTAGGTCCTTCTCAGCTTGCTTTTATATCCTAATGAACGATGGATCGCTGGGTGTGGTGGCGCACGCCTTTGATCCCAGCAGAGGCAGAGGCAGGCGGATCGCTGTGAGTTCAAGGCCAGGCTGGTCTACAAAGTGGGTCTAGGACAGCCAAGGCTACACAGAGAAACCCTGTCTTGAAAAACCAAAAACAAACAAATGAACGAACAATGGCTTTTCAGGCCTACATCACCGTTCTGGGCTTATGCAATGCTGGGGATTAAACCATGCTAGGTGGGCACTCTGTCAGTTGAGCTACATCCCCATCCTTACTGCCTGACATTTTGCTCCTGTATCTGTAAGCCTTTTTTTAATGAAGAATGCTTCAGAAATGTACCACTTTTACAGGTGATTTTTTTTTTCATTAGACCCTCCCAAGGGTTGTGACTATAGCTTTTTATGCCATATGATTCCCACTCTTGGTCTGTGCGTGCTAGCTTTCTTCTTGTCATGAGAATGCTGGCCATAAACAGCTTACCAGGAGGAAGATGCAGAGCATTTGGTCCATGGCTATTTGGGTCTGTGTGCTTGGACAGGACCCAGAGTGAAGCAAGGGGCCAGGGACCATGAGTAATTGTCAGAGGCACACTTCTAGTAATTTGCCCCAAATTCTTGGTGTTTCAAGGACCCGCCCCCCCAAATGGCACCATCAACTCAGGACTAAGTATTGCAGGGGCATTTCATAGTTGAAAAGACTATGTAACAGCCCTGAAACATGTGAACACTTGGCTGTGAGCATATGCATATGTCCAAGAATGGAATTTCCTCCCAAGTTGGGCATCTTGGCTACAGATTAGTTATTCTGCTCAAGAGCATGTACACTGTCTCATGGTCACAGCCTTCTCTTGGCCACTATACTAGGCCCAGTACTAGGAGCTCTTAAAGTCATCTCCATGTTAGTGGTCCTAGCCTGTCTCTGTTTCTTATCTTTTAAGTGAGAATAATTATGTTTAGCTCTGGTTCTCATCACCACCATTTTTTGAAGGGTTAATGAGCTGGGATTTGTAAGATACTTTCAGATCCCTAGATGAAAGGTGTTATTTAACCACAGCAAAGCTTTGTAGTGGGAGTGCCTTCCCAAGGAGCTCAAAGCGCTTGTCATACCAGCTTCAGCTACTCTGTTACCTGCCCTCCTGAGTCGGAGGTAGGTGGGTAAGCGCTGTGATTAAGTATCAGATAGTACCATTACTGTTACTTTTATCTGTAAACAGGGTAATTGTGTAAAAGTAGAAGTTGGTGAAACAGTATGAAAAACAAACACTTCAAAGTAGCATGCATTTAGTATTCCTTAGCACACCCCCTTCCCTGTGGGCCTCAGAAGTCTAATCACATGTGTGAAAACAAGAGAAAGCAAGCTTCCCTAGGGAGAGAGACCAGCACAATTCTACCCGCCCACATCAGTCCAACCACTGAGGCCCATTTGTGGTTGTACCAAATACATTAGAAAGCTTAGTTTAACTTAGGGGGACCAAGACCAGCTCGTAGATTGTATGGGACTACATGATATGTGTTGCCGCCTTCCTTTCTTTCTTTCTTCCTTTTGTCCTTCCTTCCTTCCTTCCTTCCTTCCTTCCTCCTTCCTCTCTCCTTCCTTCCCTCCCTCCCTCCTTTTCTTCCTTGGTGCTAGGGATTCAGCCCAGAGCCTTACATGTGCCAGGTAAACTGCTCAAGCACTAAATTACAACCTCAGTCCTATCACACTTTAAATTTCCATTGTGAACTTTAGAACTGAATGTTCTCTTACTGCAGTCAGGTTCACTAAGCCCATCCAGCATGAGAAGCGCTCTTTTGTGCTTTTGTTTTGTTTTGTTTTGTTTTGTGCTAAGACAGGGTTTCTCTGTGTAGCCCTGGCTGTCGCTGTCCTGGACTGGCTTTGTAGACCAGGCTGGCCTTGAACTTGCAGAGATTCCCCCTGCCTCTGCCTCCTGAGAAAAGTTGTATGCCACTATTGCCTAGTGAAGCACATTTTCTTAAAAGAGGAATCTTTGGGCGAGCCAATAAAAGCATTTGCCACATAAGCCTGATGGCCCAAGCTCAGTCCCTGAAACCCACAAAAAGAGAGAACTGACTTCTGCAAGTTATCCTCTGACCCACACATGGCTCTGGCACACGCATGTCCCCACCCCAGCACACACTCACATGTAATACTAATAGATAAGTCAAACCTTTTTATTTATTTGTGTGTGTGTGAGTGTATGTGTGGGTGTGTTTGTTGTGTGCAAGTGTGTTGTGTTTGTGTGTGAGTGAATGTGTGTGTTTGTTGTGTGTGCATGTTGTGATTGTGTGTGTGTTTATATGTGCGCATATGTGTGCACGTGTGTGCGTGTGTGTCTGTGTATGTAGGTCTAAGACAGCCCTTGGGAGTTGATTCTCTCCTACCCTTTTTCTAGGTCCTGGGATTGAACTGAGGTGGTTAGGCTTTAAGCATCAAGTGGTGCTACTGCCTGCTACTCACTTAGCCAGCTCACTTTCCCATAAATAAATGTTTTCAAAAGAAGGCTCTTTGAGGACTATGAACACAGCTTTGTCTCAGACTGAAGAAGGGGCAGGAAGCCTGGCAGGCTTGTTGTTGTCTGCAGAGGACTGGCTTTCCTTTAGTTTTGTACCTTGAGGTCACAGATGTGAGCGGCTCCGAGATCTCCAGTCTCTTTTCTGCAGGCTCTTCCCAGTTGGAGTTCTTTCTGGTGCTTGATGGTTTTGTCACCAGACTGGGAGGAGGGAGTTGAAGGTCCGAGGTGAATGCCAGGAAAAATGAGCACAATTAGCCCTTCAATCTTGCCATTTGTCCTCTTTCAGGGTTACCCCTACGTTACTAGAAATCAATAGCTCCCTCTGTGCTCTCCTGAGGAAACAAACGTGTGCAAACTAAAAATGGTGGCTCCACAGACTATGTGAGCATGGGGCAGCAGTATGCTTGGGATTATTTTCTGACAGGGCTTTATGTGGCCCAGGCTCGTTTCATCCCGGCAGTCTCCTACAGCTCCCTCTCCAGTTCGGGGATCACTAATGTGCATGTGTGCAAGTGTGCATGTGTGTGCACACACATGCGTGTGTCCTGATTCTGGGTAGGGGATTCAGTTTTAACTTGTAATACTGGGGAGGCAGTGACAAGGAGATCCCTGGGGCATCCAGCCAGCCAGTCTAGCCTAATCTGCAAGCCATGAGTGAGACTGTGTCTCAGAAAATAAAAACAGTGGTAACTGAGGAATAGTAGCTGATGTTGTCTTCTGGCCTCCATACACACCTGCACCCAACACACACACATTAAAAAATTTTTCTTTTTCTTTCTTTCTTTCTTTCTTTCTTTCTTTCTTTCTTTCTTTCTTTCTTTCTCTCTTTTCCCCCCAGTTTTTAGACAGGGTCTCACTATGTAGCTTTGGCTGGCCTGAAGCTCCCTGTGTAGACCAGGCTGGCTTCAAACCCACAGACACTCACTTGCCTCTGCCTCCCAAGTGCTGTGATCAAAGGTGTATGCCATGTTACCTGCAAGAATGTAATTTTCTACTGATTCTTGGAGTACACAGTACAGGGTAGCAGAGTGTAATCACGGTTGCCAGATGCCTCGTTGACTTAGGTGTTAGTGCTTACTCCTAGACTATCCAAGTGTGTCTTATTATTGGCCAGGGGACACAGCACTGGCAGTTTTAAATCCCACTGCAGTCCTTACCATAATCAGTAGTTGTATGTAGCTGTTCTTTATAGTGGGTTTTAAAAACAGTGGTTCCCACAGCCTCAGAGCTATGTGGGGTGACAGGAAAGTGATGTGGTGAGAGAATTTAAGAATCCCCGGGGTGTTGTTATAAAACAGGAGGAGAAAAAAACTCAACATGACGGAAATTCTTTGACTAGATTTTTTTTTTATTTAAACTTTTTTTTAATTTAAAAGTTATTTTTTTAAACAACAGAATACTTTCTTTTCCTGCTCTTCACCAGCCACCTTAAGTTCAAAAGAGTATTTCTGCTGCTTTTGAACTTTGTAGTTTAAGCTTTTTCTTGTTTCTCCTTTTTATCTAGGTACCTAATTCAATGTAGCAACTTAGTTGATTTATACTTATTTTCACCCAAAATTTAATTAAAAAAATTTCAACTGAGCTCTAGGTACCTGACCCATAAACCAGATTCAGGGAAAGAGATCACTGCCAGCCATGCACTAGCGGGTTACAGCTTGGCTAGACCTCTCTTAAGGGGAGCTGTCCACAGTGAGGGATCACATGGCTCAAATTCTAGAGTCAGGCTTCCTGAGGGGAAAAGATAGATTTCTTTCCTCTCACTAGGTCCTGGTACCACACTGGAACCCTCTTTTCCCCTGGGTCCTGCATTCGGCAGTGAGCAGGAATGGGGAGAATTGGAGGATCCACTTACAAGTCCACCTCCCACCCACTAGGGACCGGGAGGTCACAGACTTGAAGGAGTGGGATATGCTAATAAAGGGAAGGGTATTCATATCTTTCTTGGGAACACCCCAGGATATCCCAAGCATTTGGGCACAACCTCTTCTACTCCCCCCTGCCCCCACCTTGTTGTCATGGTGTCTGTCAACTGTCTCAGTCCTATGGAATGTGTCATTCAGCATGCAGCTGACAGAGTGTTCGAGGTGCTTACCCTGGCAGCCATCATGAGGTCCATCCCATTGGCCAGCCCACCGAAGGGCAGCCTCTGGACTGGACGTTCTGTCTTCTGGGATACACAAGCTTCGGAAGAACATTCAATGGGGTCACACAAGCAATGCAAGACTCCAGGCAGGGTGATAGTTCAAGGCTCAGGCCCCACCAACAAAATGCAGACCAATAATGGGAAAGCACACATATACATTTATGTCATTTACAATGTAGAAGCCTCTAGAATAAAGTATATTTATCTGTTTTTTTAAGCTTGATAAAGAGTGGAAGGTCATAGATAGATATAATTGGAGGATAAAAGAATATGATGGGATGGAAATGAACTGGAAGGACTTGATAGAGCGCAAAGAGAATTTTCCCCTTCATCTCTCAAGAGTTTAATCTTTAAATGTAATAGTGGCTGGGTTACTAGGGAAACAGAGCACAGATCTATTATGTGTACACATCATGGGAGTCACAGAAAATATGAAACTCAAAGAGAAGCTTGTAGACCTAGGGAGCTGAATACCAACAGTAGCTGGCACAACGTTCTTCATGGCCAGGAGGAGAGGAGGAAAGGAGAAAGCCAGACTGTGTGCAGTCAAGTGCAGATGAAGTCCTCCAGATGCCCAGTCCCCTAGCTGCCACTGGAACATGAAAAGGTCTGTGTGAGCATAGTGAGGCCTCGTAGTCTCTTCTGGTGATATGGTGTGATTGTGTCCTTACATGGATCCATGGGACTTGGACCTGACTGAGGGCAGTGAGGGAATGAAAATAAGACAGATAATGGCATAGGACTTTAGTCTCAACACTTGGGAGGCAGGCGCAGGTGGATCTCTGTGAATTCAAGGCCAGCCTGGTCTACATAGAAAGCTCAGGACAGCCAAGCCTACACAGAGAAAGTGTCTCAAAAACAAACAAACAAAAAACCAGAAATGTGGACACACAAACAGAAAGTTGTTTGGTGGTTTGTACTCTTAGATAGAATCTCAGCATGTTGATTGTGTAGAGTTGAGCATGGCGGTGGGTTAATGCATTCGGCTGAACATGGTGGTGGGGTTATAGAATACAGCTAAACAAGGAGGAAGGGTTTGTGGTATACAGCTGGATTACAGTGGCAGGTTCAGCTACTCTCAGTAGGAAGGCCTCTCTAGGGGAACACTCTTCAGGCTATAAATAGCCAGGGATGTGACAGTTGGGGGAGAAAGCTATAGAGGACATTGTCTGCGCTCACTGCCAACACTTGCAAGTGGTCCCCAGGAACGCTGCCATCCTTCTGAGCTGAGGCTGTGAATGGCATCCTTGACATGGCCATGCTTATGTCAACACAGTCACTCAGGACTTCACTCCCTCAGAGCTTCCTCTGCTCTTTACAGTCATGGTCACAGGTGTGTCATATCTTCACAAAGAGTGCTCTTTGTCTTGGATTTGGGAAGTGAGTCTCTTTAGGGAGTATTTTAGGATTCATTTCAGGGGAGTAGGGAGGGACATGGGAAGAAGAGAAATCATCCTGCCCCTGTCTTCCATTAGATGCTGTAGTGCCATTTGTGGGGTGGCCTGTCCTGAACCCCATCAGCTTGCTGTGTGCCTTTCGTCAAGTTACCATAGCCTTTCCAGCCTCACACTGAGAGTCAGGTGGGGTCAGTGGAGCTTCTGCTCCCAGGGTTGTTAGGAAGCATCGGCCAGTCATGGTGCTGTTCAATTAATGTTTGTTCTTGCAATCTTTATTGGTTTATTATTGTCACCGCTAATGCAGTTTATGGTTCACCTTCATCATTTAGCATGTAATTGTATTGGTGTCAGGACACTGTTTTAAAAATCTCTTGTTACCATAAACGTGAGTTCATAAAAATTTAAATTGACATGTGAACACCATCATAAAGCCAAAAGAAAAAAGTGACAGCTTTTTATAAACAAATTACAAAGGCATACTTATAATTCATAACAAAGGGTTCATTTCCCTAATATTGTGAAGACAATATAATAAAAATATAGGCTGGGCGTGATGGCGCATGCCTTTAATCCCAGCACTCAGGAGGCAGAGGCAGGCGGATCACCATGACTTCGAGGCCATCCTGGTCTACACAGCAAGTCCAGGACAGCCAAGGCTAAACAGGGAAACTCTGTCTCCCGGGGAGAGGGGGATGGGGAGAATGACTGTGAAGCTCTTCATGGTAGCATGCTTCACGGGTTTAACAGTGCTCCAGAGCTCATGACTAATGCATGGTCACAGCCCATTGGAGAAATCATAGGCTGGAGAAGGACCTGAGACATTGTAGCTGGAGATTTAACTATAGTTACCGACAGCCATGTAGAATGTGTCTTTGTAGGGGAACTCGCAGTATGTGTCTGTGTAGGGATATGTGCAGTGTGCAGGTGCCTGAGGAGGCCAGACAAAAATGGCTCCCTCTCAGGAATGCTGTGACACTCTCCTGTGCCTGCTCACCCTGGTTCCTGGCCACACCTAGAGTGTTCTCTGTCTCTCACTCCTACTGCTCCCCATTGCTCCAGCCTTTCTGTGCTGCTGTTTCAGTGAGATGGCCTTCTGTACCCAGGCTAATCTCTCCAGGATACACTTCCAGCAGCCTGCTCAGAGCCCCTCAGAGGTTTCCTCTGGCTGATGTGAGACTTAACTTGTAAACCTGACCTCAGGGGCCGCTGTAATCTGTTTCTTCCCACTTAGGTCTTTCTCACTGTCACGTTCAGGACCCCTCCCAACATCTGTTTGCCTGGCCCTGCTCACCACACTCATTGTTGCCCCTGAACCCCATACCCTGTCTTGTACATGCCCCAAGGTCCAGCTGGGTTCTGGTCTCCTCAGGGTGGCTCTGCTGGCACCCATCCCTCAGTGCCCAGTGTCTCCTCAGGTCCTGCTGCATCCCTGAAGCCTAGAGAAGCTACATTTGTGTTGCTGTCCCAAAATATCTGACAATTGTCACCGTAAGTAAGCTTGGAAAGGTTTGTGTTGGCTGCTGTTGCAGAAGGCTGCAGTCACCATGTTGGTCCAGGCATGGTTGTACTCACAGATGTCGGAATGCGAGGTTGAGCGTCGTCTTCCCATCACAGACCAGAAAGCAGAGTGGCCAGACCTTCGAGCCAGGTTGCAGCCTTCAAGAATGGCGCTTTGACAGGCGGATCGCTAGGGAATGCCATTCAAAACATGATTTGTGGGTTGTGCGTTTTAGGTTCAGAGATAACAGTGCCTGTGCTCTCACCACATGCTTAACATTTGCTGTAGAGGTTTTTTGTCTGCTTGTTTTTGTTTTGTATTGTTGAGACAGGATCTCACCTAGCCGAGGCTAGCCTCAATTTTCAGTGCTCCAGCCTTGGCCTCCTGAGTGCTGGGATTGCAGGTGTTCACCTCCATCCTGGCTCCAGAGAAGCATTTTTGCTGAGGTAGAGAAGGCACATCTACATGCACAGAGCCAGTTAGAAGTGAGATACGCTTCCTTCTCCCAGCTTAATTAGAGGAAATACAGTTTTTGGTAAGTCCTCTTCATGGGTTTCTTGATGCTAACTTATAAATTAATTTCAGCCCACACATGGACATGCCATGATTTTCTCCCTTCGTGAACTTGTAGACTCAGGGAGAGAATCTACAGCGTAAGTTTTTATTGTCATTTTGCCCATCAAATACTTACTGGTCCCCTGTAGATGACTAGATACTGGTACAGAATATAGTGGGATTCAGTTCCTCCTTCCGCAAGGTTTAAATTCTGATGAGTCACTAGAAATAATTGATGGCACTAGCAGCAAGGCTTCACACTAAAAATATAACAGTGACTAAGGAATAAAATAACTGAGAAATCATTGCAACATCATCTGCCCCAAAGTTTTCTAAGCATTCAGAGAGAACAGGGACACAGAGGTGGGAAAGGCTGTAAAAAAAAAGAAGGTTAGCCTGAGCTAGAGACTTCTATGTCCAGAATCTACTTGATGGGCTGGTGTCAAAAGGCACAAGAGAAGGCAGGAACTTAGGAAGGTAAAATAAATGCAAGATGTAGAGAATGGAGAGGTTTTAGAAGCATCATAAGAAACTCCTGATTCTCAGTAACCATTTACAATTTACAAGGCATTTTTGCTTGTCTGTCTTACTGGATCTCTGCTCATTGAGATCTCTTATCTCATATGGGTTGTTGCCGTGAGTGGTGTTAATGCACCCATTGTCTGCACAGCCTGCCCTGGCCTCGTAGGGTGTAAGAATTTGTTTCTTCTCCTCCTCATAGTCTCTAGTACCTCATTGTCATCACATCTAGCTAATTCAGTTATTACCATGTGAGCTGGTTCCATTCATCAACCTGAATGTAGTGAGGATTCTCCTGGGCAGATTGTGTCTCTGGGGTCTGTAGGAGGGAAAGCCCAGTCCTTCTAGGTGGAAGGTGGGTCACTTGCAGTTCCTGCCGTGGTGCCTCCTTTACTTAGGACTGTGGACACGGAGACAAGGTAGAGGACTCAAAGGCCACCAATCCTTCCGGGGTAACTTGTAGGGCGTGCACCCCTGTTTGTTTGTCCCTCCTCTTGCCTCTTGGTTTTATGTATTTTCTGTACCTAGAGGGCTTCAGTTTGCAAAGCTATAAATCTGTCAGTCTTGTTTGCGTGGTTTTCACTTCAGATTAATGTTCAGCAAAGGGATTAGCAGATAACTATTTCAGCCTAATTTTTTTTTTTTTTTTTTTTTACAAGAAGACTGAGTATGGTTTGCACAGGCTGCCTGAGCCTGGAAGCAGAGTTAATTGTGTAAGTCAGAGCAGGAGAGAGCTGTTCTTTCAACCAGACAGTGCAGCTCACGGCCTCCACATAGATCCATTGGGGTCAAATTGATGTCATGTTGAAGAATCAATAGTTACTGGACTTTGTAAAGTTAGCTTTTAATGAACTTTTCTAGGCCACTAATTGCAGGAAGAAGAAAGGTGGTCGCGCCTGGAGTTCATGGGTATGGGGCCTGGTTTAAAAGTAAGCGAAGAGACAGTCCCAGTGTACTCCACTGGGAGGTCCCACTCAGCATTGTTGGGTACTTATATTGAAAGACTACTTAGAGGTGAAACACATGTAGCAACACTGAGCTCTACCCCAGGACCAAATGAGAGAGAAAAAGGAAGGAGTTCTTGGGTTCTCTCTGACTGTAAACAGAGCCGTTCATGCTTCCTAGCAGAAGGTTAGATGTTCCTCCATCCCAGTTCCTCACAGGTCTGACCTTGCTCAGCTTCTGAGATTAGATCGGATACGTTCAGGGTGGCATGGTCATAGGCTACTCTTTGCCAGCCACCCCTCAGTCCCCCTGGATGAATTCCAATATCATTTCAGACTCTGCCTTCTGAATGTATCTTCACAAGGTCAGGTCCTTCCCTCCCACTGACGCTCTTGACCGCATTCAGAATGGAAGAGTGCAGTGCGGAATAGTTCCTAGAGGAGGCCGGCCGAGTCCCCATCTGACTGAGGGGCTTCCATAAACAGTCAGTGTTCCTCTGGTGCTTTTGCACGCTTGTGTACCCAGTGTCCCTTACTGGGTTGTCCCCATCGCGTGCGGCACTGAGCTTCATCCCCCGCTTACGCTGTCAGTGCTCCTAGGAAGAGCTGTTGACACGGTGGAGGAATGTGTCCTGTGCACTTGTATGCTACCCTAAGAAAGTCTGATACTAAGGGGTCTTCCTTGGTCAGCACCTGGAAGCCGAAGGCATTTTGCCAAGCCCAGTGAGTCTGATGCAGCCCCAGGGTGTTTATGGCACACTCTTGTCACGTCTGCTCGGCACATGCATCTTGGCTAGGACTCTGCAACTCTCCTGTCTAGTGCGATTTCTGGGATTTAGGATTAATGAGAAGAACCACTGTCCCTTCTCACTCCACCCCCATCCCTCCTCTTGAGGATCGAGGATCATTATTCAGAATAGACAGCAAGAAGAGAACCGTGAAAAAAAAAAAAAAAAAAAAAAGAGAACCGTGGGGTGGGGGAAGTTGGGATTGTTGTCGTGTGGTGTTTAAAGCAGATGGGAAAGCGAACATTGCCATCCCCAGCTCTCTTTGATCTCTTCCTTTGCAGAAGTTTGAGAACTTTTACTTTGGTTCCCTGAAGCTCAATTCCATTCACATCTCCCAGAGGTTCTCAGTGGACAGCTTCGGAAACTACGCCTCCTGCGGACAGGTTGACTTCTCCTGAAGTCGGTATGGAAAGCACTAGAAATGGAATGTCTTCCTAAGGTCATGAAGAAGAGGGCTTCATTCCAGTCACTGGGGAGCTGTGGGGATTTGGCTGATGTGCTGGTTAGCTTCTTGTCAACTTGCTACAAGCTATAGTTATTTGGGAAGAGGGAACCTCAATGGTGAGGATGCCTCTATGAGACTGGCCTGTCGGCAAACCTGTGCAGCATTATTTTGGTTAATGTTTGATGTCAGAGCGCCCAGCCCACTGTAAGTGGTGTCATCCCAGGGCAGGTGGTCTTAGGATGTATAAGAAAACAGGGCGAGCAAGCCATGAGGAACGAGCCAGCAAGCCAAGCCTTTCCTACCCAAGCTGATTTTGGTCATGCCCTTCATCTAACAATAGGAAACAAATATAGAACAGATGCTAATTGTCCTGGGGGTCCCCCTGAATCCCCAACTCCATGTTCCCTTTGATGCTCATCCACAGTCTAGTGTCCAGGAGAGCTTGAGCCCATCACTGTTGGCTTGCTCTGTTTTGCATGTTAGGAAGAAACAATGCAATTCATTGTCCTAACCACCTTAACTATAAGGTTTGGTTTTAGTAAGTACATGCGTAGCATTGCACTGCTATTACCACCACACATTTATGTATACAACTTTTCATTTCCTAAAACTTGTAACTTTGCCTTTAAGCATTTCCTCATCCTTTACTTCCCACAGCCCCTGGCAACCCTTTATACCTTCCTGTCCATGATTGTGATAGCTGAGTACCTCATGTAGATAGCACAGTGTTTGCCCTGGCATAATGTCCTCAAAATTCATTGTGCCATGTCATTTGACAGTCCTGCCTTTTTAAGGATGAGTAGTATTCCATTCTGTGTATACCACATTTTAATGTATAATGGCGCATGGTGGCCCATGCCTATAATCCCAGCACTTAGGAAGTAGAAGCAGGAGGATCAGAAGTTCAAAGCCATCCTTGGCTACATAGAGAGTTTAAGGCCAGCCTGGAATACATGGTGCCACGTCTTCCCCTCAAAAATCAAAGGAACCTCAAGGGACTGGAGACCTGGGTCAATGGTTAAGAGCACTGGCTGTTCTTCCAGAATACATGGATTTGATTTCCGCCACCCACATGGAGGCTCACAACCATTTATTACTCCAGTTCTAGGGGATTTGACACTCTCGTCTGGCCTCTACAAACACAGGCATGTAAATAGTGCCCAGACATATATGCAGGCAAAACACCCAAAGCACATAAAATAAAAATACATATTAAAACAAACAAGCAACAAAATTGTTGGAGTCCTGTTTTGCCACATCTCACATTGATTGCTCTTTCCTGTGTCTTTTTCAGGAGAGCAACAGACTGTGACTTCGGTCATCAGGAGTCTGGAAACGTGGTGGCCACAGGCCCTCCGGCCTCCAGCTGACTGGCAGAGGAGGGAACCCAGCCCACTCTCCTCCCCCTCGGTCTTCACTCCTCCTTTTCATCCTCTTTCTTTCTTGTTCCTCACTCCTTTCTGTGAAGTCTGCTCCTGAGCTCAGTGTTAAGGTCTGTGCTGTAGACATTCGCTTCTCTGTGAGGCAGCACAGGCTATTTACAAATAAAGGCATCCCCAGCTCACTGTGCTGTCTTTAATATTGTCAGGCAGTTGTGCACCATTGTCACTGTGTTGGGGCTACAGGGCTTCAGTACTTACTAACTTAACTGTTCTGTTTACCAAGGACTCACTCACTTACCAGTGCATCTGGGTCCGTTTTACATCTCACCTCAGGTCGTTTCAAAGAACATGGCTCCACTTTGACCCTTACTTGCCTCCCCAGAGCTTCTCTCCCCAGCTATCGGGTAGCTTTGCCCGTTGGGGTGAAGATGACTTTTCTGGGTGTTGGGGATTAATGACTTGTAGGGTTCTAAAGAGTTTTGTTTGGAAAATTGCAGTGTGATAAGTCAGAACTAGGAGTTCTGCTATAAAACCTCAGGGTTTCTGCTCCCTACTCATGCAAGCAGATACCAGATCATTAGGCCGGTAGTGGATTGTTAGTTGGTTTCTCAGGCACAGAGAGGAGATTTCCAGGGGTGACATGAGGGGTGGCAGTGCAGTGATTAATGGGATGTTCGAATGTATGTGACGACGTTTGTGTTTTGTAGTACTTTGCACTTTGGTGGATGTTAGTAGAATTAGGATTGTTTTTAAATTTTTATCCTTTTGTTTTATTTTTCTGTTTGTCTGGTTGGTTTTGGTTTTTCGAGACAAGGTTTCTCTTGTAGTCTTGGCTGTCCTGGACTCACTTTGTAGGCCAGGCTGGCCTTGACCTCACAGTTGTCGCCTGCCTCTGCCTCCCAAGTGCTGGGATTAAAGGAGTGCACCACCATGCCTGGCTGTTTTTGTCTTTTGACACAGTGTCTCTATATAGACTGGCTGGCCTAGATTTATCTCTGTAGACCAGGCTGGCCTTGAATTTACAGAGCTCTGCCTGCCTCTGCCTCCCAGGTGCTGGGATTAAAGGCGTGCCCACCATACCTGGCCAAATTTGAGATTTTTTTTTTTTCTTTCAAACAGTAGTAGGTAATATTAACAAAATACACCCACCTGTAATGTATTTGCACATTGGCTCAGCCCTCACAGCAATCCACTGGGCTTGGTAACATAATTATTATCCTTATTTTTCAAATTGATGAGTAACAAGATTAAGAAACCTAGAGCCAGAGAGATGGTTCCGTGGTTAAGAATGCTTGCTGCTCTTCCAGAGGACCTGAGTTTGGTTTCTAGCACACACAGTCACATAACTCAAAATTGCTTGTAAATCCAGCTCCAGGAGATAAGATGCCCTCTTCTGGCCTCTGTGAGCACCTGCACACATATCACACACACATTTTGGAAAATATGTAGAGCTTCTTTCTTTCTTCCTTTCTTCCTTTCTTCCTTCCTTCCTTTTTTTCTTTCTTTCTTAAGGTTTAAAATTTTTGCTTGAGTTCTTTGGCCTCAAAGTATAGTTCTTCTAGGAGGTCTGGACTAATTTTATAAAAGTACTAAGGTATTGGTGGCCTTTTTACTCTCCAAGAGGCCACTGATACAATGACGTCACTCTGGTAGTTAAGTGCAATGGGTACTTGTGTGTTTTTGTGTTTCCTAGGGTGCAATAAGGTGTGCCATTGTGTGTTTTGGAGGTTAACTAACCCATTTTTGTCCTCAGTCCTTCAGGCTATTACTAGATTTCTTTTGCACCTGCTTTGAGAATTGTGCCCTGCCCAGACCCCAGTACCTCCATGTTGTTGTTTTTAGAGACAGGGCCTTGAAACAGGCCATTAGGGTGGACCCAAGTCCCACTGGTCTGGAGTCCTTAAGAGGAAATTGGAACTTCCTCATGAAGAAACAAGACCTGCACTCACCCAGAGGAAGGACCTGAGGAGACCCTGTGAGAACGTGGTAATCTACAAGCCAAGGAGAATGGTCCCAGCTGAGACCAAACCCGAACCCTTTGATCTAGAACTTCTAGCCTCAGGAACTGTGAAAATAAACTGGCTTATAGAGGCCTTTGGTCTGTGGCACTTTGTTATGGCAACCCTCTCAGATGGCTGCTGGGTGGAGAAGCTCCCGGGCTACCTGTCTTCCTTTGAACCAGACATTAAAGGAATTTGTAAAAATGGAAAACAATGCCACTTTCCCCCCAATTGCGAGGGATTTCTATTTCTCATGTAACACATTATTGTTTTGTTAATATGAAATGGAGAGGATATTTTTAAATAAGTTTTTAAGTTCCTAGTTTTATTTTCAAGTATACTAAATGCCAATGTTTGTCTGCTTCATACAAACAGATGCTCTTGTGGTACTCAGTAATACTTTGGTGTAGTGGCTCTTGAGACCAGAAGGTTGAAAGTAGGATGCTGCACTGTCTTCCAAGTGGGGTCCTGGATGAGACTGCTGTAGTTGGAAACTCCTCCCCCAAGGCCATGTGTTTGAAAGCTTAGTCACTATGGGCGGCATTATTAGGGAGTGGAACTCTGGGAAGTGGGTCCTTGTGGAAGAAAGGTAGGACATTTCGGGGAGGCATCCTTAAAGAAGATGAGCAGGCCCACAGTAGCCCCTCTTGCTGCAATGCACTGTGCTGCCACTGAGACAGAGCAGCAGGGACCCTCCCAAAGCATAGGACACAGTGAAGAGTTGAGAGGTTGTCTCAGGTGTTTTGTCACAGTAACACAAAGCTAACTGATGCAAGGATCAGCTGGGGAGTGTTTGCAGCACTGGAAATCACGTGTTACATAAGCTCTCTGCCTCCGGCCTCCATCCCCAGCACAGTCCATAGACCAGTGAGCTCTTCTCATCCAGTAGTAGCTTATATTACTTTCCATAGATAGTGATCTACCTTATTTTTTGTCTGTGTGGTAATTCTTTGTAGATACTTGTTTTGTTTGAGGTGGGCCCTTGCTGTGTTCCCCATGCAGGCCCTAACATGCTTGTGTTGATATGGCCCTCCTGTTTCAGCCTCCCAAATTCCAGAACTACAGATTCACACAACACTGTGACAAGTTGTTGATACCGCTTTAAATTTAACAATTTGATTATTGGTTAACAGTATATTAGTCAGGGTTCTCTAGAGGATCAGAACCTATAGAACATATACATATATTTATAGAGAGCATATATGAGATTTATTGGAATGGCTTACAGGCTCACAGCAGTCCTACAATGGGTTTCTACCAATGGAAAGGCCAAGAATCCCATAGGTTAGTCTACGAGGCTGGATGTCTCAGCTGGTCTTCAGTACACACCAGAATCCCAAAGGAGTGGGCTCTAGTGTCAGTGAAGGGATGGGCTTGCCAGAGAGAGTGAGGGCAAACAGAGACAGCAAGAGCTTCCTTCTTCCACGTCTTTTATATAGGCTGAGCGCAGAAGGCATAGCCCCGATTAAAGTTGTATCTTCCTACCTCAAAAGATCCAGATTAAAAGTAGTCTTCCATTTCAAATGATTTAATTAAGAAAACAAAAACTCCCTCACAGGTGTACCAAGCCTCCACTTGGGTGTTAGTTAATTCCAGATGTAGTCAAGTTGACCACCAAGAAGAGCCATCACATACGAACATGAACTAGTTTCTAGATATGGTTGTTATGAACAACTTTGAAGTATCTTTGTTCAATTATCTTTTTGAACTTGCAGCATCTAGAAATGAGAATGATGTTTTTCACACGGAGATCTGGCATTTTTATTACAAAATTAAGGTTCTCCATTTTGTTTTACTAAATATTAAATGCAACAGGAAAAAAATAAAAGATACGCATACACACTATTTAACAAATGTGTCCAGCAGTATCTCATATTCAGGGCCTGTGATTTGGAAAGGCAGACTTGGCAGGGCAGTGATTCTCTAGAAGAAAAGCCTTTTTCTTCTTTATAAATTAGGTTATTAGTTATTTTGCACAACTCTTAGATCTATCATCTAAAAATTTGGACTTTTCCTCTTAAATAGTTTCACCTTCAGTTCTAGCTACATGTCTCGGGCTGTGTGGTGCTACAGGAGGCAGGTCCCCTTGGATGAACTCCCCATGTGTGGGAAACATTCCCACCTTCATGGCTTTGTGACCTCCCGAAGGGCATTGGCTTAGTTTCCACCCTCCTTGTTAAGCAGCTCTGGTAGCTAGACCATTTTGTGCATGTAAGCTGTCTACTGAGTGCTTTGGAGACTTGAACATCGCTTTACTAAAAGACTAGGATCCAGGGAGTGCTCACCTAGCATGGAAGAAGCCCTAGGTTCAATTCCCCAGTGGAGAAAGGAGGATCAGAAGTTAAAAGGTCATCCTCAAGCTACATACCAAGTTAGAAGCCACCCTGGGCTACAGGAGGTCTTATCTGAAATAAAAAAGACTGGAACTAAGAAGAAAGGAGAAGATGACAAGATTTGGGATAAGATTTGGTCGTTTTTAACAACATGGATTATAACCTCTTTCCAACTCAAGGAATAACCCGTTTTGTTTTGTTTTTTTAATGCCTGGGATAATTTTGCTAGTTTGACCGCCGTTGTATGATATGTATAGCACTGGCGTTACAGCCTAGATGGAACCTGGGGTCCTCTCAGGTCCCTCCAGTCCATATGAGGAGCTGAGCTTCACTGTGAAGCACCACTGTACCGCCTGGGAGGGCTCCCCATCCATTGTGGGATGCAGACTTCAGTATCTGGAGCTTGCAGCAACAAAGGAAATCCGAGAAAAACCAAGGGAACTATTGTTTTGTGTTTTCCCAGGGGACCTCCACCCCCACATCAACCCAGGCCACTGGGGCATGCAACACTCAGGAGGCATGCCAGCCCCAGGATTACTGCAAACCTCACAACGTGTGATGTGTTTTTTCTACTGATTAGGATCATGTTCTTTCATTGCCTTTAATTTTTTATTTTAACGTCACAGCAGCCAAGTCTTAAACACACACACACACACACACACACACACACACACACACACACACACA
>OU015751.1:22385064-22409850 GCA_907169655.1 Acomys percivali | reverse complement strand
ACACACACACACACACACACACACACACACACACACACACACACACACACAATCTAGGGCTTGGGGTCCAAAAGTTTAATGTTATGTCCTGTCATGCCCTTCAATTTATTTGTAATGTAAATCTCATTTCTACTCTGATCCTGGGTCTGTGCCCAGCTGCCAGCCTTCCCAGCTGGTAAGTCAACACCCAGCTATAAGGCAATGACTAGGGTCACAGTTTTAACAAAAACCTCAACAACCTCCAACAAAACCCGCCTCCTCCCACCTTGTCTCCTTCCCCAGTGGCTCATCAAACTTAACTTGAAGTCAAAACCACAAGCAAATGGGCCTGTTTAGATTTGCAGACTCGAGGCAGATGAGAAGGCTAGACATGCGTCTTTTAGGGTTGCCCTAGGAAAAGCTAACAAAAGGGTGCCAGCCCCTAAACAGCTGCGTGGGGAAGTGGACATCTGCCCTTGTTTGGCCGGCCATTCAGCGCTCAGGCCATACGTTGAAAAGAGCAGTGGGTCTGGGGAGCAATAGTTCAGAGGCAGCCAGTTGTTAGACCGCCTTTGTCTTAAGGAAGCCACCCATTACCGAAGCACTGTAACTCGCAGGGAGCCAGCTGTCAGAGCTGTGGCACAGGCCACTCGGGAGCTGGAGGCAAGAGAGAAGAAACTGTGGCCAGATTCCCTTCTGGACACCTGAGCCTGACTGGCTTGGTAACCCGAGAGTTTCCGACCTCTTTTCAGCCCTGTGAAAGACCCCAAGCCTCTGTTTGCTGTCCACTCTTGGACAGACAGCAGGGATATCTCAGGGTTCTGCTTCTCTAGCTTGCAACTCCCTGAGAGCTGAGCTGGCTTGCTCAGCCCTGCGCTGCGGCTTCGCTGGCTTGGCTGCTCTGATCCAGCGCTCTGCTTTGAAATCTACCCCCTCCTTTTTTTTTTTTTTAAACCAGGTATGATGATGTCAAACGTGATGCTGATGCTACAGTTACAGACACGGCCCCCGCTGGCGCAGCCTCTCTGATTCTCTCTCCCTCTCCGCGTCCAGTGCTGGGCTTTTTCAGACAAGTGCATCTGCTAACCAGGTCACATTTCAGCCACGACCCACCCTCCGTCAGTCACTGGAGTCAGACGGCAGGAGGAGGGCTGAGGAGGACCGCAGCGCTTCGCCAGCGGCGCGGTGGAGGGAAGGACATCAAATCCTGCAGAAGTCGATACAACCCCAGGTCTAAGCCCAGACCACGATGAACCCCCCGGGCTACGGGCGGCTGGTGCTGCCGCTGCTCCTTTTCGCTGTGGTCGCCTTGGCTGAAGGCGACGCCAAGGGGCTCAAGGAAGGCGAGACCCCCGGCAATTTCATGGAGGACGAGCAATGGCTGTCGTCCATCTCACAGTACAGCGGCAAGATTAAGCACTGGAACCGCTTCCGAGACGTGAGCGGCGGGGCGCGGAGGGCATGGTTGGGCGCGGGTTCCGGGAGGGGAGGCCGGGAGTAGAGACCCTGCGCGCGCCGGGAGCCGCCGCCGCGTGTCAGAGCCAGAGCCTCTCCGGCCTGCCAGGCTAACTGCGCCAAGAGTAAACAACGCCAAGAGTCCCAACCCCGCGCCCCTCCGGTGTTCCTCTAGCCACTGGCATTGGGACCTTCAGTCCCGCAGCCTTCGGTAGAGTCCCAGGCGAGGACGTGCTCCTAGGGCGCAAGCTCGCGATGGGGTCTGCCCCGTGGCATGGCGTGGCGCGGAGCAGGGGTGCAGGATGTTGAGACCCGGGCCCAGGCTACTCCTGGCCCCGCCTGTGCCCTCCTTGCATCTGTCCCCGCGCTAGGCCCCTGCCGGGTGCATGCTGCAGATTGAACACACCGGCCTTGGCAGAGGGAGCAGGTCTGGGTGGGGCCGTCAGGGAAGGTAGCGGCTGCACCGGTGTCCTCCGTCTCCACCTTGGGCTTCGGAAGAAGGGGACAGAAGGCACAAGGACTGAGCGGTGGCCAGGGCTTTGAGTTTGGGGAAGGGCTCCCCTAACCCTCAAAGAGATGTGGAAGGTGTGTCCATGGGGCGCGGGGGGGGGGCACAGTGAAAATGCTCGAGGCTCTCTCAGAGTGGTGGTCAGAGCCAGGTTAGGGACTCTTGTGTGCAACAACCTAGGCTTGGCAGTAGAGCAAGGCTAGCAACCCAGGGCACCCATCCTTAGTCCAGTGAGCGTGAGAAACAGAAGCGATAGCCCCGGGAGCTGGGTTGGGGTCCCTGACAGTCGCCCGCTGCAACCAGACTTAACCTTGGGCCTTGCTTTGCGGGTGGGGGCGGGGAGGAGGCTGCGGACCGGCCGGCGCCGCAGCTCTGTTTACCAGCACCTGTAGATCAGAGAGGGAATAGGAGGCGCGTTCCCTCCCGCAGGGCGGCCGCGCCTCGCAAATGGTGGCGTGGGCAAGGGCGAGGAAGGGAGGGTGTGGCTGCTCCCTGGGCACTTCGGAAGGTGATGGGGTGGGGGAAGTGGGGAAATGGGCCGGGAGATGTAGAGCGCCCTTCGATCTGGCACTAGCTGACGCCCTGACCTCGGAAAGCCTCTTCTACATTTGGCTCTTATTCCGCATTCCCCAGATTCTCTCATTTTACCCACCTAGTACTAGACAAGCCACACCATGACTGTCCTCACTTCTTAAACTTAGAGCATCCACAAGTTTTTTTTTTTTTTTTTTTAGATGTTTTTCTATTCAACAGTTTCATTATGTTTCAGAATAAAGAGCTTGTTTTTAATATGGCAAGGTGCACTGCTGGTATGGCATGCTGCGGGTTGTTACTCAAAGAACAGATGTCCAATCAGTGACCCAGAGGGTTGGGGAAACGTGTGAACACATACTGTCATAGCATGTAGAACTGGTATTTACAGGTTTTCTTCTTGAAACCGGCCTGGGATATTTGTCTGGCACTCATCCACACTATAGGAAGAGACAGAAGTTCCGGTTTATTTTATTTTATTATTTTTGTTTTTGTTTTTGTTTTGTTTTGTTTTGATTTTTTTTTTCAAAGTCATTCATAAAGGGAAGGAGCAACCACTGGCATCTAGGCCCCGGGACCACATAGAAAGCCTTTGCCCCTATGGAAGGCCTTCCCCAGGCACCTGCAGGCTAACCCAGCCCAGATTAGCGCAGTCTCCTGCCACTGTCTGCAGTCCAGCAATGAGGAGGCAGCAGCAAGCTGGGCTTTCCGGAAGGAATCCATGTGTCACTGGTCCAGGCCTCCCTCTGACTCTGGCTGTTTGATCTGCCTGGGACTGGTGAAGGTCAGAACGGCGAGGGCTTAAAAAAAATAAAAGGGTCTTTTCCTTTCTCTTCATCCACCTGCTTCCAGCAGCCAACCCAGTGGATACCAGTAAATGCTTAACTGGTTTAACCCCCAGCTGAGGGCTGCCCACATGTCTCCCTGTATTGGTGCCACCACCACCCCTCTCCACGACCAGTGAGTGTTCTCTATGAACCCTGCAGGGCCTGGTTGTCCAGTTTTAATACGCCTGCCTTTCTTCTTCTGATGGGGGAAATTTGTGCTTTGAAAGCGTGGAATTTTCTCTAAAGCCCCATATTTGGGGAGCCCTGGCGGCAGGAGGATGGGGTCGAGAGAGAAGTAGGACAAAGAAGCTAAGGCTGGAGGACTTGGCCTTGGGGAATCTGCTGGCAGCTGCTAATGAACAGCAGAAGGGAGGCTGCTATCTCAGAGACCCTGCCTTGCGTGACTGCAGCCATGCCACAGTGAGAATGGTGCCTCCCGGAGTCGTGTGGTGCACAGACTGTACCTAGGGACTCTGCCAGGGCTCCACACACTTTCCATCCTGCCCTCAGAGCCGTGGGCCTCCAGTCAGACGCCGGTGGCACAGATGTTTATATCCATCTCCACTGGGTCAGCTCTTCTGAAAAATATGAAAACATCAGCTCTTCACAAGAGAAAAAGGAAATTATGCTTTTGGAGTCCCTAAGGGACAGCCAGGTTGAGCTTGACTCTGGTTCATAAGTGATCCCAGATGGCTCAGGGCCACCAGTCTGCCTAGGTGAGAGAGAGGTAAGCAAGAGGGGTGGGCTGTGCGCGGGGGAACAAGATTCAAGGCACCAATAACACGGACGAGGGCCTGTCTCATTGAACAGTTGACAGATGAGTGAGGAAGATGGAGGAGATCATGGCACAGGGGTCAGAGGAGGGAAAGGCTCTGAGGTGCTTGGGTGTGGGATTGGCTGCATGAGGAGGGCCTTAGCATTCTCTCTGTGAGACAGCAGGCTTTGCCTGCAGAGTACTCCTCCCCTCCAGTGGGCAGCAAGCTCTCACATCCTGGGTCTTTTCTACTCTTCTTCCAGGGAGGAGCAGATTCCCGATGGAGTGGCTAGGAAGCTAGTGGCCTAAGCCTGGCTCCTTGGCTCCCAAGTTCCCTGCTCAGGGCAATGAGTCCTGCTCTTCAGTGCTCTCATATCCAGAGTTCGGTCCCTGCTGAGCTGAGTCGCACTTGTCTATGGGTCACAGCACTCAGGGCTTTGTGGATATGGGCACTTGAGAAGAGAAGGCCAACCCTGCATCTCCAGGGCCGGCTCTAAAGAGCTGGACTGGGAAGAACTGACCGTTCTCTTTCTTCTTGGCTCTTCTCTGCTTTGCACTCCACTTCCATTAAATTTTAATTATATTTGTGAGTGGTGAGCATAGTGCTTGGCACCCATAGGCACACTGATAATCCATGTGGAGTTAATAACGGCAGGAAGCCTTCCCAGCAGGCGTTGTCTCTTGCCCATCTCCACAACCCATGAGACAGTTGTCCCTTGATCGGCTACCCTTGGTATGGTCGAAGGAACTGAGACACAGAGACACTGAGTAGCTTATCTGGGGATCCACAGCTAGGAAGTGGCAGGGCTGGGATTTCATTGTAGTTTTGTTCCTTTGAGACAGTATCCCAGGTGAGGATTGCAAGCACACACATCACTGTGCCCAGTTTCTTCCATGCTGAGAATTGAGCTCAGGTTCCTATGCACGCCAGGCAAGCATCCGACCAACTGCGCTGCATCCAGGTCGTGTTAATTCAGCTTTGTTTTCAGGCTATCTGACATTCCTCCTTTTTACTGAGTCAAGGAGGAAGGGCCCACTGTAACAAACCAAGTGCCCCTGGCTATCAGCTTCCAAGGCTGTGCTGTCCCAGGAAGGAGCAGCATCTTCTTAGAAGGATGACAAAGACTCAAGTGTCTTCAGCAGCCTGCCACCAGCCTATTCTCTATCCTGGCCTTAGTAACAGCCAAAGCGAGACAGGGAGGGCAGCGTTCTAGCCTGGCCTGGGTTCAGGTTCTTCCAACAGGACGCCAAGCATGGCACATCAGCCCTCTGAGCCTCGGCTACTTCAGAGGCTGCTTCAGCTTGCCCAGGAGGAGGGTATTCCCTGCAGGCCTCCTCCACCATACGGAAATCAGCAGATGGAAGATTGTCGTTGAACTGGCCTACAACTTGCCTCATTCTTCGTGGCAAGGATGGTACAGTGGCTTGACCAGTTCCGTCATCTGCTGTGGACCTGACGTGGATCTTCATGCTGATCCCTGAGGCCACAGAGCAGGGGGTCGGGATTTCTATCTGCTTCCTGTGTGCTCCTCTCTGTGCACACGCCCATAGGCCAGCCACATGGAAAAGCTGCAAAAGGGGTTCCCAAATGACTGGCCCCTCCTGCTCCCAACCTCCAAGCCAGCCAGCGTGAGTGTAGGGACAATCTGTGCATATGTTGTGAGGGGGTGTGGGTTTGTGAGAACCCAAAAGTGGGTCAGAAGGGATTCTATAATTTGGGTTGGGAACAGGCCAGGTCCTTCAGTGGCCTCCTCTTCCACTTTGGTTTTTGACTCTTCTTTCACCCGAGGGATGGCGTTTCCAGAGCAGGTCAGCATGGTGATGGATTTGAGGGGCCGGGGAGGGGAGGGATAGAAGAGGCTTGCTGCTTGATGAGGCTGCAGGATGCCTCTCTTTTCTTTCAGCGGTTCTCGGGCGGGGGGGGGGGTGGACACACAGACAGGCAGCTTGTGCCACCTCATTCTCCATGAGGTCAGAGCTATCTGAGGAATGGGAGAGTTCTGTCCTGCCTCAGGTCCCAAGAGCCCAGGCAGAGAGCTTCATTTCTCATCCCATAGGGAAGACAGATTATCTGTGTGAGCCTGAGGCAACTGCGCTGCCTTTCTGAACCTTGATCTCCTCATTGGCTTAATGCACAGACTGATGAAAATGACCCTCTGAACCCTGAGCGGTCTGTGACTCTAGGATCATGGTGCAAAAGTATACTCCGCCCCCGCCCCCGTCCCCGACTAAGTGGAAAGGCTTTGGGTTCCAGGAAAGGCCTTTCTCCCCCCCTCCCCCCCCCCAGGAAGGGTCTAAGACACCTCAGTTACACCAGCCCCCTCCATTATTTCTCTCTTTCCAGTCCTGGCTGTCCAGGAGCTTGAACTCACAGAGATCTTCCTGCCTCTTCCTCCCGAGTGCTGGCATCAAAGGCGTGCACCACCACCGCCCAGCCCTCTCTACTGTTTCTTATCTGCTGCAGGTGCTGTAGATGGGTGGGCGTCAACAGCAGGCCTTTACTTCTTATGGTCCCGAAGCTAGAAAGTCCAAGATCAAGTTGCTGGTGCATGTTGTCTGGCAAGGGCTTCCTTCCAGTTCTGGTGGCCTTCTGCCTATATCCTCATGAGACTGAGCACCAGTCTTTGCCCATGTTATCTTACATGTATGGCTGGTTTTTGCCTGCATGTATGTTTATGCACCGTGTGAAAGTGTGTGGAACTGGTGTTACAGACAACCACGAAACCTCACGGAGGTATTGGAAATGAAACCTAGGTTCCCTGGAAGAGCAGCCAAGGCTTTCTCCAGACCCTTTTGTTTTGTTTTTTGTTTTCTTTTATTTTCTTATGTGGACTCTGGTCCTATCATCAGTGCTCTGTCCTAATGAGCTCATCTAAACCTAGTTACTTCCTAAGGTTGTCACCACCTAATTCCACCCCTACACCGGGGTTTAAGATCTCTGTATTTGAGTTTGAGGGGAGGGGGAACCCCAAACATGCAGCCTGTAACAGTCGCTTCCTGTCTCTCCCAGGGTCCAGGTGGGTCGTACTAAGGTTGTGGATAGGGAAGACCTGGAGGTGGGCCTAGACCTGGGTATAGAGTTTAGTTCATTTGCTTCTTGAGTCAGGGTATCATATACTGTAGGTTGAATTCAAACTCATCAAAGCTGGCCTTGAGCTGATCCTCTTGCCCCAGCCCCCTGAGCGATGTGACTGAGTGCCGATAGGATGTAGTTTAAATAATATTGTGCTCCACTGTGGCTCCGGGGTGGCCTGGTCTCTGACAGTCCCCCCCCACCTCCCCGACTAAGAGTGTTCTCAACATTCTGTTGCAGGGCCAGCTTCTCCCTCTCTGCTCATTGGCTGCAGCTTCATTGGGCGCTTGTGGGTGCTGCCTGGGGCAGCATTGCACTTCAGGCTTGGATCTCAAGGGCCCTCCTGCTGAAGCAGTTTATGTGTTTGTCACTTTTCTCCTGAAAGCACAAGCCCCTAGGGGCAGGATCTAGAGATGTGTACATCCACCCCCCGGTGCTGTTCAGAGTGTCGTGGGTGCTCGACCAAAATGTTCACACAGTGGAAAGTGACAGCCAGGACAAGGTCCCTTCACTTTCCACTGTCCTGTAAGCCCTTACCACTACTACTACTACTACTAGTTAGCCACAGCACTGTGACTACAGGCCATGACGGTGAGGCAGGAAAGGGGCTCTGGGTTGGGGCTAAGGATTCAGGGGGGTCTGCTCCTTTTTTCAGAGTGATGAAGACATAAGGAAAGATGGTCCCCAGCCTCTTTATCCTCCAGGCCCCTGGGCCTGTGTGTCTGTGCTTGGCTGAAGGCAGATGCCCGCTTTTCCTGCCTCGTGGTTCCAATGTACTTGTCTGGGATGTGTTGCAGAGGTTGGAATTATTCAGGTGTCCCCCCCCCTACACACACACATAATCCATTCTGTTCTCATGTCTTCATTTGAAAGATCTGGGGAAGCAGACACACACACACACACACACACACACACACACACACCCGCCCGCAAGGCCTCACCAGCTTTTAGTTCCCATATCATATCTATGAAGAAAAGTGTCCCCAAGGTCAAGTGCCCATGACTCTGTCTGCTCTTATAGTCCATGATGTTCTTCCACGCCCCGCACCCATGTTCCCTCAGCTCATGGCTGGGGTCTTCCTTAGAGATCCTGTCTTTGCAACTTTGATTCCTCCCCAGTGGTCCAGTAGGGAAACCAAGGCCTGAGACAGTTCAGAAGAGAGCCTAAACCCTTAGCCTCTCTCTCTTCTTCTCCACCTCTTTACACACAGCAGGGACCACTGTTGGGTATAGGCTCCAAGGGCTGGGGGCGGGGAGGGGGGCTGCCCAGATCCTGCTAGACTCGTGATAGGTCGTGCTCTGGCTTTGTCAGCGTTGGCAAGGGCGTTGGTTGCAAGCATACCTGAGCCCAGGCCAGGCTCCTGGCATGCAGGGTGCAATGAGAAGCGCATTTTTACCTTTGGAGGAAATTCCTGAGATGGGGGAGGGGGGAGGGGAGGTGGCATCTCTCAGACACCTGCCTCCATCTGTTTGCCCAGGCCTCACACAGTGGACACGGCCCTGTCAGAGAGAAGCAGGTGTTTAATGAAGCCCCCTGCCCCGGCCAGCCCTCCCTCTCACTGAGGCAGAGGCTCTGCCAGGCAGCTCCACTGCTCCCCTCCACAACCCTCGTGGCTGTGGCTGTTTCTCTGGAAAGACAGGAGAAGGTACCCTATGAGGCTCCCCCCAACTCCAGGCCATCCCCAGGGGTGAGGGACATTCCTGCAGTAGCTAAGTGGGTTCTGGTATGAGGTGAAATGATTGTCAGATAACAGGCCTCTTGGAGCTTAGGTGAGGCCTGGCCCACTTACATTTTTAGAGATTCTTAGCCAGGCAATGCTGGCACACACCTTTAATCCCAGCATTTAGGAGACAGAGGAAGGCGGATCTCTGTGAGTTCCAGGCCAGCCTGGTGTAGAGCGAGTTCCAGGACAACCAAGGCTGCACAGAGAAACCCTGCCTTGATAAACCAAAAGTTGGAGATTTTGATCTATTAAGAAAATGGGCGGGGGGGGGGGGGGGAGAAAAAAAAAGCCCTAACAGAATTACAGAAGCTGAGTCTCATGAAGGATGTCTGTTCTGCAAATGGGCTGTGACAGTCTCCTCAGTGAGTGACAGTGGCAGAAGTCTATATTTGTAGCCTCTCTTGTCCCCATGCTGTCAGGTGCATACAGAGAACTTGGCTTCGATGGTCCTAGTTTATGTCCCACATGTCCCTGTATCTCTGCATCCTGATTCTGAGCACTGCAGAGAGTGATGAGGGCTCATCCTCATTCACAAATAAGGAAGTAGAGTTTGTCCAGGGCAGGTGACTCTTGCCAAGCAGGAACCCAGCACCCTGGCTCCGTGATGGACATTGGGGTAAGGGGTCAGTTTTCTTATCACCTGCTGGAGAGAGAGAGAGAGAGAGAGAGAGAGAGAGAGAGAGAGAGAGAGAGAGACACACACACACACACACACACACACACACACACACACACACACGGGGGGGGGGGGGGGGGGGGGGGGGTCTCACCCATAAGTCAGCGATTCTCTGCTGGGTTCCCTGCCTTCTCCACTGCCCCCAGCAAATGGAAGTGATTGGGTTAACTCAAGCTGTGAAGTGAGCTGGTGATTTGGGTGCTAATTAAAATGACAGGAAGTAAACAGCCTCCGAAATACCCAGCATGTGCCCCCTAAGCCCACTAAGCCTGCGCACTTCATCTCTCCCCCAGCTTGGCGCAGTGGGCCTGTCTCCATGGCAACTGAGCTGAGCTGCAGAGATCAAAGCAGGAGATGGGTTAGCTCCAAACCTGCAGCACCAGGGGCGGGTGAAGAAGGGATTGCTGGAAAGAGTCTGGAGAAGGAGCCCCCCCTCTAGAAATCTTACCCCCAAATGCCAGTCCCTCCCCTTGTGGTTTCAGGACTCCCTGAAGCATGCTAACATGATAGAAAAACTAACATGGCTTGGGAGTTGGATTTCCTGGTACCGCCTGACCTTTTTTTTTTTTTTTTTTTTTAAATCAGTTAACACTTATGGTGTGCTGGGTGGAGACACAGGTTTTTTGTTTGTTTGTTTGTGTTCTTGGGGGTCAGTATTCTGTCATGCAATTGCTGTGTGATCCTTTACAAGACATTTAGCAGCACTGAGCTTCCATTGAGAAGTGAAGATAACAACAGTAAGTTTCTCTTAGGGTTTCTGTGAAGAGTAAACAAGGCTGTGAGGGGACTGTACTTTAGCATAATGTTTCCCAGTGGTGCTTGATGCAAAGGCGTTTGCTGTCGTTGCTGGTGATATTGCTGTGTCCCAGGTGTTGGGCAGGGAAGTTGAACTGCATATGGCATCTTCCCTTAAGGAATTGGCTGTGTAAATAAGGCAGAGGGAGGCAGAAACATTGCTGGGTGTCACCTGAGCTACACTAGAGTCTCCCAGGTGGGATAAGCAGGCAAGGGCAGGGGTGAGGGGAGTGGGAGGGGAAAGATAACGCAGGAGCTGGGTTGCAGACACAGTACTAGCTGCTCTGCGGTCAGACGTGAGCAAGTGTGCCAAGTGAAGGCAGCCGTGCAAAGCTATGGCCTGGTGAGAGATTTCCTGGGTAGACATTGTATAGGTGGCCAGACACAGATGAAAAGGCGAGCCTTTTTCTGGAGGTGTCAGGGAACCAGGAAAGGGTTTCAAAATGTAACATTTACAGTGATTTCCCCCCCCTTCCTATAAAAGCAATATACGTTCATTGCAGAAAAATTTGAAGATGGAGGAGCGCAGAAAGATGCTAAATGTTTTCTGCATCCCTGCCCTGCAGAGGAAACATCTTGTAAACACTATGATAGGAATAGGTTTTTCTCTTAGCCTGTGTTTGTTTGTGTGCACGCATGTGCCTGTCTGCCTGCCTGTCTGTCTGTCTGTCTGTCTGTCTATCTGTGTCAATCCATCCACCTTTCTAAATAAATGAGTGCAAACTGCTCTGGTAGTAAGTAGGGCACATGATTAGGAAAAAGAGCCATCAGTCACTGGCCTGGGGGAGGTGAATGCAAAGCCAGCAGGGAGTTCTGCAAGGATTGAAGCTCAACTATCTCAAAGGGCTGGGTATGGATGGTAGGGGAGGCAGATGAGGTGGTGAAGGAGGTTAAGTGACTTGGAGAGGCTGGTGTGTCGCTCTACAGGTATGTGACTCTCCCTCAGAGGGAGACGGAATGGCTACTGTTTCCATCCCCAAGGCTGTGGTAGAGGGGAAGGAATCAGAGAACATGTGCAGACCACCAGAAGATGCACAGGCAGAGAGACTATAAAGTCGAGGCCTAGCCTACTGGCCTTACTCTGGCTGTCCTAAGCTTGACCATAGCCAAGACACATGAGCTCAACAGTCCCTAATCATGCTGGGGCATTGGGAGACTCACACAGTTTCTCCTGCCTATGACCCTGGGCCATGTAGAGCAGAGCAGGGATGCAAGCGTCTGTGGACAAGTAGCCTTTGAAGGACATACTCCTGGCCTGAAGCCTTTCCCCTTGGGTCTCTTTTCAAGGCAGGGGACGGCGATGCCAGGCCTGGCTCTTATCATCTTCTGCCCAGTTGTCCTGCCTCCCTATACCCCTAAAAAATGAGTTTTCTCATTGTTAATGGTGTTACTGCAAAGTACTTGGAGAGAACTTATTTTCTATTTATTCATTTAAAGAGGCATGGTCTCCTATGTCCTAGGGTAGCCTTGAACTCAGCTGAAGATTACCTTGAACTTCTGATCCCCCTGCCTCTACCTCTGGAATGCTGAGATTGTCTGTGCTCCCAAGGATGGAACTTGGGGCTTCCTGCATGCTGGGTGAGCAGTTTGCCAACTGAACTGCAGTTCCAGTCTGGAACCTTACTTTAAAATCACCATTCCGCTGGGCATGACAGCACATGCCTTTAATCCAAGCACTGGGAGGCAGAAGCAGGTGAATCGCTGGGTGTTCAAGGCCAGTCTGGTCTATAAAGCGAGTCCAGGACAGCCAAGGCTAACACAGAGAGACCCTGTCTCAAAAAACCAAAATAAATAAATAAATAAATAAATAAATAAATAAATAAATAAATAAATAATAAAATAAAATAAAATCACCATTCCTTACAAACATGGTACATCCATACATCCCAGAAGTTTTTCCTAACTCGTCTGCTTTGTGATCTTACCAAACTGCACTACCCAGGGAAGAGAGGCATGCCCCTCCATCAGTCTAGAACTCTGGGTACCCACTCATCTCCCCTCTGTGCTGGCTGCTGCTCCAGAGCACTGAAGAAAGGCTCATAAACCTGTCAGGTGGGGATGGATTGTAGCAGAGCCATAGGGCACCCTCTTTCCCAAGAAGACCCAGGTGCCCTTGTCTGATCATTTCTCACAGCCACTATGAAGCCCACTTGGGTGCCATAGACACAGTGCAGGAAGGGTGTAATTCCCAATTAACCGCAATCACCCTCATCTGTTTGAGGATGGTACTGGCCCCTCTGACCACTGTGTTCCCCCAGTTCTACCCCAGAATGACCATTCCCATGGTGCCTCCAAGATGCCTTTGTCATCACTCCCTGTGGAGCACGCCTATGGACAGCAATTCCTCTCACATCCCCATTGGACTCTGCTCCCCAGCAGTGACCCCTCTTTTGCCAACTTTCAGAGGCCCCATCACCTTTCATCTCTTGCCCCCCATTTTCTATACCCAAATCTGAGTTTCTTGGTGACAAAACAGCTTTGATGTGGGACATGTTCCTCCAGGAGAGGCCAGGAGCTTCAGCAGGCAGGAGTGTGCTGGAGGCACTAACAAAGGGGAGGCCAGGACGCTGGGTAGCTGCGGGCTTCCTGTTCTCAGCCAGCTGGCTGGTTGCTTCTACCTTCCAGGGGTAGAAAGGGCTGAGATGCAAGGGATTCTGAACTGTGGAGTCGCTCCAGCCCCTCCCCAGCTGTGCAAGGCAGTGGGGTCACAGGGTTTAGCTGGATTCTCTAATGGCACTCCTATTCTGAAGGACCTCCTTTGTCCCCAAAGTCCGATTGGAGGCCGTCTCCTCCTGGGGGTGAGGCATGGCATGGGTGGATTCTTAAAGTTCTCCCCATCATCACTTGAGTTTCTAATGAGACATTCTTGGTCCTAAGCTTTAAGAAGCCACTTTGTATTGAGTCCCGAGGAGTCTACTGTGTGTGTGTGTGTGTGTGTGTGTGTGTATGTGTGTGTGTGTGTGTGTGTGTGTGTGTGTGTGTGTTTTAAAGATTTTATTATTATGTACACATTGCTTTGCCCACATATACACCTGCATCCCAGAAGAGGCCATCAGATCACATCATAGATGGTTGTGAGCCATCATGTGGTTGCTGGAAATTGAACTCAGGATCTCTGGAAGAGCAGTCAGTGCTCTTAACCTCAGCCATCTCTCCAGCCCCTACCATGGGTTTTGACTGAAGTATATGAGTGGACTCCAGAGCACTCAGCGTGTGCTCCAGAGTGGGAGAGTCATAGAAGATTATAGATCACCTTAGGCCGTATGCACCCCAGCATTAAAGTGGGTGGGTGTTGAGGGTACAGATCTTGATAGTCAAGGACAGCCAGTTGATGCCTGCTCCCCAAATTCCAGAAAACCACAGCATCCTCTGTGCTTGAAGTGAGGGTCTCAATATGTAGCCCAGGCTGGCTTTGAACTGAATACCCTTCTGCCTCAGCCCCTGAGTGCTGGAATTGCAGACTTGCAATACCGTGCTTCCCAAGAAAGGATGGAGGTAGCAGAAGACACCCCCTGAAAAAGGCTGGCGCGGTACCTACTTCGGCTCCAGCCCTGGTATCCCTAGCTGACCTCGGCTATTTGGCCACACTCATCCTCTTTCCCATCTTTGGTAAAGGAGGCTCAGGGGGGAGGACCCATTGTTCACCCTGAGATGCTGTTGGAGAAGGCCTAGAACTGAGCTGTCATCCTTTGCGTCCCCGCAAAGGGTCAAGTGGGGCAGTAGGGGGGTATTCATCCCACGGTCTCCAGAGCAAGCTCTGAGCATTTGGGCCCAGTTGACCTTTCTCCTGTCTGATCCTGGGCCCCAGGGCTGAGGGACACTTGGCTTCTTGGGGATGTTGTGGTGTCTAGGTTGAGGAGAGCCAAGGGTTAGGGGAGAGGCTATATGGGAGAGACAAAGAGCAAGAGAGTCAGGTAGAGGCATCCAAGAGTCAGACCCTCCCTCCCAGGGAGCCTGGTGCTCTCTGAGCCCTCCCTCCTCTTCCACCCATCTCTTAATACCTTCCCTATATATGGAAGAGGCAGTAAGGCTGCAGTAGGTGTGAAAACTGGAGGCTTCTCACAGAAATGGGGTCTGCTACTTCATTTCTGGATACCATCTGGCACTGGTGGATGACCTTAGATGCTCCCATGATCATATGCTGCACATCTGTGTGCTTTTGGATGTCTAGCCATACAAGGGAGAAGGATGTATGTACACACATGGCTGCACACACAACACACACACATACACACACGCACACACACACTACACAGTACATGCCCATAGGCACCCACGTAAGCACCTAGGTAGGCCTGAATGAATGGCCCATTTATTTTGGCCATTGCTTACTTGGCTTTGCCCTGGGAGCCTTCATCCCTGTTGTTTTGTTACCTGGCAGTTTCCAGAGGAGGCCTCCAAAGCCCTTGTGGGCAGCTCTTCATTATGTGCCTTGCTGTTCCCACTGGGGTGCCCTCTGATACCAGAGCCCCATGGTTTCTTCTTCTTCTTCTTCTGGGCATAACAGGTAAACATCAGGCCTACCCCCCCCCCTTCCTTCACATCTCTGACTGGGATATGGCAAACATAAAGATGGGTTGCAAGTAGCTATGTGTGGTTTCTCCTCTGTCCCATGCAGAGGGGGCCGGTGACTGGTTCTCAGGGATAATTATCCTTCCGGGCCCCAAAGCTGTTCCTACCTACCTAGCAGAGTTTCTTCCAGAAATTCTGAAAGCTGTTGGTTTTCAACAACTATCTTCATCTCAAAGGGCAAAAGGAGAAAGCTAAGAGGACTGGCACTTTTGTGCAAGGGAGGTGAGCCTATGGGAAGCTTTCTGCCTCTGGTCAAGCTGGGGTCCTCCGGGCATGGGATGGAACAAAGTGAGAAGATCTTTAAGGGCCTCATGTCTCAGAGAGCCTGTGATGTAGTGGGAAAAGAGGGCTGTTCTGGGTGTCAGAGATCTGGCTCAGTGAAGGTGGGATCTGAATCAAATAACTGCCCACCCCTGAGTGTTCCGGGCTAGCTTTTGTGACCTGGAAGGCCACCATTGGCGCTGTTGCCTCCTTCCCAGTGGGTATCATCTGAGCTCTGTCAAAAGGAAGGAACCCTGAGCAAAAATTCAGCTCTCCTACAGCCTGGAAGGGAGGGTTCTTCCTCACACCTCCCTCACAGGGTGGGCAGGTGACAGCAGGGTGCCTGCCAATGAAGGGGCTGCGGCAGGAGAAGCTGGGTGCTATTTCCCAGATACCCTGAGCGGTAGCATGAGAAACACCATTCCCAGGCAGTACAGCCCCCTCAGACATCTGCCTTGGTGATAGGGCCAGGCCTGGGCTGGGCTTCATTACCCTTCCAAAACCATGGGTCTTACCATACAGCTTCCGGAGTACAGATTGTCTGTGCAGAAGACAAGGGAGTACTGGTCCCCAGTTGGTGTGGCTGGGGATTGGGCCTATAGACTTGACTCACAACCAAAGGAGGCCGGGGATGCCCTAGGACTCATGGTCTGAGGATGGGCCTCACATTATCTTTCTCCTTCTTTCCCCTGCTCATTTCCTGTGGATTCCATGGCGACCTATCTCCAGGAGGTAGAAGTGAGTACCATCCGGGCCTCCCCTTAACTGTTTTCTTTCTCCCTGCCAGCACCAATGTGGGGTGGGGAGAAGTCCCATGTGGGAGAAAATGGAATGGGAAGGTTCTAGGGTATTGAATGTGGGGAGGCTATAGGCAGTGCCTGGGTGGGCAGCTGTAATGGTCCCAGGCCCCTCCCACCCTGTTCCCTGAAGTTAAGCCTCAGCCCTGAGCCTTTCCTTTCTCCCCATCCCTCTGTCCCGTCCTAGGATGACTACATCAAGAGCTGGGAGGACAGTCAGCAAGGAGATGAAGGTAGCATGTCCCTCCCAGGCATGTGGGGGAGGAGACTGACACCCATGAGAGCAGAAGAGCGATGATGACTCTGCACAGGGGCTCTCTGAACAGCCAGGCATCTTGGGCGTGGGACATGAAATCCTGAACTCTGGTTACCGAGGGCTGCTGGAGAGCAGGACCTTTGGGGTCTGCAGTTGGGCTGGGGGATCCTGGGTTCTCCTAGGTGGTCAGTGTCCTGATCTTGTGTCCCCCACAGCCCTGGACACCACCAAGGACCCCTGCCAGAAGGTGAAATGCAGTCGCCACAAGGTGTGCATTGCCCAAGGCTACCAGCGGGCCATGTGTATCAGCCGCAAGAAGCTGGAACACAGGTGGGTGGCAGGAGCCAGGAGCCCCTGAAGGGCCTGTTTTGCTCAGAAGGTGGGGCTGCATGACCCCCCCCCCTTACATACTAGGCATCTACTGTTGCAAAACACACATTAGTGGCTCAGAACAAGAACATGTGATCACATTGTTTCGGGGCAGTGGTTCTCAACCTTCCTCATCCTGGGGCCCTTTAATACAGTTCCTCTTTTTGTGGTGACCCCCAACTATAAAATTATTTTCATTGCTACTTTGTAACTGTGATTTTGCTACTGTTATGAATCGTGATGTGAATGTGTTTTCTGCTGGTCTTTGGCAACCCCTGTGAATGGGTCATTTGACCCAAAGGGGGCTGTGACCCACAGGTTGAGAACCGCTATTTCGGAGCATCAGAACATTGGGATTGGCTCTATTAGTTTGGATGGATCTGTCTCGGGGTGTGAGGTAAGAGAGGGCGACTCAGCCAGGCGTAGTGGCGCACGCCTTTAATCCCAGCACTTGGGAGGCAGAGGCAGGTGGATCTCTGTGAGTTCAAGGTCAGCCTGGTCTACAAAACAAGTGCAGGACCGCCAGAGGACTCCCTCTGAGGTCTTGAAGCTCACCAGTAAGCAGAGGGCCAGCACGGGCAGGAAGGCATGGCCTCCAGCAGAAGAAAGAGCCTGACAGGAAAGAGTCCCACCTTGAGAGATTTTTATTTATTTATTTATTTATTTATTGGTGATTTTATTACTTGCTTACTTACTTGTTTGGTGTCAGAGGATAAAGGAGATGATATTTGTGAAAATGCAAACTTCAGCATCCCACGGAAATGCAGGGAAAACTGGGCTTCGAATGTCCCCCTTCCCACGCATCTCCTGGCTGTTGGTTGGAGGTGTGAGCTCCTGATCACCTGACATCTCCCTAGGGACGTTTGGGGGCTCTTGGCCTCACCTCAATGGCAACTGGCTTTCCATCAATGAGTAGAAACAGGGATAAAGGAAAGGAGGGAGGGAGGGGGAGAGAGACAGACACACAGACACACAGAGAGGCAGAAAGAGACAGAGAGAGGCACATCTTACCAAACACACTAGGGGCCCAGAGGACCACAGCTCCTCTCTGACCCAGGTGCCCTGTGTGTCTAAGACAAACAGGTTAGACCACATGTCTGGTCTGAAGCCCCTGTTCTGACACGCAGGGATTTCACGAAATATTGATGACTGTAGTTTCTGAGACCTATGGAGGAAGAGGCTTTGAGGGACATTTGGGGGTTTTATGCCAACTCTCCCATTTTATGAGCAAATAACTCTATTGAAAAGCACAACAGTGACTCTAGATGGTTAAACAAAACGACAAAATGACCTCTGCTTTGGTTGATGCCACTTGCAAACAGACCTGACTTTGCTTCCTGGGAAAGGCCAAGGGAGGGCCTCTGTCCTGCCTGGTTGGTGCAGTCTTAGGAGATGGGTTTGGTGGGGAGGGGGGAAGGAGAAGATGGGCATAGTGGGTGACTGGAATACTGTAGGTCACTGAACTGGACTCTTGTCAGAAAGAGTCTCTTGAACCTTCTGCCAGCTCTCTTACTTTTACCCCCATCTCCACATCTTCCTCATCCATTCTCATAGGATCAAGCAGCCTTCTCTGAAACTCCATGGAGGCAAAGACTCCATCTGCAAGCCCTGTCACATGGCCCAGCTCGCTTCAGTCTGTGGCTCTGATGGCCACACCTACAGTTCGGTGGTGAGGAGCCTTGGTCCCGTGGGAGGTAGAGGCGGGGGTGTTACCCAGTGTCACGGGGAACAGAGGGGATTGATAAGGGGCTCGGTCAATGTGTTCAATGCAGCCCTTCAGCCCTGGCCAGGGTGATCTGACCTTGGGTGGGTGGAGGGCAGGATAGAGATGGGACGAGATGATTAGGCAGGCAATGCAAGTGGAGTCAGCCAGGGAAAGGCTCACAAAAGTACTCAGAGCCCCTGACGGAAGGAGGAAGCTCATGTGGTCAGTTGCTGGGGGACTTCTATGCTGAGGTTTTGTTGCTGGCCAGCCAACAGGGGGCGATGTGGGCCTGGACAGCCCCCATAGACACAGCCCCCATAGACAGCCCACATCAGAAGGTGAAGAGCAGCAGCCCTGGGAGGGAACAGATTTCTACCTTGTGAGATTTTGAGAGGATGAAGGTTGATAGTTATGGAAGCATTTTGTCAACACCCTATGAACATATACAGGGGGAGGAGGTCCCCCTCAGTCACAGTCATGGGGGAGGGGAGTAAGGGGAGAATGGGAGGATAGAAGGGATGGGATAACAATTGACATGTAATATGAATAAATTAATAAAATATATATTTTTTAAAAAGAGTTCTAGAGAAGCAAGGGGATGGTTGGTAATGTTGAAGTAAGAAGCTGGGGATGGCTAGTGAGGGTTGAGTTGAGGAGACCCCAGTTTTTTTGTTGTTTGTTTTGTTTTTGGATGCAGGTTGATGTTGGAACTCATTCTCCGCCTTAGTCATCTGTTGGGGTTTCTCAGTTAAAGTCCAGCAATATTGCTAGTCTTGTTAGCCAAATTGTTCTGGGGGAGGGGGCAGGGGCGGGATTTCCTGTTTCTACCTTCTGAGGCCGGAGTTACAGATGGGGCCCATGCCTACCTGGAGAATCCAAACTTAGGTTCCCCCTCCCCGCCGCTTGTTCAGGAAGCACTTCAACCGCTGGCCATCTCCCAGGCCTGGGGAGAGCCTTCTGGTCAGCATAAGATGCAGATGTAAGAGTTCCTGGCTGAGGTTCAAGTTGCTGAGGGGACGTGGTCACGGGGTGGGATGGGGGAAGAAAGAGGCGAGAACGAACCATGGGTATGCTGAGATTGCATGTGGGAACCAGGGAGCTTACAAAGAAGAGACAGGGAAGAGGGGTGGGGTAGAAGAGTGGAAGGAGAGAAAAATAGGGGTACAGATGGGGAGGACGAGAAAAGCTGTGTCCCACATGTGGGACAAGGTAGCTTATGAGCATGAAGCTGCCAGTAAAGGTCAGGATATCTAGCTTCCACCTCAAGCTCATGGCCCTGGGCCTCCCTTGGCCTTGATGTTCTCTAGAAAGTACAAAAACCCGTGGTCCTTCCTACTAGAGTGATAGACGTTCTCAGGGCCCCTGGCTGCAGGACCCACCGTTGAGTCCCCATCACCTAGCCTGAGTTCTCTTCTGCAGTGTAAGCTGGAACAGCAGGCGTGCCTGAGCAGCAAGCAGCTGGCAGTAAGATGTGAGGGCCCCTGTCCCTGTCCCACTGAGCAGGCTGCTACATCTACCACCAATGGCAAGTCAGGTAACCATAGGGTATAACCATGGCTAGGCCCAGGGTCTTGGGTCTAGCCAGGAGACCTGGGCATCACCCTTCAGGACCGTAGGATAGGCTATAGAATAGGAAGGGACTATTGGCTATAACAGGAAGAGGCGTCAGACCCTGTGTGGTTTGGGGTCCTGGTAATATAGAACAGGAAGCTGGGGCTCCATCTCTTTTCTCTTCCCTGGGTCTTAGGGAAGTGGGAGAAAAGAAGGCAGCCCCTCCACAAGGAGCCTGGTTGAACTTTGAGTGGGAGGGAGGGAAAGAGCAAGGGATGGGGGTAGGGGATGGGGGATGGAGAGGAAGCCTCTCCCCCCTTCCCAGATCCGCTGCGTCACCCCATCCATCCTCAAATCTCCGCTCTGTTCTGCACTGCAGAGACCTGCACTGGACAGGACCTGGCTGACCTGGGAGATAGGCTCCGGGACTGGTTCCAGCTCCTCCGTGAGAACTCCAAGCAGAATGGCTCAGCCGGCAGTGCAGCCAGCCCTGCAGGTGGCATGGGGATCAATGCTCTGCCTGGGATGGGATGCTCTGCTGCCTGGGATGGGACAGGATTGGGGAGATAGGGAGGGGCCAAGCAGACAGGCGACACAGCCAAGCATGCTTGCAGCCCTGGGTCTGCTCCCCAGGACCAAGGAAAGATCTTCAGAAGGGCTTGTGAAATGGGCTGTAAATGGGAAGGTACAGTTTTGGGGGTGACTGTTTCTTATTCTCTGCACCCCAAGGTTAGGCATCAGGTTAAACTGACTCTGAACAGAGGTCTGGGGCTGAAAAATATGTAAAGAGATGGGTGGACAGGCCACAGAGCATACTTGAATTCCCGTCCTCCTCTCCAGGGCTGGACAAGAGCCTGGGGGCCAGTTGCAAGGACTCCATCGGTTGGATGTTCTCCAAGCTGGACACCAGTGGAGACCTCTTCCTGGACCAGACAGAGTTGGCTGCCATCAACCTGGACAAATATGAGGTCTGCATCCGCCCCTTCTTCAACTCCTGCGATACCTACAAAGATGGTCGCGTCTCTACCGCTGAGTGGTGTTTCTGCTTCTGGAGGGAGAGTGAGTACAGCCTATGGCTCTCTGGCACTGGCTTCTTTCCTGTGGGGCTCAGCCCAGCTCCAGCCTCTCATTGGGAGTCACAGTCGTTGGTCACAAGCTTACACCCAGAGCCTTTCCAGCCCACCTCCTTGCTGTACCTATCCAGTCTTTTCATCAATTAGAATCCAGGGCTGCCAACACTTAGCTCTCTCCCTGGGCAAGCTTCTAGGCAGGCTAGATTTTGTGGGTCCCGAAGTTTGTGCCCTTTTGGAGACCTTTAAATGAGCCTATGGGGGAAAAAATAAATAAATGAACGTGGGGTCTCAGAAGCTGGTTCAGTGGGCAAAGCATTTGCACTGATGACCTGAGTTTATGAAAAGGTGGAAGGAGAGAACGGTCTCCACAAAGTCGCCCTCTGACCTTTGCGTGCAGGATGTGGTATGCTGGCTCATGTCTGCCCTCACAAATACACACACATATATATCATACATGCATAATAAACACACAATTACGAGAATCTGAGGGGATGGCGCAAGGGAAGGACTTAGCTTTTCAGTGGCTCCCCTTTTGATGGACACATCTTTGCCCAAACAAGTGATTATATAGGTTATCATTAATTAATTAATTAACCAATCAATTAATAGACAGGATTTCATACACCCCAGGCTGTCCTGGAACTCACCATGTAGCTAAAACTGGCCTTTCCTGTAATTCCCAATGCTGAGATTATAGGCATGTATCAGCACACCCCGCTTTTACTTTTTTAAAAAAATAATTTATTTGTATTTTATGTACATTGGTGTTCTGCCTGCATGTATGTCTGTGTGAGGGTGTCAGATCCCCTGAACTGGAGTTACAGACAATTATGAGCTGCCATGTGGGTGCTGGGAATTGGACCCGGGTCCTTTGGAAGAGCAGCCAATGCTCTTAATCACTGAGCCGTCTCTCCAGCCCCTCTGCCTCCTGCTTTTATTTTTATTTGTGTTTCTTTCATCATTTTGAGACAGGGTATCATATAGGCCAAGGTGGCTTAGAACTCACTCTGTATCCCAGGCTGGCTTTGGCCTTGTGCTGTTTTTACTTGCGTTAGTCTCCTGAGTACTGGGATTACCGGCATGCGTGACCACGCCTGCTGCATGACATCTGTATGCTGTGTATGCTCAGAGCTAGAGCTGGCTGTCACCTACACCAAGAGGCAAATGATGGGGAAACTGAGGTCTCAAGTGATCTGCCTGGCCAGCAGCTGGGGCAGGCCCAGTGCTTGTCCCCCTGACGACTGTATGAGAAACATCTACAACTCAAGGCTGAGGCTTGGCCGGGGCTCCACCATATGTGACTTTGGGATCCCAAACAAGTGACCACATTTTTGTGAGTTCACTTTCTGTATCTGAACTGGGAGATAACAATATTTAATTCAGAGGCTGTGGTGCCCACAAACTGAGATAATGTGGGTGCACAGCACTGTGGGAGTCACACATCCCTCTGTGATGTGAGGCCCCACGAACAGCCTTTCTGTCCTCAGTGTGCTGACCAGCCTCCCTGCTGCCTGGACTGCTCCAGCATGTCCACTCCCCAGGCTCTTGATGGTCACCCCATCCCTTCTGCGTGTGCGGGAGGCCTGGACTATCCTGTTTTGCCACCAGGCAGATCTCTGGTTTGAAAGGCCAGGGTCTCCCCAAAGTCTCTGACAGCAGAAGTGGGCCTGGGAGTTAAGCCAAACACCCTTTTAGCCTTCTGTTCTCCTGTAGTTTCCCCGCCTATGATGTCTGCCTGTCTCTACCCCTTCTTTTGAATTTCGTGTTTGTTTGCTTGGTTTGGTGTGGTTTGGTTTGAGACAAGGTCTCATTGTCTGGCTCTGGTTATCCTGGAACTGTCTATGTAGAGACCAGGCTGGACACAAACTCACAGCTGTCCTCTGCCTCAGCCTCCAGAGTGCAGTGCTTAAAGATATGCACTATCACATCCAGTTCTCTTTTGAACTTTTTAATCCTCCTGTGAGAGCCAACACCCCAAGAGAGTCCTGGGACTCTTGGAATCCTTAGCCTGTCCTGAGCTGTAGTGGCCTCCCTTACAGAGAGAGCCCTACACTAGTTTGAGGACCTTAGTGGGATCAGTGCACACCACCACCAGGTGTGGCCTGATGTGAGAGACCAGCTAAGGGTTCTAGGTTTGGGGGACTCTGTGTGTTTTCAGCACCATGGGCCAACCCTAAGGCTACATCTCTCTACAGAGCCCCCTTGCCTGGCTGAGCTGGAGCGCACACAGATCCAAGAGGCCGCCAAGAAGAAGCCAGGTAAGGAGGGGTACAGAGGAGGGGTCCCAGGGTGCTTTCCTGAGCTCCCTTGAGGCCCAGAGATTCCAGCTGCCCTACTTTATGGCACATGATGAACCTAGAGGAGACCCTGGCCTAGGACCACACAGGAAAACACTCTTCTTCCTTCCATTGGCTTGGTGGGTGATAGTCTTCTCTGCTGCCCCTCAGGGGGTGTGTTTAAGCACCTTATCGCTATCCAGGCCAGGGCTAGAAAGTCCTCTACCTGACTTCATTGTAGCAGATGTGTGTCTAAGGCTGGAGCAGGGGCCCCTCCGTGGAAGATGTTCATTCACATTCTAAATGGACACTCTGGAGAGATGAGAGAGCAGCCCAGCCTAGGTCAGCACTGCTGGGCAAGTAGACAAGGGTCTTGGCCCTGGAATGCCTTTGGACAGACTTGCCATGGGAGCACTCAACACACAGATCAAAACACTCAGAGGTTAAGCGCACTGGTTGCTCTTCCAGAGGTCCTGGGTTCAATTCCCAGAAACCACATGGTGGCTCACAACCACCAATAACGAGATCTGGTGCCCTCTTCTGGCATGCAGGCGTACATGCAGGCAGAACATTATATAATACATACATACATACATACATACATACATACATACATACATACATGTTAAAACACACACACACACACAACAACAACAACAACAAACCACTAAAAAGACAATTCCCAGCCTGGATTGGTCTGTGGGGACCGAGGGAGAATGCAGGTGGGCATATGCCTTCTGAAAGGTCAATAGAGGTCTTTCTGGGGCCTTGGAAGGTGGGGGAATGTACTGAGGTAGGATAAGAAGCCAGACACATACACTATTGACATCAGGAAAAACCTTGAGGTCTCAAAAAAAAAAAAAACAAACAAACAAAAACAAAAAACCCAAAAACACCCAGCAGGAAAGAACCCATGCAGCTGGAGGGTGACGCTGAGGGTACAGCAACCCTGAGATGTAGGCACACAGTGCCAGCCTTGTAGTTCCCTGAGAGTCACTTGACTGGGCTCACAAGACCAGTATACAGAATGAGCACCCAGCCCCCAAAGCACCCATGAGGCTGTGCTGACTGGGCCCACTGGCCTGCAGCCTGTCATTCATTGCCCCATGCAGGTGCCTGTGCCTTAAGATCCCCACTCTAGGGTACCCAGGGTTACCTAGTTGTCTCTGTGGCTCTTATCCTCCAACTAAAACATCTTAGAAGATGCTTAGTAGACAGCTTGGGGACCTGAGGGAAATGAGTGGGCGCTGAAGAAGGAAAAGAACCCCACATTCCTAGCTGAGGACAAGCCAAGAGTAGGATCGAGATTTCTGAAGTGATGAGGCCAGAATGTCCTAAAAGGCGAAAGTCATGAGACCCAGGAAACAGTGACAAGTGTTCAAGTGCCCTTGAAGCAGTCTGATCACGTGGTTTAGGGACATCACAGAAGGAAGGTCTGTGCTTTCTGTCAGTAGTTCTGACAAGCCCCGGGTGTCTGGTTTCTTGGGGGATGGGGTCGGGTGGGCGTTAGTACCAGGCTGGCCAGGTTCTTAGGCTGTCTGGGCCCCTACACACACACACACACACACACACACACACACACACACACACACACACACACACAC
>OU015751.1:22328159-22379254 GCA_907169655.1 Acomys percivali | reverse complement strand
TTTATTTATTTATTTATTTATTTATTTATTTATTTATTTATTTATTTATTTATTTATTTTACAGTCTTCTGCCTGCATGTATACCTGCACACCAGAAGAGGGCACCAGATCTCATTGTAGATGGTTGTGAGTCACCATGTTGTTGCCCCCCCCCCCCCACCTCCCATTATTTTTATTTATTTCAGATCTGGAGACTGTTATGCTGAGACTTTTCTGCTCCCAGGCCTCGCTGCTATGGTTTCAGTGAGAGCCATGTGTTGAAGTCTTGGGCCTGAGCCAGTGGTGTGCAGGGAAGTGGCAGGGCCTTTAGGAGATGGAGCCAAGTGGGAAGTGGCAGGTCATTTGGAGGGATGTCCTTGAAGGCAATCATGGGATGTTGACCTTTCCCCCCACCCTCTCTCTTTGCTTCTGGGCCAAGTGAACAGCCCGCCCCTCCACTGGCTCCTTCTGCAGTGGTTATTTTTCTCATCACTGGGACAACATACCCGACAAAGGCAACACAGGAAAGAAGAGGGCTTTTTTGGCTCTTGGTCTAACAACAGTGGGGAAGGCATCGTGACAGGAGCATGAGCCACTGCACCCTAAGACAGAAAACAGAGAAAGATAAATGAGGGTATTCAACTCATTTCACCATCACAACCCCCCCCCCCTTTTTTCAATTTGGTCCAAGACCCCAGCTCATAGGACAGTGCAGCCCATATTCAGTATGCGTCTTCCAGCCTTTGTCTCCACACCCCTCCATACCCCAACCCCAAAGCAATGAGGCCAAGTGACCTGGGACAAAAACTGTCTGAAGCTCCTTCAGCTGACTAGCATCCTCCCTCCCTTCCTGTCCCCTACCTAAACACATCTTCCTTTGAACCAGCTTTTGGTAGCTTGAAAGTGGGGTGTGGAGTCCAGACCCCACCTGGGAACCTCAACTCTAGCCCGGAGACCAGCTACCTGTGACCACAGGTAAGTCCTCTGGGTATACAGAGAACCGGTAGAAGCGCATTCAGAGCAATGGAAGGAAGCCGCGGCGCCAACGTGCCTTGTCATAGCTCACACCCCACTATGCATGCTGGGTCCTATGGTTGGCACAGAGCACCCTTAGAAAGGCGAGAGGGAGCCTTGTGGGAGTACACTTTGTTCCTCACTGAGACTCACTGGAACCCCCCCCCCCCAGGCCAGCCTCGAAGCCACAGGAGCCTTCCTGGAAGAAAGGGTGTGATATTGGGGGGGGGGGCGCTCCCCGCAGGAAGGAGGAAGTGGATGGAGATGAAAATGAGGGCCCTAGAAAAGCTTCCCTGACTGGGCTTGGTGGGGAACTGCAGCTTCAAAGACAGAGGAGTCCTGAGAAGTGGGGACTTGTGTCTATCATCAGCTCAGGCCTGGAAGCTGGTTTGTTGAATGACATCTTTGGGCCGGCTCCAAGGAGGCTGCACAGTTGCTGATACCCCAGGCCACCCGCGGGAGCCCTCTGTGTGAGCATCCCCAGCTTCCAAGGAAAGCTTGGCTTTTCTGCTTCATGGATCAGCATTTCTTCTGAAAGAATCTGTCCGTTGTTACCATATCCCTGCAGCCTGGATTCCCAGGATCGCTTGGGCTAGCAGCAAACAGGGTGTTGCTGGGAACAGACTCAGGCCAGCTGGCAGCAAAGGCCAAAGCCACGAGGACTTACAGGGTGCTCACTGCTCCCCAGCTTCTCTGGACATGTCTCCGTTTTCGGGCAGCCTTCACCCCTCCTTCTCCTAGCATCTTCCTTCTTTTTGGTGTTTAGACCTCTGGGGACAGGACAGAATATATACCGACTTCATGCAGGTTTTGGTGGGGGAGGGAAGCAAAGAGGGGGGGGTGGGGCAGCTGAGAACAAATCTGTCAGTGATGGTTTCCCTGTGCCCTGTGGGGCTCTAGAAGTTAGTCCCATTACCCTCACGCCCTTGACTTCTCTTTCAGCTACAGCGTTGTGCTCACTCTGTGAGGTGGACTTACTTAGCAGCTATATGAGACTACACATCAGTTGTATTTCTAGGTCTGGCCTGTTGCACTTAATATGATGGCCCATCCACCTTGCCACAAATGACAGGGGTTTCATTTTTTTTATGGCCATATAGTATTTCATGTGCTTATGTGTCACGTTTTAAAAGCACACTTATTTCTTTGACTTGGGTATATGCACATGCCCTGGCAGGCATGTGAAAGCCAGAGAATGACCTGTGGGAATCTGCTCTTTCCTTCCACTGTGTGCGCCCTGGTGCTTGAACTCAGCTCATGGGACCTGACAGCAAGTGCCTTTACCACCGAGTCATCTTGCCAGGCCCCTGTGCACCACATTTTAAGTCTGGCTACGGGTTTCTAGGTTGATTCCATATTGGGCTGTTGAGAGTAGTGCTTCATGAGAGGGAATGGGCAGATGTCTCTTCAGCATGCCAACAACCTTCCCTTCCTGTTGAAATGATTTTTAATATTTAATATTGAATTATTACTTTAGTATAATCAGCAGTTACTCCTTAACCATCTTTACACCCAACTAACCACACAGAGAGACTAGAATATATTTAATTAGCCTAGAGCACGATGCTTTGCAATAATCACTTCATTCTAAACCTCCAGGGTAGTATAGTTTCCTCCCATTCATATTTCCTGCATTATACTCTCTTTTTACTCATATCCTAGGTCCAGCTCGTTCCTCCTGGTACTTCCGGGACCTCTTCATGTGCATCTCTCTCCTGTCCTTCTATATGGATCAGGATGTCCCGCCCTATTCTCTGTTATTGCTCAGCATTGGCTAGCTGGGTTTTATTGGCAACACAGAGAACAAATGGTGACATATTTACACAAACCTGAGACAGGAAATATTTAGAATAAACATCACAATGCAATGTCTGTGTTGAAACCAGATAGTGGGGTAGAGAAATCAGCATTTAAAGGGACAAGGGTAAACTGTATACACTCCACCAGAACATTATGCCAATACTTTCCCCTGGTTATATAACCAGCATTGAGTTGACTGTATCATGTGATTTTATTTCTAGTTTTTTTAAAAAAATTTCTTTATTATTATGTATACAGTATTTTGCCTGTATGTACACTGTCACTCCAGATGAGGGTGCCAGAACTCATTATAAATGGTTGTGCGCCACCATGTGGTTGTTGGGAATTGAACTAGGGCCTTTGGAAGACCAGCCTGTGTTCTTAACCTCTAAACCATCTCTCCAGCCTCCCCCCTCCCCCACCCATTTTTTAAAAAACCACCCATACTGCCCTCTAGAATGACTGAACTAAAGGGTTCCTCTTTTCTTCAAATAATCTCTGGCTTTTGTTCTTCCTTTCTTTGATTTGGAGTCAGGGTCTCTCATGTAGCTCAGGCAAGCTCACTATATAGCCAAGGCTGTCCTTTAACTCCTGATCCTGCCTCTGCCTCCCACATGCTGGGATTAGGTGAGTACCACCATGACTGGCTAGTTTTTTCCTTTTTGATTCAGAGTCATCCTGACTGAGATGAGGTAACACCTCATTTATGGCTTTGATCTACCTTTCCTCAGTGACTAGTGATGTTTAGTGCTTTTTAAAAATTGTGTTGGCCATTCATTTATTTAAATTTATTACTTTACTATAGGATTATACACACATAAAGATCAGAGGACACTTCTGGAACAGCCAGTTCTCTCTTCCACTGTAGGCTCTGGGGATCGAACGCAGATCGCCAGGCTTAAGTGACAATCGCTTTTACTTGCTGAGCCATCTTGTCAGCCCTTGTTGACCGTTTGTCTGTCTCCTGAGAAATGTCCTTAGAGGTGAGAAGCATCTCTAAAGCCAGACCGTGTTTCTGCTGCTGAGCGGGTGGCGTCCCATATGCGTTCTGTATGCCAATCCCCTGTCACATGAGTGTTGGCAAATATTTTCGCCTGTGTGTGAGTTGTCTCTTCACATTGTGCATCTTTTCCTTTCCTGTGTGGAAACTTTTAAGGGCATCACGAATACTTCATGAATTTGCATGTTGTCTGTGTGCAGCGGCCTTTCTAAGCCTACCCATATTGCTCCAGTTTTGTACATGTGCAATTGAAACGAGAAACACATTTGTACTTAGAGCATCCTAAGTAAAGGAAGGGAGGGGATGGGGGGGGATACACGTGGGCTGAGAGTGAGAAAGCACTCACTTGGCTAGCACCTGCAGGGCCCTGGATTTGATCCCCAGCACAGAGGGAACGAAACCACGATCATTTCCATACTAACCCCCTGCATCTTTCCACACTTTACAGTCCTCCCTGAATGAATCTTTACAGGGAGTCTGGCCACTCTTCCCAACGGCTTGTATACAAATCTGCCATAAGTGCCTGTGACTTATCCAGGGGTGGTAGGGGGTGAGTGGGGGATAGAGTATAGAGGTGGGGAAGAACTAGGGAAGGGGCTTCCAGCTATGAAGTCATGGGGGAGTCATAACCTATGCTGGGTGCGGACCTTCCTGCACTGCTGTTTTAAGGTCACCCACACTCTTGCCAGTAACCGCTCCTCCATTGCTCTGAAAGTAAGCCTAGTAAAGTCATAGGTTCCCCCAGAGTGAACTTTGAGGGACTTGTACATTAGTTTGTCACTGGGACCTTGGCAGGTGGGGGGTTTGAAAGAGAGTGGCCCCCATAGACGAGTAGAGAAGTGGCACTGTTGGACTTGTTGGCATAGGTGTGGCTTTGTTGGAGGGGGTACTTCATGAGGGGCTAGGTATTGAGGTCTCAGATGTTCGAGCCAGGCCCAGTGTGGCATTCTCTTCCTGCTGCCTGCTGATCCACATGTAGAACTCTCAGCTCCTTCTCCAGCACCATGTGGGCATGGACATTGCCAACCTTCCCACCATGATGATAATGGACTAAAGCTCTGAAACTGTCAGCCAGCCCCCATTAAATGCTTTTCTTTATAAGAGTTGCCATGATCATGGTGTCTCCTCACAGCAATAGAAACCCTAAGACACCCCAACAGAAGGAATTTTAGCAGTTTAGGATTTCTCTCTATAGCGGTGGCTAGCCTAGAACCCACTATGTAGTTCAGGCTGTCCTCAAACTTGTGATAATCCTCCTGCCTCCACAACCCAAGTGCTGGGATTGTGGATGTGTGCCATGCTCAGATGCAGAGGTAGTTTTTGCTCGTGTAGGAGGGTGCTCTCCTAGAGTCTGCGGGCTCATTGCAAAGGGGTGAAAACAATGGAGTAATAGTGGGGAGGGTTGGTTGGACCCATGCACCTGGCTGGTGCACGCCTGGTTGATGAGGCTGCTTCTTGGCAGACTTGTGTCAGAATTTTCATAGACACTGGAGAAGGCTAATGTAACGGCTGAGAGGAAGTTGAAGCCAGTCTGCCAGGGTATGGCCCTTTTGTTGTGGATCCTGCTCTGGCTCTTGTTTGCATGTGAAAATGGTGTTCACATGCCACAGTGTGTGTGTGTGTGTGTGAGTGTGTGTGTGTATGAGTGTGTGTGTGTGTGTGTGTGTGTGTGTGTGTGTGTGTGTAACTTGTGATAACAACTGTCAGGACTCAGTGAGTCAATTCTCACTTTCTTCGTGAGGCAAGGCCCCTCTTCACTTCTGTTGCTATGCTGTGTACTGTGTAGTCATCCGGGTGAATTTCCTGTCTGCCTCTCAGCTCATTGTACAAATGCAGAGATTGCAGATGTACATAACTGCGCCTGGGATCCAAACTCAGTCAGGCTCACACAGTAAGTCCTGTTACCCACTGAGCCATCTCCCTGGCTCACAGCCACTCTTTTTTTTTTGGCAGGTTGTCCGGGAAGCTTGAGCCCTGGCAGGTGTCTGGCATCTTTTGTTTCAGGCAAGTTCCCATGATTCTCTGAGAAACATGGCCCACTGCTCCTAAATTATTCAGCAAACAATATGGCATATGGTAAACACCTGCTTTTCTTCAGAGAGTCTGGAATTTTTAGGATGGGCCAGACATATGGTTTCTATATGACCTGCCCCAGTACACCCAGTTCTGGGTCTGAGTTTCCCAGTAGAAGGTGATTGAAATATCGGAATGAGTTGATTGCAAGTTATATGTAAATACAGGTTTATTGGAAGCTGTGCTCCCTCCCTCCCTCCCTCCCTCCCTACCCCCCCTCTCTCTCTCTTTCTCTCTCTCTCTCTCTCTCTCTCTCTCTCACACACACACAGACAGAGACAGAGACAGACAGACAGACAGACAGAGACAGAGATAGGCAGAGAGGTAAGGAGGAGGAGGAAGAGGAGAAAATCAGAGAGAGAGGAAAGTGAGGAGAGTGTGTGTGTGGGGGAACCAAAATGTCTGGATTATACAGAGAAGGGCCTCTGGGAGAGGGGAAGCCCTGCCCCTAGGCTAGGGAATTCAGGGTCCAGTGTAGGATATGCTAGCCACGCCCTGCAGCAGCCCCACAGCAAGTTGGGACTGAGGTCCCTGAGACCAAACAGAAGGGCTTTCACTTGTATTGTCCGAGCTCTTTATAGCAGGGATGAAGTGACCTTTGTGACCTACTGGTAGGGGGATCTTGAAACTCACACCTGTTCCCTTTATCATTTATCCTTTAGTGCACCATAGCCATGGGTACAGATGTATGGGATTTCGGAGTCTCCTTAGCCAAAAACCAGACCCAGGAGCTCCTGACCCAAGAGCTTCCTCATTTATCTATCGTCTCTAGGAATAGCCTCCTTTGGATACAAGATGATAAAGTTACCTTTGCAGTGTTGGGTGTTGGGACACTTAGCCTGGCCTCCTGGTGATCATGACACCATTAGCTGAGCCAAGTGAGGAGGACCATGGGGAGGAGAAGGAAGAGACTTGAGGGACAGTGAGATGGTCTGAGCCATTGAGGGCTGTGTGATAACAAGCCCCCATGTTAACCGGGCTATCTCATTCACTTCTCCCCGAGGCCAAGCACTGGGAGCTCTGAGAGCGGTGGGTATTTGGAGAGGTGGTAGAAGACCACCCTGATTCTAGGGAGGGGAACCTGAACTTCTGGTCCTAAAGCCAAGGCCACCCAAAGAGTTCCTCCAAACAGGCTCTAACAGAGCCACAAGATGCCCCCCCCCCCATGCCTCTTCTTCCCTAATGTAGCAAAAAAGCTCCTAGGTTCTAGCTGTAACATGGCTGGCCACAAAAGGATCACGTTTCTCAATGTCCCTGTCCACATCTGGTGTACCCATGATGCTATGGTTGTGGGCAGGAATTGAGAGCTGCCACTTCCTAGTCATGGCTTTCAGGAGAATGGCTGCCCTCTGCCCACTGGCAGGCTGAGGATGTGGTGGGCTCTTGAGTCTGGACACCCCGTGGCTCAGACAAGTTGACCCCTGAAATTAACCTTTACACTTTAGCACCCAGGCCAGCCTCAGCCTCTAGTGCTGCTGAGTCTCAATCTTCTTAATGCTTTGATCCTTTAATATAGTACCTCATGCTGTGGTGATCCCCTCCCCCTAACTGTAAAATTATTTGATTGCTACTTCATAACTGTAATTTTGATACTGTTATCAATCACTATGTAAATATCTGATATGTGAGCCCTGTGAAAGGTTTGTTTGCCCCCTACCCACAAAAGAATTATGATCTACAGGTTGAGTCCAGTGGTGATTAGGTGATTAATAAACTCTCTCTCTCTCTCTCTCTCTCTCTCTCTCTCTCTCTCCCCTCTCTGGTTTTTCTAGACAGGGTTTCTCTGTATAGCCTTGGCTGTCCTGGACTCGCTTTGTTGACCAGGCTTTCTCGACAGCAATCCGCCTGCCTCTGCCTCCAGAGTGCTGGGATTAAAGGCGTGCACCACCACTGCCTGGCTGATTAATAAACTCTTAATTTCCAGCTCAGCCCTGACCATCTGTCGCTACATCAGTGACAGAGTCTGTAGACTGTGACCTTCTAGACTTTTCTTTCTAGTCCTCCCAAGCCATCTGTGCTGCATCTGCTAAAGCAATAAAGCATTTTTCTTCTCCCTGTAAAACCTTTAATGGCCCCTACTTTCCACAGCATGAAAAGTCAAATCTTTTGCCTTTTAAAAGCTCCCTAACCTCCCCACTAGCCTCACCTTCATCTCCCCTTTCCCGGTCTCTGTGCCCAGAGCCTTCCCATAGGCTATACTATACTCCCTATTGAAAAAATCTCTGCCATTCTTTTTTCTTTTCCCTTCTTTCCTTCCTTCCTTTCCTACCCTCCCTCCTTCACTCCCTCCTTCCTTCCTTTCTCTCTCTCTCCCTCCCTCCTCCCTCTCCCCCTCTTCCTTCCTTCTGTCCTTCCATCCTTCCTTGTGTGAACCCTTACATTATGGAGCTCACCCGAGTATCTTGTCTTCCCTTGATGTGCCCCTCGCCCTACATTCCTCCTTAGGCAGAAAGGACCAAGTCACTTCAGTTCCTCTTTGGCCTTTCATGCAGCTTTAGCTGCCTTGCACTGGGGCCACTGAGTCATAGCTCCTTAATTATCTAGATTCCCCCCCCACCCCACCCCAGTTCCATGGGCACAGGTTACAATTGTGCCTGAGGCCTGGGCCTGCTAGGTAACCAGGAACCTGGTTGCTACATGGTAAACAAAGGAAATGACTGAGTACATGATTTGGCCTCATTCAGCCCTGATGTCACTTTGGGCTATCTGCTTTGCTTACGGTGTTTTGAATATTGCCTTTGTCTAAAGAATCTGTGCTTCCACTTTGCCCTCTGGACAAGCTGGACATGGCCTCTGTGCAGTACCTTCCAATAATCTTGTTCTTTTCTTTCTCTTTTCTTCCTTTTTTGTTGACAGGATCTCATTCATTTAGCCCAGGCTGGCCCTAAATTGGCAATGTAGCCAAGGATCCTTCTGCTTCTCCCTCCCTCGCTATGTGTTGTGATTGTAGCCATGCACCAAGTACAGTTTTATGCTGTGCTGGGGATCAAACTCATGGCTTCCTGCATGCTAGGCAAAAGCACTACTAGCTGAGCGCCAATTTATTCTTTCCTATAGAATCTTCCTGCAAATTCTTTCCAAAGCCATCCGCCTTTTTTTTTTTTTTTTAAAGAGAAACAAAACCAAAACCAAAACCAAAACCAGGATTTCATCATGTAGCCCAGCTGGGCTCAAACTTGTGGTCCTCTTGCCTCCATCTCCTGTTCTAGGACTATTGGAAGGTGCCACACCTGCTCCCTCCCCTCCTGCTTCCCTCCCCTCCAACTGCTTCTTTTCTGGAAATAAAACTTTTAATACATTATGAACACTTACTTTGTGATAGCAAACTGATCTTAGGGATTTGTTTTGTATATTTCTCTAAGTGGCCAGCAGAAGAGAGCAGGCCATGAGAGCAGGCGGGGAGAGCCAGACAGGAAGAGAGAAGAGAGGGTCAGGTGTGCCAAGAGGACAAAGAGAACCAAACTAGCACATGGCGGAAATGGCTGCGTTATTTAGGAATCAGAAGTTGGGGGAAGGGAAGCAAAGCTCAGGGGCTGGAGAGCTTTAGGGTAGGGGTGTGTGTGTGTGTGTGTCTGTGTGTGTATCTGTGTGTGAAAGAGGGAAGTGATGAGAGGAGCCAGGGCTCTGAACAGGTTCTCAAAATGCCGAGAAAGCCTGGCAGCTACCATCTACCTTAATATGTGAATAGGCCCCTCAGTTAGCCATTTTTCTCTGCGGTACCTGACAGGAAAGACATGGCACCTCTCTTGAGAACACCTCCTCTCCTTCCAGGACAGAGAGCCACTCTCACATACCTGATTGTCAACACGTCCATTCCCAGAGGCTTCTGGGTAAAACGCTGTGATTGTCACGTCTAGATCACATGCCCACCTTTGCAGCATACTCATAGGTCTGTGACCTGTGGAGAGGACTCAGGAATCACTTCTGGAAAGATTCAGGACCAAGGACTCTGGTACAAGAGCTTGGTGCAAGAGGAGAGTACAGTAGCTTAGTGTGGGGAACTTTTCTGGGACGGCAAAGCCACACCTAGTGTGGTTGAAGCTCAGGGATTTTAGAAACCGGACCTTCACATCTTACAGCTAACCTCTTGAGCCCACCTGGCCATACACCTCAGTTTCGAGCTTCTTGCTCAGTGCTTAGTAATGCAGAAATAGAAAGGACCACGGCTTACACCTCCCCACTCCCGGGTCTTCCACCCTCTGCCCTCAGGACCATGCTGAGCACCCATCTGTTCCTGCTATTTTTCACCATCCCCCAATCCTTTAAGGTCCAGGTCGGCTGCTGCCTCCTCTCTGAATCAGTCCTGGACCCCTACCTAGCAGGGATGGCAGGGTCTAACACTGCTGGTACCCTCAGTTGGCTCAGAAGAAAGAAGGTTGTCAAGCGGATGGGAGGTGGTGAGCATCCCATCCTGGTGGCCTCAGATCAGTGGCCCACTTGGAGGATGTGGTAGGGAGGATAGGACCTCTCAGGATTATATACTGCATGTTAGGAGTCTGCTTCAGTCTGCCTACCTGCGATGTCATTGCCTACCTGCCATGGGGGCATGGCCCTACCCAAGATTATAAAAGGCCAAATCCTCCTGTGGCTCTCTCTCTCTCTTACAAAGGACCACAAACAGAGTAGAGTCCGACCACAAAAATGTGTTCTTCTGAGTCCTGGAAGTCAGAGGTTTGGATGGAGACTTAGGCTCTTTTGGGAGGCTCTGAGGGAAAGTCCAGCCAGTGCCTTTCTCCTGGCACCTGTGGCTGGCAGGGTCTTTGGTTTGTAGATGACTACTCCAGTCTTTTGCTGTTTTCTTTCTTTCTTTCTTTCTTTCTTTCTTTCTTTCTTTCTTTCTTTTTCTTTCTTTCTTTCTTTCTTTTCCAGGGGAGGAGGGTGGTTTGAGACAGGGTTTCTCTGTGTAGCCTTGGCTGTCCTAGACTTGCTTTGTAGACAAGGCTGGCCTCTGCCTCCTAGTGCTGGGATTAAAGGTGTGCGCCACCATGCCCAGTGCCTTTTGCTGTTTTCATAATGGCATTCTTAGATGTCCTGCCTCTAAGAAGGCACCCAGCATCCAGGCTGGCCTTTGGGGAGATTTTTTTTTAACCAATTAATTTCATCTGGGAAGACATTCAGATTTGTAGGAAGAGACTATGCAGGGCCGTGTGCAAAGTAAATTGAACACAAGCGAAGTGGCTACAGAGGAGTCCAGCCAGGTAGTGTGAGCAGAGAATTTCTGCCAAAAGCCACCAGAGGGCGCCCAAACATTGTGCTAAACAAGGCTCTGGCACCCAGGGCCCATAGTCACCTAGGACTTACAGTAAGCTAGTAAATTCTAAGCAGAAAGTGAGAAAGGATAGGCAGGAACCAGCCTAAAGTCAAAGCTGATTCCGCCCTCCCCCACCCCTCCCTCTTTTCCTTCCTTGTTCCATTTATTTGTTTGTTGTTTAAAATTTATTTTTGCTTTATGTGCATGTGTGTGTTTTTGCCTGCATGGTCTGTGTGCCAGTGTCAGATCTTGAAGTTATAGACAGTTGTGAGCTGCCATGTGGGCGCTGGGAATTGAACCCTGGGTCCTCTGGAAGAGCAGTCAGTGCTCTTAACCAACCGCTGAGCCATTTCTCCAGCCGCACTGGCTGTTTGTTTTCTGAGACAGGGTTTCTTTGTGTAGCTTTGGCTGTCCTGGATTCACTTTGTAGACCAGGCTGGCCTCGAACTCACAGAGATCCGCCTGCCTCTGCCTCCCCAAGCACTGGGATTAAAGGCGTGCGCCACCACACTTGGCTCCTTCCTTCCTTCCTTTTTAGAATGTATTTTGAGACTGGTCTTATGAAGCCCAAGCAAGCCGCCATGTACCTGAGACTAACCTTGGATTTCTAATCTTCCAATGGCGGAGGCAGGAGGAGCAGAGGTTTGAGGCTAGCTTGAGCTACATAAGGAGATCTTTTCTGGAACAAATAAATATTGAGACTACACCATCAAGGACTGTATTTATCTTTGGAACAGACAGACCACACAGAAACCCACAACCAGTCCTAGTAGACACCTTCATACCCAAGGCTCAGGGAACACTGAGGAAGAGGGGGTGGGAAGAGTGTAAGAGCCAGAGGATCAGGCGGTTTTCTGTGAGACTGTGTCTCCTAGTAATGTCAGAAGCTACACCCAAGAGTGAACAAGAATGACACCAAGGAACATGACAAACAGGGTGAGGAAAAGCCAGGAGACCTCAACCTTTCACGCAGAACTGTAGGCAACTGAGGAAAGCTGGCAGCGGGAGGAGTGGTCTTCTCTAGGGAAAAGCACACAAATGGGTTGTCCAGTGTTTGCAAATGTACACATAAGTAACATTATTCGGACGTAACACGTTGTATTTGGGAAGGTATATGTGTATCGTATATAGGAAAAAAGAGGTTATGAATTTAAGGGGAGTTGGGAGGGGTACACGAGAGAGTTTAAGGCAGGAAAGGAAAGGGAGAAATGTTGTAATTAAATATAATCTCAAAAAAATATTTTTTTAATGCATTAAAAGCCCAGGCTAGGGCCTGAGGATAGTTGAATTGGTGGAGTAAACAGGGCCAAGAAGCCTGAGATACTGTCCCTAGCTTAACTAAAGCCTGTCATGCAAGTGCATGTCTGTAATCCCAGTACTCAGAGGCTCAGGAGAATCAGGAGTTCAAGACCATCCTCAGTTACATACTAAGTGTGAGGAGGCTGCGTTTCAAACAGGCAAAAATGAAAAAAAAAAAATGGAATATGGGCAAATAGTGTGTTGTAATAATGGCCCAAGGTCTGCGGTTGTAGCTTTGTGGCAGGAAGTGTGTGTAACATAGTAAATAATAATAATAATAATAATAATAATAATAATAGTAGTAGTAGTAGTAATAGTAATAGTAATAATAATAATAATAATGACAACAAAAATAATAATAGTAACCTAACCCAGCCTTGCTTTCAGACAAAGATGGCCACTGCCAAAACACATCTCTTGTTCAACATTTAGTGCCCCTGTCCCATCATAGCTCAGTACTGGAAGGTTTAGCTGTGGCCCACAATGCCTGAAGTTTGTGTTGATAAAGGTCTAAGGGTGCCACTGGCAAAGGTCAAAGGTCACAAGGCATTCACTGGCCTTGGCATGTCTTTTGTCTGCCTTCTATATTGGTGATGGCTCTGTGTGGAAGATTAGTTGTTCAAAGATAGTTATCTTATCTCCCAGTCTACACGCTGTTGAGTGACATTGTCAAGCCTCCACTGAGAGAAGGCTTAAGGATGCCCCTTGACCTCGTGGGGCTGGGTCTTGCTCTTAAACACTAGAAGGAACAGAAGTTCCAATTGACTGCAGAAATACCCTGCCCAGCTAGAGACTCGGCCTGAGAGCACCACACTTCCTGCCGTACCCATAGACCAGCAATCTTGAGTCTGCCATGGTGATCGGAAGGAAGCCTAGAGACTGTGAAGAAGCCATGGGGCCACATATCTGAACGAGACAAGGTGTGCAATACTTAAAAGAGAACATTATTCTTGAAAGTGCCCTAGGTGTGGCATTGGACAGGATCCCAGTGTTTGCCTTCAGGAGCGGAGGCTGGCCACACTTCCGGGCAGATGGTGCCTGTGGTGTCTTTGACACTGGCAGCTGGTCTGAGGTGCAGTGATTTGTGTCATGAGCAGAGGAGAGAAACAGAGGCTGTGTGTTCCCTTCTGGAATGGGGCTGAGGAAGGTTGGGGCAGCGTGGCCTATGACTCGGGTGGCTCTTGGGTCCTGTTTACCTCTTGGAAGAGCAGGAGGCAGGAAGCATCTGGCTTCCAGAACCAGAGCTTCAGCCATCTCATCTTTGGGCCCACAGAGCAAGCCCTTCAGCCACAGGAAGGGGCCCGGGACCTCCCTCCGCTTGCCAGCAAAGGCTACATACAGACTGCCATGGCGGTGGACAGGGCCCAACACAAACAGCCACCAGTGAAAGGGGCCTTTATGGCCAGTGGAGGACAGCTGCTGAACTGGCAGAGATGCCAGCTCCATGTGGCTGGGGAAGGGACTGACAGGTGCTGCCTGGTCGCTGGTTGCTGTGGTCCTGGGGGAGCGGGGGTGGGGGTGGGGGTGGGGTGGGGTGAGAGGCATGGGGGGCGGGGCTTGGGAGCTGAGTGCAGAGCTGGGGGTGGAGTCCAGAGTCTAGGCCGCATCTCACTTTCTTCCTCTTTCCTTTCCTCCTACCTCTCGGCCTATCTTCTGTTTGTTTGTGTTTTGCCGTTTTTCTTTTTAAGAGGTTTCCTTCCAAAACCTGTACAAAATTCAGTCATTGTATGAGCACCGTGTTCTTGGTCAGTGGTCCGTGCTGCAAGCCGGCTTGGAGAAAGGACAGAGGGCCTCTTCACTCGCTCCTGACTTCTATCACTTGCCTGCATCTCTCAAGAGCAGTCTCAGGCCCTTCCCCGGGGCACATGCACACATAGACTCAACTGCAAGCTCACAGCCTTATGGGTTTAAGGCTCAAGCCTCAGGCGTGTTTCCCAATAGGGAATGTTCGGGACTGCAAGGAAATGTTGTTTGGGTTTTGTTCTTGTTTTGAGATAGAGACTCATGTAGCCCGGGGCGGGTGTTGAACTCACTGTGTAGCTGAGGCTGGCCTTGAGTTCCTGACCCTCCTCCTGGCCCCAGTGCTGGGATTACAGGCCTGTGCTGCCATGATGGCTCGATGGCCTTTTTTTGCTGTCATAATGGTGGGAGAGAGGAAGTGGAGTGGGTGCAGGAGGGTTCTATAATTACACAGGGTAGGGACACAGTAGGGGACAGTCACCATCAAACTGCTGCCTGCGGGTCACGGAGTGGGTCACGGTGCCCCAGTCCTGCATCGGGCTTTATAAACTGAGCACCATGACTCTACCCTCCCACATAGAGGCCGTGCTCCTATCTGTTCTCCTTGGCTCACTTCCCAGGCATGTCCAGAGCCGGTAGGGAAGCTGATTTGGGGAGAGGCTGTTCCCCATGGGCAGGTCACAGGAATCTTCTGGAGGTCTTGACTTTGAGCTGAGGGGAGAGGTTGTGGGCAGGAAAGGATCCAAGTAGAGGCATCACAGACATCTCTAGCACTTGCCAAGACACTTAGATACACCTGTGGCAGGTGTCTACCCCACCGCTGTCAGTCAGTCCTTCCCACAGAGAAGAGAAGTGTGGGCAGCTGGGTTTGCCAAAACTTCCTACCCTATAATTTTCCCGTTTGCCCTGGGTGCTTATTTGAAACCTTCCCAGGAATAGTCTTTTTCAGGGGTGAAGACACGCTTCAATCATTCCCTGACGAAGAGTACCAGCCCACCCACCATCACTTCCCTTGGAGGCCTGCACCAGAGGTGCAGGCACCAACGCCCAGGCTTCAAGGCTTTGTCCTAGTCCCACTGTGATACACTTTGAGGTTGCTCCATATGTTAAGCACATCTCTGTCACATAGAGGCCATTGAAGGACTGTCTCTGTCTCACACACACACACACCTCACACACACACACACACACACACACACACACACACACACACACACGCTCTGTGCTAGCCACCAAGGGAGACGTGCCTCCCTTCTTGCCCCAGGCTCCTGTGCTCAGAGACTGGGGGCTGAGGATGTGAGCAGGTGGTCCCACGCACAGCTCTGACCCTTTCTGGATTCTTCTAGACTGATACACAGCTTCCAGTTGAAGGGAACTTAGAGCTCCCTGGGTTTCCCAGGTGGCAAGGAGCACATGTGTCCTGACATGTGAGGCATCAGAGGTGGCTTGGGGATGTAGGCTGCCCATCTGGGAATGCTGCTTCAGAAGCTTCCTGATTTGGGTCAAGCCAAGGCTGGGAGGTGACGCCCCAGTTTCCATTGTCATCTCTGACCTCCACCGGCTATGAAGCAGGCTACAAGCAGGTTTTCACATACCATTTTTCCCAGCTACAAAATGGAGCTAAAGCCATCTTTCTCTGGGGTGCTATGACGTTCAAGCAAGAGGAATGGTGTTGAGAACATTTTCTGGGTGGGGCGGGACCCCAGCCTCAGCCCCGCCCAGTCTCTGAGGGTACAAACCTGAGGCAGGAAGGGAGCCATGTCTACAAGAGTAGAGGGGGTGACACAACAGGAACTGACCTTCAGTGGCATCTATGTAACAGAGACATGCTCCACAGATGGACCTGAGCTGCTTCCTCTACTGACACGCATACCCGGCCACACCGATGGCTTCTTATCTGTGAGAGAGGTGTGAAGCAGGTGTCTCTGTGTGTGTGTGTGTGTGTGTGTGTGTGTCCATTTTGCCAATGGGAATGACAGATGAACACAGTGCCAGGCTTGCCTTTTTGCTGGCCACTCTCCAGGTGTGGAGGAGGGGGCTTCAGAGAGTAGAGAGTGGGTCAGGGTCACCTGAGTGTCAAGCAGACTCTAAGTCTGAGCACTCAGGTCGGGTCATGGGAGGACAAGGCGAAAGGAGACAAAAACAAGCCTGCCTATTTCCTGCTGGGAACACCAACCAATACTAACTGTTTTGGCTCCATAAATAACTTTCATATTTAAATAAATACAGACCAGTACGACATCTTTTTTTCCTTCTGAAGAAGAAAAGGTCATTTATCCGCCTCCAAAAGCTGAACACTTATTCCTTTCTCCTCAGTGACATTTCACAAGGCAACCCAAGAGGAATTGTCATTCTGAGACATAGGTGTGCTAGGCCCAGGCGCTAGCACAGAGTGAGTCAGGAACAGGGCTCTCTTCCCCTAATGGCCTCCAATGAGTTTGCACCTGGCTTTCTTCTGCAGCAATACTGAAGGTGGTTTTAGTTGTTGTTTTATTCTGGGCTAGAGTGGTGGCCCGTTGTGAAGGCAGAAGGGTGTTAAGTCTGCTTTGTTCTGTGTGACTTGTAGGATGTGACTCAATTTCTTTTTCTTTCTTTTTTCTTTTCTTTTTTTTCTTTTTTAGACAGGATTTCTCTGTGTAGCCTTGGCTGTCCTGGACTCACTTTGTAGACCAGGCTGGCCTCGAACTCACAGCTATCCGCCTGCCTCTGCCTCCTGAGTGCTGGGATTAAAGGCGTGCGCCACCACTGCCTGGCCTGTGACTCAGTTTCTAAACTTCCCATTTCCCCTGTGGATGATCTGGAAGTGTGTGTGTATGTGTGTGTGTGTGTGTATGTGTGTGTGTGTTGTGTATACAGGCACTGGGATTAAAAGGGTGCACCATCATACCTGGCTTAAAACCATTTTTATATGTATTTATTTTATGTGTGAGTGTTTTGCACAGGTATGTATGTGTGCTACATCTATGCTTGATGCCTGAGGAGCGGGAGAAGAGGGCAGTCGTTGAATCCCTTGGAACTGGAGTTACAGGTGGCTGGGACGGTTGCCTTTAGCAAAATCCCAAACATTTGATTTTACCAGTAAAGACTCAGAGCCAGATGCTGGGGAGAAAGCCTATTAGTTCAGAGAGGCAGAGAAAGCACCCAGCTGACCTTCCTCCTCAGCCAACATCCCAAAAGGAAGAGGAAGGCCCAGCTCTCCCTCTCCACATTATCTCAAAGAACCCTCAAATTCAATGTCCCTCTTTTCTACTTCCTGTGTGTCTTGTTATCTGCCCTCCTGACTTCCTCTCACTCTCTATGGTTCCCCGCCCCCCCCTATATTCACTCCCTGTCAACTGATGTGTGCTCCTTGGCTCACTGCTCAATTTGACTGGTCAGTCATGGGCTGTACTATTCTTCTGGCATTAATAAGCCTGACTCTTGCTGGAGAGATTTTTCTGGAGACCACCAGCCACCACCTCAAGAAAGTCTAAATAGTTCAGCTTTGCATGCTCCCCTACCCTCACCCTAGAAATCCGACCACTGAATTTTCTTTGGTAAAACTGAACGACCTAGAGTTTGTTGAAAACAACATTTGGCACTCCAACATGTAGTGCAACCACACGGATGGAGAAACCATGCCAGCTATGGACAAACTGAGAAGCCATCAGTTTGTCACCTGGGAAGGACGCTTAAAGAAAAGAGTTAAGGATGGGGAATACCACTATACAAGGTATTAGGAAACCATTCTTTTGTATGGTATGCATTCACTCTATGTGAAGCAGATATTAAATTCATGAGCAACTCAGAGCAGAATTATTCCCCAAGACTGGAAAGATTTGGCAACAGCAATATTGGAAGCTGATCCTCGCTTACAGTGGCTGATGTTGGATCTCACGTTGATGATGATACTCTGATAGGAGAAGTAATCTCTAAAAGTTTTAGGAAAAATCAAAATGGTAAATGTTTTAATTGTGGTAAGCCAGGTCATTTGAAAGGGGAATGTAGGCAAGGCATTCCTAAACACAATGTTTTTTCTGGAGATAATTAAAAAGAAGGCCCCAGACTTCTGGCGTATGCAGAAGGCATGGCAAGTGCTGGCATTGGACTAATGAGTGCAGATCAACAAGGGACAGACAAAACAGTCCTTTGCTGAAGGGAAATGCTCTAGGGCCCCTCCCCCACCAAAGCCCCTTACCAAATTTGATTCAATTGTTGCCTGTTAGCATCAGAGAAACTCATCCACAGAGCAATTAAACAATTTAATGCCTGTGTTAAAAACAACACAGGAGCCACATGTGGATGCTGGGGATGGAACCTGGGTCCTCTGCAGGAGCAACAAGTGCTCTGGACCACTGAGCCATCTCTCCAGGCCCCATGCCCAACCTGACCTAAGAGATCCTTCCAAGGGTGGGCGCTGCTGTTTGTTTACAATAGTGTCCAGGATTGCCTTCCGGGATATCTGTATAGCATGTGGCAGGGAACACAGAGACTGTCCTCCTCTGGGAAAGAGGGCAGATCCACTGCCCACTGGCACTGCAGAATAATAAAGACAGTGTCTCTTTCTAGAATCCAAGTGGGGCAGGTTTTCTAGAACCATCCAGAAGATCGGAAGTCACCTGAGCACAGTGACCCTGGGCTCCAACATGAACAAACTCTTCAGGCTATAATCTGCCCATGACATGAGGGGCTGCAGGGGCCAAGGGGTACTTGAACTCACGTCTGCCATGCTCCAGTACCAAAGTCCTTGGCTGCTGACCCAGGAGTCCTGTGTCCAGACAGCGGCAAAGAAACTCTATCAGGAAAACTTCCTTGCTTGCAAGCTGGGTCAAATCTCATTCCCTCCATTGTGTTTTTCCTCCTACTCCTCTTCTTCCTCTTCCTCTTCCTCTTCCTCTTATTTAAGACAAAGTCTGATGTAGCCCAGGCTACCTTTGAACTCACTATGCAGTGCTAGGATTATAGACATGTGCCACCACCCCTGGTTTATTCAAAGCTGGGGATTGAACTCTGGGCCTCATGTGTGGCAAGCACTCTACCAACCCAGCCACACCCCTACCCTACCCTTTTATTTTGGATTTTTTTTTTCTGGCTGGCTTGGAACTCACTGTGTAGACCAGGCTAGCCTAAAACTCATAGAGAGCCCACCTGCCTCTGAGTACTGGGATTTTGTTGTTGTTGTCTCAGGCAAGGGTTCTCTGTGTAGCCCAGGCTGTCCTTGGACTCATGTAGACCAGGCTGGCCTCAGACTCACAGAGATCCACCTGCCTCTGCTTCCCAAGTGCTGGAATTAAAGGTGTGCATCACTATACCTGGCTTTGGAGGGGCGGTAATTTTATTTGCATGTACATAGGTGTTTTCTCTGCATGTGTCTGTGCACCTTACATGTGCCCAAGGAGACCAGAAGAGAACATCAGGTCCCCTGGGTTAAAGACAGTTATGAGCTGTCATGTGAGTGTTGGGAATTGAACCCCGAGTCCTCAGGAAGAACAGCCAGTGCTCTTAACCACTGAGCCATCCCACCAGCCCTTTTTTTTTTTCTGGCTTTTAAAGACAAGGTCTCATCATAGCCCTGGCCTGGAACTTGCATTATAACCAAAGCTGGAACTCCCCGATCCCCCTGCTCCAACCTTCTGAGTTCTGGAATTACAGGCCTTGCCTAGGTGACCTCCCGTGGTTCTCAAGGCCCAACCCCAGGGTTAGACTGTTTACCTTGTGGCTGTGAGGGTGAGAAGCCACACTTCCTGCCTGGGCTCTGTGAGGAGTTAATTAACAGTGGCTGTAACCCGTTTACTTTGGTTTATTCTCTGTGGCTGGGAAGTTGGTTACATACACTCGTAACTGCCACCCTGGTGGCATTGCAGCCTGGCCTTGGCTCTGGGATCAGAGTGGGACAGGCTTGCTATCTTTCCAGACCTTTCTCTGTATATAAGTATGTGCAGAGAACGGATGGTTCACTTTAATGTAAGAGATTTTGACATATGCATTGTTTTTGCAACATTGGCTTGTCATTTATAATATATTATGGGTACTGTTTAATGTCAGTGTGCTTACCTTTAAAAAGCCTACTATGTTTACTGTTCATAGTCATATTCTGGGCAGATTCTCCTATAAGGCTGTCACATAGTTTTATTATATTCTTTGATCCCTGGTAACAACATACTCAAGTAATTATAGGTATAGCTCATAAAATTCTACCTAAAGAATATTATTTTAAGAGGGACATACCTTAAGTGACAGACTACTTGCCCAGTGTAGAAGAAGCCCTGGGTTTAATTCCCAACACTGCATATATTGGATATGGTGGAGAGTGGCTGAAATCCTAGCACTCAAGAGGAGGTGGAGGTAGGAGGCTGAGAAGTTCAAGGTCATCTTTGGCTACGTAGTGAACTGGAGGCCAGCCTGGGCTAAGTGATACCTTGTATCAAAAAAGTACAAACAAAAGCAAAAGCAAAGGACCGACACAAAGAAGTCCACCTGCTGCCGTACAACTCAGGCAGCACAAAGCAGGAAGATGAAGGCATTCAGAGATCCATCGGCAGCCATGCCACATGGCCAGGGCAGGGAACGTCTCTGGTGATGTCCAGAGAGCTGCCTGTCCCCCATGGCAAGGGTGCGCCGTAGGCACACAGAGGCCCCACCTGCCACCATTCCACAAGGGTAGAGAGGCCCACCTGTAGCAGGAGCCATTACAAGATGCAAGTATGTGGTGGACAGATGGGAGAGAAAGAGACGCACAATAGTTTGAATGTTATTTAGAGAGATGGAACTCTGGACTCAAGGGTGGAATCCCTGCTGTGAGTAGCCTGCCCTGCCACTGCATGGCCATGGACTCAGACGTAACCCTCAGCAGCAGCACAGGCTGGGACTTTACCATGGCCTCAGGTGGCAGGGGTTGGTGCTGATGTTGGTGGCTCATATTATCACTAGAGAACATGGGGACATCCCAGAGGGTCTGGGCAGCACCCTGGGACCACAAAGATGAGCAAGGGTTGTGCAGAACCAGCCTCGGCACTCTGGAGAGCTGGCCCCATGCGGCAGCACTCGGGAGAGAGGGCTTGTGTATCACCTGGGCAGCACAGGAAAGCAGGCCCTGGTGGTGGAGGTGGTGATGGCGGCAGCCGGGGGGGTGGGCGGGCAGGGGGGGCGGTGAGGCACTGGAGTGTTGGCCCTGTCACTCATCTGCTACTCATCTGCCCTGAGGTGGCATGGGTAAGAAGGTAGTCAGGGGTCATGAGACTGGTAGAGTTCTCCCTGCCTCTCGCTGGCTGTAGCATTGGGGAGAGAGGGCCCTGCACCTCACCTGGGCAACACAATGGCATGGGTGAGCCAGCCTCAGGGGTATAAGAGCAGGAAGGCTGTCCTAGTCCCTCACCAACTGTAGTATGTGGGAGAGTGAGCCCCAAGCCTCAACTGGGCAGCACAATGGAGTCTGCGCTGGAGGTGTGGGTGCCCCGAAGACCTGACCCTGCCTCCTGCCAGTGGTGGCCTTGAGTGGACCAGGTGGAGCAGTGCTATAGAGCTTGCCCTGGTGGGTGCAGATAAAAGAGAGCTAGTGGGCTGACCAGCTCAACTACCACTCAGGCCTATATCCAGGGCTTCAAGTTGGCACACCCCAAAATCTACGTCATCTGTGAACTGTTGGAGTACCTGGAAAGGCAGGTCCTGGTGATCCAAAGCTGTAGGATCTCCACGATACAGGGAAACAACAGGATAATTGGGAAGAGTCCCGGTGAGGATCTAATATTGATGATGTCACAGAAGCCAGAGCCTCGAACCAGACCGGTGTGACTCACTGCAAAGAACATTTACAAGTGAAGATGTGTGGACAGAGGGACATAGTGTAGGATACACCGTGACGTGCTACAGCTGCTACAAGATGTTTCTTATGCTTTGCTTTATTTATTTATTTGTTTATTTATTTATTTATTTTCTTTTGCTTGGGGGTAGGTTTCATGGACGGAGGGCAAATGTGAGGGAACGGAAAGATGAGTGGGACTGGGGTTCATGATGTCAAACTCACAAAGAATTAATAAAAAAAAGTTGGGGGGAGGGAGAGTCAAAAATCAAAAACCAACCACGTCCTCCAAGAATATAAGTTTCTCACTCATAACAAATGAATATCAGAGGTCCAGAGTTATTACCCTTTCATACAATTCATTGTATCTTTCTTGATTTTTAAAATTCTGTCCTCAACATTATTTGCATATGTATTTTATGTGTGTAAGTCCTTTGCATGTGTACCTGCATGCCAGAAGAGGGCATCAGATCCCTTATAGACTGTTGTTCATCCTACCTTTCTTTAGAAAGATCTCACTTGTTGCCCAGGCTATCCCTTAACTCCTGAGCTAAACAATCTTTCTACTTTAACCTCCTCTGAAAGTGTACCACCAAGCCTGAATCCTACTATTTTACTCTTTAAAAAAATATATCATTTGGACCTTGAGAAATGGCTCAGCAGTTAAGAGCACACGCTGCTCTTGCAGAGGATCCAGGTTCAATTCCCATCACCCATATCAGGCAGCTCTCAACTGTTCCAGGTGATTTGATCGCTCTCTGATACCCCCTCCCCCACCACACAAATAAGTAATAACTAAGATCAAAAAAGAAAAAAAAACTTTTAAATATTTTATTTAATTTTTATGTGAGTATGCATGTGTAGCTGAATGGGTTTGTGTGTACCACATGTCTGAAAGAGCTCATAGAGGCCAGAAGATGTTGGATCTCATGGTCCTGGAGTTACAGGTGGCTATGAGCCACTATTTGGGTCCCGGGAACTGAACCCAGACCCTCTGCAAGAATAGTAAGGGCTCTTAGATGCTGAGTCATTCTCTGCAGCCCCTTCTATTTTATTTCAAATTACATGTGGATGGGGACATATGTTGGTGTGGGTATGCCCATGTAAGTGTGGGTACCTGCAGAGAGGCCAGAGTTATCCAATCTCCCTGGTGCAGGAGTCACAGGCAGTTGTAAGATGCCTAATACGGCTACTAGAAACCAAACTCAGGTCCTCTGCAGGGAAGTAAGTGCAGTTAACCTGAGCTGCCCTCCCTACCCTTTTTTTAAAAAAAGGATGTATGTTATTATTTATACAGTATTCTGTCTGCATGTGCACCTGCAGGCCAGAAGAGGGCACCAGATCGCCTTATAGATGTTTTTGAGCCACCATATGTTTGTTGAGAATTGAACTTAAGACCGTTGGAAGAACAGCCAGTGCTCTTAACCTCTGAGCCATCTCTCCAGTCCCATACCCATTGTATTTGTTTGTTTGCTTGTTTGTCTTTTTAACACATATTTTTTATTTTAATTTTATTAATTTATTCAGATTACAACTCAATTGTTATCCCTTTCACTTGTATCCTCCCATTCCTCCCTCCCTCCCGCCTTCACCCTATTCCCCACCCCTAGGTCTATGATCAAGGGGGACCTCCTCCCCCACTATATGGTCATAGGCTATCAAGTCTCAACTTGGTAGCCTGCTTATTCTTTCTTTGAGTGCCACCAGGCCTCCCCACCAACAGGAGGTGGTCAAATATGGAGCACCAGAGTTCATGTCAAAGTCAGTCCCCACTCTCCACGTAACTGTGGAGAATGTCTTGTCCATTGGGTAGATCAGAATAGGGGTTCGATGTTTACTACTTGTATTGCCCTTGGTTAGTGCAATAGTTTGAGCAGAACTCCCGGGGCCCCGATCCACCCATCATGATGTTCTTCTTGTAGGTTTCTAGGACCCTCTGGGTCCTTCTATTTCCCCATCTCCTATATTTCTCTTACCTAGAGTCTCAGTAGGATGTCCTCACATCTATCCCAGTCTCCTGGTAAGTGAAGACTTTTGTGGGACATGCCTTTTTGGCTAGTGCCAAATTTTAAGTGAGTATATACCATGTGAGTCTTTCTGCTTCTGGGTTAACTCACTCATTATGATCATTTCTAGTCCCATCCATTTGTCCACAAATTTTGGGATTTCCTTGTTTTTAATAGCTGAGTAGTATTCCATAGTGTAAATGTACCCCAGTTTCTTTATCCATTCTTCAACTGAGGGACATTTGGGCTGTTTCCAGGTCCTGGCTATTGTGAATAAGGCTGTTATGAACATGGTTGAGCATATGTCCCTGTTGTGAGGTGGAGCATTTTCTGGGTATATTCCAAGGAGTGGGATAGCTGGGTCTTGAGGAAGCCCTATTTCCAGTTTTCTGAGAAAGCACCAGATAGATTTCCAAAGTGGTTGTACAAGTTTGCATTCCCACCAGTAATGAAGGAGTGTTCCTCTTTCTCCACATCCTCACCAGCATGTGGTGTCATTTGAATTTTTCATCTTAGCCATTCTAATGGGTGTAAGATGGAATCTCAGAGTCATTTTTATTTGCATTTCTCTGATTACTAAAGACGTTGAACATTTCAATCAAAAGCAAAAGCAATCCTATACAATAAAAGATCCTCTGGAGGAATTTCCATACCCTATCTCAAGCTGTACTATAGAGCAACAGTAATTAAAACAGCATGGTACTGGCTGGCAATAGGCTGGCTGATCAATGGAATCGAATTGAAGACCCAGAAACGAATCCATACATATATGGTTACTTGATTTTTGACAAAGAAGCCAAATCTATTGAATGGAAAAAGGATAGCATCTTCAACAAACGGTGCTCGTCTAACTGGATGTCTATATGTAGAAAAATGCAATTGGATCCATATTTGTCACCATGCACAAAACTCAAGTCCAAGTGGATTAAAGACCTCAACATAAAACCAGAGACATTAAATCTGTTAGAAGAAAAAGTGGGGAAGAGCCTGGAACACATTGGCACAGGAGACAACTTCCTGAACAGAATACCAACAGCCCAGACCTTAAGGTCAACAATTAATAAATGGGACTTCATGAAGCTGAGAAGCTTCTGTAAGGGAGGAGACACTCAATAGACCAAAGCGACAGCCTACAGACTGGGAAAAGATCTTCACCAATCTTACATCTGACAAAGGTCTAATATCCAAAATACATAAAGAACTCAAGAAATTAAACACCACCAAACCAAATAACCCAACTGAGAAATGGGGCTCAGAACTAAACAGAGAATTCTCAACAGAGGAATATCGAATGGCTGAGAAACACTTAAGGAAATGCTCAACATTTTTAACAGGTCTTACTCTGTAACCCTGGTTGTCCTGAAATTTGCTATGTAGACCAGGTTAGCCTTGAACTCAGAGATACACCTGCATCTGCCTTCTGAGTGCTGGGATTATGGTGTGCACTCCAAAGCCTACCCACCCACCTCTTTTTATTTTTATTTATTATTTTTTTTAATTTTTTAAAGACAGGAATTCTCTTTGTAGCCCTGGCTGTCCTGGAACTTTCTCTCTGTAGACCAGGCTGCCCTCTGTACTCATGGTGAGCCACCTGCCTCTGCCTCCCGAGTGCTGGGATTGAAGGCTTGGCCCCCACACTCGGCTCATTTCCTATTTTTATTTAGGGTTTTTATTTGATTCTATTTTTGTGTACTGGGAGCCACATCCATGGCTCACAGTCTAGCCAGGCACTCTACCTCTGAGCTATACCCTGAGCTAACTTTATCGGACATCTCCCATGTGAACAACCACATGGGAAAGTGGCGCATAGGGTGGGGATGAGATGTCTACAGGGCAGAAGTAAAACTGCCCCACTTGCCGACATGGGAGTGGAGACTGAGGAGGATGTTACTGCAGATCCCTGGAGCCACATTAGGCACCCCATCCCATTTCCTGCTCTCAGAATGAACACACACACACACACACACACACACACACACACACACACAACACACACACACATATTCACTTTATTGTTCTGTTTCTCTGGAGAACCCTGACTAATGCAACATGTCTATGGGGGATTCGCTTTGATTGTGTTAATTGATGCAGGAAGACAGGGCCTGAAGGTGGGTGACATTGTCCCCCAGGTTTGGGTCCTGTATGAGTAGAAAAGGGGATCAGAGCAGAAGCTGAGCAGAAGGCATGTGTACACTCATCCTCCCTCTACCCCTTGACTGTGCTATGACTAGAGGCTTCAGGTTCCTGCCTTGCCTTCCCCACAGTGATGAGTTGCAGGCTGGAATTGTAAACCGGATATGCCCTGTCTTCTCTAAGCTGCTTTCTGTCAGGGTGTTTTATAGCAACAGAAAGGAAAATGCAACTGTAACCTCAACTGTGAGTCACAGCTGCTTTCTCCCCTAAATTGCTTTGGTCTGAGTATTTTATCATGGGAACAGAAAAAGAAACCGTTACAGAGAGCCCCCATGAACTACCACCTGGGCCCCAGAGGGGAACGAGGAGTCATCGAGAGCCACTGGGCCCCAAGATTCCTAAGAAAGCTTTGCCAGGTGTTCTGCTTTGGCCCTTTGAAGAGTTCAGGTGGACACAGATGCTGTGAGGTCTTCTTGCTCCTGTGCCCCCCCCCCACACCCCAAGATCAGTGTGGAATTCTCTAGAAACTCTTACCTCACGAGGGTGCTGGCATCTGTCACATGTTCTGGTAGTCCAGGCATTGTGGACCACCCTGGTCAGCTTTGCCAATGGGTATGGCCCAAGGGGAAGACCAGCCATATCAATGCAGGTCTGTTCTTTCTCTTGTCAGACCTGTTGACAGCACACATTCACTAGAGACCCTGGTGGGCTTTGTGGGGGCCTACTGAGAATGTTCATGGAAGGCATAGCTGTGATTCAAGATGGTAAAGAGATGGTCCAGGGGTGTTAGAGACTTCAGCATGACATCAGACATAACAAAACAAATTCAACTGATCATCACCTAACCACCGGCAGGTCAGTGTAGATTCCACCCCACTCTCCTGTCCGCCCAACAGCCACATAAGGGAAGTGTCACATCATACAGGCAAGAAATACCTTCAGAAAGCTCAGGGACTCAGTCTAGGTCCTATGGATATAGATAACACCCCATGGGGCTCAAACCTCCTTGTCTGGCTCTGGTCTTCTGCTACCAAATGATTCTGAGCATCTTAAGAATCATGGACCCCTTTGAGGTTCCAACAAAAGGCTGGCATCTCCTAACTGGAACTCCCAGTATACATCTGTAGTCTATTTTCCGCACATGTGGCTTGTGCAGTTGCACAGGGCTTTGTGATGGTCATCCTTCTATATCAACTGTGTGCACTGTGACCAGCTGCCACATACTCACTCCAGCGGCCATGTCTTCTCCACCACCTTGATGGATAGTGCCTTCAAACCATGAGCCGAAGCAAACCACTCCTTCCTTAAATGGCCTTTGTCAGGTATTTTCTCACAGAAATAAGAAAAATAACTAACACAGAAAATTAGTACCAGAAGTGTGGTTGTTGCTGTGCTTAGCCTGATAATGTTGGTGATCTTAGCCCTCTGGAACTGATCTGCAGGTAGAATACGCAAGAGTTTGGAGCTGTGGGATAGAGAAACCCTAGCATACTGTAATCAGAGTGTAACGGGCCATTCTGGTGGGAGAATGTTAAAAGAAATGCAGACAATAAATCAAGAGATTTCAGAGGCGAGCAAGGCCAATACTATGCTCTAACGAAGAGTCTGTTTGCCTTCAGCCCCACGTGGGAAGAAGTTCACAGAAGGCATCCACGATTGGACAATACAGGTGAAGATGATCAGGTCGGTCCCAGGGGTGGGCAGTTATCACACACTCCAGACTGAGCAGGACTTACCCTTCCCACAAAAGTGTATGTTAGAGAAGAGGAGACAGCTGAGCAGTAGTGTGCTTGTCTAATGCCTGCAAGGTTCTGGATCTGTTCCTAGCACCATAAATAAGTAAGTCTCTCTAAAGGGTGAGAACACGTTAGGGGGTGGAGACAGTTTGCCCAGCTATGGCCTCCCGCAGCATCCAGGTGTGGCAGGTGGAGAAGCAACAGCTGTGGCTACAGCCACCAGTGCCAAACAAGTGCCCCTCTAACCCAGCGAACCACCATGGGCAGCAGGGGAGAGTGGGGACAGGAGTCTTCTTGGCCCTAGGTGGGACTGGGCAGCTTGAGCCAGCCCCACAGAGTTCATCAGAGGTGGAGAAAACTCCCGGGTGTGGAAGCTAGATGGCTCAGAGAGGATGACTCAGGGTGGTGGAGAAGAAGCCCATGGGGCCTCCTATCCTGCTACTGTCCCCAACATTGACCAACTGAGGAAGCAGTTGGTGGTAATGGGCGGGGTCTCTCCATGATGTCTTAGACCTTGCTTATGTTTGACTTTGGCACCTTCTTAGTTTCAAGCTTCTGCAGTCACCGGCTATTCACTCAGAACAGACGATCACGGGCTTTTGGAATGCTTCGACAAGATCGTTTTTGTAACCTCACTATCTGATATGGTTCAGGACACTGTGATGCTGTCCCCTCATCCTCTGGAAGAAGGCTTTGCTATAAAGATGACATAATGCTAACCATCGAGCCTTTTGAAGATCTGGGAACCCATTTGAGAGACGTGAGGGAGTACCCGAGGACCAAGCATGGGGAGTCAGTCCACAAAGGCTACAAAGGCCAGGTGTAGCTGTGGCAATCCTGGGAGCTTTAAGGTTGAGTGAGATAAGGGTACCACCCACAGGGATGATTGGAGAAAGTCTGCAATGCCCTGTGCCTACAGCAACAGGTAACACAGGTGCTTCGGGGAAAGTGGTTATTTGGGAATCCCGAAGCTGGAGTAGTCACCTCCTTGGTTGTTGGCTACAGAGGCCCCTGAGGCTCCTAAGACAAATAAAAGGCTATTGTTTTTCATGTTGATTGAATCCCAGAACTGAATGCTAAGCCCCTCTTGCTGAGGACAGCACAAGCTTTGGTGGCAGGCATGGAGGAATAAGGCTGGGACGGTGTTGAATATGTCCATTTCCTGCAGCCCAGCTCCTGTAGTGCTGGAGGGGCTCCTAAGGTTGCTGGGGAGACTGATGGCCAGGAGTCCTAGCCTGCTGGATTCTGTGGATCCTGCAGGCCTCCAGAGAGATTCGCCAGGCAGGATGAAGCACCTTGTACAATGGCGGCACGAGTGATTATAGATAGAACACTTTTCTGATAGGACTTAGGCCTCCACCCGGGGGAGGGGGGTGGGGGGGGGCAGGGGGGGGGGGGAGTCTTATCTGGTGCTGGGAATTTAGACAAAACCTGTAACCAGGGAAGTCACAGGCTCCAGTGGGGAAGCAGCTGCTATTGCCTTGCTCATGGATGTAGCGTCTAAAGGTGCTTTCCCACATTTGCTTCAATTATAGGCTATAACTGCAGCCTGTGCCCAATTAGGTTTTATTTTTTCCCCCACTTCCTCTTTTTCTCCTCTTCCATTTGTGTCTTATAGTAGGAGAGATACCACTGAGACTTGCCAACAACCACATTCTGGATACGGAGGGATAATGAGAGGGTACAAGGGCTTGGTACCTCACTGGAGGCGGAGGAGAGAGTATTTAGGCATCTATGTCATTCCTTCCAAGGCTGAGGAACCCTTTTTGGAAGGGGTGGGGGATGGAAAGAATGAAAGAGCTGGAGGAAAGGGTGGAGTATTGTATGGGATTAGCCTGAGCCAAGCCAATCAGCTCAGCTTACAAACCATCACCACAGCTGGGCTTGCGGACTGCCAGCTAACAGCCCTCAGAGAAGGAGAACCCTCACCCATGACTTTGCAGTCCCAGCTCGAAACCAACTGTGAGCAAGTCTGCCCCAAATGCACGTGGCCTCAAGGCCTGGACTGGAGTACATAGGCTGGAGAAGACTAGAGGAGGGGACTCCGTGCGCACAGCGATGGTGGGTCATCGCCTGGGTTTGGTGCAGACCACCCCGTGTGGCTGCTTGAGGCTCACCTGTGCTTGTGTCCAGAACAATCTCCCTTGTTGCTCTGCAAGTAAACATAGTAGTCACATCAGTTCCCCAGGGTGAACTGTGGTGGAACTGACAGCTTGTTTGTTAGGGCTCAAGGAAACAGGTCTGAAACTTGCTGTTCATAGACCACCACTCACACATGCAATTGGCAAGAGTGTTCCTATTTTGCAAAAGTAAGAATCCTGCATGCAGAGGTCAGCCGCTTTACAAAGCGGCTACCATGAGGTGAGCTCTCAGGCTCTTTTTAAAGCCAGTTAGGGGAATCCCAGATACAGTTAGGTCATCTTTATTTCCATTGGTGTGAACTAGAAGCCCAGGTATGGTATTGGGGATTGGCTGGCACCAAGTCAGGAGTTAAGTCTGGAGTTAGCCACCCCTGCCCCCTCCCAAGACAGTTGATCAAGCTTATCTCCTCTGGCCAGATGTCTTGGCCGGTTCTGATTGGCTGCCCATTTTCTGTGGGTTTTTTTTTCCCCCTATAACTGAAGTCTCTATTTCTGAGGAACAGAAACTTAAGCCCAGGCTGGCTCAATGAAAAAATGAAGCCTGTCGTGGAATCGGTTAGGCTTAGTTAACCAGGCTGACTCAAACACAAGCTGAAGTCACCTGAACAGGAGAGACCCTCAATTAAGACAATGTCTCCATAAGATTAGGCTGTAGGGAAGCCTGTAGGACATTTCCTTAATTAGTGATTGATGGGAAGGGTCCAGCTGTTTGTGGGTGGTGCCACCCCTGGGTTGGTGTGCCTGGGTTCTATAAGACCATAGGCTGTGCAAGCCTTGGAGAACAAGCCAGTAAGCAGCATCCCTCCATGGCCTCTGCATCCGCTCCTGCCTCCAGCATCCTGCCCTGCTTGAGTTCCTGCCCTCACTGCTTTTGATGATGAACTGTATGAAACTGTGAGTGAAATAAACCCTTTTCCCCCAAGTTGACAGTGGTGTTTCATCACAGCAATAGTAACCCTAACTAAACCAAATAGTAACCCTAACAGTGGTAGCTGTGGACCGTCTGGATACTCTTTTTATTTTATTTCCTTTTGTCTTGTGAGTCAGCTCTCTCTGTGTAACCTAGGCTGGCCTGGATCTTGTGAGTCTCTTGCCTTTGCCTCCTAATTGCTGGGCTTACAGGCATGGACCCACTACATCTTCCTCCCTGGATACTTCTAAGCAACCCAAACCCTGAACTCTATTCCAGACCCACAGGATCCTCCCTCTGAGGACAAAGGAAAGCAGAAAGTCCCAAAGCTGGCCCTAGAGTCAGCTGTATTTGCCCTCAGCGCTAATATAAATCTGCTGGGACAGAACCATCTGGGGTGGGTCCAACAACCTGGGGTTTAACAAACCTCGGGGGACAGGACAGCTCAAGAGGCAGAGGGAGGCTTTAAAATGTTCTCAGGGGGGTGGCTGGAGAGATGGTCCAGTGGATAAAAGCACTGGCTGCTCTTCCAAAGGACTTGGATGTTGAGCCCAGGTCCCAGAACTTTTATGGCAGCTCACAAATGTCTGTAACTCCAGTCTTGGGGAATCTGATACTGTTTTCTGGCCTTGGGGTACCAGGCACACACATGGTGCATAGATATATATGCAGACAAACCACTCAGACACATCGAAATAAAATTTAAAAATTAAAAAAAAAAAAAATAAGTGTAGCCAGATCTAGCAAGCTGACTCAGTAGGTAAGGGTGTTCACTGGCAGGCCTGACAAACTGTGTTTTATCTCTGGGCCCATTTCCACATGGTGGAAGGAAACACTGATTCCTCTGATGTCCACATGCATGCCATGGTGCACACAACTACATACATACATATACACATGCACATATGCACACACACATGCACAAATAAATAATGAACAAACAAATACTGGAGTGGTTCAGAGAGGTTTTTGCTTTAGTTTTTTGTTTTTGTTTTGATTTGTTTTTCTTTTTAGAAGGGGTCTCTCTACACAGGACCTTGCAATGATCCTCCTGCCTCTGCCTTCCAAGTGGTGTTAGAATTGCGAATTGCAGATAGAGTCACCTTGGTCCCGTTTGGTTTTATATGTAGTGAAAGGATAAGCGTTGCATTTAGCATCTTCTTCAGCAGTGCCCCCCCCAACCCCCTGCTGCTCATCTCCTGAATGAGGCCCCGGAGAGTTCTGGTGAGGGGAGCCTCCCTTCTCCCTGAAGGGAACAGTCTGATCTTTGGACAGCTTTTCATAATGTGAGAGAGCTAGGCGATATCTGCCATTCCATAAACAGCCTCAGCTCTGAAGGCCAGCCCCACCCTACACAGCCACCTTGCCAACAATTGTAAAATCATGACAAAGCCCAGCCCTTGGCCCTTGGCTGCATCTCCACTCATTCACACCATGTTCACAGCCTGACAGCTCTTTTCTTGGGTTTTGGCGCTTGTCTGGTGCTGATTCAGCAGGAATTAATCTCTCCTTTGGAGTCATAGAGCAGTGGTGGCATGTGGGTGGCGTGGGAACTTCTAGGAATCACAGCATCCTTTAGTTGACTTCTTTTTTGGCGTTCTTAGACCATCTCCCTCTGCCCTTCCTGGGGCTCCAGCCAGCAAGTCTGCTCTGTCTTGGGTCACTAGAATGTTACAGTCACTCAGATGTTTGGGAACAAGCAGATGGCTGCAACGTCAAACCAACAGGACAGTGGAGGTGGCTGCCACTCTGTAACTCTACTGTTTTCCCAGCATGTGTGAACATGAGTGGTATTCAGAGGCGACTCCTGACATCCTTGGTGTCTGTCTCAGGCCACTCCTCTTCTGGTTTGTTTGTTTGTTTGTTTTTGAGACAGGGTTTCCCTGTATCTCTGTGTCCTGGACTGGCCTGTAGACCAGGCTGGCCTTGAACTCACAGCAATCAACCTGTCTCTGCCTCCCAAGTGCTGGGATTAAAGGCATGCACCACCACGCCTGGCTTCAGTTCTGTATTTTCTTTTTTTAAATTAATTTATTTATTGAGATTGGATGTAGCCCAGGGTGTCCTTGAACTCTCCACGTAGCTGAAAATAACCTTATGCTCTTCCTATCCTCCTGCCTCCACCTCCTAAATGCTGGGATTGCAGGTGTGCGCCAACACACCTGGTTAATGCAGTGATGGGGGCCCAATCTAGGGTTTCAAGCAGAGGTGGGAGGATCATTGCAAGGTCTAGATCATTACAAGCACTCTACCAACTGAGCCACATCCCCAGCCTGCACCTCCATTTCTGAACATATCTCACATGTCACCACATGGGCCCTTGGTCTTCCCTTGGTTATGAATCACCCTCCTCATTGCCAGCAGCCCTTTGCCTCCCCGTGTTTCTGCTGACAGCATCATGGGCTTTCCATTGGCTCCTTCTGAGTCTGTTGAGCTGAGGGAGACATCTTGGCCTTATTAAAATCATCCCCCTATTGGAGCCAGATGTCCTCCACAAACGAGGCCGCTGAATGTGTGGCGATCTCTGCTCAGCTTTCCTGTTCTCATCTTACCCCTGGCACAGTCTCTGCTCTGTCTCTCCTCCCAAACCAAACGCGCTCATATGCCTTCTCACTTGGAGCTGCATTCTGGGGCCAGCCAGTGCTCACTGGGCTGTTCTTCCAAGCCTTCTCTATGGAAAGGTGAGAGGAAGCTGGGATGTGAAGGGCCGTGTGGGTGTGAGCCAAACTTCCTCAGAGGCCGGAGGGCAGGTGCCAACCTGGTAGAGGAGAGCTGGTGGGGTCAACTTTCCTTCAGGACGAATGGACAGAGTAGTGGGGGAAAGTCCACCCCCAATTGCAGTCCCTATGTTAATAATCATAACAAAAATTGGCCAGCCCAGGCATGGAGGCACATGCCTTTAATCCCAGCACTCGGGAGGCAGAGGCAGAGGCAGGTTGATGTCTGTGAGTTCGAGGCCAGCCTGGTCTACAAAGTGAGTCAAGGACAGCCAAGGCTACACAGAGAAACCCTGTCTTGGAAAAAAAAATTTTTTTTTAATGGCCCGATAGTACTGCAAAGCTAGACAGCATGGTGCAAAGACTTCTCTGCAGGGGTCCACTCCCACTTCTCTCTCACCCCAGGGCTTAGTCATCATTGCTTCTGTTTTTTATTTCAGCTGAAACCTTGGGAGGTCTAAGTTGTTCAAGGAGAGCTTTGAAACTGGACAGCCAGTCCCTAGAGCTGCATACTCCTTTAATTGTTTTCCCCCTTAAAGGACCAACTGGCTTTTGAAACAAGTCTCACTTCTGGAGCCTACACTGCTTTGCAACACACTAAGGAGCCCAGGATGACCTCAGACTTGCAGTGATCCTCCTGCCTCAGCATAAGTTATAATGTATGTATGTGTGCTCCTCCTCCCCCATCAGAGGCTCATATTTCACTCTTTAAAACAAGGTCTCAGGCGGCACTTGCACTTGACAATAGCATCAAACCCTTACCTTGACCACGTGAAACAGACACTACCACCATCCCTATCATAGGGATGAAGAAGATAGGCAGCTTCAGCTGAGAGTCCTGCTTAAGGTCCCGTGTGGCCCCACCTGGCTAGGCTGCCAGCTTTCACTACTTCCGTGCCTAAGACAAGCTTACTGCAGCAACCTTCTTCAGCCTGTTGGAGTGACTGATAAAGCTCCCTGGAGAGCTACTGCCACAGACAGATCTGAGCAGTCAAATGTGGAGAGCAGGGCAGAGTGGGTAAGCTGCCTGTGAACCCACCTACTTCACACTGGACAGCCCGTTGGGTATACAAGGGAGGGACTGGTCGAAACGTTGACAATGAGCTTTGCTGCTCCTGTTTGGGGGCTTTATTGTGTAGATGATTATAAATGAAGGACCCATGACATCGATGGCGGCAATCTGATATGGGACATCTGTTCCCATGGACACGCTGGGAGCTCAGGAGTTAGGAGGGGCTGTGTGCCTCCTTTCCGATGTCCCTGAGGCTGGTGTGAGTCAAAAGGCTCCTGGTAAGGATTGGTGGGAATGAACTGAACCTGCTGCTTCCTGTTTTGGTACCAGGGAAACGGGGACCTTCTTTAAGAATGAGGACAATGTCCTAGAACCAGCATTGAGAATCATCCATGATGAATGGCCTGGATTGGGCTGGAGAGATGGCTCAGAGGTTAAGAGCACTGTCTGCTCTTCCAGAGGTCCTGAGTTCAATTCCATCCCTGCAACCACATGGTAGCTCACAACCATCCATAATGTGATCTGACACGCTCTTCTTCTGATGTGCAGGTGTACATGCAGATTGAGCACTCATACACATAAAATAAATAAATATATTTTTAAAAACGAATGGCTTGGATATCATGATGAGTAAATCTCATATTGCACACATTTTATCATGATGAAAGAAAGGCACAGGTACTTGTCCCAACTGCTTCTTGGCCTCCATCACATCCATTCATTCATTCTTTTACTCACTCATTCATTCACTCCTTGGCAAAATGTTCTTGTGGACTGTATACAGTTTACCCTTGTTCATTCAGATGCTGATTTCTCTACCCCACTATCTGGTTTCAATCAGGACACTGCATTGTGATGTTTAGTCTAAGTATTTCCTGTCTCAGGTTTGTATAAAGTGTCACCATTTGTTCTCCGTGTTGCCAATAAAAACAAACTAGCCAATGCTGAACAATAACAGAGAATAGAGTCGCACATCCTATCCAGTGAGGGGAAGAGGAAGAAGAGGAAGGAGAAGATGGAACCTTGAGGAGAAGACTGAGAAACATCAGGAGAAATGAACCAGGGGCAGGAGATGAGTGAAAAGCAAGTATAATGTGGGAAATCTGAATGGGAGGAAACTATACTAGCTTAGAGGTTTAGGATGGAGTAATTATTGTGCAGCATTGTGCTCTAGGCTAATTAAATAGATGCTGGTCTCTCTGTGTGGTTATTTGGGTATACACCTGGTTAAGGAATAACCACTGGTCATACTAAAATAGTAGTTCAACATTAAATATTAGTAATCATCACGCACTGCTCTGACTGGTCAGGTACAGAGGGGATACTGAGAGCAAGTGAGATGTCAGGTGTAGTCCCTCTGGGATTCCTGTCTCCACGGGCAAGTTCTGACATGCGTTATCTCAACCACCTTTCCATTTCCCAACATAGCAGAACACGTGTTAGGAAGCTGTGGGCTTTGGGCTCAGTATGAAGATGCCTTCCTTTTGGGTGACAGACCCTTGCAGGGCCAGGGCAGGGAGAAGCGCTGTGCCTGAGCTCTGAATGAGTCAAATCACACAGCATCTTCCCTCTCCACACAGAGACAGAGGCAGACAGTATTTTTCCCTAGCAGGGAACTGCTTTAAATCAACACCAAGTCAAGAGAAAGAGTGTTTTTCAAGTGGTACAAATAGAAATGGGATTGATGAACACACTCAAAAGGAAGAAGACATGTGCCCCTCCTCACACATTGGCTCTGTGGGTGGTGGTCAGTGGACATCTGGGCTCTGCATCCCAGCCCACTTCTGGTTTTCAGTATCTGTCCTGCAGGACAGGCTTTCAGGACTTTCCTACCCTGTGTGTATGCTTGTGTGATGAATGTGGATGTGTGGGTGCACCCTTGCATGGGTGTGTGTGTGTGTATGTGTGTGTGTGTGTGTGTGTGTGTGTGTGTGTGTCTGCTTTATGTACATCACAGGGGTGAAGATGTCTGCAGGGGCCAATGGAAGGAATTGGATCCTCTGGAGCTTGAGTTACAGGAAGCTGAGAGCCACTTGATGTGGGTGCTGGAGACCAAACTCAGGTCCTCTGCAAGAGCAGCAAGTGTTCTTAACCACTGGGAAGAAAATCATACGGATTTCACCCTTTAAAAATGTTTCTTTAAGCTAGAATAAGGGCCAAGCATGGTGATGCAATCCTTTAATCCCAACACTGGAGAGGCAGAGACAGGCAGATCTTTGTGAGTTCAAGGCCAGCTAGGTCTACATAGTGAGTGGGGGAAGGAATGTCTTGTGTATTGTATGGATGCAACATCTGTTAATTAAAAAACCTATGGCCTATGGCTGAGAAATAGGTGGAACATCTGGGCGGCAGAGAGGAGTCTGGGAGAGAGATAGTCACCGGAGAGTCAAGCTGCAAGGTGCGAAAAGAACAGACGCGTAGTACCTTGTGGTGGAAAAGTTTTGGTGTCTTTACAACCTCAGTTATGTTATGTAGACGTGGTTTTGTTTTAATCCCAGGGGTGGGTTATAGGGCTGAATCAGCAAACTATCTGCCCCATGCCGGCTCTGAAAGAGGCTCTTTGCCAGCTGCAGATAGTTTAGTTCTCAGGACTCTGGAGAGGGAATAAATGCCAGAGGCGGGGGAAGAAGATGGATGCTGGTGTTCCCACACCATCCCCCACGCTCCTGCCCTGACTCCTGTTGCTACTGGTTGCTATTGATGGAGCTTGACAAGAAGCTGGCGATATCCTGAAACAACGATTGGACCCCAAGGACCCCAAGCAGCAGGGAGAAGCTGAAGAGAACTCCACCCCCCTTTCCCCCCAACCTTCTTTCTCTCCTATTTGGTATTGGGGTGTTGGAAGGGATTGGGGTGGAGAAGGAAGGTAGAGGTATAAGAAACCTAAATTAAAATAGGATTAAAAAGATGCTAACAGAGCCAAGAGGTGGTGGCGCACGCCTTTAAGCCCAGCACTTGGGAGGCAGAGGCTGGTGGATTGCTGTGAGTTCGAGGCCAGCCTGGTCTACAAAGCGAGTCTAGGACAACCAGGGCTACACAGAGAAACCCTGTGTCAAAACAAAATGAAACAAGGATTCTAACAGTACCTGAGCTCAAGTAACTAACCACGTGGCACAATGCATATTAGTATAATGGGTTATTTTAAGTTATGAGCTAGCCAGAGAGGAGCCTAGCTATATAGCCTAGGTATTTGCATAATATTTAATGAGTTTCATGAGTAGTTATTATTCCTGGAAATAAGAATGGGGAGGGAAAACCTCCCACAAAATAAAGTTGTCTTACAGTTACAATTGAGTTTCAAGACAATCAGGGATACATAATGAGATCCCTACTCTTTTTTCTGAGTTCTTTTTTGGGGCTGTAGCTCAGCTTATAGAGTGCTTGCCCAGTATACGTGAAGCTCTGGGATTTGATCCCCAGCACCACATGCACCAGGCATGGTAGTGCATGCCCGTGATCCCAGCACTCAGAGGTGGAGGCAGAGGGATCACAAGTTCAAGGTCATCTTCAACTACATAACAAACGCAAAGCCAGCCTGAGCCATGTGAGACGCTAACTCAAAGAGTCCAAAAGCAGTGTGAGAGGGTAATAATTCTGTGGAGGAATCCTTAGTGTCGGCCAAAGGAAATCAGGCCTTCTCAGCACCCTAAGTAAACTAACGCCCATGGTAGTTTCCCAAGAACAACTGAGACAGCATCGACTCTAACTATACTCTGCTGCAGGTTCCAGGGTAGACAGGTCCCAGATGATACAGTTGCTTCCTCAGTGTTTCTAGGTAACTATCTCAGGACCTCATGGTACTCAGGTCCTCCCAGTGTTGATGGGTTGGGATGTAGGGCAAGAAGAGTCAGGAGCACTGAATGGGGTGAGGGGAAGGGAGGAGGCAGAAAGAGGCTTCTGGCCTGTGCTGGCCAGAGGCTGAGGGTGGTGGGTGGGTGTCCAGACCTCCTTGCTCTGTGATTAGGCCAATTTGTCTCCGTAGGGGTCATTTGTGGCAGGAAGCCCAGCCCAGAGGCTATGCTAACTGCATCCAGTCCCCAGTACAGCTGGGACAGTGATAGCAGTATTGGAGGGGGAACCGTTGGTTTGGGGATGTTATTGGGAAAGCAGGACCATAGAAGGATAGGATGGAAATGGTTTGATTTGCCAATGTGTAGACTTGGCGGCGGGGGGGGGGGGGGAGTTCAGAGACTAGAGACTGAGTTTTGGGAGGCAGGGAGGGTCCCAACCTTTCTTGGTGTGCCTCACCACTGTCACCCCTCTTCAGCAGCCACTGCCCTCAGGGTTCTCCTCTCTTCGGCCTCTTCCCAGCGCCCCAAAGCTCCTAGACACCCTCCCCCAACCCTCCCTAGATTCATCTCCCTTTGTCCCAACATGAACATTCCTTTCTCCCCGGGGAAACATCCATTTCCCCCAGAAACGTCATAGGCGACAAGGGGGTTTGTCATTCTTTGCATCCAGAATGCCCTCAGCTGGCCATGAATGAAAGAACTGTTACTTGGAATGTGGCACTGGGGGGGGGGGCTTTAAGAGCTGGGGCCCAGTGGGAGGTCTTCGGGCCCCAGCCCTTCCTCTTCTTTTATTTCCACGTTCTAGCCATGATGTTTGGACCATAGACTAAAATGTCCCAAAACTTGAACCAAAACATCCCTTTTCCCCACTTTATAAGGTGATTGCCTCAGGTATGTGTTCTAGTGACAGAAGGCTGGCAAATACTGGGCTGAAATCTAAGTCACATCCAGGCTACTATGGCAGGGACACAGCTGCAACTTGAAGGGACTCTATTACATCCCTCAGCTGAAAGGATTTTTAGCTATCTTCTCATGTGGTTGGTTGTTGAAGTTTTGCTGATGGCAGAATGAAGCCTCAAGCAGTATCTCAGCATGTGAAAAGGACAAATCAATCCTTTAACTGACTTTTAAGTCCCTAACAAGGCTTTTGGTGACAACGCTTGTGGGCAATTTATACCTTTCATTCATAAATGAAATTGGCCCTCAGATATAAGTGACTTGTCCAAAGTCAGGCTGTGATAGATATGGAACTTGTCACCAAGTCCTCTGATCGTGGGTCAACAAAGTTCCTGCCCCTGCCCCATAATATCTGAGTGTGTCAGATGTCACGCTTGCATCTGGCACCTCCAAGAAGGGTCACCAGACCCATCAACGTCAGGCTATAAATAACTTTCTTCAGGCCCTGACATTTACACTTACCCATACTCCTCTTGGGCCCTTGGCCCTTGGGAATGGGGAGGGAAAGCTTCACAATGGAAGCCCTATCTTTCCCATGACTATAAATAGTTCTTCTTCTGTTCATTTGTATGACTGAACTGCTGCTGGGAACAAAGGAAGAGAATGGCTGCAGAATTTGCTGCATGTTTATTTTTAATTAAATAAGCCAGGCAAGCCACCGGGAGAAGGGTTTCACATTCTGGCCCATGAACCTGACCCTGAACACCAGGCTGTGAGCATTCAGACGAGAGGGGTAGCACCGGGCACAGGAAGATTATCTGTGGCCACAAGGAGGGTGTCTAAGAGGCTGGGGCTGTGTGGCTGCACCAGAGACAGAACAGAAATGCAGACACACATACATGTACTCATGAGCACACATGTACACGCCATGACCACTCAGACTGGGAAGGAGATGGTCCTGGACCTGTGAGGGTCCAGGTATTGGCACAAAGGTAGTATTTGTAGGACCCACCAAGAAGTGGAGGTGGTGGCTAGACACAGGGACTAGAATATCCAGGAGAGATGGAGAGCTGACAGGAGGCAAAGCTCAAGACCAAATATAATAGAAGTGAAAGACATAGGCATTCTAGCAAGAAGCTGATCCGCAGCGTATGCAAGGTGGTAAGGGTAGCACCGTACCTCTGTCTTTGGGAATACATAAGGAGTCCCCATGTAGTTTCCTCATGTAATGACAAAGACACAGGTCAAAGGATCCTGAAGCCCTTAAGACATTGGAAGTGACAAGTTTGCCTCATACTTTTGAGGTAAGGCATGGTTCCACTATTTCTGAAAATGAGGGAAGTTGGGAGGGGATGTGGTCATGTTCAGGAAACCCACCTCCTCATGGTCTTCTAGCTGGGCCACCCACAGGATCTCCACAAACAACACACCAGCTCCAGGTACCAATTTTAGCAAAGTACCCTTCTTCTAATGTGTTCAGGTCTCCACTCCGTTCTCTCCTGTCTTAGTACCATCCCTCTGCCTTTGTGATGGGACTAATATGAGATTGCCTTGGAGATGCTCCCATCCTCCAAAGCTCAAGGGACAAGCCTGTGGTCAACTGAAATAGGCTCTAGTATGGAAGAGGGCTGAAGGATTTGAGAGTCTGAGGTCAAACCATCTGGTGCCCCTAATGCCTTTCTACCCCCTTGAGGCAAGAGTGACAATTCTGGAGTTTTAGTTTCTTTGAAAATCACAGAAATATTATAAGAATGTCTTTTCATCTTAATCCCAGGTGTGAGGTATGGAGACGCTTCTGACCGTCCACAGCAGCTGACTATGATTTGCCTTGTGCTCTAGCAGAGGCATGGTTTTGCCAGCTGCAGATAGTTTCTGCAACTGTGTGATGTTTGGAATTCTGGGAACTTTTCAGAGGGTATATAAATGTTAGAGCCCAGATAGGTGGAGTTGGTGGTTTTGGTCATTTAGGTAGGGCAAAGAAGAAACAAAAGGAAGAAATTAGATTTAAGGATCTCTAACTGTCCTATCGATCTTTCTTTTTCTCCTATCTAATGATAGGGGGTGAAACTTGGGGGGGGAGGAGAGGAGGGGGAGGAAGAACCCACAAAGTAGCAAAGACCAGCTACATAGGGCCAGAAAGACCACGGCTTTCAGTGGGAGCATCTTCCACCATGAGACAGACACCCCCCAATGGTAGGAAAGAGCATCACTGTGATAGGCCACCTGGGTGCCCTTTGATCTTTGGAGTTGGAGTAGCTGTTGTCCTATCCCACCAGCATGGCCAGCCACTTTTCTCTATCCAACTCCATGCTAAGAGCCCAAAGCACAATTCTAGCACATCACTAGAGGAGGTGCCCAGGACTTTCCCCGACATTGTCCCTCTCCAAACCTTGAGGGTTTGCACTGGATGGCTGTGTAATGGGTTTCTGTCCATCTTCCCCCCTGAGTGGTTCTGCTGTTGTGGACACCTAAGCAATACATCAGAAAGGGCCCTCGTATTGTATGAAAGGGCTCTTGTATTGTATCTTCTGATCAATAATAGACCCACAAAACCCCTTTAGCATCCTGGGCTTCCATGAGCTGGTCCTCTCTCATCTTCTGCATGGTCCTTGGGTGTCTTGATATGTGTGTGGCATGTGAATCATTCCTATTATTAATATTATTATTTGTACTTTTTTATTAGGGTACTGTTTTGGGTCCCTGCAAATAATATTCTTTTTTTCTATAAAATAAATAAAGTCAACTTGCAGTACATACAACATTGTCGATGTCCTGAGAAGTCCCAAAGGTCCATTGTGGGGTCTGTCCTCAGCTTCTCAGCTGAGGCCTTGGCCCCCCAAGACAGCCCCTCACCCCTCACTTCTCTGCAGTGCAGAGAAGGGAATCTGGCCTGGATTTGGGGGACACAGAGAGAAGATATCCCACTCCTGAGCCTGCTTACAACATCCTGTCCCCATGAAGTACCAAGAGCTGGTGTCCTTTGACCCCAAATAGGAGCCAATCTCCTACACACTTGTTCTCGGATTGTCAAAATCTAGAGCAGAGGCTGGCTTGAGGGGACTCAAGTTCTCCTGTGCTTGGGACCCAGCAGCTGAGCAGGCAGATCACAAACCCCAACATACGGGGAGTGTCCTGTCACTGTCCCTTCCCCACATCGGTGTTGGGCCTGCTTCCGTGTTACACATCTCATGTCTGCATTCCTCACACTGGCTCAGTCCCTGGCTCTGACAGTGTCAGATGTAGCAACTGTCCAGAAAGTCGGTATGGCAGCCCCCACTGAGGCAATTCCAAAGGTGGCCTGGGTTCTACGCCTCAGCTTGAAGTGACTCAGCTTGCACAGGGAGCTAAGACCCTCTGCTTGAAGAAACTTAGCTGGTCAGTCAAGAGGCCTCCCCCTATTGCCTCCTGCCCTGCCACACTTTGGGGTTTACAAAGGATTCTCAAACAACCTGCAGGAGTAACAGGCTAGACACTCAGATAAAAGGCTGGGAGCTTAAAATTTTTTCCTTATAGACTCTGACCTTTAAGTTGCTATGTAGCTGCACCTTAAACTTTCGATCTCCAGCCTCCAGTTTCCTGAGCCCTGGGATTCGGACATGTGCCATCACACCTAGCTGATGTGGTACAAGGAATAAACCCAGGGCTTCATACACAACAGACAACGCTACACAATCTAAGCCACAGACTTAGGCCCGATGGTAGATTCTAGGCGTTCACACAGAAAAATAGCACGTGGGGCCCTAAGGGTTCTGCGTGACTCTGATCCTCCTAGAGCAAGTCCCCTCTTTCTGGTCTATCCCTTTTCTTGGAGCCGAATGCTCCCTGCCGACATCTGCCTTCCCTGGCCCTCAAACCCAGCTGCTTCAGAGTAGTTCTAGAAACAAAGCCAAGATCAGCACCGAGCCATACATAACTTTAAAACTCAACTAAGATACCTGCCCATCCTCAGTTGAGCCTACCTCTTCCCAGAGCCCCAGAACCCAAAGCAAACTTTCCTTTTAGAGACTAGCTGTAACCATGACAACCCGAGGGGCTGACCTCTGTCAACTAGGAAGGCAACAGCAGACTGCTCAGGGAAGCTGGGTCGTAACATGACATTCCCCTGCAGAGCACGCTGAAGTTCTTGGCTGGCTCCAGAGGAGGCCTGGCTGAAGACAGCAGGCCTGTGAGCTGCCTTCTGCTTGCAGGGACTGAAGCTGAGCCTGCAGGTTAGGCCTCAGACAGCCTTCAAAACTGGGCATGCTCCCCAGGAGTGGGCAGGATGGCACCTTTGGACGGCAGTCATATGACAGTTGTCTCCAAACACTGCCTGCCAGCTGTGGCACGTGTGCCGGTTAGAGGAGGTAGCCATGACGATCCCAGAGGGCCAGGTGGTCGTTCTGAAATTATTATTCCATTCCAGCTCTGGTCAGGACAAAATGTCATTGCCCTTGAAAATGCTCCCTCTACACATAGTCCCAAAAGTGTAACTTAAGGCTCCTGTTTAGATGTGTAATACAGAAAAAACACTGTAAGCATAAAGAATGGGTAAGCTTTTCTGTGTGTGTGTGTGTGTGTGTGTGTGTGTGTGTGTGTGTGTGTGTGTGTAGAGAGAGAGAGAGAAAGAAAGAGAGAGAGAGAGAGAGAAGTGTGTTTACAATGCTTTTCTGTCTTTCTCTATGCATACATGGATTTCTTATTTTCCCTTATATTTTGTAGTGCTGGCAATCAAACCTGCAGCCTTATGCACGGGAGGCTTTACCATTGAGCCGCACTGCCCCATGGGCCCCCCCTTCCCCCCCCACCTTGTATGTTCTACATGCACTTTGTGTATCTTGTCCTACACAGGCTGACATTCATGAGAAACTGAAACAGCTATTCAAACCATTTTGTAACAGTTAGTAAGCAGCAATTGTCCCCTGAGGAGCTTCAAACGCCCCCTTCCTCACCCTAGGCTGCCATTTTCCTTCCAAGGACTCAGCCAGATCCCAGTCTTCTCTGACCCAGAGAGGAAGAGGTTAACATTTAATTCAGTAGGAGGTCTGAGTGACTGGAAAGGGCCTACCCCTTCTGGTTGTTAAATATTTGGACTCTGGCCCACACAGCCTACAGCTCTTTTTGTGCTTTATGTATGTTTCTGTGACAAGGTGAGACAGAGCCCGGGAGGTGTGTTCATACATAGGAAACTACTTGGGTCTGCTCAGGACACTGCAGGCCATACGGTGTGGGGGAATGACTGGTATACCACCAAGGAGACAGGGCACTGCTGTCCTCAGAGGAACCCCAAGATCCTAGCTGTAGCTGTGCTAGGGAAACTAGCTGGTAGAAAGCCTACTGCTACAGCCAGAGGCTACGCTTCCATCACTGTTCCCCATTTTGAGTCCCTGCCAGGACTGTGTCTCACTGCCAGGCTGGGTGTGAGAGAAGAAGGGGCCAGCCTTTCACGAGAAAATGTTCCCAGGGTCGCGGACATTCCCCACTACATGACCCTGAAGGTGCCTCGCTCCTCCAGCAGGCTGACAGAGCGGTTGGTGAGCGAGGCGGCATCCCTCGCCAGCTTGTAGCCAAAGAGGCGCATGGCCGGTTCGCAGGCAGCCTGCACCACCTGTGCCAGCTTGAAGGGGATGCTGAAGCGCCACTTCTCGAACTGCTCCGAGGAGTTCTTATGAGTGGAGTAGATGTTGCTGCTGTCGCCGGCCGCTTGCGTGTTCTTCTGGATCCAGTCCTCCACCTGCGGGGTCAAGGGGATGCCGGCAAAGCCGTACATTTCTCGGGCCTTCTGCAGTGGCCTGCGTGCCACGTCCTCGTAGCGCACCAGCATGTAGCGACCGCGCAGCCAGGCTGGCTGCTGCAAGCCCAGCTCTGCAGACAGGCGGATGCTCTCACAGTTGCCCCGCAACCGCTGCACCTCATCCTCGCTCAGCTGGTCCTGCCCTTCGGCCAGCCACTTCTTCCAGCTCTCATACTTGCCTGCGAAGGCCACTATGCGCGAGGCCAGCACTGCCCGGGGGTCGCGCACCAGCTGGATGACTCGCAGGTCTAGTCTCGGGTCCTCAGCCAGCGGCTGCAAGAACTCCAGATGACGGATGCGCACAGCCTTAAGGGCCATGTGATCCTTGCGGCGGCAGGCCTCAGCCGCTAAGGTCACGTTGAGTGGCCCACAGCGACGGTTCCTGCAGTGGTATTTTTCGAAGACCTTCTTGACGAAGGGTGTGCACACTGGGTCCTCGCAGAGCGAGCGGCTGGATCCCCGGCGGAACAAGAACTGAGTCGAGTGGTCCTTGGGAGGCGGGTTGATGAAGGGCTCCAGCACATACAGGTCACATAGCAACAGATGCTTGAGGACATCCCGGTAGAGCAGCACTGAGGCAGCCGAGCTGGCTCCCCCCTGCTGGAAGGACACAGTGTGCTCGATGTGCCACAGTGGCTCAAAGAGGTAGAAGATATTGCCCTGCTGGTTGAAGAACTCGCCCACGAATGAGGAGCCCGTGCGGGTGGTAGCCATGAGGAGCACGTGGCGCCGCTTCCCTGCTCCAGCCTGCTTTGGTGACTTCTCTGCTGCAGCCTCCTGCCCCTGAGCCTTCATTGCTGGCTCCATGCCCAGCTGCAGGCTGAAGTTGTGCAGGTAGCTCTGCAGTTGAGAGAAGGTAGAATCCAACTCGCTCAGGGAAAAGAGGGAAGCATTTTCCAATAAGGGCAAGGCTGGGTTGGTGCTGTTGGCATCTGCCACAAATTGAGGAATCTGTCTCAGCTTCTCCGAGACCCTGGAGGTGGAGGTAAAAAAGACAAGGAAGGTTTGTGACTGACTTGGCAGGCCATCCCCTGTACTAGTCTTAACAGTCTTTGCTAGGTCTCCTTCACTCATGACATCAAGACTTCCAGCAGGGATGTGCTGCTAAGAGGAGCCACGGTGCTAAAATACAAAGTAAAGTAGTCATAAGAGCAAACACTGAGCATCAGCTATGTGGAAGGTCATGGGCAAAATGTGCTTTACTTTTTTTTTTTTTTCATTTACTCTCTCAACCAGGCAGGCCCATGGCTAGTGACAGATTAGAGAGGACCACCTCAACAAAGTGAGGTGTTTCGATTAAGCTCTTGCAGTTGAGAAGGGCCAGTATGGGGGTGCCAGCCTGGCCTGCTGCTGCCCAAGTCTCACGACACATGACCTCGACTTTTAGATGCAGGGGATACTTAGTGACTGCGTGTATAAGAGACTTGCTTCTTGAGCCCCTGAAAACTCTAAGTGTCATCTCTGTCCTCAGACACCTTGCCTTTCATAAAGGCGTTCCTTACCTGGATACAATTTTATTTTCCTTTTCGATGAAGACAAAAACTATGACCACAAATGCCAGGAACAGGGCGTATTTGCCCCGAATCTTCAGGCTGTGTAGAAAGTCCCGGCATTCCTGAAGCAAAGTGAGTCCTTTCTCCATTGGGGGAGGGGGTGCCATGGGGCTCCTCGGGCTGGCTGCAGGCACTCAGCTCAAGGGCATGGCTTGGGACCCAACTGTCCTCTTCAGGTGGAGAACCCCTCACCCTGTGGAGAGACAGGTACTTATGGGTTCCTTGTTTATAGACAGGGAACAGAGACATCTTTCTACCGACTTCTGAGGAGAGACCCCAGGCCCACTCTCAAAACTGAAGACTTCAGGTGTCTTCAAGCTCTCCTATGAGACAGGGCCTTTCTATGTCCAGGCCGGTCTGGACTTCTTTATCCACCTGCCCCAACCTCCTAAGAGCTGGGATTACAGGTGTACTCCACCACGCCTGGTTGGGGTTACTTTAATAGGTCATTTAAAGGTCACAGGCCAGTACTCTGGAGGTGAGCCAGGAAGGAAGGGCAGGAGTTTGCAAGCAGCTTCAGCTACACAGTGCGTGTCTAACTCCGGTCCCAAGGGATCTGATGTCCTCTTTGCCTCCTTAGCCACTGCATGCATATGGCGCACAGAACACTCACACACGTAAAATAAATCACTAAGAGAAGTCTCATGGTAAATAAAGAGCATTGCTTCCGGCAGCTGTTACTCTAGCCAATAAATTTTGCTTGATTTCTACTAAAAACAATCAAAACAAACAGCAATAAGAGACCCAAAATGCCCATAAGGAGCTAGGACATGACAGTCCAGACCTGTAATCCCAGCACCTAGGAAACTGAGGCAGGAATATATATATATATTTATTTAAGTTCAGTGTTAATTTTAGCTAGAGTTCTGCTGGGCGACCTTATGAGTAAGTGAGTGAATGAATGAATGAATGAATGACAAACCCCATTTCCTTGAGTTTCTCTTTTGACCCCACAGATCAAATGCAGGCACAGTCAAGCACCACACAGGGTATTTAGATAAAGGAGAGCCTAAGCAGTCACTGGTCCCTGCCCTTATAATGGAGCCAGGGAGCTGCAGAGTCCTGATTGATTAGTGGCATCACAGCTACCAGTGTCACGTGTTGTGATACTAGTGTAACCTGACCTGTGGAGCTACATATAAAAGCACAATACAGTGCTGAGGCTGTGGCTCAGTTGGTAGAACATATATCTAACACACACAAGGCCCTAGGTTTGGTTCCTAGCACTGCATGAAACCGGAGGTGGTGACCACATACCTATAACGCCAGCACTCAGGAGCTGGAGGCAAGATGCTCACAAGTTCACTGTTATCTTTAGCTAAAACAAACAAACAAACAAAAAACACAACAACAAATCAGTATGCTGTGCTAGCCTAGCTTATTGGTCTTGTTTTTCTTTTCTTTTTTAAAAAAAATATTTATTTATTATTATTATTATGTATACAGTGCTCTGCCTGCATGTACACCTGCAGACCAGAAGAGGGCATCAGATCTCATTATAGATGGTAGTGAACCACCATGTGGTTGCTGGGAATTGAACTCAGGACCTCTGGAGGAGCAGTCAAGTGCTCTTAACCTCTGAGCCATCTCTCCAGCCCTGGTCTTGTTTTTCGAGAGACTCTGGGTTGCACAAAGAGGCTGAAGTGGGTTGGGGATTGAGGCTCAGTGGCAAAACACTTGCCTGGCATCTGGGACATGGTAAGTGTTCCTTATAAAGGTGGGCCCCTCTCCCCTGCAAGGCACAGATAGAGCGGGGGCCATGGCCCAGCTATCTTTTTGCTCTTAAATCTAGCAAGCACCTTTGGCAAGATTTGTGAGTTGATGGAATCTGATGGCCATCAATCTGTACTCCCAGATCCTCAGCAGGCAGAGGCAGGAGGATTACAAATTCAAGACCTGCCGGGGCAACTGAGAAAACCTGTGTCTCAAAGACACAAGTAAAAAAAGAGGACGAGGAGTGAAGTCCGGTGGCAAGATGAGTGCCTGGCATGCTGGAGCCCCAGGCTCAACTCCAGGCACAGCAGAAACAGTCAGACTTAGGAGTTGGCCTGCTCTGATGACACTTCCTCCCTCTACTTCTTTTCGTGGCTTTTGTATGAAGTTGTTGGTCTAACCTCCTCTCCCTCGCAGCAATGCAGGGCTCCCAGAAGCCTTCTGGCACTGCCAGGAAGAAGGCAAGCTCAACACTGGCGTGAAATAGGCAGACAGCTCCTTCACCTGTCCCCTGGTAGGATGTCCCCTCTGTAGCCAGGTGGCTAAAGAGGAAGGGATGTGGGTTCTGGGGGGTTGGTGAGAGGACCCCAAAGCCAGGAGTTCACAGGGTCAAGATGGAGAGAGACAGGGACCCAGGCTGGGACTCACTCAACCAAAGCCTCAGGCAGAACTTGCCCCACTGGGTGCCCTGTGTAAGAAGTGGGTTGTAACATGGATGAAATTTTATGTCACCTCCCTTCCAGTAAACACATCCTCATCCTATGTCCCTTGCCTGGTTGGAAATCTCTGCTGTCTCCTCCCTTGATGGCTTTCCCAGAATCCCCTACTCCATGGCTCTCATCTCCCCCAGTCTCCCACGCTAAGATGCCAATAGAAGGCAACCCTTTAAGAATGTCATGGCCAGTGGTGAAAGATGCTATGTTCAGGCCAGTGCCTGGGCACTGCTGATTATGGGACAGCATCTTCTACCAGCTGGACCAGCTCTCTGCCTGCTGGGCACAAACACCAGGAGCAGTAAGAGAAGATGAGGTACTGACTTCCTCTACAGAAGGTTCCATGTGTTGAGGGCTACTGTGTGCCATGCCCTAGCAATGTTGGGAATCACCTGAGGGAGAAGATCCCAGCCTCACCCTCTGGGACACGTTGTCACTCACAACTCATGACAATCACATTGCCCTCCTGCCTCATACGTCCCCCTGGCCTTTGAATCTCAGCCTCATCCTTCTACAATGTCCCTTTTTCCTTTAAATGATACCCTAGGAGGGGGCCTCAGTCATCTCTGGTGAGAAAGGTGGCCCTTTATTTCTTTTTTTTTAAGATTTATTTATTTATTACATATACAGTGCTCTGCCTGCATGTACACCTGCACACCAGAAGAAGGAACCAGATCTCATGATAGATGGTTGCGAGCCACCATGTGGTGGCTGGGAATTGAACTCAGGACCTCTGGAAGAGAAGATGGTGCTCTTAACCACTGAGCCATCGCTCCAGGACCCCCTTTATGTATTTCATCCTGGAGGTTGGACTGACCGCGCCTCCTTACAACCCATCTCTCTTCCCGTCCTGCCCTCTGGCCATTCTTTGCTGAAGTTTCATCTGGGATCACATGATGGTACGCTCTTCCTTCACTTTCTCTCCTTAGGCAATGGAGAAGGATGCATCTCAGGCCTCTCTTCTGGACCAACAGCCCAGCTACATCTTCTAGTTCATCCCCTGTCCACAGTCCTTTCCTAAACTCTTCCCTCCTCCAACACACGGGGGCGCTACAAGCACCCGAACCCAGCTCGGTAGCCGCGCCTGAGAAGTGGGGAGCTTCTCAGACACCCAGCCCAGGACTCTAGCTGCTGAAAAGCTTCCAAGCGCATCTGAGAGGAGAACACAAGCCCTCCAAACCCCTGGGGGTGGGAGCCACATCGTCTCATCACATCCCAGCCTCTGTGGACACCATCTGGCTCCAGCCCTTTCCACTACTTCCCACCTGGGGCTGCATCCTTTCTGGTCTCTTCAGTGGAGTTTGTTGGATTTAAGTGTGCTCCAAAACCATTCTTCGTCCTCCAATATGGCCCAGAGAAGCATAAATAAATAAATAAATAAATAAATAAATAAATAAATAAATAAATAAATAAATAAATATTTCCTGTTCCTTCTCTGCTTAGCAGCCAGAGCTCCAAGTCCTCCCTTGCCCACCTCCATCACTTTCTCTTTCTTGTACGCTTTATTTCTTTCCTGGATGCAAACATTCTTTTTCACCGGGATGTCTACAATGTCTTTGTTTTTCCAGGTGAGGCTGGATAGAGAGACAGGAAAGCCAAGGGGATATGGGAAGTGGGGGAAGTCCCTCCCCCACGGGATCTAGTTTAATTTTGTCATGCAACTGACAAAATCAGTAAAGACTGCTATAGGTGCAAGACTCATTTTTCTAAGACATCTCAAAGGTGTTATAAACAACAAATGAAACATGGTTGCTGCACACTTTTGTGACCATATCCACACTCTTGTCCACCACAGACCGGAGCAAAGCACTTCATTAACATCTTACAATTTCATTTCATTAAACAAATGAAAATTGTTAAAAACAAAACAGCCGGGCATGGTGGCACACGCCTTTAATCCCAGCACTGGGGAGGCAGAGGCAGGTAGATGTCTGTGTTCAAAGCCAGTCTGGTCTACAAAGCTAGTTCCAGGCTAGCCAGGGCTACACAGAGAAATCCTGACTTGAAAGCACAGATGATAGATAGATAGATAGATAGATAGATAGATAGATAGATAGATAGATAGATAGA
>OU015751.1:22297873-22327795 GCA_907169655.1 Acomys percivali | reverse complement strand
TGTATGTATGTATGTATGTATGTATGTATGTATGTATGTATGTATGTATGTATGTCCTTCCTGTAATACTTAGCCCAAATGCAAAATGTGTAGGCCTTCAGGGTTGATAGGCAGGACCAGGGGAAAGATGCTCACTAGTTCCATGCATGAGTGAGCCACAGGGGGAGAGCCCCTGGCCACCTGCAGTGGGTATGCACTAGAACACAGGGTAGGCTGACCAAAGGCAAACCGCCACCCTTTGGTCTCCACTTCTCATTTCGTGGGGACTTTCTGCTCGGGCTCCTAACAGCTGTGCTCTCATGAGAGGGAGGGTGGGAAAGCCCCCTGAGGCCACTGGTGGTTCAGAAAGGGAAGGGGGCAGCTGACGGGGGTGGGGTGGGGTGGGGTGAGCCTCGCCAAGCAGGGCACCAGCTTCCTTCACTACTCTCTGCTCAGGGGTCTTTTTCTGCTCAGGCCTCTCCCATGACTTGGCAAACTGCCTCGCTGGAGAACTGGCTTCCCACTTGGATTGCCTCCAGCCAGGCTCTTCCACTGAGGCCCCTGATGGATTGCAGTCCAGCCCTGCCTCTGTCCTTCTGGAGGGGGTCCCAGCTAGAAGACTGAGAGGGAAGCTGTGCCTTGCCAGACATTGCATCAGGCCCCAGGACTCCACTCCCCTCTCTCTGGGACCCAGAGCATGGCAAACACAGCCTCAGCTGTTACATGCCTGTACACAGAGCTTTTCCTGGGAGGGGTAGGGGGAAGAGGAAAGGGGCTTCACAGGCAGAGAGGGAGGGACTAGCCACTGTGGGAAGGAGGGCAGAAGGCTGTTCCCTCTTTGTCGCCCAACTGGAAGTGAGCTTCTGTGAGAGCTGTACCCGAATCCCTAGAGAGGAGAGGGAAGGAGTGGGACCTGGGACTCTACCATCCCATTGGTCAATCAGGATGGAGAAAAGAAACATGAAGGTTACTTGTTTCTGATAAGCTGGGTTCGACCATGCACAGATCTGTTCTGGCTAGACCCTATTTCACATGGAGGCACCTAGAGATGGCCTGGGAAGGGCACACCCCTCCCCACCTCACTCCAGTATCATCATGGCTTTAGTTGTGACAGGACAGTATCTGCTCAAAGTGAAGGGAGAAGAGAAGGAAGGAGAGAGCAAGGATGTGAGGGAAGATCTGGCTCAGTATCATGGTATCGAAGCATCCCAGCATCCAGCATTCCATCCAGTATGCCAGCATCCCAGCACCTCAACAATCTAGCACCCCAGTACCTCAGCAAGCTAGCACCCCAGTACCTCAGCAATCTAGCACCCCAGTACCTCAGCAACCTAGCATCCCAGTAACTCAGCAACTTAGCATCCCAGGGCTCCAGCTTCCTGCTCTAAAAAGAACATATTTCCTCAGGCACAGTGTATGCTTATAATCTCAGCACTTGGGAAGTAGAGGCAAGATGGCCAGGTCAAACCCGTGACATACACACATACCAATAACTAACTAAATAAATGTAAAATTAAACAAACAAAATGAATGAATGAATGAATCCATTAACAACTTCTTGGGTATGTCCAGCCATAGCCAAGACAGAAGCAGTCCAAGGCTAAGGTGTCCATGTACTTACAAGAGTATGGGCCTGAGCCACAGTGGACTATGGAGCTGAGAGCTAGCCTGATGGCGCTATGAGACAACCCTGGCAAACTCAGCCCAAAGCAGCCCTTACCCTTTCAGGCCTGTGCACAGTCATGGGAAATTTTCTTTCTCTGCCTCCACTGGACTGTCACAATTGCTTGAAGTGCAAGTCCCCTGCCAGACCCTACTAGCCCTAGCAACCTGCCATTAGCTCGCCAGCATTGCATGGTGACTGGTGCCCAGGCTGCCTTCAACCACACAGCAGGCAGCCTGAGGAGCAGTATCCTCCATTCAAGACTGACGTGGACACTGGCCAGGCAAAGCAATGAAATGTCCCACTAGAGGGGACAGACTGCCACCCGTGGGGCTCAAAATGCTGAGGCAGCTATGGAAATGCTGTAAGTGACCATTCTCATACTTTTTTTTTTTTTTTTAAACAGGATTTCTCTATGTAGGCCTCAATATCCTGGATTCTCTTTGTAGAACAGGCTGGCTTCAAATTCAAGAGCTCCGCTCACCTCTGCCTCCCATGTGCTGGGATTACAGGTGTGCGCCACCACGTGGGAGTCAGTATTTGGACAACTGTACCACTTTGAAGATTTTTCAAACTTCAAATAAGGTAGGGAGGGGCTGGAGAGATGGTGCAGCAGTTAAGAGCCCTGGATGTAGAGGATTCGGATTTATATCTCAGAACCCACATGGCAGCTCATCACTGTCTGTAACTCCAGCTCCAGGAATTCTGATACCTTCACACAGACACACATGCAGATGCACATGCACGCGTGCGCACGCGTACACACACACACACATACATTCCCTAAAAAGGCATGGAAGAACATCCTAGGAGCGGTATGAAAAATGCAGGGATTAGCTTGTTTTTGTTTCTTTGTTTGTTTGTTTGCTTTTCAAGACAGCATTTCTCTGTGTAGCCTTGGCTGGCCTGGAACTTGCTTGTAGACCAGGCTGGCCTGGAACTCACAGCAATCGCCTGCCTCTGCCTCCCTGACTACTGGGACTAAAGGTGCGCATCACCGATAGCTTTGTTTTTATTTTCTCAAAAAGAGTCATGGTAAAATGTCATCTGAGGCAGGAGGAGGATTCCTGCTAATTTAGGGCAAGCCAGGCCTACATGATCAGATCCTATATTAAAGCAAATAATGAGCTCACAGACAGACAGACAGACTGGCTGACTGACTGACACACACACACACACACAGCAGTGACACTGCGTGTGCTTTAGGGTTCTTATTCTTGCTTGCTGTCTTTTGGGTGCAAAGCCAGTCCACTAAAGGTGACCTGGAAGGCACAGTCCATTTGCTCTTCCAGCTTTAGACAATTCCTTCTGGTCAGCAAACAAAACTTTCCCATCCTTTAGCTTGGCATCCTGCTGGGGGACCCCATGCTGTGACACCAGACCCAATTCCAATTATCCTCTTGCTCCTGTATGCAAACTTGCCATCCAAGAACACACACCCTGCACAGTAGCTCCAAGCCTTTAAGCCAATAAGGTTCCCACAGTCATATGAACCTCAAGGTTAAGAAAGGTAAAAGCCCAGAAGTTTGTAAAAGTTGGGACAGAACACCAGTGGGCACTTTATCCCTCTCCTTCTCCTTATTCACGTCCTCTCTCACTTGGTGCATGCATCTCTGGCAGAGAGAGGATGTGGAGCAAGACAGCGCCTCGGAACATCAGGGAAGCCTGCTGCCAAGCCAGGCCACAGAACAGCTGGCAAAGATCTCGACACGTCTAATTTTGCATCGCTACTCACATGCCTTTATGTGCTTTGATGAATAACAGCCAACATTTTTTTTAGAAGTCTTGAGGCTTTGCCACAAATGGATATTTGGGTTTGGGGGAAATTTGGGAGCAAAGCCACTGGGGTGTGTCCTGGTCATGAAGACAGTCTGCTCTGGATATTAAAGCAGGGAACAGCAGTGTGCAGCTGCTAGAGAAAGCACAGGAGCCACACTTGGGCATGCTGTGGTCCAGCTAGTCCAGCAATGCCTGTCTACCAATGAAAAGGCTAAGGATCCAGTAGTTGTTCAGTCCACGAGGCTGGACATCTCAGCTGGTCCTTCAGTCTACACTGGAATCCTGAAGACATGGGCTCTAGTGCCAGTGAAAGAATGAACTTGTCAGTGAGAGTGAGGGCAAGCAGGCAGAAAGCAAAAGCTTCCTTCCTCCAAGTCCCTTATATAGGCTGCCACCAGACGGTGCAACTCAGACCAAAGGTGGGGTCTTTCCTGCCAGGCGTGGTGGCACACACCTTTAATCCCAGCACTTGGGAGGCAGAGGCAGGCGGATCGCTGTGAATTCTAGGCCAGCCTGGTCTACAAAGCAAGTCCAGGACAGCCAGGGCTCTGTAACAGAGAAACCCTGTCTCAAAAAAAAAAAAAAAAAAAAAAAAAGTCTTCCCACTTCAAATGATTTTACCTAAGACAAATCCCTCACAGGAGTACCCAGACACATGGGTTTTAGTTAATTCCAGATGTAGTCAAGTTGACAACCAAGACTGGCCAGATAGTCAGCAAAGAACAAGACATCTTGGAGTGTTGGGGACGATAGGCCATATGGCCAATGTTCAGCCATCTTGTCTAAGTCTGCACCTTTAAGTCTCTGTTTTTCCCAGAGCTTGCCTTTCACCAGAAACTAGCTGACCCTGCTGTGAGTCAGCAGTTTGACTAAAGACAGATAGAGATGGATCAACCCTGTTATGGTTTAACAGTTAGACTAGACGAAGAGGGAGCCAGATACCCTGTGTGGCAGGACACTATGACCCTGCCTGGAATTCCCTGTGTTCTGAGAAAAACCTGCAACTGGGTTGCTATAGCAATATGCTTCCCTGCCTTCTGACTTATAAAAGCTGCTGCCTGACTAATAAAGTTTGAGAGCTTGATCAACCAGACTTGCTCTCCTTCTTTGTGTCTTGCATTTTCAACAGACAAACTTCCTCCCGAGTTTTAGTTGAACCCCACAGGCCAGGGCACTGGAGTATGCCGTGGGAGTGAAGTTCTGGGAAGCACACTGTCACTGCTACAGCCTTCACCCAGCTCCTGTGTGCTCCGCACCATGGCCCTGTCTTGCTGGCAGTGAGGTGAAGACCATGTGGCTAGCTCTGGTCTGTGGGATGTGGTGAAAGTGATGCAAGCTACTTCAAGGTCCGGTCCTTAAAATGATTCCACACACTCCCCAGAGGCCGTGTTGAATGGGTGGCCACATGTTCAGATGGGCTTAGCAGGATAGAGGCAGCTGGATTCACGCTACTGCAGGAGAGCCAATGTGATGTGTGAGAAAAACAAGTTTTTGCTGGATTGAGGTACTTAGATTTGGGATCTGATTGTTTTGGCACCAGACCCTGTCCCTCTCCTAGGTAATACAAAGGATTCTCTCAGCTGAGTGTGGTGGCAAACACCTTTAATCCCAGCAGTGGAGAGACAGAGGCAGATGGATCTCTGTAAGTTCTAGGCCAGCCCAGTCTACAGAGCAAGTTCCAAGACAGCCAGGGCTACACAGAGAAACTCTGTCTGGGGGGAAAAAGAAAAAGAAATACAATACTGATGCGTTATCCTTTTTGAGGACAGTTTGGCCAAAACATTGTAATTTATATTAATATTATTATTGTTAGCCAGGGTCTCATGTATGCGTTCCAGGCAAGCTGGCTTAAAGCTAGAAATATAGTTAAGGATGACCTTGAACTTCTGATCCTCTCGCCTCCATCTACCCCCTGAGTGCTGGGATTCCAGCTGTGAGGTACCATACCCGATTTTATCAGTTTGTTGTGCTGGGTATCTTAAGTACTTTTTATCGTTGTAAGGAGACACAGTGGCCAAGGCAACTTATAAAGAAAACACTTAATTGGGGGCTTGCTTACAGTTTCAGAGGGTGAGTCAATAGCCGTAATGGCAGGAGGCACGGCAGCAGGCAGGCAGGCATGGCATGGAGCAGTAACTGAGAGCTTACATTTTATCCAAAAGTTAGAGGCCAAGAGAGTCTAACTGGGAATGGCACACCTCCTCTAACAAGACCACACCTCCTAATCCTTCCCAAGTAGTTCCACCAACTGTAGGCAACCTATCCAAATATATGAGCCCATGGGGGTCATACTCAATCAAACCATTGCACTGGGTACTGAAACCAGGGCTCCGTGCATGCTAGGCAAACACTCTACAACTGAGCTACATCCCCAACCCCTATTATTTCTTGAGAGGCAGTGTCTTACTATATAGTTCAAGCTGATCTTGAATGCCACAGTTTAGAATATATATACTCTTTGCTGTAGCTTAAATGTTGGTGCCCTTCCAAAAAAAATTTTTTTTAATGTTAAAATTGAATTTCTGGTGTGCTGGTGTGAGAGGTGACACCTTCAGAGAGTGACTTAGAGTGGCTAGGTGAAGAAGGCAGTGTCCTTGTCAAAGAGGTGCGAGGGATCTTAGTCATCCCTTCCACCCAGTGAGGACATGGCATGGAGGTTTCAGCTTGGACGTGGAGAATGGGCCTTTTATTAGACACAGAATGTCCTGGCGCTCTGATTTAAAATTTTCCAACCTCCAGAACCATGTTGGATAACTTTCTGTTATTTGTAAATCTCCCAGGCAATGACAGTGTGTTAGCTGCCCCAACAGACTAATATACTCTCTGGCTCAGAAATCCCAATTGTAAGAATTAACTTGCAACCACACTCATACAGGTGACAATAAGGATACATGTGGCCAGGCCCACCACTGGGGAGGCAGTGTGCAGGCGGATCTCTGAGTTCAAAGTCAGCCTGGTCTACAGAGCAAGTTTCAGGACAGCCAGAGCTACACAGAGAAACCCTGTCTCAGAAAGAAAGCAAGGAAGGAGGGAGGGAGGGAGGGAGGGAGGCGGGGAGGGAGGAAGGGACACATGTGACTGGCTGGCTCACTGACACCTTCACATTAACGCCCTCTCTAACGTCTTGCTTTCTTGTCTCCCAAATTTCTCACAGTTTTCCTCATTTAGCAGCCTTCCAACCAGAAATGTGCTTATGCCTGGGAGACACGTGGAGGGAGGAGGACATGGGCTGCTCTTCCTTGTGCACACAGCTCTGCCTTTTCCGTTCTTCACCTCCACAGAGACAGCTCCGTTATAGGATTCTGAGGAGACTGCTGTGAAGGTTAATTTTGATTGACAACTTGAGGGGTTTAGAATCACCGTGTCTGTCAAGGATTTTTCCAGCTTGTGCTAACTGAGGTGGGAAGTCCTAACCTAGATGCTGGTAGCACCGGTCCATGGAAATCCTGACTAATTAAGAAGGAGAAAGAGGCCTTTTTAGAGCCTGTCTGTCCTATGGCACCATTGGCTTGCATTCTTCCGTATATTTTTCCCAGCTGGGCAGCAATTTGCTGCAGGAGAGGGATGCTAGTTGACTATTCCTAACCAGTCCAAACAATCCTTATGTAGCTGTGGCAGTTACTATTTCTGGTCAAGGCTTGATGTTATTATTTGTACCATTATTTGGTCCAGCTATGTCTGGACATACACATGGCTCTAGGCAGACAGTTTAAAGTGTCTCAGCTAGGAGGGCAAGTTCACTTCAACTCCCCACTGAGGCTGATTGATTGGAAAAGGTTTCTTTCTTTTTCCTTTTCTTTTTTTTTTTTTCCGTCAAGACAGGGTTACTCTGTGTAGCCTTGACTGTCCTGAACTCACTTTGTAGACCTCGAACTCACAGTGATCTGCCTGCTTCTGCCTCCCAAGTGCTGGGATTAAAGGCGTGAGCCACCATTGCCCAGCTGGAAAAGGTTTCTTGTAGTGATGAATTTGAACAGGTACATCTCACTAGGAGACGGGAACTGCAATTGATAGGTGATGTCTGCACGGGTGGAGGATAAGCATCATCATTGTGAATGTGTACAGCCTGCTCTGAAATTCTGGCTTTCACTCCTTGATTGCATGTAAGAATCATCTGGGGAAATTAAAAACAAAAAACAAAAAAACCTGATGACCAAGTCCCTCCTCCTCCTAAGATTATGACTATATTGGTCACCAACACTGCCGATGATCCTTAGATGATTAGATCCTTAAATAATTGTAACCTAGGCTTAGTAAAGACATAGAGCTGCTAGCTGAGAGCACCAAACCCCATTATCCCAGGACATCTCGGAGATGGCAGAAGCTGCCAATTCCTGCCTGCCACACACCAGCTCACCAGCAAGGCGACACTGGCAGGAAGCGTTCATCTTTCCTTCCTTCCATTTCTTCCCTCTTTTGATTCAGAGTCTTACTATTAAGTCCAAATCTGAACTCCCAGAAGTCTTTCTGCCTCAGCTTCCCCAGTGCTAGGATTCCAAGCAAGCACCATGATATTTGCCTTAGTGCTGCGTCTCTGTCTGATATTTGCCTTAGTGCTGCGTCTCTGTCTGACCAAACACAGAAGCCAGAAAGATTAGGTTTGTGTGCCATGTGCTAGCTAGTGCTTGGAAAACTTCTAAGACTGTAGGTGTAGGCGTCAATCAAAATCTGCTCCAAGCTGCACATGAGCAGAATTGATAGAGTGCTTGCTTTGCACACACACAAACACCTGGGTTTGACGCACAGTTTTGAGTGTCTTCTGCTGCTAAGTCTCCCTCTGCCTCCCTTACTCTATTGCTCTGCTTGGCTCCAAACTAACTTTAGCAATCTGCCCTAATATTCTGGCTTCTTCTTGTTCTCTAGCTTGTTCTGTCTTCACCCGTGTCTAGATTGTTCTCTTTCTCTGCAGCCTGTCCTGGTAAAACTGCCTCCTCTCTGTCTCTGTGCTGTTCTCTGGCTTCGACTGCCTCTGCTGACCGGCACTGAACTCATAAACAAACTTTGTGGCACTGCCTCTCAGCTCACTGGCTCAACCGAACTGCCTGAACAGAGCTCAGAGATCCACCAGCCTCTGTCTCCTGAGTGCGGCTGGGCTTAAAGACATGGAACCTAGAAGTTTCCTTGCCTGACACTTGCTCTATACTAACTCAGCCTGAACTCAGGCTGGTCTTGAACTCTGAGATCTGCTTGCCTCTGTCTCATGGGACTAAAGGTGTGTCTGCATTCCAGTCTGATCACATAGACCTAGAAGGTCTTTGGATGTGATCTCTTGCCAGAGCAGCCATGTTCTGAATTAAAATTCCCCTACAGATATTCACAAAATTTTTTTGTCTACCACATAAGGTACCAAACACATCCACAGAGGTTCCGATACGGGCCTTCCACAAACACCTGCCTCTTTAAGTGGGGGTACTATGGGGACATGCTTAGCCTAGTGTCAGCCAGGGAGGCCCAGGAAGACTCCCTTAGATGGCAAAGCCTAAAACTATCAGTGCTCTGAAGATCCGCGGTGAGGAGGGGCTTGGCATTAGCTCCTTAGAGCCTGTGGGGCTATCAAAGTAGGCTAACTGTAAAAGCTCTAAAATCTACGGGGCAGCTCTTCCCGTTATCCCACACCAAACCTCGGGGCTCAGGGGTCTGTCCAATGACTACTGGCGGTGAGTGAAGGGAAGCATTCCTGGAGCTCCCTCCTTACCCCCACCCCCAAGAGGGTCCCTGGGATGGATGGGAGGAGGCAGAGCCTAGAGAAGAAAGAAGAAAGAAAGAAGAAAGAGATCCTGTGGGCAGACAGAGACTAAGGTCTCTGAGTTACCCTCACACCCAGCACTGCCTGCCTGGGGGTGGGGGCAGGGCTGGCATCCTTTCTCCTCCCTGAAGTCCAATAGGAGTGAGGGGACCCAATCTAGCCATCAAGAGGCCATTGTTACTGGAACAGAGGAGGCTCTGTGCCCACAGAACACGCTCCTCCTAGCCGAGCTGTTCCCAGCTGAGCTGGCTGCTAGCTTAGGGAACAAGGCTAGGGAGGGGGCTCAGGGGACCTAAGATTACTCTGGACAACCAGTGTGGGGGGCCAAGAGTCCCGCAAGCCTGTCTAGGAAGTGGACTGGCTGCAGTGCCAGAAAAAGCTCTCTAGGTAAAACTGGAAAGCCACGGATGGCCAGTGAACCTCAGCAGACCCAAGTTGAGCCAGAGGGAGCACCACCCACTGGGTAGTCACGCCTGACCTCCCATCTCCCCCTAGAAAAATAGAAATGTGAAATCACTGGGTAAATGGTGCCTTTCATAGCCTCTAGAAATGTTTTCAGAAGACCGAGAGGGTTTTATGTTGTGTGGGTTGGGGGATTCGAGAGGCAGGCCGTTCAGCCAGGCCCGGGCACAAGTGTCCCTTTGCTTTCAGCCTTCAACATTTCACACTCTGTATAAATGGTGTGAGCTAGATTTTATGAGGGCAGTGTTCAAGATGCTCAAAGATAACCTAGCACAGCCACCTGGGGCCACCTTGACAATCTGAGATCATCTTTTCCTCCTGTGCTAGCTAGCCATCATCCATTCTCAGCTGTTCATAAAACGAACCCAAGGGAGCCTGCTGGTTGAAAAGAACCCAAGAGAAAGCTGGACATGGTGACCCACAACTGCAAGCCCAAGTTGGAGATCAGCCTAGGCTATGTTCATAGAGTGAGGTCCAAGCCAACCTTAGCTACTTAACAAAATGTCTCAAAAGTGTTGCCAGGCTACCGCCACCGCCACCAGCATCTCAGAACTCTGTGATATGCAAATCTTTGGGGCAGGTCAAGGTCACCTGAAGAACTTCAAGGCAGAGCCTGGCAAGCTGCTTCCATACTTCCAAGGCAGGTCAGATATACACTAATGATCAAAATCCTATCTCATGATATCTTTTGTTAGGAGTTATTTTTCAAACTGAAGGTTGCAAATCTACTTAATAAGCCAGGCAAACATTTGTCCTCCTTCTTCTCCTTTCTCCATAGAGCAGTACTGTATAAAACAGAAAATGCTGGAGAGCCACATGCGCTGTAAGGATACATAACGGGGTTCCTATGACTTCTGTTTCAGTTATATGAATCTGGGCTGAGGTTTCAGTTCAAACGCCTTGAAAGCCAGTGTTTTAGTCCTGAATGTGCTCATTGAAACACATGGCTCCTCCTTTGTGATTTGCCTGAATGGGAGGTTTTTAAGATGGTGTGAGAGTCCTTCTGGGCCCACATAACACAGGTATGTCCCTCCAGTCCCATACAGCACAGTCATGAGGGTGGTACACTAACAAGGACTGCTTTCAGACTTCAATCAAACTAGGCACTTGCCTTCAGCCTGACCTTGTGGCACAGACCTTTAATCCTAGCACTCTGAAGACTGGAGGTGGGAAAGGCAAGAGTTCAAGGTTAGTCTGGGCTACATAGTGAGACCCTGCTGCCACTGAGATGAGTTTGAAACCTACTTGGTGGAAGGACAGAACCAACAGGTTGTTTCTGACTCTTACACATGAGCCTGTGCATCTGTATGCATGCATATTCACACACACACACACACACACACACACACACACACGCCAATTATATAAATAAATTGCATATTACCCTCATATATAAAATACATAAATTAAAAAAATTTTTTTTGGTTTTTTTGAAACAGAGTTTCTCTGTGTAGCCCTGGCCATCTTGAACTCACTTTGTAGACCAGGCTGGCCTTGAACTCACAGAGATCTGCATGCCTCTACCTCCCAAAGTGCTGGGATTAAAGGTGTGCATCAATAAATATTTATGCCAGGTGTAAATAAATACATTTTTTAAAAGACAAAATTATGGGGCTGGAGTGATGGCTCAGAAGTTAAGAGCACTGACAGCTCTTCCAGAGGTCTGAGTTCAATTCCCAGCAACCACATGGGGGATCACAGCCATCTATAATGTGATCTGATACCTTCTTCTGACTTGGAGGTGTACATGAAGGCAGAGCACTGCATGCATAATAATAAATAAATAAATCTTTTTTATTTAAAAAAAAGGACAAAATTACAACAAATTTGGTTTTTTTAAAAAAATCATACTTTTCCCCGTGCACGTTAAAACTTTGTGTCCTCTATCACCTGCCCCTGTGCAGGTAGCCAGTGCTGGACCAAATAGTTAGTCAGCCACATGTGGAGGGACTAGGGGTGATGCCATATACTGGTTTCTATCTATTGCTCATACATGAACTGTATGTGCTGGGCATCTGCCATTACGATAAAGAGAATAAAATAACCACTCTGAAGCACTCAGAGAGAGCTGTAGACAAGAGGAAGCAGTCCTAAAGGAGAGCAGGCAGCCATTTAACCCAGGGTGGGTGAGACCGTTAAAGTTGAACCCAAACCCTTCCTGTCTTCAGAGCCACCTTGCATCCAGCTCTACAGCCACGGTCAATCCTCCAGGGACTAGAATGAAGCCCCCCCCCCCCCCCCCCCCCACCCCCCCCCTGGAGAAGAAACATGGGCGTTAAGTGGTCTGCCCAAGGTCACCTCGCTGGAGAGTCAAAGCCAGACCATGAAGGGCAAGGTCCCCCGGCTCTGGCTACAGCACACTTATCTTCACGCCCTCTGTGCTAATCAGTTTCACTCTTAGAGGTGACGTGCAAGCGCTGTCGCCACATGGACTGAACATATACGCACGTAAAGACAGAGGGGACACAAAGAAGAATGGCGGGAGGGAGAATGTCTAGTATGTTATTGAACTTCACCTTGGCACTCTGCTCCCAAGAACAGATGGCGGGGGGGGGGGGGGGGGGGGGGGGGGGGGGGGAGACAGGGGATGATGGCCTGGGAAGGGCCCAAACATCACTTCTCTGTGCCTTGAATACTCTTGAATTTATCCAGTAAACAGCACCCCCCCCCAAGGCCACCTCTAACGTCTCCATGGAGAAGGAGGCTTCCCCATCCCACAGACTGCCCCTTAAACTTGAGGGAGCTCACCCCAGAACTCCTTCCTAAACTTCAGACACAAGGAAAAAAAAAAGGCAAAACTCTGGCTGAGGCCCTGAGGACTGACGTGGCTGAGTTGGGGGTTCCTAAAACAGAACCCACTCAAATGTCAGGAGAATACAGGCACACAGGCTACCCAAGCATTACCCAGAAAGCTGTGGGGAATAAGGTCGGCCATTGCCAAAGCAACTAAACCAAGCACCAGGTCAACCCCCTGGAAGCCTGGTCAACTAGAACTGAAGGCTTTTGTGGTATCCTACCCTCTTCAGTGGCCAGGACACTGTACCCCTCTGGGAAGGGTCCCCCTCTCCAACCTCACCAAGAAGCCTGGACTGGCAGAGGCCTCTCTTGGCTCCGCTCTCCCCTGCCCTTAGTCCCTGTGGGATTAGGGGTGGTAAAACCACCCAAGCCTGAGTCTTCCCTCCTCTCAGCCTCTGCTCAGTCACCACATTGGAATTTCTGGAGAGCTGTTGCGTTTCTTGCAGAGAAGCCTGGCTTCGGCTACACAGCACCGGCAGCTTCCATCGCCCCCTAATATTCCTTGCTGGTGAAGGAGTTTACTGTCTCTCTTCATAAATTCATAGCCTATGTAGATGGCTTTCCTAAGAGCTAGGTGTGGTGGTACAGGCCTGCAATCCCAGCACTTTGTAGGTGGAGGCAGGAGGATCAGGAGTTCAAGGTCATCCTTGGCTTCCCTGGATTTGAGGCTAGCCTGGGCTCTGTGAGACTCATTAAAAATGGAAGAGGCTGGTAAAACAGGAGTGGATGACTTTAGAGAGACATGCCATGACTTTTGTAGATAGACAACAACTGGACCTGGCTTTTATTTTATTGTTTGTGCTTTTTAAATTTTATGATGAGTATCAGTGTCCCTGGCACAATGTTGAAAAGGTTACATGGTGAATTCTCATTCCTGTGCCTGCCTGGAGTAGTCAGGACAGTCTACACAGGCAACCAATAACGTCAGGGTTGTTTGGTTTGGTTTGATTTTTTTTTTTTTTTTTTTTTTTTTTTTGAGACAAAGTTTCTCTGTGTAGCCCTGGCTGGCCTCGAACTCACAAGCGATCCACCTGCCTCTGGCTTCTGAGTGCTGGGATTAAAGGTGTGCACCACCACACCAGGCTTTGTTTTGTTTTGTTTTTTAATTCTCCAATTTTATTTCATTTTTTGCTTAGTGTTGGGAATCAACCTTAAGGGTCTTGCACATGCTATGCAAGGCCAATCCCCCAACCCCATCCACTTTGGAGGCAACTGAAATTCCACTCTGTTGGACTTCCTGTTTAGGTAAACTGAGGTAGAACTTGCAAAATAATTGGGACCAGAGTTAGCATGGGGGGGGCACTGCAGAATCTCACTCTGTCATTCCTATGACTGGCTATAATCATTGCTATGTGGCTACCCAGAGTTGAGCCCTTACAAGCCAAGGGTCAGGGCTCTTTGTGGCCCAGTGCTCTTGTAGCGCTTAAGCTCTCTCAGCTCTCTGGCCCACTTCCGCTTTCAGGACAGCCTTCCTTCTTTTTAATAGATCATTTCTATCACCACCTGCTCTCCATCTAGTCCTGCTTCAGTTCTTTGGCCCTGGACACAAGTATCTGGGAGTCCTAGTAGGGTGCCCTCTGGATGCACCTCTGTATCAGTGACTGAAGAGTAAAGTGTAAGGAGAGGGGACCAAAAAAGTCCATCACAGCCCTTTGTCAGAGGGTCATGCTGGTCCCTGCCTCCAGGAGGAAAGACCCTCTGTCCGTTCACACACAGAAAGGAGACTTGGGTCTTCTCCTCCTCCTTCTAGCTATGGGAGCTCATTCAGAAATGCCTCCCAGCTTCGGGGTTCTCAACTGAGAAACCAAGCTTACCGGGTCTCCCCCACGAGGAGGTAGGAGGATGTAAAGGTGCTATTCTGTGCAGAGTGGGCACAGACCCTTCCTCCAGCTCCTGGCTGAAGGACAGCAGAAACAGAGCTTTGCATCCACAGCAGCAGCTGCAGCAGCCTGGCATCCTGCACCCACAGCCTGGGCCGAGGAAGCTGGCACCCCGCCCCAGCCTGACTCATAAGTCTTTTTCCAGGTCTGACCCACCAAACCCTGGACAGGCGCGCCCCTCTGACGTGTGGAGACTGTGCCTCCCTGAGAGAAGAATCGGCAAGGCTTTAAACAAACCTGTCACCTAACTCCCCTTATCCACCGACTTCCTGTGACCAGGGAAGCCATTCCTCTGTGCCACCTCCCATATAGATTCACAGTCTCTAGGAAAGTGGACAGAGACCCACGCAGACACGGACGCTGCCTTGGTACTTTCAGTCTATAATGCCCAACCGTGATGAGTATGGGTCAAGGGCAACCCACTTGCCACAGTGGCCAAGAACACAAGTGGAATTAAACAAGTTTGGGCTGTGTGGCTACGGACAAGTCCCCTGACCTCTCTGGCACTCCTTGTTGGCGTCTGTAGAATGCTATTAGATTGGAGCACAGAGAGGAATTGGTCAAAGATGCTCAAAGAAGGATCTCTCAGACACTCAGCTTGCATCCTTAGAAACAGGGGAGTGCTTTTCAGCCTCTCACTCCCATCTAGGACACAGCTCACTGTCCGGCACACAGCTCAGCCAGCTTCACCCTCTGGACACTGACTCCTGAGTTGGAGATGTAGCTCAGTGGGTAGAGTACTTACCTAGCATGCACAAGGCCCTGGGTTCAATACCCAGCATCCCATAAAACCGGGAATTGGTGACACACACTTGTAAATCCTAGCATTTGAGAAATGGAATAAGAAACTCAAGGCTGCACAGTGTTTGAGGCCAGCCTGGACTATGCGAGCCTGTCTCCAAAAACAAACAAGCAAATACTGACTCCAATAGGAGACCAGGCACCTTTCCCAAAGGAAAAGACACTCTGAAAACTCAACACAGAAGCTGGGTTCCATGTTGTCCTGGAATCCTCAAGGAAAGGTGGGAGGTGGGAGACAGAGGCTTGGAAGGGGAATGCAAGGCAGGTTGTGGCCCTGCCACCTGGGGGTAGACCTCCCCCCCCCCCGGGCATTGACGTCTCCAGGAGCCCAGAAAGGGCAAGCAGACAGTAGACAGCAGACAGAGATGCAGTGATGTCAGGTTTTCCTCAGTGACTCAATGGCTTGTCCTGGGCTATGAATAGTGAGCTTTATATTGTGGCCTCTAGGCCATCCTCCCTTCTGAGTTGTCCTGGCATCTCTCCCTTGTCACCTCTCAATCTCCCTGCTATGGTGATTCACAGTTACAGTCTGTCCTGGCCTCTTTCACCTCCACTGCGAGGAGAGACCTAAGCACAGATAAAGTGGGGAGTCGGGCCAGTCTCTGAGTCTCCATGGCTGGGTAGCCTCAGGCAGGCTACTCTGCTGCTTTGAGCTACAGTTTGCTCATCTGGGAAATGGGGACCCTGCTACCAACCTTGATAAATTGAATGGGGCTTAGTGAGGGAAAAGCACGTAGCATGCAGCAAAGTATGTCATACCAAGTATGGATTCTGAGGGGAGCTAAGACACAGACTCAGTTTACTTCCTAGATTTACTTAGAAAATTCATACTGAAAGCCAGGCATGGTGGCACAGATCTTTAATCCCAGCACTTGAGAGGCAGAGGCAGGAGGATTGCCATATGTTCAAGGCCAGCCTGGTCTACACAGAAGGCTTCTAGCCTAGCCAGGGCTTCACAGTGAGACTCTAATATATATATATATATATATATATTATATATATTATATACATATATAGTCTCCAGTTCCCAGTATCAATACACACACACGCATACCTGTATATAAAACAGCTCACATTGCTTGATGCCATGAGCTGAGCTAAGCTCAGCTCTAAGCACTTGTATAAAAACATTTTCGAGCTGGTGCCTTTTCAGGTGCTTGCTGTCAGGCCTGACACCTGGTTTCAAACCCCAGGACTCACATAGTCCTGACTCCAGCAAATTAGTCTCTGGCACGCACACACCAGTAATAAAAGGCTTTGCATCCTATTCTTACATCACCCCTATATGCTGAGTTCCACTAGTGGGGAAACTGAGGCACACACACACAAGGTTCAGCACTGCCAGTGCAGCCACACTCCATCCTGTTCCATCATTCTTCTAGCACCCTGCGAACCATTCAGCTCAGCTCAGCTGTACCCTTCTCTGGCCCCGCAGCCCATTTGATTGCCTTCATCTCTGTCTTCCTAGTTTCCCGCATGAGAGAAGCCTTCTTGACCCAGCATGACCCAGAGGTCGTCATTGACACCCCCTCATCTCTTTTCCAGAAGGACGTGCCTCCCCTATCACCAGTCCACCTTATGTAGTATTAAGACAAAGTATGAGGCCCCCGAACCCCAAAATCCAGCCTACAGCTTCTGAAAGAACAAACTGAGAGCTGCAGATGGAATCGCAAAGCAAGTGGCTTCTCTCCACACTGTGCCTCAGTTTACTCAAAGAACCAACAGCTTTCTGAGACCTGCATTGCCTGGAGATCAGGAGTAGACCCTGAAGAGGTTGAATGAACATCTACAGAGAGGACAGGACTGGGAACTGAGGGCTTACGGGGTTGAGCCGAAAGCCTAGAGAACACCCACCCATGAGCCAGCAGCGTGGCACAAGAGGCATCCTAGGCAAGCAGGCAGGGATGGATGGGTGGAGAGGCCTCTCTGGGGTTCCAGGTCCATCCTTAGGATTCGTACCCAGGCTCAAATGGGTTATGAATAAACAGGGGGACCGTTCTCCCTGCCATCCCTTGTCACTCCAGCTTACCATGACTCCCCTTTGCCTGCTCCCTAGCAGGGTCATCCTGGCTTGGACCACCCTACCATCTCCTTCAGAGTCCAACTTCACATCTGTAGCCCTTGCCTTCTGTACTCAGACACCACACTCTATGCTCTCTGCATGCCCCAGGGACAGTGCTCAGCACAGGGGACACAGATGAGTAAGGCAAGACCATCCTGTCATCAGAGTCGCTACCCAACTGAGACCCCCGGCCACAGAACTCTCAGCCACTATGCTGTGGGATAGTGTGGACATGCAGGCTCTGTGGTGGGGACTACCCAGCCAAGCTCTCAGGAGAGAGTGACATGCATACCAAAGGGAAAGAGAGATGGAGGGGGTGTCCTGGATCTCTGAAGAGGCTGTGGGGTGCTGGTTGTGTGCCCAGGAACTGAGGGGAGCATGGACCTCCAGAGAGGTTAGGTACAGGCCGAAGCAGCCTGTTCCACAGATCGCAACCCATGGAAGCCACACAGGACTCTGCATTGTTGGAATAACCGTGGGGAAACTGAGGCCTTTGCTTGCCCTCTCCTCCTGGCTTCAAAGGTACATGATACAGATTTCTGCATGAGCCAGGTGTGGTGGCGCACGCCTTTAATCCCAGCACTTGGGAGACAGAGGCAGGCGGATCTCTGTGAGTTCAAGGCCAGCCTGGTCTACAAAGTAAGTCCAGTCCAGTCCGGACTACACGGAGAAACCCTGTCTTGAAAAACAAAACAAAACACAACCAAACAAACAACAAAATAGATGGCTGCATGATCCAAAGAGCCAAATGGGGTCAGCCAGTGGATGCTAGGTCAGACTCAGAGATGCAGAACCATATTTCCTCTTGAGGTGCCACCAGTGACATGTGACACTAGCCCCCGGAAACCAGCCACTCAGTTGGATCCTCAGGCACATTCTGGCCCCCACGAGGCCCCTTCCTCAGGGTACCACCACACGAGGACAAATATACACTGTGACATCACGGGAAGGAAAGATCGGCTAAGCTGGGACAGCTGTGGATATGGGTGACTCAGCCTACAAATGGCAGGAGTGACAGTGACAGGCTTAGGAGCTTCCAGCGAGGGCACGTGGGAAGGCTCTGGCGTGGGGCGGTACAAACATACTAACTGTTGCAGCTTCTGGTTCCCATGGGCTTAGGCATCAAAGCAAGGTGCAAAAGGAGTTAGCACAGGGAGTTAGCTTTGCAGATGTGCCAGGAGAGGGCCATTCATTCTCTGAGGAAACCACCTCCCCCTTGGGACACATGGCTTCTAGTTTTCTCACTTAAAGTTTCTTCAGACTTGGCATCTTCTGCCCTTAGCACTCAGGCCTCTGGCTGTCTCCAGAGAGGAGCTGAAGACCACAGCAAGTCCAGCCAGCCTGCGGCTGTGTGAGCTGTGAAATTCTTTGCTGAAAATTAGCAGGGTTGCAGCTGCAGGGGGGTGTGGGGGTTTTGGGGGGAGAGCATTTAGTTGCAAAGTGTTTCTTCAGCTAACAGTGCTTTGGCTCTGGCACACAAGCACGGTCCAGGATCCTGCAGATGGTGAGGAGGCAGCTGGGGAGACAAGGAGGTGGGGAAGCAGGGAAGAGAGTGTGTGGGCGGGGCCAGCTCACAGGTAGGGTGGAGCTGGCTCAAGCACCTGGATGTGGCCTGTGTGAACACTAGGTACATGCCAAAAGAGGCACTGGTGCCATCGAGGTTGTGGGCCTGTGATCTCTGTCTGTTTGTCTCTGCCTGTCTCTGCTTGCCTGTCTGTCTGTCTGTCTCTCTCTCTGTCTCCCTGTCTGTCTGCCTCTCCCTCCCCCCACCTCTCTCTTTGTCTCTCTCTCTGTCTCTCTGTCTCTGTCTCTGTCTCTGTCTCTGTCTCTGTCTCTGTCTCTCTCTCTGTGTGTGTGTGTGTGTGTGTGTGTGTGTGTGTGTGTGTGTGTCCGTGTCCCCCGGTCTCTGTCTCTCTCTATCTTTAGGGTTTCATTTAGTCCAAGGTGGCTTGAACTCTTTTTGTAGCTAGCCTTAAACTCCTGATCCTCCTCCAAAGCGCTGCTGGGACTACAGGCATGTGCCACCATATCCAACTGTGAGCCTTCTTATGGCCCAGAACTGTGCTCAGAAGAATAAATAAATCAGACCAATAGAAACAGGGTCTGCAGCCCGACCTGCATCTAGCCTCCCAGGGCTCCCTTGCTGAACTGGGGACTCCATGTAACCCTGCTTTTAAACTGCTGCCGAAGGAATTCCACTGACACTTAGAAGAGTTCACTCCTGTACTGTTTGAACAGCCCATGGAAGACATGATAGTCTTCCTAATAAAGTCTAGTTGAGAGTCCAGCACAAGGAGGTGCTCCCATCCTGGAGAATCAGGGCTCACCCAATGTAGCATATTGATCCATTCACTGACGTGTGGGTATCCCTGAGATGGCCTGCACCCTCAGCTCTATACACAGCTGGCACAGGGGTGTGCTGGGAAGATGCCCGGAAAAACACATTCACTGTGTCCAACTCTAATCTCCATATATGTTGTAACTCACAGCCACACTAGGGCACTGTTCCCAGTCCCTTCTTTTTTTTTTTATTTTTATTTTATTTTTTGGTGTTTTGAGACAGGGTTTCTCTATGTAGCCTAGGCTGTCCTGGGCTCACATTGTAGACCAGGCTGGCCTCGAACTCACAGGGATCCACCTGCCTCTGCCTCCTGAGTGCTGGGATTAAAGGCATGCGCCACCACCGCCCAACTCCCAGTCCCTTCTTATTGACCAAGAAAGGAAGACCCAGAAAGGTTAAGTACCTAGCCCAATGTGTTTTTAAATATTACATAGTTTGCCTTCTCACTTCCTTGAGTTTGGAGGTCTGCGTTTGTAGGCGTTTGTGCCTATAAATGTTTTTGGAGTGGATCTATATGTCTTGTGCTTACTTAATAGTTTGTGTATGGGTGCATCCTCCCCACCAAGACTGCAGGATGGGTATGGGGAGAGAGCTCAGTGGTAGAGAGTTTACCTAGTGAATGTGTAAGACCCTCGCTTCCATCCCCAGCACCAAAGGAAGAAAAGCCTGCAGTCATGAGGGGGCGTACCCCAGGACTCCCTTCTCCAGCATCCTGGCACCCTCAGGCACTGTCCCTCTGCTGGGCTCCCAAAGTATCCAGTTTATAGACCCAGCTTGCACAGCCACACATGAGAGGACTCAGGGACTCTTCTTGGCCCTGAGCACCAGGAAGCTGGCCTCACCTAGAGCTCACCTCCTTTCTGACTGCATGTGAACTCTCAGCCCATCATTAATAAGCTGAAGCTGCCCTCAGAGGGTCAGCTACCCATCTCAAAGACACAGAAGGTCCGCTAGAGCTTGCACTCTGTGAAGCCATGGGTGACCTCACACCGCCAGCCTTCCCTGAGTGGATCCAACTCTGGGACAGTTTTGTCGTCAATCTAGAACCTGTACAAGGGCTGGAGAGATGGCTCAGTGGTTAAGAGCACCGCCTGTTCTTCCAAAGGTCCTGAGTTCAATTCCCAGCACCCACATGGTGGTTCACAACCATCTATAATGTGATCTAATGCCCTCTTCTAGTATACAGGGGTACATGCAGACAGAACACTGTATACATAATAATAAATAAATCTTTAAAAAAAAATAGAACCTGTACAAAGGAAATGAGCACGTGGCCTCTAATGGTCTTTTGTGGCCTGAAAATTAGCTTTGGTCTACCTACCCGGAGGTAATGTGTAAGAAGTCCCAAAGCTGGTGAAAAGCTGTGCTGTTCTCCACCCTCCAAGTCAAAGAACCAGCCTTCCTCCTAGAAAGTACTTACCCAGAGTTGAGCTGCAGCACCAGGCTGTCCTTTATTCCCAGAGTTTCACCTGATCCCAACCACCAACACCTTGTCCAGTAGCACAAGACCTGGCCTGGCCAGGATGTGCTCCCTGGCATTTGAGGCTCCCAGAGTCAAGAGACAAGGGTGGGGCGAGAAGGAGCAGGCATAGCCTTCCAACAGTCCAGGCTGGCCCCAGAAGCGGCTGTTTACTTGTGGCCACCAGGAGCGGCTGAGTGGGAAATTGGTTTGTTGGTTTTCCACACTTCCTCCAGACTTCCCACAGAGTCCTCTTGGACCCTGGTGACGAATTGCCTGGAGTTCAGAGAAACACTCAGAGCTCCAGCACACAACCATCTTTGTGAGAAGGTAGCAGGACTCAGGAAGAGCCAGACTGAGGCTGGAGACTGACGTGGCTCCCGTGGCCAGCTCCTCCCTCCACACTGGCTAGGGACCAGGAGCAGGCAGCTAGAGTTGGAACAATGGAGATGGAAGGTGCCTGAGCCTGCAGAGACCAGCACCCTGTTCCCCACCACCCACACCCAACTGTGGAATCCACACATTTGGATGAGGCCTCAAAGAAAGGGTGATGCAAATCTGCCCTGTTTAAGGGCTGTTATCATGTGCTTTCCTGCGGCTGCTCTACCTTGCTGAGCAGCCAAGATGCCTACAGTGCAACACCACAGCAATGGCACACAGCCCTTTCAGGCTTCACCCATTCCTTGATAACACTCCCACCTTCCTCAGATGTCAGGCACCAGGATGAGGCTGAATGTACAAAGATGACCAGCCTCTGTCCTCCGTAGGATGGCCCTGTACACCATCTTCCTCTCTCCATCCAACACGTCCACTCTGCCAAGAAAGGACAAAAAGTTCCCGGTGTCCTGGGGCTAGGACTTCAAGAGCACTTGGACCGCATCCAGTGAGATTCTGTTTGATGGGGATGTGAGACGTCAGCTGAGCTACGCTCACCCAAGGCCTCTGGCATCCTTTTAAGAGTACCTACTTTTCTCATCCTGTAGATACCATATCAGAGGCTCTGGGTAGATAGAAATCCTGACCCTGTAGGCATGATCCTAATCCTCAGAAGTTGGAGGAACAGGACACCAGGTATTCTAAAAAACCGGAAGCTCAGCGTAGGCACCAGCAGTGGGTACTGGGGCAGTGTGGCTACAGTTCCCTGGCTCACGGAGCTTAAGCATCCACTCTTGGTCCTTATATCCTCTTGTGCCTCATGGCATCAGACAGCTGACAGTCTGTGGGTCCTGTGTACAGAAGTACAGCTGGGGACAAAGTGAGATTTGCTATCATCTCCCCTGGTTAGCTGGCTTTACCCCTCCTGTCCCTTCTGATGATTTGAAGAGTCCAGCTCTCCAGGGCACGTGGTATGGTTGGAAGGACAGCTACAGCCATGACCCCTTATGTTCATTGGGGAAATGGTGGGTGAGGAATAACTTCCTCAGACAATAGTTTATGCTATCAAGGGGTAAAGGAGAAGGAGTATAGTGATCCACTTAATGGTAGATGACTTGGACAGTTCGGCCAGGGGACAGCACATAAGGGACAGTTTTGTCTACAGTCTCAGCCTATACAGACAGGTTGGCATGGTGGAGCCTGCGCAATTCTGAAATCAGACTCTCCAGGTCCAAATCCTGGCTTGGTCTCTTACCAACTGTGTGACTTTGGAAGATGTTTAGGGTTTTGGGATTTTGTTTGTTTGCTAGGTTTTGGTTTTTTCGAGACAGGGTTTCTCTGTATAGCCTTGACTGCTCCTGGAACTCACTTTGTAGACCAGGCTAGCCTCGAACTCACAGGGATCCTCCTGCTTCTGCCTCCCGAGTGGTGGGAGTAAAGGCGTGCGCCACTGAGCCTGACCCATGTTTAGTTTTTCTGAGGCTCAGTTTCCCATCTGTAAAAAAAAAAGGAGACCAAACGGAAATCTAGAGGGTGGAGTGGCTTAAGGGGACAACGCCTGCAGAACTCCTGACCCCAGAAGACATAGTGAAGGTGGAGAGGGGGGATAAGGAGGGACTGGCTGCTGCATTCTACCCAGAATTGGGGGTGTCCAAGCACAAACCCCCTCCATTCTCCTCTGGGACCACAGGTCTGGCACTCCCTGGCATTTAGGGCTCTGGAGTATATAGATGGCAGCTAGTCAATATTCTTGAGGCACAGGAGTGGGGACTGACCCATTTCTTCCCAGTGACAGGCCAAGACCACCCTCACATCTTTGTGGATTCTCTGTCCCAAGTGCTGGCAACCCCACTTCCAGCAAAAAGGAATGTGTCTGCTCTTCTGGAAAACCCACAGCAGCTAGCACAGGGACTGCTATCACCCCCTCACCTCCGCCATCATGTGGCGTGTGACCACCACGTCAGGCCCCTGCTTCTACTAGACCCTCGTAACCACTTTTCTCCAGTCAGGCCAGCAGGTTCCAGCAAGAGCAGATGTCCCCAATTCCACATGTGCCAAGGACTCTATCCCAGCGTGTTCCCACTGGCCTCTTTTTTCTACTAATTCACCTGCCCCCGTGTGGGGAGGGCACGGGAGGATGAATTGAATCCACTTATACTGTCCACCGCAGAGCTCTCCATGTCTGCCAAATAGCACACAACCTCTCTGACTCCATCCCATGCCCACTTAGCCAGATGCTGAAATGGAACCTTCCTCTTGTCCTGGGGAGGGAGAGGTAACCATGAGGCACAGTGGGACATGCCACTTGGGACACACACACACACACACACACACACACACACACACACACACACACATCACAAGAGACCAGGCAGGGCTTCCTGCAACCAGTGAGGCCTTTTCCTCCCCCAAGAAGATCTATGCTTAGTTCCGCTGAGGCTCACTGGGCTCCACTCAAGGCAAATCCAAAATGCATTCACTGCTGGTGCCATCAGTCATCAGACAGCCAATTGCTAAGGCTGTGTGCCCTGCTCTGCACGAGGCCCCAGAAAACCCTTGGGACACACCATGACACTGTAGAAACTCCGTAAAACAGGCCACCAGGCCTGCTTTCACACATTGAGTCTCAGCTCAATCTGTGGCCCCATATATATATATATATATATGGCTCAGAGCCGGCATCCCCCTGGAAGTCTCTCTGAGGAAGTACATCCGCCAGGGGGAAGGGTCCCTGTTTCCTTGCAACGCCCTGTCACCCCCACCACGCAGATGTCAGGCGCAGCACCAGCATTCAGCCTTTTCCTCGCACTCTAAAGACCCCAGTCCAGAAGAATTCTTAGAAAGTTTCGGAATCATTGGCTCCGTTCTCCCCCATCTGCTTACAGAAGAGCTGCGCACACCCAGACACATCATCCAGACACTAAATCGGCCCCTGGTAGCTCTGGAGAAATGACTGCAGTATTTGCTTCTTCCTCCCTGTTCCTGGGCCTCAGTGGGTCTCTCAGTCAAGGCTAAAGCCGCGGCAGTTAGTAGCCCCCTGCTATGGAGTTTGGGGGCTCCCTTTCATGGTGGAAGGAGCTGCAGGACCAGCAAAGAAACCCAGCCTGGTTTAAAAGTGCCCAACCCTGCGCTTCCAGGAGCGTGCATTTTGGAGTGTGTGCCGGCCGGCCGGCTTGAAGGGGCTGAGATCATTCCCTGTGGGGCTTGTGCGGTGAGCCAGGAGTAGGTACCAAGCAGATAGGAATCTGGCAGCTTGGGTTTTTCCCAGCTCAGGGAACTCCCCTCCCTCCCTCCGCCGGTCCCCTTCTCCCAAAGTTTGGCGCGCACTCCAGGATGCGGTCGGCGCGGAGTTAGGGCCCAGGAGGCGGTGCCGGGACGCGGGCTCCCCACTTACCCTGGCCGAGCCTCCTCCTCCCGGCGGGCGGATCCGACTCTCCGGAGGCCGGCGTCCAGCACCGGCAGCATCCGCCCCCAACTGCGTCCCGGTTCAGAAGATGCTGGGGGCCGCGCTCCCCACCGCTCCAACTCTGCCTCCTTGGCCGCTACGGGGAGGGAGGCGCGGCCGAGCTGGACCTCTCACTGGGCGGGAAGCGGCGCCAGGCGGGCGATGTTCTAGCCGCAAGCGAATGATCGGACCTATCCAGGACCCCGATCCTATTAGCGGCCGCCGGCGGCTTCCCGAACAGCAGCTAAGCCTCCCAGAGCCCGGTGCCCTCCGCTGTGCTCCCTGCCTCACTCCACACGCGCACCCCGCAACTTTGGGAAGCTTAGTGAAGTTGGTGCAGCCACCCACTCGGCCTCTCGGAGAGGATGGAGGAGGCGGAGGACGCAGAGAGAAGGGAGGAGCCGAGAGAGAGCGCGGCGCCCCCCCCCCCCCCCCCCGGGAGCCTCCGACTCCACGACCCCTCTGCGTGCCTTTGTTCCCGACGTGGCCGCGTCCCCGGGGACTCACTGGGACTATTCTGATCCCTAAGCTTGAGGACGAGGTTGGGAGGAGCTCCCAGCCCCAGGGAAGAGAGTTCAGGGAGAGTCTGCTTGGAGAGGTGTCCTGCCAGAGCATGCCCCAGGCTGTGGCCCACCATCAGTGCTGAACTTAAGGACTTTCCTGTCCCTCGGGAATGCTCCTTGAGATTTCAGAAAGCCACCGCACTCCTTTCCTGGGCAGCAACAGGTCACAGAAGTGCCCTTGATGCTTTCTCACATAGCTTCCAGGGCAAGGGTTGGCATTATCTTAAAGTCCCTTGGACTGCTGGCACCCCTGAGTTGGGGGGGCATGTGGTTCTGGGCAGTGGTCAGCTGAGTAGTGTACAGCTGCGTCTGTAAAGAGGCAGTTTCGCTAAGACCGCTGTAAAAGGCTCAGTATTGGAACACAAGCTGAACCTCAGGTTATGTGTTCCAATCCTGGTGATGTGGCCTGTCTCTGGTGCCTCCTATCGAGCTTTCTTCCCCGGACTTTCCAGCCCTGTGCCTCCAGCTAAACTCAGGCCTAAGACAGCTCTCCTGCTACCTTGTTAAATTTTAGACAAAGCGGGCAATAGTCTGTAAAGGAGAGGTGAGAAAGTGACAAAAGGAAACCTACACGTCTGCCCTGGCCCCACGGCCACCACCGGTGTCCGCCGTGCTCAACATTTACCCTGAAAAACTTTACTTACCAGGAAAGTGGGTCAGAGAAGAGGACATCCTATTGAGACTTTAGGCAAGAGTAACATGGAAGAATGGGGAAATAGTAGGATCCACAGGGTCCTGGAAACCTACAAGAAGAACTTTATGACAGGCAGATCTGGGTCCTGGGGTCCTCCTCAAACTAAGGCACCAGCCAAGGAGAATATAGACAGTAAACTTCGAACCCCTACCAAGACCTAGCCGATGAACAGGATATTCTCCACCGTTGAGTGGAGAGTGAGATCTGACTCTCACACGAACTCTGGTGCCCTTTTCTGACCACGTCCCATGGATGGGGAGGCCTGACGGCACTCAGAGGAGAGATAGCAAGTTACCAAGAAGAGACTCAATATTCTAAGAGCATATATAGGGGGAGGCGGTCTCCCTCAATCACAGACATAGGGGAGGGGAGAAGGGGGGAAGTGGGAGGGAGGGAAGAATGGGAGGAAACGGGAAGGGCTAACAATCGAGATGTAATACGAATAAATTAATAAAAAAAATTTTAATAGATACAAAGGCAGACAGCGGCTGCGGCAGACAGAATGGAATGCGACCCAGGCAGCTCCAAGACCCTCCTCTCAGGTTCCTAATTAAAGGCTGGTAGAATTCTGCCAACCTGCTGGATAGCAGGGGCCTGAGCTACATGCCCTTCACTATGATGTGAGACCTGCAGCTTGCCTGTGTCCTGTAGCCTGTTGAAGAGACCAGAACAAACAAAACCCAAGTGTGGCCTCTTCTAATCCCGGAGCCGGTACAGTTGCACAGTTGCACATCCAAGATGGTATGCACTGTATGCATTAGGGATGTGATGGGTTTCTCCCACATGCCAATCACAGAGTGATAAGGAGGATCTGGGGCGGGGCGGCTGGAGAGATGGCTCAGTGGTTAAAAGCACTGTCTGCACTAACAAAGGACCTGGGTTCAATTCCTAGCACCCACATGGCAGCTCACAACTGTCTGTAATTCCAGTTCCAAGGGATCTAATGGCCTCAACCAATGCAAATAAAGCAAAATTAAATTTAAAAAATTAATAAGGTACAAAGAGCTGAAGGGGGTACCAGCAGCATGGTGGGCAGTGAGGGGGCTGGGTTGGAGGGGGCAGGACTAGGGGCAGGGAGGGGCTCAGGGCTCTGAGACAGGCTGGAAGATCAGTAAAGAAGGCCTGGGCCAGGACAGAGCCAGCAGGTGGAAAAGAGGGACCAGTGTTACCTAACCTGAAAAAGCAGTTTGTTTGTTTTTCGAGACAGGGTTTCTCTATATAGCCTTGGCTGTCTGGACTCGCTTTGTAGACCAGGCTAGCCTCGAACTCACGGAGATCCGTCTGCCTCTGCCTCCTGAGTGCTGGGGTTAAAGGCATGAGCCACCACACCCGCAAGCTCCTTTGCCCAGTGAGACATCTTGCCGGCCTGTTTCTATGTATTCTGGGTTTTGGATCAGAATTGAAATTGCCAAAAAGCAATTTTAATTTTTTTTTTTTTTTTTTTTTAAGCTTTAGGGTAAGAGAGAGGTGCTGAAGAAGGAAGTAAGTCTTGTTTGTGTATCTTTGAGACAGAGCCTCCTAAAGCCTCATACTTGCTATATAGGCAAGGATGACTTTGAACTTCTAAACAAATGTGCACCGTCACACCCAGTTTAGGCTCTGCCGATAATGAATTGAGTCCAGATCTTTGGGTGTGGTCTGGCCAGCACCCTGCCAGTGTGGCTTCTGCCTCCACTGCCCTCCAGTTTAACTTTGTTTGGGACAAGGAGTGAGGGCTGTGGCTCTAGACGCCTTCCCGCTTCAGGGCTGAAACCAAGAACCGGGCTGACTGCCGGGCAGTGCCTCGGCCCCTCGACCCCCCTCGACCCACCACAAACACAGTGCCACGTGCTTGGAATAAGCGCGCATCTTTCTCTGGGTGCGTCTAGAATACTTTCTGTGAGCAGACCTGTCCTTGCATGGGATCTGGGCAGGCCGTAGCTTGTCATGGTACTGCCTGCCTCCTCTTGGCTTCAGGCTGTCCCCAACTGCCATCTCCCAGGTTAGGTTGATGCCTGACTTCCTACGGGGCCAAGTGAAGAAACATTTGAGAGACATTCCAATAAAACAGACTCCCTCATTGAAGAGGAAGCCTGCCCCAGCCCTGGCCCTGACAGCTACAAGACCTTAAGCATCAACTCCTCCCACAAGAGGCATAGACTGATGATCTCTAAAGCAGATGCTATTGTCCTCCCCACACCCCCAAGACAGGAGGTAACTCCTTAGGCAGTATGAGTGGGGTTCGCAGTGGATCTCCAGCAAGTCACGTAGCTTATGTTAATTCCTAGGTTGAAGAGTAATTAATTCTCTAGTTGGCCTCAGGGAACCTACAGAGCTTGTCTAACCCACAGGAGCTGAGAAAGGTTCCACAGCACTTGTCCCCAGACTCTCTAGGCACACTCTCTCTAAATGCCCCACACCTGGCCCCAGCACCTGCACCTCTCAGTTGGAGGGCTGCTTTGGACAGCATCTTGGGGTTCATAGCCACCTGGATATGGTTGGGACAATCCTGAGATCTGGGATCTCTTCCCTGGGGCTGGAAGACCTCTGCGTTGTAGCGTTTGCCTCTGGAACGGAGTCCTTGTGCCTGTGTTGACTGGCTCGACATGGCTTGGCTCCTCACTGCCCTGTGCTTACTAGGCTAATAATTTAAGAAATGGCTGTGATGGGGCTGGAGAGATGGCTCAGTGGTTAAGGAGCACTGTCTGCTCTCCCAAAGGACCCAGGTTCAATTCCCAGCCACCGCATGGCAGCTCACAACTGTAATTCCAGTTCAAATAGTTCTGACACCCTCACGCTAAAATAAAATTAAATAAATTATTTTTAAAAAAGAAAGAAAGAAATGACTGTGATAAAGTCTAGACTCACTGGGTAGGTGGTGGTGCCTGCCTTTAAACCCAGAATTCTAGAGGGAAGAGGCCAGTAGGTCTCCAAGTTTGAGTCCAGCCTGGTGTGCAGAGCGAGTTGCAGGGCAGCCTGTCTCAAAACAGAAAAACCCTGTCTTGAAAATCAGAGAGAGAGAGAGAGAGAGAGAGAGAGAGACAGAGACCAGATTCAGCCCCCTGCATGGAATTCTACCCAAGACCTTGTACACCAAGTTGACACCTGTGCTTTGCCACCCAGCTTTGTACCTCAGCCCATCTATACAGTAGGGACATCAGACCATCCACTCTATGAGCAATATTTTTTTCTTTTAAAGTTAATTATCCCAGAGACACCCGCCTGCAGCTACGTGACCCAGGCTGGCAGTAGCAACCCAGAAGCCCACCTGCTTCCGGGATGCATTACCCAGGCAGGCAGAGGACACTCAGAGCTCCACCTGCTGCCACAGGACCCAGGCAGGCTGTGTACACACAGAGGCCAGCCAGCCGTATGGTTCATCTGCAGCAGGAGGCACTATAGTGTGTGCAAGCATGGGGTGGATAGATGGGAGAGAAAGGGAAATAGAGCAGTTTGAGCATTAGGAAGAGGAGTGAGCAATGGAACTGGGTGGAGAGGAGTAGCCTGTTGTGAGGAGCCAGTCTCACCACCTGAGGCCACGGTGAAGTCCCAGCCCGAGCTGCCATTGAGGGCCCTGTCTGGGCCCATAGCCATGCAGTGTCATCTGTGATCTGTTGGAGCACATGAAAGGGCCAGTCTTACTGATCCAAAGCTTCAGGATTTCCATGACACAGGACAACAACAGGACAACTGGGAGGAGTCCTAATGAAGACCCAACATTGATGGTGTTGCAGAAGCCAGAGGCCTCGAACCAGACCAATGACACATTTCTTCTTCTTCTTCTTCTTCTTCTTCTTCTTCTTCTTCTTCTTCTTCTTCTTCTTCTTCTTCTTCTTCTTCTTCTTCTTCTTCTCCTCCTCCTCCTCCTCCTCCTCCTCCTCCTCCTCCTCCTCCTCCT
>OU015751.1:22266565-22279579 GCA_907169655.1 Acomys percivali | reverse complement strand
CTCCTCCTCCTCCTCCTCCTCCTCCTCCTCCTCCTCCTCCTCCTCCTTCTTCCTCCTCCTCCTCCTCCTCCTCCTTCTTCTTCTTCTTCTTCTTCTTCCTCCCCCTCCTCCCCCTCCTCCCCCTTCTTTGCCCCCCTCCTTTTTTCTGCTGCCCTCTGGTGGCCAGTATCAGAATAGCAAGTGCCAGGACTTCATGTTCTCGCTGCTATGCTAAAAGTGCCCACCAGAGGGCAGCAGTGTCTTCAACACGCTCCTTCTGGATAGGTCAGAGTCTAACCCTACCTTCATGTGACTTTGAGACTGTCTCAGGTAGCCCAGGCTAGCCTCCAATTGTCTATATATCTGAGACTGGCTTTGAACTTCTGAGCCTCCTTTCTCCATCTCCTGAATGTTGATATTGTATATTTTTGGTTTTTCTAGACAGGGTTTCTCTGTGTAGCCCAGGCTGTCCTGGACTCACTTTGTAGACCAGGCTGGCCTTGAACTCACAGCGATCCTGCCTTCCAGGTGTTGGGATTAAAACTCCTGCTTGAGTTCCTGTCCTGACTTCCTCCAATGATGAACAGTGATGCAGAAATAGAAGCCGAATAAACCCTATTCTCCTCAGTTTGCTTTTGGTTATGATTTTTCATCAAAGCAATAATAACCCTGATTAAGACGATTTGACAACACAAGTGTGGAGGGCAAAGGAAATTCTTGTGGGGCCTGTTTTCTCCTCCACCTTTATGTGGATCCCAAGGATAGAGCTCAGTTCACCGGGCTTGTGTGGCCTTTGGCTTTGACTGACTGACTGTTTTTGTTTTGTTTTGAGTCAGGGTCTTCTCTTGTAGATCTGCCTTTCCCAGAACTCACTGTGTAGACCAGGCTGACCTCTGAACCCAAGTAAAAAGCTACGTGTTCCCAACCTGGGGCCCTAGAGCTGTGGCAGGCAGGCGCAGGGTAACTGCGTATCTATCTAGCTGTGGACAGCAAATTCCAGGTTCAGTGAGGGATCCCATCTTAGCCAGATGTGGAGGTGCACCCCCTGCAACCCCAGCCCTTGGGGGGCATGGTGGGGGAGAAGCAAGTGGGTCTTGTGCTTCCAAGTTTGTGCTGCCACCAGTAGTGCAAACTGGCCCAGGCAGGATTAGTTCCTGGGGGGAAAAGGGCTAGGAAAGAGGTGGCCGCTGGAGTAGATGACCCCTTGCAACAGATGGCTTCTTGGAGCATGTGACTCTGGACAGGGCACCCCGAGGACAGGAGTGGTGTGTGTGAAAGCGTAGTATGTCAATGATTTGAACTGTAGCAACCTAGTGCTCCACCTGCTTCGAGCTGGGCAGCCACACCCATTCCAAGGGCACTGCTTTGTGGCCCCATTGAGGCCTGGGGCAGTCAGAATAACCCCCCACCCGCCTGTCCCATGGCTGAGGTTTCTCATCCCTTTTCTCAGGAAGCCTGCAGCTCAGGCGACCGGCGTTGCGCACAGTTGTGATTTCGAAAGAGGATGAGCATTGCTCAAGGCCACAGGGCCGGAGTCTTGTGCAATGTGGCGGCGCAGGGGTGGGGGGGTGGAGGGTGCGTGGAGGAGAGGGGCGGCGGTTCAGCAAACATTGGAGTCGCTTCCTTAAGCACCCTGAGCTGCTCACCCCAGCTAAACCACCAAAAATGTCATGTGTGGGGAAGAAACGTTGGACTGTGGCTTTAACTGGTGCGAGACAAGGATCCAGGAAGCAGAAATTGGTCAGTTGCTTAATTGACTGATCACGTTTTGAGCTAGGGTTCCAGAGGGCTGAGGCTAGCCACAAGCTCTCTAGGTAGCCAGAGCTGTCTTTGAACTTCTGATCCTCCTGCCTTTACAATCCAGTTGCACTGGTTTTAGGACACCAGGAGGCTTTATTCAGGGCTGGGGGCTGAACACAGCACCTCCTACACTCTAGGCAAGCACTCTACAAATGGAGATACATTCCCCACCCTATTTATTACTTTTTAAAATTATTTATTTAAATATACACACATACATATATATGTATATACCTATATCTATATGTGTAAATATGTATGTATTTTTATATGTATATATGTATGTGTGTACGTATATGTATGTACATACATATGTTTTTCATGACGGGTTTTTTTTCTCTTTAACAACTCTGGTTGTCCTGGAACTTAGTCTATAGACCAGGCTGGCCCTGAACTCACAGAGGTCCACCTGCCTCTGCCTCCCAAGTGCTGGGATTAAAGGTGTAGGAGCTCACTCTATAGAACAGGCTGATCTGCCAGGCGTGGTGGTGCACACCTTTAATCTCAGCACTCGGGAGGCAGAGGTAGGCAGATCACTGTGAGTTCGAGGCCAGCCTGGTCTACAAAGTGAGTCCAGGACAGCCAAGGCTACTCAGAGAAATCCTGACTTGAAAAACAAAAACAAAAACCAAAAAAACAAAAAAACAAAACAAAACAAAACAAAAGAAAGAAAATTTAAAAACCTAAAAACAGAAACAATAACCAAGCCAGGCATTGGTTGAGCACACCTTTAATCCTAGCAATGGGGAGTGAAAAGCAAGTGGATATGAGTTCAAGACCAGCCTGGTCTACAAAGTGAGTATAGGACAGTCAGGGCTACACAGAGAAACCCTGTCTAAAAATAAACAAAAACAAAAACAAAAAAAACAACACAACAGTAGCAACAAACAACAACAACCAAAAGTGGAGCCTTAAGCAGGACGAGGCGGATGTTTGTGAACGGCTGGTCCAGGGATTGACCGAGGGCCTTGGGCACATGCTTTTCCTCCGTGCTACAGCCTTAGCCTCACTGTGTAGCTCTGGCTTGCCTCCTGAAACTCACTATCTAGACCAGGCTGGCCTCAAACTCACAGAAATCCACCTGCCTCTGATTCCCAGGCACTGGTATTAACGGCATGTGCCACCACACCGGTTAAAAATTTTTACACCCGTTTATACGTGTTTATGCACATGGGCACGTGTCACATCAAATTCATGGAGATCAGGGAACAGTTTATGGGAGCTGGCTTCTCCCATTGTACCGTGTGGATCCTGCGGAATTGAACTAAGGTTGAAGGGCAGTAAGTGGCTTTTTCTCCACTGAGCCATTTCACTGGCTTTGTTTTGATTCTTGTGGTACCTCTCTCAGCATCAGACATGTGGGCCATCTCCAGTCTTTTCCATTCTCACTTCATGCCACAATAAACATTCCTAATGGTCCATGGCCTTAACCACTTGGTGCCTCATCCTTCACGGTGAGCATTTTTAAAATTATATTTCTTTTTTTACATATACATTTATATTATTACACATAAATAAAATAAACTACCTACAGCAGGAAGAAACCATGAAACAATCAGGAGTTATATAAATGTTACATTCATAGTGATTTCGCTATTTGTATTTGGCAAACTTGAAGAAAACATGTTTCCTATCTTGGTGAGTCTAAAATTCTGAATGAAAATCAATATCTATCATATCTCATCTCTATTAACTTAAAACATCTATCTAGACTTAGAAACATCCTAACCCCTAAGCTTAATTGTAAAACTAAATTATCTGGTCTTGAACCCCATTGGAGACTTGAGAAGGAATAAAATTAATTACCTGAGTGAACTGGGAGTGCAGGTCAGAAGCTTCCAAAATGAAAACAATGACAGAGACACTTTACTGCCTGAACAGTCACCCAAAACTCTCTATAATGTTGGAGCATCATCTTCAGCCTTCTGGCCCAATATATCCAACAGATATTTTTGTGAGGTAGGAACCACTGAGGACTTGCTTGCCCTGTCTTGGCAGAGTTTGGCCGTTGACTCTACCTGCATCCAAGCTTGACCATTTTTAGGCAGAATTCTGACTGTGGCAGAAATGAGGATATTTTGCCCAGTGGCTTGTTTGTCACATTTGAAGCCATCTCCATAAGGAGGTTCTTTGATGCTCATCATCCTCTTTGAGGTGGGCTGGGTGTTGCCAAGAGTTAACCTGTCTTGTTGTCAAAGAATCTTTAAAATAATAATTTTTTAAAAAGTCTTTAAATGTCATATTCTGTGGGTCTCTGGGGCTTTCGAAGACCTTATCTACATGACAAGCGTTTTAATACAGAGGCTTTCTTGGCCTTGTGTCTGCTCCCACCATGGGAAGGCTGGAGTAAAGGGAAGTAACTCGGCTAGAAATTTGTTTTTCTTTCTCTTTCTCTTTCTTTTTTTTTTTTTTTTGTTTTTGTTTTTTGTTTTTGTTGTTGTTGTTGTTTTTTTTGTTTTTGTTTGTTTGTTTGTTTCTTGAGATGGGTTCTCTGTGTAGCCTTGGCTGTCCTAGATTCGCCCTGTAGACCAGGCTGGCCTCGAACTCACAGGGATGCTGCCTCCCGAGTGCTGGGATTAAAGGCATGCACCACCACGCCCGGCTTTTGGCTAGAACTGTAAAAAGCAAGAAGCAACCTGCTGAGATTCCTGGTACCTCTTGAAAAGTTGCCCTCTGTAAGGGTGAGGCCCTTCTGCATCACCCCGCCTGGGCAGGAACCACCTTGCCTTCTAGGTAATTGCCCCCTGCTGGTTCTAGCAAGACCAGTTTGTTTTCCTGGGGCTTCAACCAAGCCCAGGGCCACTGAGGGAGTGATAAGGCTTATCTTGGGTTGGAATTGGATCCAAATTCTTCTTACCATACACCTGTTTTCTGAGGCAGCTTTGGCCTTTTCCCTCCTGAACTCCATCTGCCACAGGGTCCTGTCCCAGACAAAGCAGTGATGCTGAACACTAGGGATCTGATGAGGGGAGAGGTCAGTCCACTGCCTGGTCAATCCAGCTGACCAGTGGTCAGGAGGAGGAATGGAACTACAGACGGGCTGCTGCTACCATCCCTTAATTAAGCTTTTCTGTTCTCTAAATATTTTCCCAATAAAACATATTCTTAAGAATCATATAAGGTAGCTGGGCATGGTGGCGCACGCCTTTAATCCCAGCACTCAGGAGGCAGAGGCAGGCGGATCGATGTGAGTTCAAGGCCAACCTGGTCTACAAAGTGAGTCCAGGACAGCCAAGGCTACACAGAGAAACCCTGTCTTAAGGGGGTGGGGGGAAAGGTTCAACAGGGCTGGAGAGATGGCTCAGCGGTTAAGAACACTGGCTGATCTTCCAGAGGTCCTGAGTTCAATTCCCAGCAACCACATGGTGGCTCACAACCATCTATAATGTGATTTAATGTGTACTGTATACATAATAAATAAATCTTAAAAAAAAAAAAGAAAAAAAGGTTCAACAAGCATGCCAACCTAGACAAAACTCATTTTCCTTCATAAAATGGCTGGATCCATTTTTTAAATTAAAAATGTGGGCTGGGGCATGGCTTAGAGGTTGAGACCACTTTCTGTTCTTGCAGAAGATACATGTTCAGCTCCAAACACCACGGCACCACATGGCAGCTCACAACCATCTGTAACTCCAGTTCCAGAAGATCATACACCATATTCTGGCCTCTGTGGGTACCAGGCATGCGCAGAGCACATGTGCATACAGGCCCAACACTCATATGTATAAAATAAATTTACCTTTTTTTTTTTGCCTGTGTGTGACTGGTCTTCGTGTATACTATGTGCATGCCTGGTGCCTGCAAAGGCCAGAGGAGGACATCAGATCTCCTGGAACTGAGTTACAGACAGTTGTGACCCAACCTGTGGGTGATGAAACTTGAACCTGGGTCCTTTGGAAGAGCAGTTGGTGCTCTTAGCTGCAGCTGATGCTCTTGGGCACTGAGCCATCTCTCCTGTAGCAAAGAAAAAAAAAATCTTTTTTTTTTTTTTTTTTTTGCTTGTTCAAGACAGGTTTTTCAAATGCGCGTGTCACTGATAACCCCCTTCACTTATGAGTGTTGTCTGGACCAAATGTGTGTTTTCCTCACCTGTTCTCTGAAAGGCCAGGCTTCTCACTGCCTTCTGGTTTTTTTTCACTGGGGTGTAGGCTGCAGAATGGAGGTGGGGGGGGCTGGGGGGGTGGGGGGGAGGGGTCTCTCCTGTGTGCAGCAAGAGGACACAGGTGGCGAGAACACGAGACATGTGAGGTTCTCTATGCATTCCCGGGTAGAGCCTTCACCTAGGCACCACAATCCTAGGCCTGGGACAAGGCCACCGAGTTCACTGCTTTGAGAGAGAGAGAGAGAGGAAGATGATGGCCTGAACTAGGGAGGAGGTCATGTAGTGGGGACAGGAATGTCTACCTTGTCCCTGCATTCTGCAGCCTGGTACACTTTGTGAGAAAGAGGCCTGACCCTAGGCAGGTGCTAAAACAAAGGCTTAGGAATTACAGCACTTTATCATTAAGCACTGCTTGGCTTTCTCAAGCCACCGCACCTCTCTGAGGCTCGTTAGTGCAGTAGGAAGAGCTGGCCCAGCCTCACCTAGCTCTCACTGGGCTGTGCAGATGGTGTGAGATGGCCTTAGGAAGGGCCCAGCGGCCGCTGGCCTAGGAGAGTCACAGGCATCTTCCACCTCTGCCTCCCCCTAGCCTGTGTCTCCAAGACTCAGAATCTTCAGGGGACTGAGAAAGAAGGACTTGGCTGATTGACATGGCTCCCACACTTGCTGCTGACCTTCCCACAGCCCACTTGTGAACGTTGCCTTATTTGGAGGTGTTGCTGAGCTGTGAGGCAAGGGCCCGATATATAGGGCAAAAGAAACCCGTCCTGTTCACATGCGGCACCTCTGGCTTCAGTTTCCTTATGGGGGGCCTGCTGCAGAAAGTCTCATGGGTGAGACAGAGACCCACTACGTACCTGGAGCCCTATCATGTGCAGGGCACTTTTAGGATAGGAAACCTTTCTAGTGAGCCTCCAATCTGTGTACTGATTTCCAGATGTGGGAGGCGGGGATATAGGTAAAAGAGAGCCACCTACAGAGTTCACACTATGCTGGGGCAGCGCTGAACTTAAACCCTGTTTTAGTGGCTGTTGGCATTGTCCCTGCCCGTGTACGGTAGGGTGACGTCTAGGCCAGTCTTAGGCCTTGGTTGTTTTGGTTCTGCTTTTCTGGGTCACACTGGTCATGTGTGCCCACCTCCCGCCCCCACCCCCAGGGGCCTTCAGTTTCACGGGACCATGGTCTGGCTCCTTTTCACAGCAAGGGTGAGGCCACGGGTCCTCTAGCCTGTGTTTGCTGACCCCTAACCCACCAGGGCTTTTAGTGGGTGGGATGAAGGGGTCCCTAGTTCCTCTCAAAAGCGTTCTGGGGAGAAGGAGGAGTTTCAGGGCTCTCTCACAGGCAGGGTGTGCGGGATCAGTCGGTATAGTGATTGTCTGGTATGCATGGAAACCGTAGGTTTGAGCCTCAGCACGGTATACCAAGGTGTGATGGCACATGCCTGTAACCCCAGCATCAGTGTAGCCCTAGCGTTTGGGAGGCAGAGACAAGGGAACCAAGAATTCAGGATCATGCCTGGCGTGGTGGCGCATGCCTTTAATCCCAGCACTCTGGAGGCAGAGGCAGGTGGATCGATGTGAGTTCGAAGCCAGCCTGGTCTACAGAGCTAGTCCAGGACAGCCAAGGCTACACAGAGAAACCCTGTGTTGAAAAACCAAAGAAGAAGAAGAAGAAGAAAGAAGAAGAAGAAGAAGAAGAAGAAGAAGAAGAAGAAGAATTATTCAGGGTCATCCTTAGAGTTACATTCTGAGCTTGAGGCCAGCTTGGGGTATAAGAGACCCTGTCTAGGAACAAAAGGAGAGAGTGAGGACAAGAGAGATGGAGGGCCAGCCTCCCCTTCTCACACCCGGTCGTGTCTACCCCACCCCCTCTCCCCATCAGATCTCCAAAGGCCCACAGAAGGCAGAATTTAGCAGGCACAATGAGTGTCAGGTAATTGAGAGTGCTACCAGCTGAGCAGTCTCCCTCCACCCCCACCCCTCCAAGAGGCCCCACCTGCCTTCCAAGATTAAACCTTTTCTAGAAATACAGGTTGCTCCCTGCTCAGGGCAAGGGTGGAGTGGGAGAGCTCCCACCCTGCTAAGCATCCTAGGCCTGACTCTCAGAACAAAGCTTTCTCTTTCCTTCGAAAAGCTCCTTAGGACTCCAGGATTAAAGGGAATAGAAGGTTTATGGTTTAAGCAGATTATACCAAGGGGGAAAGTGGAGCAGGGAAAACACTGTCCACAGTGCCAGGGACTTGGAATTCATCACAGATCTAACCTGGATGACCATGGAGTAGCATGTCCTTCTGGTGTGTGTGTGTGTGTGTGTGTGTGTGTGTGTGTGTGAGAGAGAGAGAGAGAGAGAGAGAGAGAGAGAGAGAGAGAGAGATCAAAGGTGCCTGTTGGGCTGTATGTGATGGCATACACCTGTAATCTCAGCACTTGGGAGGCAGAGGAAGAAAGATCAAAGACTCGGTGAGTGTCATCCTTGGCCACAGAGCGAGTTCAAGGCCAACCTGGGCTAACAAGATCCTGTCTAAAACAAATAAATTTCAGTCCCTTTTGAGGGCCTGAAATTTTTAGTAGATTTTCTCAGCCTAGCTCTGTGCCTCTCAAACCAGTTCCCCCAGCCAGGGACCCTGCGGGCCCATTACCAGTTTTTAAAAGATTTTATTTATTTATTATTTATACAGTATTCTGCCCCCATGTGTGCCTGCATGCCAGAAGAGGGCTTTAGATCTCATTATAGATGGTTGTAAGGCTGGGAATTGAACTTAGGGACCTTTGGAAGAACAGACAGTGTTCTTAACCTCTGAGCCATCTCTCCAGCCACCCCCGCCACCCATTACCAGTTTTTTTGCTTGTTTGTTTTATGGTTGTTGTTTGGTTGGTTTTCTTTGAGACAAGGTTTTTCTTTGTGGTCATTCTCCTGCCTCAGCCCCCTGAGCATTGGAATTACAAAACAAGAACTATTACACCCCTTTTTCTGAAAGCAGCGGCGCTGGGCTCAAGGCACAGATCCCATGATCCCATCCTGCTGAGTCACAAGGCCACAAAAGGAAAGTCTGTGCAGGGCCCAGCCTCACGGCTGGGCATACCCCCAAGGCATGTGATCTGGCTGCTGCAGGCGGTGTCTTCTTTCAGGGTTTGTACTGTGGAGGGCAGTCAACCCCGTCAGAGTCACTGTAGGCCCTTTCCTGCCCAAGATCTCCAAGGATGAGGTGGACACTCATTTGCAAAGCTCATATCATGGTGGTGATTGTGGGGTGCTACTCTTTTTTTTTTACGTTTCCCAAGTTTTCTTGATTGATTTTTGTGTATTTGCTTTTGATATATGTAGTCCGGGCTGCCCTCCAACTTAAAATCCTCCTGCTGCATCCTCTGCAGTGCCGGAACCACTGGAGTGCACCACTATAACTAGCCTGTTGCTAGAATCATCTGCCTGTGGCCAGACAGTGATGGCACACTCTTTCAGTCCCAGCACAGAGGCAGGCAGACCTCTGAGTTCCAGGCCACCTGGACTACAGATCGAGTTCCAAGTCAGCCAGGGCTACATGGAGAAATCTTGTCTTGAAAAACCAAAGAGAGCCGGGCATGGTGGCACATGCAAGTGGGTCACTGTGAGTTCAAGGCCAGCCTGGTTTACAAAGCGGTCCAGGACAGCTAAGGCTGCACAGAGAAACCCTGTCTTGAAAAAAAGAAAAAAAGAAAAGCCAGAGAGAGAGAGAGAGAGAGAGAGAGAGAGAGAGAGAGGCAGGCCCATGGTAATTGATTGATTAAATAATTGGAATGCGCTAACGGTGATGAAGCTGTGATATATAATTGCACTGTTATTGGCAGCAGTGGAGGAGGGAGAGGAGGAAGGAGACCACACCCTGCGGGTGGGGGTCGGGGAAGGGAAGGAGAGAGGGCGGGTAGGTAGGAAAAGGGCAAGGGGAGTGAACCCAAAATGTCTGTTTTATATAGAAGAGTCTCTGGGAGAGGGGAAGATTCACCCCTAGGTAGAGGGCAGGGCATGCCAGCCATACCCTGCAGCAGAACCTAAGAGCAATCAGGAAGAAACAATCCGGTTTAAATATTTTAGCCCTGTTTGAGACCATTTAAAAAAAAATCACCATCAAGGCATCGTGGTGCACGCCTTTAATCCCAGTACTCTGGAGGCAGAGGCGGGCAGATTTCTGCATTCGAGGACAGCCTGATCTACAGTGCAAGTCCAGGACAGCCAGAGCTGTTACACAGAGAAACCCTGTCTCAAAAAAACAAAAAAAAAAAACTAAAAAAAAAAAGAAAGAAAGAAAAGAAAGAAAAATCAGCATACATGCTGGGCGTGGTGGCACACCTCTTTAATCCCAGCACTCAGGAAGCAGAGACAGGTGGATTCACTGTGTGTTTAGGAGGCCACCCTGGTCTACAAAGCAAATCCAGGACAACCAGAGTGACACAGAGAAGCCATGTCTTAAAAAGCCAAAACCAGGGGCTGGAGAGATGGCTCAGAGATTAAGAGCGCTGACTGCCCTTCCAGAGGTCCTGAGCTCAATTCTCAGCAACCACATGGAGGCTCATAACCATCTACAATGTGATCTGATGCCCTCTTCTGGCCTGCAGGTGTACACGCAGACCACTGTATACATAATAATACGTACATAAACCTTAAAAAAAAAAAAAAAGCAAATTCCTACCCCCCAAAATCACAATACTACTGATCTTGGAATTTTTACCTTAGGTTTGTATGTGTGTGTGTGTGTGTGTGTGTGTGTGTGTCTGTCTGTCTGTCTGTCTGTCTGTCTGAGTGTGTCTGTGCACTGCATGCATAGAGGAGTCTGTAGATGTCAGAAGAGGGTGTTGGGAGTCACCACACGGTTTGCTGGAGTCTTGGTCCTCCGCACTTGAACTTAATCTCAGGATCTTAAAAATGAAAATGAAAAAAAATGTCAATGCTGGGAGATGAGAGAAAGATCAGCTTGTGAGTACAACAGACCTGGGTGAAGTCTTGGCCTCACCATTACCTAGCTGCGTGTCACTGGGCAAGTCACAGAGCTTCTCTGGGCCCTAGTTCCTAATAAAACGGAAATAATAACAATGACACCCAGCCTTATTGGACATGTCACATGTGCCCTGGGCTTCTCTGAGCACCACATATGTATTAACCCAGTCACTTCAAATAACATAGTAAAATAACACAGTAAAGGCACTGCTAATGGCCCATTTTATAGACGAGGAAATTCCAGCCCAGGGACATTGATGTCTTGTCAAAGGTTATTCAGCAAGACCATAGTGTCCATAGTGGGTTTAGGATACAAGTCAGGCTGCCTGACCTCAGGCCTGGAAGAGCTTGTGAGCCTGTGGTCCCTCACCCTATTTGGTCCCTCCCCTCCTTCCTGCTAGGATCAGAATCGACCCACGTGGTGCTCAGCAATATCAGGGACACTCACTACACTGAGCTCCACAGCAGACATGCCACTTGGGGGTTGGCGCGGGGTAGGGGTGGGGTACAGCAGGACACCCCGAGCCCGGCCCTTCACAGTTCCATCCGGGATGGGCGCACAGCAAAGTGGGACGGTCTGTGCCGGGTCCAGGCCCCTCAGTTCAGCCATGAGGATCAGGAATGGGGAGTCAAACTGAGTCCTACCACAGCCTTATGGTAAGGAACATGTAGGGGACAGGCTTGTCCCAGATCCTCAGCATCCCAGTAGGCAGGGAGAGACTGCAGGTGGTAAGAAGCACCCAGGGGAAGCCAGGACCCAGAGGTCTAGCCCACTGGCATTTGAAAGACCCTGGTTTCATTCCTCTCACGCAAAACCAAGTAACAAAACAAATGCTGGTGTGGTAATAGTGATTGTTGTTTTTGGTTGTTTTGTTTTTTGTTTGTTTTGTTTTGTTTTTTTTTCCGAGCTAGGGTTTCTCTGTGTTATAGCCCAAGCTATCCTAGAGTCACTTTGTAGACTAGGCTGGCCTTGAACTCACAATAATCTGCCCACCTTTGCCTCCCAAGTACTGAATGATAGTGATTGTAATCCCACCGCTTGGAAGGTAGAGACAGGAGTTCAAGGCAATTGTCAGCTAAATGCCTAGTTCTGGATAGCCTGAGCTGCATGACACCCTGTCTTCATTCAACCCATTCTTCCAATGAAGAAGAGAAAAGGAAAAAAAGAAAAATGGGAAATAGAACAAAACACTTACTACCTAAAACAAGAAAATATTCCTTTTGCATATGATTAAAAGCTTATGGTTCTTTTTCTTTTCTTTTCTTTCTTTCTTTCTTTTTTTTTTAGACAAGATCTCATGTAGCCGAGGCTGGTCTCGAACTTACTCCAAAGCCAAGGATGACCTTGAATTTCTACCCTCTTGCTCCACCTCTCCTTGAGTTCTGGGCTTACAGGTGCATTCTACGGAGATTGGTGTGTGTAGTGCTAGGGTCAAACCCAGTCAAGCATGCTAGGCAAAGCATGCTGCTGACTGAGCTACATCATGAGTCCCCGTTTGTTTTGTGACAAGGTCACAAGGCCCAGGCTGGCCCCAGACTAGGTATGTATCCAGAATAATCTTTTCTTTTTAAAGATTTGTTTGTTTGTTTATTATTATATATACAGTGCTCTGCTTGCATGTACACCTGCAAGCCAGAAGAGGGCATCAGGTCACATTGTAGATGGTTGTGAGCCACAGTGTACTTGCTGGGAATTGAACTCAGGACCTCTGGAAGAGCAGTCGGTGCTCTAAACCACTGAGCCGTGTCTTCATCTCAGTCTTGATCCTTCAGCCTCTGCCTCCCAAGTGCTGGGATTGCTTGTTTTAATTAGTAGACTTTATTTGCTGGGTGTGGTGACAGTGCTCACCTGTAATCTCCGCATTCAAGAAAGAGCAGGAGGCAAGGCTAGCCCATTCCAGGCCAGCTTGGGCTACACAGTTGAGACTGCCTCATTTCTCCCCCCTATACCATATAGAATGAAATAAAATAGAATTTAGTTAAAAAACAAACAAACAAACAAACTCTTTCTGTTATATTTATTTAGTATTTGTGTGGTGGGAGGGGGGGAGAAAACATGTGTGTGCCATGCCACGTGGAGGTCAAAGGACAAACTGCAGGTTGTCTGGTGTGGGAGCATCTTTACCTACTGGACCATCTCTCTGCCCAGCAATGGAACCCAG
>OU015751.1:22239403-22265904 GCA_907169655.1 Acomys percivali | reverse complement strand
GTGTGTGTGTGTGTGTGTGTGTGTGTGTGTGTGTGTGTGTGTGTGTGACAGATGTATTGTCGTTATGTTCCTGTGGAAGCTCTGAAAGAATCAGACACTGCCTGAAGCTCCTTGACAAAGGACTCGAATAGACATGTGTCAGGAATATGAGCCTGACTTTATTTCTGTTTCATTTTTGCCAAGGATATAAAAGAACAAAGAGCTGTGTTGTGGCTTCTCGGTACTGTTCTCAAGAGGAAGAGATATATCTAATGCAAACATTCTAATGAATATTTACTTCAAATATTTAACAACCAGTCCTCAGGACATGGGCTGTGGTGCTGGAGGGGTGATCCGGAAGGCTTTGACCGAGGCATGTGGCTGCTTAGAGGGATGACTGGTTCCTGAGGATGAGCCAGCCAGAGGTGACACCAGGGAGCCAGCAGCTACTTAGCAGGTGACTTGGAAGAATTTTGAAAACTACTGAGCCAGCTCTACCTATACCAGTTAAATAGAAGCCCAGCATACAGCCTCAATTTTTCCTCATACTGCCTGGATTACAGATAGAATGGCAGATGGTAAAACCTTGTTGAGGACAAATCAGGCTTGCCAGATATGAGGGTGTACTTCATGGGGCAGAGACCCCAAGACCAGCCTGGTCTACATAGTGAGCTCCCAGCCAGCTAAGGCTTCATAGTAAGACTCTGCCTCAAAAAAAAAAAAAAAAAAAAAAAAAAGACACTTGTCCCCAGTATTCAGGAGATGAAAACAAACAGACTATTTGAGTTTAGGAGTTCGATGGGCTGTGGTGACACACGCCTTTAATCCCAGCACTAGAGAGGCAGAGGCAGGTGGATCGCTGTGAGTTCGAGGCCAGCCTGGTCTACAAAGCAAGTCCAGGACAGCCAAGGCTACACAGAGAAACCCTCTCTTAATAAAGAAAGAAAGGGGGGGGGGAGGGAGAGAGAGAGAAAGAGAGAAAGGAAGGAAGGAAGGAAGGAAGGAAGGAGTTCAAGACCAGCCTGGATAGTGGGGTTTTGCTATGTATTCCTAGTTGGCCCTTTTTGGTTGTTGTTTGTTTATTCAGTGTCTCATGTACCGTAGATTGGCCTTGAACTCACGGTGTGGCCAGGGCTGACCTTTAGCTTGGGATTACAGGCTCAGACCAACAAACCAAGCTTTCTTGGCTGCTTTAAAACTGACTACAAAAACAAACAAACAAACAAAAAACAAAAACAAAAAAACCTTTACTACATAACCCAGGCTGGCTTTGTGCTTAGAGCAATCACTCCTCCTGAGCATGGGGATTATAGGTGTGTGTCATCGTGCCTTGGGAGTTCTTTTCTCTTAAAAAATAAATTAATGGAGCAGAGGGGGATGGCTCACTGGGTGAAGTGTTTGCTGAACAAACATAAAAGCTCCAGTTCCGACCTCTTAGCCCCCACATAAAGTAGGGTGTGGCTATACAGATCTGTAATTCCATTTGTGATGGACAGAGACAGGTAGATCCTGGGGGCTTGCTGGTCAGCCAGTCTATGCAAAGCTGTGAGCGCTGAGCTTAGTGAGAGTCCTGTCTCAATAAAGAAATATAGCCATAGCCAGGCGGTGGTGGAGCACACCTTTTTTTTTCTAATCTTTTTTTAAAGATTTATTTATTTTATGTTTATGAATACACTGTCTTTATGCACACCAGAAGAGGGCATTGTATTACACATGGTTGTAAGCCACCATGTGGTTGCTGGGAATTGAACTCAGGACCTCTGGGAGAGCAGTCAGTGCTCTTAACCACTGAGCCATCTCTCCAGCCCCAGAGCACACCTTTAATCCCAGCACTCGGGAGACAGAGGCAAGTGGATCTCTGTGAGTTCGAGGCCAGCCTGGTCTACAAAGCAAGTCTAGGACAGCCAAGGCTACATAGAGAAACCCTGTCTTGATAAACCAAAAGAAAGAGAAAAAAGCCGGGCGTGGTGGCGCAGGCCTTTAATCCCAGCACTTGGGAGGCAGAGGCAGGTGGATCGATGTGAGTTCAAGGCCAGCCTGGTCTACAAAGTGAGTCCAGGACAGCCAAGGCAACACAGAGAGACCCTGTCTCAAAAAACAAAAACAAAAATAAAAAACCACACACACACAAAAAAAAAAAACAAGAAAGAGAAAAAAGAAATATGGCAGAGAAGCAATTGAGGAAGCTAACCAAAGAAGAGTGACTGTACTTGCACACACGTTTACATACACGGGGCATATCTCACACACACACACACACACACACACACACACCCCTACCTAATTGGCTAATTGTCTAAATCCATAATTGACTATGGTATTTGTAGAGAATAGAAACTGCTAGATGTTTTGTCTTCTCCAGACAGGAGTTCACGTCAGTGTCCTCACCCAGCCCTGGTCTGCTGAGGCCAGGAGCAGCTGTAAGAACTGACTGAGCCCCGCCATGAAAACCTATCTGTTGCCAGGCGCGGTGGCACATACCTTTAATCCCAGCACTTGGGAGGCAGACGCAGGTGGATTGCTGTGAGTTCGAGGCCAGCCTGGTCTACAAAGCAAGTCCAGGACAGTCAAGGCTACACAGAGAAACCCTGTAAAAGAGAAAAAACAAAAACAAAAACAAAAACAAAAAAGAAAACCTATCTGTTGAGTTAACATCTGAATGGACAGATCTGAGCATGAAGCAGGCTGGTGTACCTTCTGTGGCAATGGTGTGCCCTGCCCTTCTGTGGGCACTTTCCTCCTAATTGGCCAAGCAGCCACATTGGTAATGTGGATAGAAAAGCTGGATCTAAGCCAAGGGACTCCTTAGAAGAAGCAGCCAGCTGGAAGCAAGAAAAGGAGAACATTCTGGATTTTTGACATCAGAGCTGGCCTCTTAAGCTAAGCCAAGCTTCCAGGTTCAAGTGAGGGTGGTCATCTTGTGTGTGCATTGTCTCTCTGTGTGTGGGGCGTGGGGAAGGGTGTAAGTGTGGGGGGTGTGGTTTCTGTGTGCATATGTATGTGGTGTTTGTGTGTTATGTGGTGTGTGTGTGTGTGTGGTATATGTATGTGTGTGTGTGGTATATGTATGTGTGTGTGTGTGGTATATGTATTTATGTGTTATATGTGTGTATGTGTTGTGGGGTGTGTGTGTGTGTATGTGTATTTATGGTATGTGTGGGTCAGTGTGGTGTGGTGTGTATATGTTTTTGTGTATGTGTGTGGTTTGTGTGTGTGTGTGTGGTATGTGTATTTATGGTATGTCTATGTATGTGTGTGGTGTGTATGTATATTTATGGCTAGCCACAAGATGTCTTTCATAGGGTGTCACTACCTTGATAAAGTTAATATAGCCAAGAGCCTAAAGGCAGGCACAGTGACATGCCTATAATCCTAGTACTTAAGAGGTAGAGGCAGCAGGATAAGGAGGTTTAAGATTCTCAGCTACAGCCAGGCGGTGGTGGCGCACGCCTTTAATCCCAGCACTTGGGAGGCAGAGACAGGCAGATCACTGTGAGTTCAAGGCCAGCCTGGTCTACAAAGTGAGTCCAGGATAGTCAAGGCTACACAGAGAAACCCTGTCTCAAAATCCCCCCCCCCCAAAAAAAATCTCAGCTACAGGGCTGGAGAAATGGCTCAGTGGTTAAGAGCATCAACTGCTCTTCCGGAGGACCTGGGGTTCAATTCCCAGCACCCATATGGCAGCTGACAACTCTTGAGGAGCAGTCAGTTCCCTTAACCTCTGAGCCATCTCTCCAACCCAAGCTGACAACTCTTAACTCTAAGATCTGACACCCTCACACAGGCATACTTGCAGGCAATTCACCAATGCACATAAAATAAAAATAAATGGAAAAAAAAAGATTCTCAGCTGCATAGTGAGTTTGAGCCTGGGCTACTTAAGACCCTATTTGATAGCGTGTTTGCCTAGTATGAACCAAGCTAAGCTCTAGGTTCCATCTGCAGCACCCCATAAACTGGCCCATGTGGTATAATTCACAACACCAGGAATTGGTGGCAGGAAGATCAGAAGTTCAAAGCCATCCTTAGCTGGCAGCTAGTTTAAGGCTAGCTCTAGATACGTGAGCCCCTGTCACAAACAAACAAACAAACAAACAACAAAAACGGTGGATGGGGCTGTAGAGATGGCTCAGTGGTTAAGAGTGCTCTTACAAAGGTCCTGAGTTCAACTCCCAGCAACCACATGGTGGTTCACAACCATCTATAATGTGATATGATGCCCTCTTCCGGCCTGCAGGTGTACATGCAGGCAGACTACTGTGTATATAATAATAAATAAATAAATCTTAGAAAGTCTGGAGATCTGAAAAAAAAAAAAAAAACGGTGGATGGCAAGATGGCTCAGCAGGTGGAGACTCTTGCCATGAAAGTCTGAAGATCTGAGTTCATCCACAGGACTCGGGTGAAGTAAATGAAAAGAACTCACTCAAGAGTCACACTCTTGTTATCCCTGCCCAATATCATACAAAGAAATCATCATCATCTGGGGTCAGTGAGGTGGCTCAGTGAGGAAGGCACTTGTCTCCCAGATGGATTATTTTGAGTTCTGTATCTGGAGCCTCTCTGGTAGAAAGAACGAACCAGCTCCCAGAAGTTTTCTTATGACCTCCACATGTGCATCCTGGCAGGTGTACACCCACACCTACACACACCTACAAGGCACAGAGAAATGCTAAAATACATTTTCAAGTCTGACACAAAAGGCAGACCAATTGTGAGGACCTGTCTGGTCACTTGCACTGAATTATCAGACTGAACAGCTGTCAGGTTACTACTCCAAGTCACCGAGAGTGTGCAGGGTGGTAGCCTTGGCACAGAGAGGTGTGTGGTAGCATCAGACCCAGAGGGCCCTGGAGCACCTGTCTCAGATGTGTTCCTTCATGTCTTGGACACTAAGTGTAGTGTTCAGCCAGGTCAACCTGGCCTGTGGAGACATTATGCCATAGACTGCCGCTCCAAAGCATCTTAGTCTTCAGGCCTGGTTCTGCCAGCTTGGTCTGCCTCCCTGAGACACAATTCCCTTATCTGTAATGTGAGGATAATCAGACCTAAGAAAACCTCCATTCAAAGGTTGGGTTTCATGGACTCAGAGTGCCAGCGTATTAACAGAAAGTCGGTGTTTTGTTTTAGAGACAGTGTCACAAGAGCGACCCAGCAGAGCCCTGTTCTTGCATTCTTTCCAGGCTGCGGAACCATCCAGACTCTTTCCATCTGTGTCTTTCTTCATCTGGTGAGCTCTGGGCACAGAGCCAAGGCTCTGAAAACCAGGCACTGACTCTGGAGGAAAAACAGACACCTGAGCCTTGAGGGAGCAGGGCTTCCTAGATTGGAAACAGGAAGTTTGCACAGACTGCTGGGATGGAAGCAATGAGTGCAATTCTGAGAGCTGGGCCCTCTCTTTTATCTGTGGGATTATCAGTGGCTAAACAACACCCTCCCTCCAAGGAAGGAAGGCTCTACTAACACGTGCGAGTACACAGAGGCATTGCTCCGAGCACGGGCAGTTTTCTAACGAAGTACACCAGCTTTTTCCGACCTCCCTGACCTGCAGGCTCTTAACTGCGATGCAGCAGCCCCTGCCTGCTTTGTACCAGCTGCTCCGATGCCCCACCCTGCCTGTAAGCCCCTAGACGTTCTCAGGGCAGCAACAGTAGGTAGACTCCGCAGGCTGACTTATGACACCGTGGCAGAGCAACATCCTGGGTCTCCAGAAAGGACTGGCCACCTGCTGGTGCTTTTTTCCAGCCCAGGAAAGGTCGGAGCCTCAAGGTGCCAAATGGGACTAGGGACAAGGTGCCAGAGATGGATGGAGTTGAAGGCCTGCTGGGTGCTGGCTCTCCAAATTGGCAGGGTAAGAAAAGCCTCCTCCTGTGACATTTCCACTCTGTCCCTAGTACACTGCCCCATACAGAGTTAATGCCCAATAAATGTGTTGTTCGTACAGTAACAACAAATGTAACTGCTAATAAGAAACAAAGCTCATAGGAAACACAGGAAAGTCTCCTCTGGCTGCGGATGTGGCTCAGTGGAAGAACACTGGGCTGGCGTGTGTGAGGCCCTGGGTTCAAGTGTGAGGAGGGAAATCATTCAGCTACCTGAGATGGCTCGTGCTTATTATTCTAGCACGTGGAAGGTAAAGGCAGGGGGGACCCATGAAAGCTCAAAGTCAGCCTAGGCTACATAGCAGTTTTTTTGTTTTGTTTTGTTTTCCTGAGACAGCATCTCCCTATGTAGCCCTGGCCTGCCAAGAACTCATTCTGTAGACAAGGCTGGCCTAGAACTCACAAACATCCTCTACCTCTGCCTCCCCAGTGCTGGGCTTAAAGGTGTGTACCACCACAACTAGCTACATGGCAGATTTTAGGCAAGCCAGGACTTCCTATTCCAACCAAGCCAAGTTGAACCTCCACGCTGAGGATGTAACTGGTTTGGTAGAGGGCTATCTAGCATGCTAGAGGCCCTTGGCTTTGATACCCAGCACTGCAAAACCCAGAAATGGTGGAGGTCAAGAGGTCATCCTCAGCTACATGGCAAGTCTGATGCAAGCCTGGACTGTATGAGATTCTTACAAAGCAAAGCAAAGCAAAACAAAAACAAATACTAACAAACAAAATGCCAAACCAAAGTAAAGCAAAGCAATATAGACAAGGAAGGGAGATGATGATAAAAAGAAGATAAAGCAAAAATGATTTCTTTTTTCAGCCTGGCTGAACTGGCTATTAAATATTAAATCCCTTCCTTCCCATTGAGAACAGTACTAAGACGTCTCAAAATGAACATTTGTTCCCTTGTGTCTCTGACCAGGATGAAGTCCTGTGGCCGTGAGGGAGGTTGGGAAATGTAGTTTTATTGTAGGTGCTCTTGTATCCAGCTAAAGAGGGGCCTCAGATGATGTCTGGCTGTTAAGTGCAAGGAGCGGGACTGACTGCTAACGGGATGGAGCAGCCATGAAGGAGGTAAGACAGCAGCTGATGTTACCAGCAGGAGTTGGCGCTGAACCAGTAGCAGGCATTTGCCCGGTGTTTGAGAGGAAGAGATGTCCTTGAGACTGCTAAATCCATATTTAGTGACACCCAAGGTCCCCAGGCCACACAGGAAGGCCAGTGCAGCCAGAGAGAATGAAGCCAGGGTCCTAACTGAGGGATACTGATTGGAGAGCCTGTCCTTGACACACTTGGAGGGGAAGAGCCCTCAGGGAGGAGAGGGCCCGGGGCATACCACTGTGGTCCAGGATATCTGGTGGCAGTGGTGGCTGCCCTCTGGAGCCTCCCTCCCTTGGGAAAAATATACACAGGGACTGGCGCTTTCCTAAGGACTTGTTGGGAAACCAGCATACAAAACCAAAAGCCATCGGGAGCTCTGCTGCCTGTGTGGCTCCTGGTCCCTGGATGAAATATACTGTTTCAGTTCCCTGCAAGAAGTTCCAACAGGTGGAGGTGGGAGAGTTTTCTTTTCCCATTTGCGCTGGGATTAAAGGTGTGCGCTGTCATGCCTGGCACACCTATTCTCTCTTTTTTTTTTTTCTTTTTCCGAGACAGGGTTTCTCTGTGTAGCCTTATACACCTATTTTCTTATTAACCTATTTTTCTTCATGATCCTAAGCAATGTGGGCCTTTGAATGAGTGAGAGACAATGAGTTAATATAGTGAAGTCATTGTTCTTGTTTCTATTCTCCGTTCCTCCCTCTCACTGGACAGACCACACTTCATGAGCCAGGCATGGTTTCACCCTGTCGTCCTAGCACTTCCAGAACAGAAACAGGAGGATGACAAGTTCCAAGGTGAACTACATAGGGAGACCATACCCACAGACCAAAACCCCACATTTCACAGAAAATAGTACACACAGTTGGTCCCTCACTGTGAGAGGCTTCAAGACCCGGAGGAGGCTAGGGCTAGGTACCCTGGGAAACCTAGGAGGGCTTGACTCCAACATAGAGCTTTGAGGCCCTGGTCTGTCAGCCTTTCTTGGAATCCTGTTACCTTGCAGGCTGGCTGGCTGCCCACCAAGTTTGCTGCTTCTATTTCCTGCTTGCAGGCGATTTCTGTGCATTGTTCTCACCAGCCGAGGTTCCTTCCCATGTCAGAACTCTTCCGCCACTGGGATCCTTCTGGGTTCCATGCCTCTCATAAAGAGCCCTCTCTGTAAACACTTCCAATAAATGCTTCCCTGGTGGTTCCTAGAATGGTATGACCAGGCAAAAGACTGCCAGGGCAGTATAGCTCCCTACCCACCCACCCCCAGCCGCCTCCCCGCCACGCAAGATATGGTTTCTCTGTGAGCCTTGACTGTCCTGGGCTTGCTTTGTAGACCAGGCTGACCTTGAACTCACAGCGATCCTCCTGCCTCTGCCTCCTAAGTGCTGGGATTAAAGGTGTGTGCCACCACATTCAACTGGTATAATAGTTTTTAATGCCTGAGTACAGACAACAGGGATTCTTGGTTATTTACTTAATATTTTGATACTTAAATCTTTTTTTTTTTTAATTATTGTGTGTGTGGTGGGTAGGGAAAGGTGCATGCCATGGTGTTGGTGGAAGTCATAGGACAATTTTATGGGGTTGGTTCTTACAGTTTGGGGGAATTGAAGTCTGGTTGGCTATTATTGGTAAGCTATTAATCACTGAATCATCTTGCTGTCCCATGTTTTTGTTTTTTATGAAAATTTGTATTACACTAAATATTTAGTGTGTGTGTATGTGTGTGAGTGCGTGTTTGCATGCCTGTATGTGTGGGTTCACTTGAATGCTATACTCCTTTGGAAGCCAGAGCACAACTTTTTTTTTTAATTTTAATTTATGTGCATTGGTGTAGGGGTGTCAGATCTTGGAGTTACAGACAGTTGTGAGCTGCCATATGGGTGCTGGGAATTGAACCCAGTTCCTTTGGAAGAGCAGGTGGGGCTCTTACCCACTGAGCCATCTCTCCAGCCCCAGAGCACAACTTTTAAGAATAATTATTTTCCTTCCACCATGTGGGTCTAAGGATTAAACTCAGTCATCAAACTTAGGGCAAACATTCATTAAGTCGTTTTGACTCCCCCTGCCCCACCTTGAGACGTGGTCTTTGGACTGCTGATCTTCCTGCATCCGCCTTCCAAGTGCTGGGCTTAAAGAAGTGTGCTCTAAGAGGACTTTTATGGATGACTTAGGTACCTCCTGATTTGGCAAAAATCATGATAATCCACTCACTGTATATACAAAACCCCCCCCTTTTGTTTAAAGATGGTGTCCCCTGTATCCTCGGCTGGTCTCAAACTTGGTATGTAGCAGAGGGTGACCTTGAACACTTTGATTCTCTTGCCTATATAGTTTGGAGCCACCACGTTCTGCAAGAGCAAATCTTCTAGTTCTCTTCAGTTGCTCGGCTTCCTGCTCAGTGCTTGCTTCCCCACTTTGCTCCCCGGGGGAAGTGGAAGCTGCTAGCAGGAACTGGAGGAGGGAGTTCTGAGGCCTGTGTGTCTACAGGGTGTTCTGCAGAGGGGAAAGCGGATTGCAGGAGGTTGGAAGAATCTGGGTTTCCCCTGAGTCAGGAGACCTTGCTTCCAGGCAAGATAGTTGCCCAAAGTGCTGCGTGGTCTCTGATGACTATCTCTTTCTCCCCAGGCCTTCCTTTCTCATCAGTAAAATGATGGAAGGAGAATGATAATTTCTAAGGGCCTATGCCAACGTGCTGCGAGTCCTCTCCTCAAGTTGCTTGGGGGGTAGCTGGTACTGTGTGTGTGTGTGTGTGTGTGTGTGTGTGTGTGTGTGTGTGTAAGAGAGAGAGAGAGCAGGGAGGCAGGGAGGGGTGTGTGAGCCCCAGGGTCAGCTGCAGAGAGCTGTGAGTGGCTTTGTTGCGCCACCTTGATGTTTTTTCACCTAGGCTGGAATGTGATCAGGAGGGCTGGGAAGGGTGGGGGAGGGTGGGGCAGCTTCTCCTACTATAATATTCAGTGGGTTTTTCTAATTCTGGCTCACTTCCTGTTCCCTTTTCTAGTGTCTATAACTTCCCCACCTTGTTTTGCTTTTGAAAAATTACATTTACTGGGCTGGAGAGATGGCTCAGTGGTTAAGAGCACCGCCTGTTCTTCCAAAGGTGCTGAGTTCAATTCCCAGCAACCACATGGTGGCTCACAACCATCTATAATGTAACTTGATGCCCTCTTCTGGCCTGCAGGTGTACAAGCAGACAACACTGTATACATAATAATAAATAAATCTTTTTTTAAAAAAAAGAAAAATTACATTTACTTATATTATTTGTGTGTGTGTGTGTGTATGTGTAGTGTATGTGTGTGTGTAGGCACATGTGTCATGGCGGCAAGTGATATCAGAGGCAAAAAAAAAAAAGGAACCAAAAAAAAAAAAAGCCGGACATGGTGGTGCACGCTTTTAATCCCAGCACTAGGGAGAGGCAGAGGCAGACAGATCTCTGGGAGTCCGAGGCCAGCTTGGTTTACAAAGTGAGTCTAGAACAGGCAAGGGTACACAGAGAGACCCTGTGTGTGTGTGGAGACCAGAGGACAATTGGCAGGGGTTGGTTCTCCTATCACGTGGGGCCTAGGGACTGAACTCAGGTTTGCAAGCTTGGCAGCGAGTGCCTTTACCCACAGAGCCAGATGGCCTAGCTCATCAGTCTCTAGCAAAGTGCTATTAGGCTGCATTAATTATATATAAGGATGGGCTTTATGATGACATTCCATGCTTGTATATAATGCATAATGCATTTGGTCATATTCACCCCCATTCCTGTCTTGTCCCCCTCCTGCTGATCTTCTCTTTCCAACTACTCCCCATTTCATGCTTTTGTGTGTGCGTGTGACCCACGGAGTTTCCTGAGGAGCATGGGTGAGCATTATTTACATAAGCACAGACACCTTACCAGGTCATCAGATCACTGAAGAAAATCTCTCCTCCTCTTCAGCAGCCATTACCTGCCCATAGACCCTCAGAAAGGGATGTTCCCCACCCCCACTCCAACCCGCTTCTTTGTTTTTTTTTCACTGAAGGATCTCACTCCAGCTTGGGCTGATCTCAAATTTACTCCATAGCTCAGGCTGGCCCGAATTTATGATGATCCTATTTCAGCCTGGGATTACAGCTCTCAGCCACTATGCTGGTTACCTCCTTCTCTTCCTCCTTCTCTTTCTTTCTTTTTTTTTTTCCGAGACAGAGTTTCTCAGTGTTAGCCTTGGCTGTCCTGGACTCGCTTTGTAGACCAGGCTGGCCTCGAACTCACAGCGATCCGCCTGCCTCTGCCTCCCGAGTGCTGGGGTTAAAGGCGTGCGCCACCACACCCGGCCTCCTCCTTCTCTTTCTGAAACAGGGTCTCAAAATCTGTAGCTCAGGTTGGACCAGACCTGTAGATTTTCCTGTTTCCATCTCCCAAGTGCTAGGATCAGAGGCATCGTCTATCATGCCAGCTTGGTAGTCACCTTTTGTTGTTGTTGTTGTTGTTTGTTTGTTTGTTTTTCAGACAGGGGCTGTATAGCCCTGGTTGACTTGGAACTTGCTTTTTTTTTGTTTTGTTTTTTCAAGATAGAGTTTCTCTGTGTAGCCTTGGCTGTCCTGGACTCGCTTTGTAGATCTAGCTGGTCTTAAATTCACAGCAATCCACCTGCCTCTGCCTTCCAAGTGCTGGGATTAAAGATGTGCGTCACCACCGCCTGGCTCGAAAATACATTCTTTTTTGTTTTGTCTTGTTTTTCGAGACAGGGTTTCTCTACGTTGTCTTGGCTGTCCTAGACTTGCTTTGTACACCAGGCTGGCCTCCAACTCACAGCAATCCGCCTGCCTCTGCCTCTCAAGTACTGAAATTAAAGGCATGTGCTACTATGCCTGGCTGTGAAAATACATTCTTACTGTTTTTTACTACTTACATGTTCAGACTTCTATTCTCACAGCCTTCTCTTGACCCCTGGTTCAGACCCTTTTGAGTCTATCCTACAATCTGCAGTCCCTAAGCTCACAAATAAAGGCTTCTTTTATTTGGCATTTTTCTGAGTCTGGATTGACTGACAACTTCAGTATGTGACAAAGTCACTTGTGAATTTGAATCCTGAAAGACGTAGACAAACCTGTAGCCTGTCTGCTCTTGATTCTCAGCTGTAAAGTTATAGTAAATGTGGGCTCAACTGGTAGAGTCCTTACCCAGGATGCCTGAAGCCCTGGGTTTGGTTCCTAGCACCAAATAAAACAAATATGGTGGCCCGTGCAGCAGGGTCAGGAGTTGGAAGTGATTGATGGCTACATAATGAGGTCCGAGGTCAGCCTGGGATACAAGAGTCTTCAACTACACAGCCACTGTAGGCTTCCTTGGGCTACAGAAGGCCCCACCTCAAAAACAAAAAACCAAAAAACCAAAAAACCAAAAAACTAATCACCACCATATAAGAAAGGCCAAGGCAGAGGGATTGGGGTTCAGGGTCTTAGGGAACTTGGTGAGACCTTATTTCAAATTATAAAATAAGGTATGGGCTGGTGGTGGTGTGCATGCAGCTTGGAGGTAGAAACTTGGCTAGCAAGTATCAAGCCATGGGTTCAATACCCAGACTGCAAACAAACAAAATCAACGCCCCCTTCCCCCGCCCCCAATATTCTCTGAGGGGTTGAGGCTGAAGGTTGTGATTCTAGGTCTGCCTGGGCAACACAGTGAAATGTTGGCCAGCAAGGCCCTAGTGACATCGCGTCTCTAAAACAAATATTGTCCTTCAAAGGGGTTTTAAAAAAAGACTTAAAAGATGATCTCAAGATGCAGTTTAGGACTTGGTGCTAGATTCCACACTTTGCAAAGGGAAAGAGGCGCGTTAGATACCGTATAACTCCTGACCTTGATTTAATCACCAGATACGGCTTTCCTTTACCACCTCATTTTGCCTCCCCCGCCACTGCCTTGCCGCGCCAGGGATTGACCAGGTCATCTCTGCACCCTCCCTCCCCCTAGGCGCGCCGCACGACGCTGAGTCAGGCTGCGCCCAGCTGGGGCGGGGCCCGCGCCTGCGCACTGTCGTCCGCGTCGGGGTTGGGGGGTAGGTTTATATCCTCCTGATCAGCTGACGGTCTGCATTGCAGCCTGCGGATTGCAGCGGCGCCATGTACGCCCTCGTCCTCCTCGCCAGCCTTCTGGTTACCGGTGAGCTTCGAAGGGTCCTCGGTCTGGTGGAGATGGACGCTTTAGCGTCCCCTGGGTCCCCAGGACAGGGCAGTCGGGGCCCCACGGGCCTCGCCCTTGCTGGCTTCTTAGGGACGCGCTTAGCGAGGCCGCGCTCTGCGCAGGCGCAGGCCGGGGCCCGTTCCTGAGGGGACCTGTTCCCGATTCTCTGAAAACCCTAGTGGGGACGATTGGGTGGGGGTGGGGGTGGGGGGTGGGGACGTGTCCCGAGTGTGCAAACCCTATCCGAAGTCTTGCGGGTGGCTGCGCTTCTTCCAGGGGTGGGTGGGGGAGGTGAGTCTCGGTGACCCTTCCCGCCGTCCTGTTGTCCCTGGCCTGGCCTGAAGCCCCGTCCTGCGGGCCAGGTTGGCCGGTGGCCTCTGTCCCAGTTTCCCAGACTGCAAGGGTCTGAGAGTTGGAGGAAGCGCCTGTGTGTTTGCTGGAGGGAGGGGGGTGGAGGGGTGGGAGAGGGGTCTTGGCTTCTCTATGAACTGAGCGTAGTAGGTCTTGGAAAGAGGGTATTTGTTTTGTTTTGTTTTTTGGGTTTTTGTTGTTTTGTTTTTGTTTTTTGTTTTTTTTTTTTTCGAGACAGGTTCTCTCTGTTGTTAGCCTTGGCTGACCTGGACTTGCTTTGTAGACCACGCTGGCCTCGAATTCACAGTGATCTACTTGCCATGGCCTCCCAAGTGCTGGGATTACAGGTGTGTGCCACCGCGCCCGGTTTGGGAGTTTTGTGGTCTTCGTGACTTACTTTTTTTTTCTGTTAGATCTGGCAAAGCTATGATCAAATGTGAGAGCCAGGCAGAGAAATTGTGCTTCTAAAACGGTACAGATGGTTGTTTAAAAAAAAAAGCCCTGCAGGTTACCAAGGCAGCGAGCGCCAGGGGATCTGCTGCATCATCCTGGGTCTGGGGAGGCCGCCTGATTTGCTGTGGCGAATCTTTCCTCAGAAGCCTTGCTTAGTCTCAGTTTCAACCATTATGGTGTACAGACAGTGGGAATCGATATTTTAATCCCTACAGAGGAGCACCTCTCAGGTCCATATTTTCAGGTCATACCCCACCAAAGGAAGCAAACATTTCTAGATCCCAGATTAGTGTAGGAGAGACCTCTCTCTAAGGCAGGGTCTGGCTAAGCCTTAGACTCTTATGTAGCCCACGCTGGCCTTGAGCGAACTTGCTTTGCAGCTAAGAATGGCCTTGAACTCATCATCCTCCTGCCTCCACCTCCAAGGTAGGGGAAGTTACATGTGCTTAAAAGAGAAAAAGGTTTGGTCAGTTTAGGGTAGTGGACACCTGTGATCTCAGTACTTGGAAGGCTGAGGTAGGAGGATCTTGAATTTAAGGCCAGCCTGGGCTACAGGGAAAATTCAAGGCTGTATATTGAGATTTTGTTGCAAGATCAATGAAAAGAAATGCACTTGATCCTGTTGGCGTTGAGTCATCCCTCCTGAGTTCATTTTTTTGTTTGTTTTTCAAGACAGGGTTTTCTCTGTCGTGGAGCCTTGGCTACTCTGGAACTCCCTCTGTAGACCAGGCTGGCCTCCCAACTCACAGCGATCTGCCTGCCTCTGCCTCCTGAGTTCTGGGATTAAAGGCGTGGCGCCACCACACCTGACCCCCTCCTGAGTTCTGATTCACCCACCTCATTAAAACCAGACTTCTTTTTTCTTTCTGTAGTGTGGAACATTAAACTAGGACCATAACACATGGTAGGAGAGCACCCTCCTCCTGAGTCACACTACAGCCCATAACTGTTTCTTTGGAAAAAATATTTTTAATGCATAGGTAGTTCATTTGACCAGCCCCTCTTCACTGAGCACTTAGGTAGGTGGGAGGGTCCTCTGGTGGCCTTGGTGTAACTCAGGCCTATAGCATTATGCCGAGAAGAATGCTAACTTGCCTTGACTGCTCTCCACCATTGCGTTGTTGGTGAACTCTGTGATAACCATAGCCCATGTGTGCTCTCTGAGGTTCTTAGGGCCTGTGAGTACAGTGTGGCACTACTGTAGTTCAGGGTGCAGTTCAGGCTCTGACTTGTGTTTTAATGATGTTCTGGACGCTTAGCATGTTCCAGGTCCCGACCGATCTTCGAAACATCCGGGGAGTACAGGCACTTGTTACTGGCTAAAAGAATTAAAGGTCAGTTTAACCTCTTCAGAAGGAATGAGGACAGGTGCCCAGACTCAAGTCATAGGGTGTTGACTCGGGGAAGGAGGTTGTCTCAAGGCTCACTCTTTGTGTATGCTCCATTGACAAGGCTGTGGATTTACCACAGCACAGGGAGTGAAGGTGCTTGGCCTCAGTCTGGCTTCCATCCATTTCAGGCCCCACATGGTGGAGGGAGAGTGCTGACTCTGGTAGGTTTTCCTGTGGTCTCCAGAACACAGGTGCACATGTGTGCTCAAGCACACATTAAAAAAATATATTAAAAAGCTGGGCGTGCTAGCCCACGCCTTTAGTCCCAGCATTCGGGAGGCAGAGGCAGAGGCAAGTGGATCTCTGAGTTCGAGGCCAGCCTGGTCTATAAAGTGAGTCCAGGACAGCCAAGGCTACATAGAGAAACCCTGTCTACAAAAACCCAAAAAACAAAACAAACAAAACAACAACAACAACAACACACACACACACATATATATAATATCCCCAAAAAACCTAACCTGTACTGAGTACACATACACACATTAAAAATATTTAAAAACAACCAAAACCCCTAAAACCTGTGCTGAGTCGAGTGCACAGTGTCATTCACTGCGTGCAGTGGCAGCCCTTGAGTCCATGTCTTGCCTGCTTGCAGAAAACAGCTGTGCTCACCCCAGCGTCAGGGCATCTTAGTGCCAGGACAGGCAGTTGGGGGATTGCGCCAGTGGGAACAAGTGGGTCAGAGTTGGTGAGCTGAGCACAGAGAGCCGGCAAGGTGCTGCTGGCCCAGACAAATGCTCTCACCAAGGCTGAGATGCCATTACTGCTGGCATTTGGGCCCTGGCTAACCGCTGACTAATGTCTGTACACACTGAGGCTCTGTGTTCTCTGAGATGTTTTAGGACAAGAGTTTGTGGCCTAGCCCGCTTAAGTTACGAATAGCAACAGGAATCCCCAGTTTCACCTGCTGCTGCTGCCGAGTAAATCCTGTTTAGCAAAAGGTAGTGCTTTAAGATTAAAAAAAAAAAAAAAAGACAGGTTCCTGCTTGTAGCCTGGGCAAGCAGGCCTGTAAACTTACTGTGCAGCACAGGTTAACCTTGAATGCAATCCTCCTGTTTTCATATACGGGAGTGCTGGAATTACAGGTGCTAGCCACCGTGCCTAGCTTCTGTCAGTTTTGCTTTCTGGGTGTCTGTGTGGGGTATGCCAGAGGAAGCCATCAGGCATACTGTGTCATATTTTTCTTTGTTCTCTGAGACCAGGTCGCTAGCTAGGTTAGTAGCCAGGAAGATGAGCCATCCTTTTGTGTCTGCCCCCACGGTGCTAGGTGAGGGTGTGGACACTCCCAGTTTATGTGGATGCTGGGGATCTGAGCTCAGGCCCTGGGGCTTGTGCAGCAAAACTGCTAAGCCACCTCTCTCCCCAGGCCATCTTGTCATGTTCTTGAACTATATTTGACAGGTTGTTTTGAAGTGTGTTGGATTTGAGTCAGATGGAATTGTTTAGCTCAGAGAAGGAAAACCTAGCCTGTAACTTATTTTTTGCTTGTTTTGTATAATGCTTCAAATTCAGGGACCATACATGTTCCTGGCAAGTGCCAGAGACTTTTCCTCCCAAAGATTTATTCATTTATTATTATATATACAGTGCTCTTCCTGCATATACACCAGAAGAGGCCAAATGATCACATAATATAGATGGTTGTGAGCCACCATGTGGTTGCTGGGAATTAAACTCAGGACTTCTGGAAGAACAGCCATCTTACTTTTTACCCCGTGCCAGAGACTCTTAACCCTAGACTTCAGGGTATCGGCAGGATCTGAAATGGGCAGGTTGTTGTTCTATAGGGTTGGGGACACTACCTAATGAGAGTGCCTAGTAAGGCCAAGGCCTGTTACTTGTATTAGTGGCTGGCTTCCTCCCCTCACCCCCACCCCTCTTGTTTTTTAGAGACAAGAGTTTCTCTGTAGTCCTGGTAGTCCTGGATTTTGCAGACCAGGTTGGCCTCGAACTCACATCGGCCTCCCCAAGTGCTGGGATTAAAGGCATGCACAGTTATACTGCTTTATGAATTAAATTATTTGACGGTACTGGTGATTTAAGCCAAGTTCTTGTGAATGCTAGGCAAGCACTTGACTAGATTCCCAGCAGCTTCCAACTTAAAAATGTGAGCGCAGCTGGGCACAGTCTCACAGGCTTTTAATGGAAGCACTTGGAAGGCAGAGGCAGGTGAGTCTGTGAATATGAAGGCAGCTTGGTCTAGGTAGAGTTCCAGGACATCCACTTTCCATAGACCCTTCAGACCCTTTAATCCTAGCCCTAAGGAGCAGAGGGGCAGATCTCTTGAATCCATCCTGGTCTACATAGTGAAACTGTCTTGAAACCAAACCAGTTGTAAGTATGGGGTTGTTGTGGAGACTTTGGCCCTAGTTACTTTATTATTCACTCCCTCCCCCACCCCACCTCCCAGATCCAGTGAGATGTTAGAATATTTAGTCCTTTGGAGTCTAGGTTTTTGAGACAGGGTTTTGCCATCTAGTTATGGCTGGCCTGGAATTTGTTATGAAATTGGTGCAGTCTCCCTGCCTCTGTCTCCCAAGTGGGGATGTACCAGTGTGCAGAGCCACGCCTGACAAAGAGTTCAGTAGTCCAGGTTGCATGAGACAGTGGAGCAGAGCGTTATCTCATTGCCAACATGGTGTGGCCTTGGGCCAGATGCTTAACCTCCTTATTTCTTCATACACCCCATTCACTGTTAACTCCCTCCATGTTCTGCCCTGAGGAGTTAATGAAATAGCTCTGTGAAGTACTGTTTGCTGTGTCACACTGATAAGTACCAGCGCAAGCATAGTGACCTCTTCTGCCCTTGGCTTGGCGGTTTTCTTGGCATCTTTCATCTCAAGGGATGCTGTAGATTAGCAGCAAATTTAAATGACTTATTAAAAATGTGTGTGCTGGGCATAATCACAGAGTTAGGAAAACTGAGAGGTTAGCCAGGCACTAGAAGGGAGCTGAGCCAGGTTTAACTACCAGGCGGGCCTTTAAGTCCCCGGCATGAGTAGATCCCAACTGCTTTTAGGTTATCTAAACACTTGGATCTAGATCCGGATCCTCGAGTAAGTCTGTTTAAGTTCCAAGCCTGGTTTCCCCATGTGGACGCTTACAGAAAGCGGGTTCAAGGACTAGCCAAACTATAGTGTCTCCCCCTCACTTGGTAAACAGCGTGAGCCTTTCTCCCTCTTTCCTCTTTTCAGACCCTCACACACTGAACTGTGCCCACGGACGCCCCTTTTTCTTGCCTTCTTAAAAGCAGAAATGGTATCATGTGGACTGTCTTTGCTTCTTGCTCTTCCTAGACATGCAGAAAAGTGGAAGGAGAATTACAGTGACCCCCATGTATCCAGTGACCAGGTTAAGAAATAGGCTTTGATAGCCAGTCTCCCCTGCCGGTGACTGTGCCTGGCCTGGGTGCTAATTACATATAGGCAGAACCCTTAGCCCTGTGTGGTGCGTTCTTTTTTATTTTATTCGTAAAACAACATCCCACACTCACCCCTGGGTGGCCTGTAACTCCCTCACAATGTCACCCCAGGTTGGCCTGGTAATCTTGGTAATCTTCCTGCCTTAGCAGGAGTCACCCACTCCTCTTCTCCAATGCCTCTTTGTTTGGGTTTGGTTTTGTTTTGAGACAGGGTCTCTCTGTGTAGCCTTGGCTGTCCTGGACTTGTAGACCAGGCTGGCCTCCAACTGAGAGATCGCCTGCCTCTGCCTCCCCAAGTGCTGGGACTATAGGCGTGCACCGCCATGCCGGCACAACACTTTTGATTTACAGAAGAGTTACAAAGACAGTATGGCCAGTTCCTGTAACCTTTCACCTAGTCTCTGTTTGTGTGCACTGCTTTGATTTTTGTTTTTGGTTTAAGCAGCAGGAATTTATTTTTTATATAATAGGGAGGCTATTTGTTTCTCCCTGGAGGAATCTCTTCCTGGCTTGCAATTTGCTTTGTCATTACAGGGTAAACTGGCAGGGTGGGGCTGGGAGAAGACACTGACTTACTGACCAGATTGCAGACTTTGCAAGTTTTTACCAAATTCCCCTTAGTCTCATTTCCTGTTTTAGTATTCCTGTCTAGTTGTCATGTCCCCTAGCTATTTAAAAGTGGTTATGGAGTGTGTGGGTGTGGGTGTGGGTGTGGGTGCTGCTAAGGTGGCTCAGCTTGCTTCCTGATCCCCAGGACTCATGTAGTTGAAGGAGAGAACTGACAGGCAAGTTGTCTAACCTCTGCTTATATGCAGGCACACACGTGTGTGCACAGAGAGAAAGTTTAAATCGTTAAATGCATATGACCTTGTGAATCTTCCCTGGAGCATTTTCCTCCTCTGTTCCTTAGAGTTTGCTCAGATGTGGCCTTCGAGTTCCCTCTGTTCTGTCTGAACTAGCCTTTCACTTTGCCTTGAAGCCCTTACAGCGTTATCTTCCTTTGTGCTTTAGTGCCAACCTACTCACTGTGTGTACACCTTAAACAGCAGTGCTCGGCGGTATGGGTGGGGCATGGCCAGTAGATGGTGACTGAGGTTGGTGTGCTTGAAACTGAATGCTGATAGTGCCAAAGAGGGACAGTGAGATGGTTCAGCGAGTAAAGTGCTTGCCGCTAAGTCTGACCTACGTAGGTTCCATTCCCGGGACACACATGGTGGAAGAAGAGAAATGACCCCTCAGGTTGTCCCTTGACTTCCACATGCATGCTGTGGTGAGAGTGTGTGCTTGCACACATAAATAAAGAAATGCAATTAGGGACTGGAGAGATGATGGCTCAGTGGTTAAGAGCACTGGCTGCTTTTGGAGAGGATCCAACTTAATTGTCGGTCTCCATGGAAGCTTACAACTGGCTCCACTTCCTGGGAATTGAGTACCCTTTTTTGGCCTCCACTGGCACTTCTGCTCACACATACATATAAATAAAATAAATCTTTAAAAACTGTAATTAAAAAATAGTGTCAACGCCTTTAATCCCAGTACTCGGGAGGCAGAGGCAGGTGTGAATCGCTGCGAGTTCAAGGCCAGCCTAGTCTACAGAGTGAGTCCAGGACAGCCAAGGCTACACAGAGAAACCCTGTCTCCAAAAACCAAAAAAAAAAAAAAAAAAAGTTGTGTCAGATTTCATTATCTCCAGAGTTTGGGTTTGATCCCAGGCTTACAGATAGACTGTTTGAGCAGGACCTTGTGTAGTTAACACTGACCTTGACCAATGGCAATCCTCTTCCTGCTTCCCTAGTGGTGTAAATACAGCTGTTTGCCACCCTCCTTGGTCTATCTGCTTCTCTGACTTGTCCCTTCTGCTAGTCCTGCTAAGCAGTCAATCACCCTACCACAGAGCTATATTCCTGGCTCTTGTATTTTGTGACAGAGTCTAAATAAGTATCGTAGGCTGACTTTGAACTCTTATCCTGTAGCCTTGGCAGGCCTTGAAAATGTGATCATTCTTTGCCTCAGTCTCCTGAATAGCTAGGATTATAGGTCAACGTCCTCATTGCTGGATTCATCAAATCTAAGCACTTTACATTCTGACTAACATAAAGACATTGTTTCTGAGCCTGGCTTGGTGGCTCATACCTATAATCACAGCACTTGGGGAGGCAGAGGCAGGTGGATCGCTGTGAGTTCAAGGCCAACCTTGTCTATGAAGTGAGTTAAGGACAGCCAGGGCTACACAGAGAAACCCTGTCTCAAAAAAACAAACATAAAAAATGTAAGGGCTGGAGAGAAGGCTCAGAGGTTAAAAGTACTGGCTGTTCTTCCACAGGTCTTGAGTTCAATTCCCAGCAACCACATTGTGGCTTATAACCATCTATAATGAGATTTGGCGTACTCTTCTGGTCTCTAGGCACACACGTAGGTAGAGCTCTGTATAGATAATAAATAAATGAATCTTTTTGTTTTTTGTTTTTTGTTTTTTTTTGAGACAGGGTTTCTCTGTGTAGCCTTGGGTGTCCTGGACTCACTTTGTAGACCAGGCTGGCCTCGAACTCACAGTGGTCTGCCTGCTTATGCCTCCCGAGTGCTGGGATTAAAGTTGTGTGCCACCATACCCGGCTTTAAATAAATAAATCTTCAACAACAACAACAAAACCCCAGAGTGACTCTTTGGGCTCAGGTGAAATACTAGTTTTCATAGTGGTGTGTGGTCAGGCTGGAGGGACACCCCCTCCGGAGGGACAGCCCCTCCGGTGCCTGTGGGAGATGATTTTTCTGTAGGTTGCAGGACCCAGGAAGCAAGACAAATCTGAAAAGGGAACCAGCTGTAATTTGGGGAAATGAATTTCCCCACACTTCCAGAAAGTGGCAAATCTCTCAGCTTCTCAGAGTTTGATTTCAATGGGCCTTGGAAAGAGGGCCCTGAGCAAACTTCAGTGATGCATGAGAGTGTCACCATGAAACCTGTTGTTGTGCACACTAATGACAGAAAAAAGCCGATTAACAATGCCAGGAAGGAGGAGGGGCTTTCCCCTCAGGACCCCCTCATGTGTAGAAGTCACTGCAGACTCCGGAGCGCTCTTGTTTCTGTGCATTCTTGGTGTCAGTGTTGTTCCCCATGTTCTGTGTGTGTGTGCGTGCGTGCGTGCGTGTGTATGTGTGTGTGCAAGTTTGTCTGTGTATTTCTGGGATGGAACCCAGGGTCTGTGCATGCTAGACAAGTGCTTTACTGCTGAGCCCTGTCCTCTATCCGCAAACCTAGACATCTGGCCAGTGTTATTTTAACACACAGCTGCTTCTGTGTTCAGTGGTTGGGCCACATGTCAGATACTTCTGGGAAAAGCAGCTAGTGTTGTGAAGAGCTTGCGACCTTCCTCCTACCCCTTTGCAGGGTCTCTGGGACCTGTTTTTAAGACTGCCTCTTGAACAGCTGCTGGGCAGGGCCTGCAGCCGGAATATCCAGCCCTTCCCGAGGGGTCTTAAGTGCTTTGTACTCAAGGCAAGTTGGCTTAGTCCTCATGACAGAGCCATGGTGGGAGAGCCTAGCCACCAGCCATTCTAGCAGCCTGCCTTAACTTAGGTCACGAGGGGAGGATTGAAATGTTAGGTTGCAGTTTTCAAACCAAGGAAGCTCACCGTGACATTGTACGTGCCACACTTGTATCTGAGACCTTCACTGTGAGCAACCACACAGGTCAAGTTCAGATCACAGCAAGCATTTCTTGCCCTGGTAGGGTATGCCTGGTGAGTCATCTCCAGTGACCCCAGTACCAGGGCTGCATGGGGTCTTCAGGGGTCCATGCTGGTGGGTGGATGGACTGACTGACTGACTGACTGAATCTGTTTTCCAACCTGCAACTTCCTGGGGCAGCAGTGGAGCTTTGACATGGATGACCAGCTTTCCTGAGGTTCTAGAACCATGCCAAGGCTCTAGGACCATGCTGCTGTGCCTCTGGCCCTTGCCTGTAGCCTCTCACCTGGCTGGAGCCTGGGCTGTCTTTCAGGGCATATTGCAGTCTTATCTAAGTATATAGAAGTTCACTTCATCACCTGATGTGCGGCCATTTAAAGGAACAATCTTGTTGAGGATCTTTTCCTTTTGAGTTGGGGTCTCAGAAAGCCAGGATGGGCTACATACAGTTCAAGTTCTATAAGCTTGACTCTGTAAGGAGACAAGTACACCATGCCAGTAAAAGCACCTAGAAGCCCAGCTGAGTGGAGAGATTGGTACTGCTGTGTATTGATTTCCCTGAGAAGTGTCTGCAAATGGGACTGAGGGCAGCCCTGCCTCTCCTCTTTCTAAGCAACTTGGCTGTTGTCATGGTGATGTATTTCATTCCCCAGGCAGCTGATCCAGTAAGCTGTGGAATGCAGTTGCTCAGGGAGGCTGAACACTTACTTACTCTTTTGGTAACTAAAATTCAAACAGTATTAGCGCAGGTTACATAAAATGATTAATGGAAAGGCACAAGGATGGTTTAAATATAGAGGTTGTGCATCGAATGGCAGGTAGGTGCACATTCTAGGCAGGGTGGTTGTGTTGTTCAGGTGACTCTGCCCACAGTGGAGGCAAGCCTTATATATGATGAAGACTTGTTTGGAAATACTCTGGTGAACAAAGTGGTTGATTAGGCATGCACATTAGTAGGGGTTAGCTTTGACTGCAAAAAACAGAGATTTAAAATTAGAACTGCTGAAGTCTGACAACCTTCTCGGAAGCTTGGCGGCCTAGCTTTGGCTCTCCTCTAGAATACCTCCGAGACAGAGACTCTCGCAGCATCATGTTTTGTATCCTTGAGTCTGGCCCTTTTCTCCTTCATGGTCCAAGATAGCTGATGAGGGTCTAGCCGTTGCATCTAAGTTTCATGTACTACGCAATGGCCTCTCATGAACAGACCCTGCTGCAGAGGAGATTGCAAAGTATAGTTTTTCGTCGGGCATCAGTGTGCTGGAAATGGTTGTCTTCCAAATAGAATAGCAGCTGCTTAACTGGTTGGAAGGCTTATTCTAATCTTAAAAGTGATCCGAGGAAAAATAGTTTTATGCTGGAATGTAAGTCCTAAAACACAAGCCCCTCTTCCCTTGGCTTCCCCTCAGGCCTACACTTTACACTTGGCCACATAGACCTCAGAGCTTCCCAGGTGCCAGGGGCTCTTGTGCTCTCTAATTTCATCTTTACAGAGATGGTTCCTATGTTTGCAGATGATTTTCATGAGCAAGTTGTCAGGGTTAATGTACAGCCAGGCAGGAGTTCCATCCTGTTGGTCCCAGGCTGTAGTCCTTGCCCTGCCAGAGGAGACTTCCTGCATGTGACGGGTTGCTGGACCATGCTGGTGGCTTAGCAGGTGTGAGGACCTGAGTTTGATCCCTCGAACCCTCAAGCCACCAACAGTGGTGTCTGATCTTAGTACTGGTGGAGACAGGTGGATCATGGGCCTTTCTGGTCACTTATGGTAACGAGGTAAGTTGTGAGCCCCAGGTGCTGGTGAGACTCTGCCTCAAGATGTGTGGTTCCTGAATGACACTCAAGATTGCACTCCATACATACACATTCATGCACACTTGTGACATGAAGACACATGTGCACAAGATAAAGAGTAGGTTCCAGGTTATGTTCCAAGCAGTGAGCCTGGTATAGGGTGTTCTTCGAGGGTAATCAGCTGTCAGCTACTGCCCAGTGTTACGAGTCACAGTACATTGTAACTGCAGTGTTTGCTCCTTGCTGGGCCTCCCTCCTTCTGACTTTTGCTGAACATGTTTAGCTCCAAGAGAAACTAGAATTTCTGGGTTCCTAGAGGTGCCCTGGGATCACTCCCCTTACTTGATTCTTGGGACTTGAGGCCAGTGTGTTGGGCTTAGGTATCTGTACTCCCATGTCTCTGATAAAATAAATGTCCAGGTCTAATCAGGAGAATGGGTCACCAGGAGATCTGCTGCTGTCCCAGCTGCAGATGACAGTAGCACTCTACTGTGGCATGATGGCACACGTTTTACAAGTGTCAGATAATGCTTGCTGATACCTTGAAACAGGTGCTAGTAATAACCTCGTGTGCAGACTTAAGAAGCCAAGGTCTCCAGGGCATGTGGCTAGAAGTGAGTACCACCTAAGTGCAAGGCCACTCTGGCCAGTTACAGTCCCTGAGCAATGGAGGGATGGTGGCTGTGGTGAGCTCAGGCAGTTGAAGTGTTTGTGTGTGATTAGATCATCTTGGTTCTTCATCAGACATCAGAAGCTTTGGTTTAAAGGGTGCACAAACAAGCTTGGAAGAGCAGTAGCTTGCTTAAGGCTGTTTGGATAGCAAGTGGCAGAACTAGCCTGGGTGGCAGGTCATGTTTCCCCTGCTCCCCGTCTAATTAGACATTACTCAGCAGTGGTGATGGGTTTAAGAAGTCTTAGTCTGAAGTTTTAAATCTTTTAAGATCTCTTAGTGCCCGGACCACACTGGGCTCTGTGAGCAATTCTTGCCTCCCAGCCTTCTGTTTTATTTGTGTATGTATGTGTGTGTTTGGGGGGGGGGGTTAGTAGGTATACATATGCCATGGTGTGAGTGAATGTGGAGGTCAGAGGTCAACTTCTGGGGGTTCTGTCCTACCATATGGGTCCTAGGGATCTGACTCAGGTTGCCAGGCTTAGCAGCAAGCACATCTTACCCATTGTGCCATCTGGCTGATTCATTTTGTTTTGGAGATAGGATCTTGTTAAGTATCAGCTGGCTTCCATAATCCTGTCTGAGTCTCCCAAATAACTGGGCTTTCAGGTATAAACCACTACACCTGACTTCTATGAGTGTTTTTAAACAAATATTTATTTGTATATGTGTGTGGACACACATTCCACAGTGAGCAAGTTGTGAGTCCATTCTTTCCACTGTGTGGTCACTGGGGATCAAACTCGGGTCATCAGGCTTGGCAGTCAGCACCTTTCACTGCGTAGCCGACTCCCCAGCTCTCTGGGAGTGGTTTGAGTCTAGCATCTGGGGCCACCATCATCAAATCCAGACTCCTGTCAGCCATTCTTTTTATTTTTTGTTTTTTTGAGACAGTGTTTCTCTGTGTAGCCCTGGCTGTCCTGGAACTCCTTCTGTAGATCAAGGCTGGCCTCGATTCATGGCGATCCGCCTGCCTCTGCTGGCTGGCATCTCCTGGCATTGGCAGCCATTCTTTTTGTTTGTTTGTTTTTTGTTTTTTTGAGACAGGGGTTCTCTGTATAGCCTTAGCTGTCCTGGACTCCTTTTGTAGACCAGGTTAGCCCCGAACTCACAGTGATTCACCTGCCTCTGCCTCCCGAGTGCTGGGATTAAAAGCATGTGCTGCTATGCCTGGCTTTTTATTTTAGGTTATTTTTATTATTACATTATTTGCCAGGTTCCCTGAACCTGGTTCATACATGTGCTAGGGAAGTACTCTGCCATTGAGCTATATCAAGCTTTTTAGCCTTTTTTTTTTTTTTTTTTTTTTTTTCCTCCCAGTCCTGGGATTAAAGTTGTGTATCGCCGTGGCCAGCTTTGGTTTTGTGTTTTTGAGACAAGGTTGTCTATGACTACTAGGCTGGCTTTGTACTCACTGTGAAGCCCAGGCTAGCCCCAATTTACAGTAGTCCTTCCGAAGTTGGGATTACAGGCATGTGTGGCCATTGTTATTTAGACAGGGTTTCACTTGGTAGTCCTGGAACTGACCTCTTTGCCTTCCTTCCCTCCCTCCCTCTCCCGCTTCCTTCCCGTGCGCAGGTGTGTGTGTGTGTGTGTGTGTGTGTGTGTGTGTGTGTGTGTGTGTG
>OU015751.1:22213929-22237615 GCA_907169655.1 Acomys percivali | reverse complement strand
TGTGTGTGTGTGTGTGTGTGTGTGTGTGTGTGTGTGTGTGTGTGTGTAGAGCTTAGGTCCAAGGAACTTTGCTGTATGCTGTATCACCCCCACCCCCACCCCCACCAGTTTTCAGCCTGGCTTGGCTTCTGGGTAGTTGAGTTTGGGAACAAGACGCACCTGCAATTTGGGGTGTGTGTGTGTGCAGTGGCAGGGAAGGCTGGAAGTGTGGACAGAGAGATTCATTATTCATGTGTTAGTATCTGAGAAGGCATAGGCTGTGAGGCAGGTGAGCTAGCTGGCTCAGGCTGTTCAGGGATCCTGTTCAGTGGAGCTTGTGGATGCAGTAATGGAAGCTTATCATTCATTCCCCTAGTCTGTAGAAAGAACCTGCTCATGCATCGTGTGCAGGCTACAAGCTGGTGGCATGCAGGTGTGTGACTCACTGGGTGTCCAAGTGAAGTATTTTGACTGAGGCCTGGGAGTTTTCTCGTTTGGCTTAGGCCAAGTTTTTATTAGAGGTTGGTTCAGTGCCCTCTGCCTGCTGGAGTTTGGTCTTCATGCTATCCCACCTTCTGTGTCTGATTAAAATCTCTGGGTTTTTAATTTTGAGATAGCATGTGACTGTAGCCCAGGCTGGTGTCAGACTCCCCAGCCCTGCCTCCGCCTCCTGTATGGAATTGCTATAATCAGATGTTAAGGATTCAAAACCTGATACTGTTTATAATCACTAGACAGGACAAATGTTAGTCCTGTGTCTTAGAACAGGTTCTCTATCTGGCCAGCTATTCTGTGATGCACCTTGTGTGTCCTGGGCTAGTGATGGCCACGGGCCCAAGTGGTAGGCTTAGCTCTGCGGACACATGTCCTGGGCTTGCTGGAAGGAGCCCTCATACTGGCTCTCCGTCTAGCTCTGACCAGCCCTGTCCAAGACCCGAAGAAATGCTCTGGGGGTTCAGCAGTGCTGTGCACAGACCTGAAGACGGCGGTGGATTGTGGGGCCCTGAAGCACTGTCAGCAGATGGTCTGGAGCAAGCCTACAGCGGTGAGTGCCAGCTCTGCTGCCCTCTGCAGCCTCCCAGTGTCTGTGGAGCCTTTGTCCTGCTCTCCTCAGGGACACTGGAGACAGACAGGATCTGCCTCTGGTAGTTTCCAGCTTACCTCAGAAATGGAGAGTCAGAGTCCCGTCCCATAGATACCTTGTCTCTTGGTGGCCCCATACTCCCCTGTGGGCCTTCCTTCAGGGTCTGTCCCACACCCCAGATGAGCGGCTAGTGGGTGGTGGTGTAGGCATACAGGCCTAAACTTCATCACTCATCCCAGGAAACTCAGACTCCATCTGCTCACTTCCCGTCCCTCAACCAGGCCAACCACTGATTGAGACTATATTGTAGCCATGCCAACCATTTTATTTCCAGCTGTAACTGCACTGGGGAGGATGACTGCCTTCATGTTGATGATGATGAGTGGAGTATGTTAATGTGGGGCTCTGAGAGGTGGAGGGAGACAGGCCGACTTCCCATGCAGTCTTATCTAACCCAGGACCCATGGGTGGGGTGGGATGAGTTCCGCTCAGTGGGGTTCAGGTTATGAACACCAGGCTGATAGCCTACTTTCAGCTAGAGAAGAAAACTTGATTAAACGTTGCCTAATCAGTTATGGCCAGAACTTTCTTGTCTGGGTTCTCATTTGCTTGTAGTCATGGTTTAAGTATTGAGTTTCATGTGCCTCAAGTGAGGGCCGTGGAATCTTCTGGATGGGCAGCTTGGTGGTGATTAGAACAGCACCTTGTGGGTGCTGGGGAGTGGGTGTCATGGCCTGAAGTGTCCAGACCTACAGAACTTTCTCTGTCATGCTCTTTCCTCTTAGAAATCCCTTCCGTGCGACGTATGCAAAACTGTTGTCACTGAAATTGGGAACATGCTGAAAGACATTCCCACTAGGGTAGGCTAGGGGGGGGGGGGGGGGGGGGGGGCTGTGCACCATGGCTCTGGGGGTTCAGAGAGGGATGATGTTGGCCAAGGGTTGGCAAACATTGACATGTCAAGCCTTATAGGATGTACTAAAATCTGCCAGCATATTTGTTTTGTCCTTAATGATTTTATTTTTAAATTTTTGTTTTGTTTTCTCAAGACAGGGTTTCTCTGTTTAGCCGTGGCTGTTCTGGACTCACTGTGTAGACCAGGCTGACCTTGAACTCACAGTGATCACCTGCCTCTGCCTCCCCAGTGTTGGGATAAAAGGCGTGTGCCACCACCCCCTGCCTATTTTTAATTTGAAAGATTGTTTTTTTTGAGGATGGGTTTTCAAGACAGGGTTTCTCTGTAGCCTTGGCTGTCCTGGAGTCACTTTGTAGAGCAGGCTGGCTTTGAACTCACAGAAGTCTGTCTACCTCTGCTTCCCAGAGTGCTGGGATTACAGGAGTGCACCACCACGCTCAGGCATTAAAAACATTTTTTTTTTCTGTTTTGGTTTTCTGAGACAGGGTTTCTCTTTGTAGCCTTGGCTGCCCTGGACTTGCTTTGTAGACCAGGCTGGCTTTGAACTCACTGAGATCTATACCTGCTTCTGCCATAAAGATGTGTACCACCACTGCCTGGCCTCATTTTTATGTGTATGAGTATTCTGCTTGCCTGTGTATATTTGTGCCATCTGTGTACCTGGTGCTTAGAGATCAAAATAGGGCAGTGAATCCCCTGGAACTGGAGCTGTAGGTGTTGATGAGCTACCATGTGGGCGCTGAGCCCTTCAAGAGTAGAAGGTCTTTAAACTGTTGAGCCATCTCATTCTCCTCTTCCTATTTTTTCCCCTCAAGGCAGGGTGTTACTCTGCAGAGAACTCTATGTACATCAGGCTGCCTTCAAAATAAGTTATTCCTGTCTACCTCTCAAGTGTGGGATTAGAGGCTCCAGTGTCTGCTGTTTTGTTAAGGCAGAGTCTTGCTTAGGTAGCCCAGTCTTTCCTTGAACTTGCTGTCTTTTTGCCTTAGTTGTCTTGAGTGCTGGAATTGTAGGCATGTACCATCTCACCCAGCTTACACACCATCATTTTTGTGTCTGTATTTTGTGGTGTGTGGGTTTACTCATCTGTGTGAGCATATGGAGGCCGAGGTCAAGTTTAAGTGCCTGCATCTCCCTTTGCTTAATTCACTACACAAGAGCTTGTCATTTCAGCTAGATTGGCCAGCTGTCCCCCTTCCCCCATTTGCCTGTTTTTATACACATATGTATCCCCCACCTCCTCAGCACTGGAGTTTGAGGTACACTTTGCCAACCCTGGCTTTGATGTCTATGGGTGCGGAGGAGCCAAACTGAGGCCTTGGCGGTTGTTGCTGGAGTCACTGATAAAGGGCCTTGTGTTGTGTCCCCTTCTAGGAGCAGATCCTTCATTACCTGGAGAAGACCTGTGAGTGGATTCATGAGTCCAGCCTGTCTTCCTCATGCAAGGAGGCAGTTGACTCTTACCTGCCTGTTATCCTGGACATGATTAAGGGGGAGATGGTAGGTGATCGGGGGACGGCCCTGTAAGGTACTGAGGCCTGAAAAGGAGAGAGCCTTTCATGAAAAAGGGTTGAAAAGCATGAAAGTGACCTCATGGCTTTGGGTTTCTCTTGCAGCTCTTCTTCTTAGGGCTCCTTGCATGGAGCAGCTGTGGCACAGTGGGTCTCCTGTCTGCAGTTTGCTGGGGCTAGGGTGCTCGGACTCCTGCATCCTATTGATAGAAATGAGTAACCCATGTCAGGCTTTCATTTCTAGAGCAAGCACATGGCTACATCTCTGTGAATGTGGAAGTTAGGACTAATCCTGAGGATAATGGTACGGGATCAGCTACTAGGGTGCTCCTTTGTCATTCAGCAAGTGCGTACTAGACCCAAACTGGGTGTTAGAAGCCAGAGTCAGCAGTGAGCGAGGAGCTAGTTTTGTGGAATTTGAAAGTCCTTCAGGAAGGAGAGGTCCTGAAGAAGCCAGCCAGTGGGGCTAAGAGTGCCAATGATGGAACCAAGGTTTTGTGAGGAAGGTGGGCATGTGACACAAAGCTGTCTATCCCATTGCAAGACACCAGGAAGAACACTCCAGCATTACCAAGAGGTGTGGTGGGGACAGACGCACATGGTGTTTGGAAGGATGAATGGACGGCCATATTCATGGAGGTGGGTGGGTGGGGGATATAGGAGCCTGAAGGAACGGGAACGTCTTCTGGGTCTCTGAGAAGTTGGTAATGGGGTCCTTTTGCTAAAACGGCCATGCAAGGAAGCAAGTTGAATGGGATAGAATTCAGTGTAAACTGAAGGTGTTCTTGAGTTGGTCATGTATATGGGTCAGAGTAAAAGATGAGAATTTGTGAGCCAGTGGGTTGTGTTAGCTTGCACCTTAAGAGCAGACTGCAGCCATGACTCAGTCTCTGACCCTTCCCCTCTACTCAATGGCTTTAAAGAAGAGCTGATAGTTTAAAAAAAAAAAAAAAAAAAAAAAAAAGAAGAGCTGATAGTAAGCAACAGTGACATTTGGGGGGCTAGGAGGCCTCTGCAGGTTAGGCACCTGGGTTGTAACTTCCCTATTTTTCCTAGATACACTGAGTGGTATAGTGTTTCTTGGCTGGGTGACAACAGGCTTCTCTTGCTCTGTGCGGCGGGCTTCAGCTGTGTCTTCTCCATTTGCAGAGCAACCCTGGGGAAGTGTGCTCCTCACTCAACCTGTGTCAGTCCCTTCAGAAGTACTTGGCTGAGCAAAACCGCCAGAAACAGCTTGAGTCCAACAAGATCCCGGAGGTGGACATGGCCAGTGTGGTTGCCCCCTTCATGGCCAACATCCCTCTCTTGCTGTACCCTCAGGATCGCCCTCATAGCCAGCCCCAATCCAAGGTTAGCTGAAGGCGGCTGGAGTCGGGGTGAGCGTAGCAGGAGCATCACACACTGCTGAACAGAACTTCTGTTCTGTCCTTTGACTCAGCAGTTGATTTTAAATCTTTAAGTGCCCAACCCCTACTGAAGGGCCACATGGTCCCTTTAGGCCATGCCCCACTGCAGGCGCCATGCAGCACTGTTAGCAGGTTGAGTAGCCTGTGGGTTAAAAGCCTGGCTCTGGGAGCTGTTCAGCCTATCATCTGCAGTGCGGTGGGCCAGGGTGAGATGTTGCACTCTTCCAGGTTGCTGCTGTTCTCCTTGTAGGCCAATGATGATGTCTGCCAGGACTGTGTGAAGATGGTGACCGACATCCAGACTTCTGTGAGGACCAACACCACCTTTGTCAAGGGCTTGGTGGAGCACTTCAAGGAGGAGTGTGATCGCCTGGGGCCAGGCATAGCTGACATGGTGAGCCTCCAGCCCCCTATGCTTTGGATACTGTTCTGGGCTAGGGTGGCAGCAAGTAGTGGCCATCCCAGTGGCTGAGGGAGTTGCTTCAAGTGCCCCTTTCCCAGCTGCTTCCTCTGGGGTCTAGAAATGTTTTGGTTAGTTGAGTATGCACTGGAGGAAAAATCACTTTGGTAAAGCTGCTTTTTTCCTTTTCGGTATTACAAACACTAGATGTATGCCACAACACACATATGGTTATCAGGACAACCTGTGGGAGTTGGCTGTGGGTCCTCGGGGATAAAACTCAGTTTTTCAGGCTTGGTGGCATCACCTTTGTCACTGGGTCATCTTGCCAGCCCAATAGCCTGTTTTGTTGTTGTTGTTGTTGTTGTTGTTGTTGTTGTTGTTGTTGTTTGCCCCCCCCCCCCCACTTCCCGGCCTGCCCACCCCCAGACAGGGACTCTCTGTGTAGCCTTGGCTGTCCTGGTCTTGCTTTGTAGACCAGGCTGGCCTCAAACTCACAGTGATCTACCTGCCTCTGCCTCCCGAGTGCTGGGATTAAAGCCTGTACCACCACACCTGGCTCCAAGAGCCTGTTTTTAAAAGAGTGGCTGTGGTCTCTGCATGAGGCTCACAAGCTCTTTCCCCCAGGAAGTGGATCACCTGATTAGCAATTTGAAGGATAGTCAGTTCTGTCACCTCAGAACGGACTTAGTGCCCTGAGGGCCTGTGAGTGTTTTTGGAAGGTTCCTAATAGTGTTTTGCAACTGTGTTCTCTAGCTTGCTAGAAATGCTTGCTCTGTGGCCTTGAGGCATTTGGGGTGCCAGACACTGAGGACTCTGGGTCCCTTGTTTTTACAGCAGCAGCAGCTACTGCTGCTTCTCCTCCTCCTCCTCTTCCTCCTTCCTTCCTCCTTCTTTTTTGTTTTTGTTTTTGTTTTTTTTTGAGACAGGGTCTTTCTGTGTAGCCTTGGCTGTCCTGGACTCCCTTTGTAGATCAGGCCGGCTTTGAACTCACAGAGGTCCACCTGCCTCTGCCTCTGGAGTGCTGGAATTAAAGGCATGTGCTACCACCACCCAGCTATTCATAATATTTTTAAATAGGGGGTAGAATAGCCAAATTTCTGTTTTATCTTAGTAAATCTTGAGACAAATCTATTCTTGGATCCCCCCCTCCCCCCATGTAAGAGCATGTCTCTCTGTGTAACTCAGGCTACCTTCAGCCTCCGGTTGCTGAGATTATAGGCTTGTCTGTGTCCATCTGCAAGTTACTAACTGGCACTGTCAAAATGCCGGTTGGGTTGTGATGAGTTGAACCTTTCTCTCTCTGCAGTGCAAGAACTACATTACCCAGTACTCTGACATTGCCGTCCAGATGTTGATGCACATGGTAGGTGCCAATGAACTTCTGCTTAGCGTTTGCATTGATCACTCCATGCTTTAGGATCCTTCTTTTCCACTTGAGGGCCAAAGCAAACTCTGTACTCAAGATCCTAGCCCATCTGCCAGCAAAATCTTTTTTAGCTAATGTGATCCTGCCATGATAGCTGTCCTAGTAGCTTGGATCTGCTAGTCTGTGCATGTGTGAGCTGGCCATCAGATTGCTAGTGTCTGGCTGAGTGCTGGGATCTGTAGGAGCATCTTCCACCAAGTTAGGGTGGGAGAATTCAAAGGGCATCCTGGGTTCTGGGGCAGGAGGGAAGGAACCCTGCCTGGCAGAGCTGCGCTGTGTGTGGCTGGAGAATCAGGATCAGCTATAATTGCTCCCATGTCCAGGGTGGGGCTCATTGCCTGTGAGAGATGGGAACATGGGGCATGGGAGACAGCTGGACTGCTGGTCAGTGCTGGCTTGTAAGATGCCAGGGAACAGGTGCCAACTCCGCAGATCTAACTGGCAGAGCCGAGTAGGTGAGATGTACTTGGCTCCGCTCTCACAGACTGCTGCGAGTCTTGTTCATGCTTGAACACAGGCCCTTCCCTGCTTTTGTGCACTTAGCACCAGCTGTTGGGCTTACCTGCTCCCCAAGCAGTCTGTCTGGCTGGGTGGCTTGTTTGGGATCATTGCTCAAGGCCTGAACAGTAAAAACATCTAAAGGCAGCCTATAAAGACCTCCATGGTAAAGATACCCTTTACTGTGAAGTGGCCTGGTGAAGTGTTTCTTCTGGGTAACTTAAGAGTCATTTTCATTATAGTGTGGGGGAAGTTGTTTTGAAAGCCTTTTCTGTATCATTTGGGTTTGAAGACGTACCAGTAAAATAATTTTATATGCCATCTTAGTTTAATTTGCTTTTTTCCCTAAAAATATTAGCCTTTTTTTTAAAAAGGGGAAGTATAATTTTGTTTTCCTTTTCCCCAAAAAATATTGGTCTCATTTTGTAGCTTTTGCTGGCCTGAGATCTGCCTACCTTTACTTCCCAAATGCTGGGGTTAAAGATGTACACCAACCACCATGCCCTTGTATGTGGCTACATATTAAGTCAAAATGTGGATAGAACATTATATGACCATTTCTATGAACTTTGCAGGTGAGGTAGACTGCCTTTGGAATGATAGCATCCTTATAGCCATGTACATGCATCCATCCCTGTTTGTCACTTAGGAATTTCAGCTTCAGCTATCCTAACTAAAACCCCTACATGCACCTTTCAGGCTGGCATTTGGCCTGAGGTTATAGAGTGTGCTTATATGTAGCCCTTGGAATGGCCAGTATGATTAGCTCAGGGACAGAGACCCCTCCCAAGGTCAGCTTTCACCAGCAGTGGAGCATGGCCGGTCCTTTGAGGGGCTGCACTAGCTTCCTAGCCTGCCCCTTCCCCATCCCTAGCCATGCCTTCCTGTCAGGGTGTTGCCCTTAGACTATGATATCCCTATGCCTGGTTAACTGCTTGATGTTTTAATTTTTCTTAACTGTTGTGTCCTTTCCTTTCTCTTACTTTCACCTCCGATTTCCTGTTTTTTTTGTTCAACAGCAGGATCAGGTATGTGAAGAGAATTTGCTTGTGGTAGTGGTCTGCTGCTTCTAGTCATTGGCTCCTCTCTGCTTTTTTGTTTTTGCTTTGGTTTTGGTTTTTGGTCTGGCATGGTGAGCGCTCTCTGACAGGTTCTATGAAGGGTCTCCCACATTAGGCATCCTTTCCCTGAGATTGGGTACTATAGGTCCTGGGAGCGCAACTTCCCTTTTGGAGGGCCAGAAGAAGGTGAAGCTGGCAGAGCCTGTGCTCAGGTCATCATCACACAGCACACATGCCTGACAACAGGGTGACGATGCTGGGGCCTTTGCTTCTTTCAGTGAAGGCACAGGCCTTGAGGGAACAGCTTGTGTCTTTCACAGTGGGTGGCATTGCATGACATAGTGCTGTTTCCTAACCCTAGACATGCTTCTGCATGAGCAAAGTAGATGCAGACAGTGGCCTGGCCTACTGGATAGAGACACCTGGACGTGGTCTCTCAGTTGTGGCTTCAGCCTCACTGGATGACATGCTGTGGGAATCCACATTTAGTCCACACTGGCTGCACCATTGCCCTTTTGGGTCTGTTCTGAACAGTGCTTTCAGGCTCTTGGACTTGAGGTCTATATGCTGGTGGGTATTTTAAAATCTCAGGAAAGGACTTAGACCTAAACGGCTGAATTTTTATCTATGCTGCCTCAGAGAGACAGCCCCCCTGAATCTTGACAGTCCTCCCTTAAAAAAAGCTTTTGTGCCTTCAGTCTCATTTTGACCTCATTTCCTAACTTTTTTTTTTTCTTTTAATACATAGATTTATTTTATTATATATGCAGTGTTCTGCCTGCATGTCAGAAGAGGGCAACACCAGATCTAAGTGTAGATAGTTATGAGCCACCATGTGGTTGCTGGGAATTGAACTCTGGAACTTTGGAAGAGTAGCCAGTGCTCTTAACCTCTGAGCCATCTCTCCAGCCCTATTTCCTAATCGTAACCCCCCCCCTCGAGACAGGATTTCTCTATGTAGCCTTGGCTGTCCTGGACTCGCTTTGTAGACCAGGCTGACCTTGAACCTATTTCCTAATCTTAAGATGTGTTAAAGACAGGAAGTTTTAGACCTTAATTTTTTCAGGCCTTAGTTTTCCAGCCTCAGTTCTTCAGGTGGACCATGGTCTCATTCTTAGCATCCTTGCTCCCATGCTGGGCTCAGAGCTGAGGCCTGGCTGCACTTAGTTCACACAGTGCACAGGTTCTGTGGATGGGGCTTGCTCTTGGCTTTCGGAGTGTGAAGGCCAGAATAGTCACACTCAATGTCCTGTGGTGTCTAGATGAGAGGGGCTCTGTGTGGTGCCCTTGTGACTGGAAATGCCTTATCACTTTGGGTCCTAGGTTCTTCCGTGTACTATATATAGTTGTGAACATCAAATAGGGCTTTTAGGAAAAGCTGCCATTACCGTACCATTTTAAACGGTGCTGTCACTCAAGTGTAAGTGTGGGGGGGCATGTTTTAATTCTGACACAGTGGGCCTTCTGTGAGATCATGGGCTTTATAGTTCCCATCCAGAGAGCTTGCCTCTAACAGTGAGCTGAGAGCCATATGTATCCTGGCCATCCTTGGGGGGTACAAACGACTGTCTTATGGTGGTCCTGACAGCAGAGAGTGTCTATAGGCCACTTCCTCCAGGTGGAAGTGGTATACACACACTGTTCTTTAATTGAAGCCCTGTGGATTGAATCTGAGAACTCAGCCAGTCTGAGTGGGAGGAGTCAGCTAGGACCGTAGCACCTTGACCAGGTGTTTGATGAGGGGGTGTGAGGGCAGCAAGCACAGGCTTTCTGACAGTGGCTGTATTTTCTTCAGCAACCCAAGGACATTTGTGTTCTGGCTGGCTTCTGTGATGAGGTCAAGAAAGTGCCAATGAAGACTCTGGTCCCAGCCAATGAGGCCATCAAGAACATTCTCCCTGCCCTGGAACTGATGGAGCCACATGAGGTACTGTCCTTGTTCTCTGCTGACTGGGACTGATAACCTGCTCTTCCACACTGTCACATCCTCTCAGTGCCTTGCCTGGCTTCCAAATGTATTTGAAGTTGAGACCTGGAGTGTAAATGAGTGCCCATAATGTAACTCCCAACCCTAGCATTCCATGCTAAGCATTCCATGTGTGCTTCCAGGGTCCTGTCTCCATAACACATGCTGGAGCTGGGGCAGCAGCCTTATTGGGCTTGTGGTCTGTGTGTATGTGCACAGGCAATACTGTGTTCTTAGAACCCTTCCTTGGCCAGGGTACATTGCTCCATCCCATAATGAGTCTGCTTTGAATATGTCTGTGGGTCAGGTAACATTCTGGGATGTCCTGTGTTCCAGGGACATACGTTTTGCCTGCTCAGGACCTGATGCCTTCACACGAAGCATATGCACATTCTTCTGGTTCTAGAACACCCCTGGCGTCTGGCCTAGCTGTCTCCTGGTCTATTGCCTGCACAGACACCTCGGGTTCTAGAACACCCCTTGTGCCTGACCAGCAGCTATCCCCTGTTCTGTCTCCTCTGTTCTCAGTGTGTAGCAATAGAAAAGGGCAAAGCATCTGATGGAATAAAGGAATTGTCTGGGCACCACTCCCTCCTCTCACTCTAGTTCATGAAGAGAAGGCAGTCATTAGAATGAAAGATTCCAGTCTTTGGAGTACACGGCATTGTAATGGCCTGTTAAGACAGCAGAGATGGAAGATGGCAGGCACAGAAGTTCCCTGCCAGCACTGTGTTAGCAGAGGTGGATTCTGAGCAACAGTTTCAGATGGGAATGAGATTTTAGGACCGACTAGTACCAAATTTGTTTACACTGCCATCTACCTCTCTTGCATGAATGCAGGGTGGCAAGGTGATGAAATGTCCAGGGGACAGTTGTTCCAGGCAGTAAAGGGGCTGCCTTCCGAAGTGTGAAACCAGGGTGGATTTTGGGTATAATAGGGGCCATAGAAGGTTGAGGAAAGGGATGGGTTTCCCACCACGTATATCCCACCTTGGCAATGTGAAGCCACCATCATGTTGCATTTGCCTAGGCAGTAGCCTTTGTTGGGAGGAGGCTCTTGGTCCTGCCATCTTTGTGTGGCAAGAGCATGCCAGAAGTGTTCAAGTCCAAGCCTTAAAACTCTCTCTCCTTGCTCTGCACAGAAGGATCTGTTACAGGCCCAAAACATGGTCTTCTGCCAGGCTTGTCAGTTTCTGATGCAGAAATTGTCTGAACTGCTTGCCAACAATGCTACTGAGGTATGCTGTCTCCTTGCATGGGGAGACCCACTCTGTACTTTCTCCAGAGTCAGAAGGTGCCTATGGGACATTATCTCTGGCAAATGTGCACACCAGTGCCCGGGAGGGAGGTTTCCAGGGGAGGGATATAGCACCCACCTCTTGGCTAGTTTCCTAGTGGGTCTCTTCTCTCTAGCTCCAGTCTGATACAATCCTTTCATGTGTTTCAGGAACTACTAGTTAGAGGTTTGAGCAAAGCATGCTCACTGCTACCCCCTCCTACTTCGACCAAGTGCCAGGAGGTGGTGACCACCTACGGTCCCTCCCTGCTGGACATCATTCTGCATGAAATGACCCCAAACCTGGTGTGTGGTGTGGTCCACCTCTGTTCTGATAGCCCTGCTTCGGTGGAGACACTTGAGCAGCCTGCGTTGCCCATCGTACCTGCACTGCCAAAACAGCCTGAACTGCCCAAACAGTCTGCTTTGCGCGGTAAGTCCAAGGTATATAGAGGGAAGGGCCACTCTCAGGTCAAGGAGAACTTTGCCAATATTGAGCTCTGCATCCTCTTTTCTGCAGCACATGTGCCTTCTCAGAAGAACGGTGGGTTCTGTGAAGTGTGCAAGCAACTGGTCAAATATTTGGAGCACAACCTGGAGAAAAACAGCACCGAGGAAGAGATACTGGCTGCACTTCAGAAGTCCTGCGGCTTTCTGCCCGAGCCCTACCAGAAGCAGGTATGGGCGTGACTGTTCACAGCTAATGTCCCAGTGCAAGAGTGCAGGGTGATCCTCTGTGTTCTAGGCTTGAGGTTGAGGGGCAGCACATGGAGCCACAGACGGGAAAGGACCTCAGCTGGTGGGATCAACCTCCAGACCCCTGGGTTCTGAAATAGTAGGGTCTCTAGTATAATGTCTAGCTGAGTAAACACAAGCACGGCTGTAACATTTGTCCCTTTCCTTGGCAGTGTGATGCTTTTGTGGCTCAGTATGAGCCCTTCCTAGTGAAATTCCTTGTGGAAGTGATGGATCCTTCCTTTGTGTGCTCGGTAAGCCTTGTCAGATGGCCTGGACTTTGCAGCAGCATGGATGTGGTCTAAGTGGAGTGGAGAAGGGTTAGGGAGCAAGACGTCTGGCAGGATGGCTCATTTCCCTGTCTTCTGTCATACAGAAAGTTAAAGCTTGCCCTTCTGCCTATAAGCTGCTGCTGGGAACTGAGAAATGCGTCTGGGGCCCTAGCTACTGGTGTCAGAACATGGAGACTGCGGCCCGGTGCAATGTGAGTGTCCTAGACTGCCTTCTACAGAGTGGCTGGGGATTGACTTGACTGCCTTCTACAGAGTGCCTGAGGATTGATTGCCTCATGGGAATAGAGCCACAGCCCTAACTGGGCTTTGGTCTAAGATGATAACGTGGGTGCATATGTGCCATGTTGCATGTGTGAAGTCAGAGAACTTCTCCCACCATTATGTGGGTTAGGGTTACGTGGCACATGCTCTTAGCCAGTGTCCCCTAGTATTTTGTTTTTACTTGTCCATTTCATACCTGTGGGACCCATGGCCCCTGCCTCCACACATGTCCTCACGGGTCCCAGGGGGCACTTTTCCTGGCTGAGGCCCATTTCAAGGGTCCTCTAAAAACTGTATTGAGCAGCCCTGAGGGCCAGACTTGCTTTCCCTAGTGGGGTGTTGGACTTGGCCTATGGTAAATACTGTTTTCTCTTTGTGGTTCCTTATCAGGGAGATGAGTCAGCCTGGGCCACTGCTGGGCTATCTGCACTATCACACCCCATGGCTAGCATGTTGGCCTAAGCCTGCCCCTCTTGAGCCCTTGCTAGTTGATTGGCCTTGCTGTTGCCAGTCAAACAGCAGGACCTACCTGGGAACCTGCTGACAGTAGGTGAAGGGGTGTTCTTACAGGACAGCAAGGGGCGGTCTGGACCAGTGTTTTAAGAGTGTCCCAGTTCTCAGCACCTGCAGCAAAGCCAGGTCACGTTTGGGGTGATGCTGACGTGCAAGTGAACCATGACTGTTCGTCTTGTGTGGCCTAACCTGTCATTCTTTTTCTCCTCCCAGGCTGTCGACCATTGCAAACGCCATGTGTGGAACTAGTTTTCCAACTAGCAGATGTTGCCTACTTGTGGGTCTAGGCTAACAAACACACAGATCTATTTGACTTCATAATAAGTAGGAACTCCCTTTTTTTTTGTCCTTCCCTCATCTCTTCCCCTTTATTGTAGCATTGCTGTCATGTAAGAGGTGCTGACAGCCACTTCAGTGTCCCTTTTTTGTTTGAAGGATGAAAACATCTTGGGCATCAGCTCCCCAAGCTGCCCTTTCACCCACCTGCTGGAGGGGGGTGGTGAGCCAGAGGGCAGAGGCATCTCCTGAGCCCTGACTTGGTGTGTAGCAGGTATGGGGGAGTCTATGGCTACTTCCTACCTTGAGGAGGGAGCTGTCCACCTTCTGTGGCACCAAGGAGTTTTCTTTGACTGATTAGAAGCACAGAATAACCAGGCCTTTAGACTGATGGACTCGCCATTGTCACAGCACAGATTTCAGAAGCACTGCTTGGGACCTTGCTATCCATAGGTCAGCCTTCTACTCTGCTTTCCTGTCTGCTTCCCATTGCCTTGTTTGGGGTTCTGTGGGATAGGGTGGGGAGGGAAAAAAATTCTGAATGTAACATGCCCGTGCCATGTGGCAGTCTTGTGGGCCTGGCCTCCTTTCTGTGTGTGAGGCCGTTGAACGCTGGCCCCTGCCTGGCTGTGGAGGTCCTGCACGCTCCTTTCCTACCTTGTAGCTATTTTTTGTTGAACTGCCCTTTCACCTCATCATGGATGAAGCATCTGCCTGGCAGTGGGTGATGGATGAGGGTCTCTGGTCTCTGTGTGGGACCTTGGATGGTGGTTCCTGATGAGGAGGAGCTGAAGTTCCCCGTGTCTCCAGTTGCCAGGAGACAGCCAGCAGCATGGGCATGTGCAGCTAAATGGACCTAGATTTTTTATTGTTTTTTTTTTTGCACTAAAGTTTCTGTGACTTAATAAAGTTCTATTAACCAGATCTGGGCTGGGCTTGTGTTTCTTTGACACCTCAGCTACAAGAGAATGGGTAGGCTCTGAGTCCACTGCCCCTTCAGCTCCTGGTGACCCCTCCTAGCTAAGAGGCCCGTCCCACTCCCCCAGGATCTTATACGTCACCAGAGTCCATGTATTGCTGGTTCCACGTGAGTTGCTTTTCTTTTTAAATAGAGCATTCCAGAAACTTTCATTAAGTATCAGTTAAACAAAACCTGGAGGAAATTTCGAGGGAGTAACTTAATTTAGAGGAATACACACAAACACTCTACATTCAAAACCGAAGGGGACATCAGTCATGTCTGTCAACTGGGCACCTCAAGATGGGGAGATGGGATGGATGCCAACATCAGCCTTGTGTGTGTGTAGGGGCAGAGTGCCACCTGGGTACCCAGCAGGCAGAAGTGCAGTAGGACTTTGAACTGAGGCAGGGGTGGGCCAGCAGACTTTCAGTTCTATGCTGAGCCCCTGCTCCCTGGTGGCGTAAGGGGGGAGCCGAGCTGGTCCTCAGTTTCTGGGGCTCCTCCAGTGACCCTCCTTAACTCATCCTTAGACACTTAGCATTTTTAAAGTTTTCTTAAAAAAATAACCAATTTTACGAAGGTAGAGATGAGGTGCTGAGTCAGTTTCTGGCAGGAGGCGAATCTGAGCAGCTGTCCAGGGCCAGCCTGAGGTCACCCCGCAAAGGCTGGGCAGACAGTTGGCCCTGTTCCTGCCCTGGAGGGTGGTAGGTGGGCTGCTCAGCAGCAAGGCTTGACATCACAGCTCTGTGATCTCCAGGGGGCTCTCCATGATCACATCTCGAAGCTTATGCAGAGGGGTGGACTTGGCTGACTCTGTGCGGGCGTTGCGCTCAAAGGCAGTGGCCTCAGAGGCCGTCAGAGTCTCCAGTGAGCGGTCCAGCCCCTTCTGGTCATCCTCTGGCAAGCTGTTGAGGTCAGTAGCCAGCAGTGTGCCTGTGCTGCCGTGAACCATGTGGATTCCGTCTGGCCCCTTGAGCTCCATGGGTGGCTTGTGGCGAAAACGGAGACTGCCCTGGCCTGGGCTGTGGTCCCCAGGCTCCTCCTCCAATTCAGTGTGGATCAGCTGCAAAAGGTGGGACATCCTCATTGCTCAGAAAACTACAGTGAACTGAGGACTGTGCCTGGGTTGTGAACCTCAATGGCTGGGACCCACTCCCTCACCACCTCATCCAACATCTACCCAACGGGCCTGCCAGCCTTCTCAAATGGAGGGCAGAATCTGGATATTAAAAGGGTCTCCACCTGTCCTCTTGCACATGGATGCCAGTCTGGACACCACTGTGGTATCGGAGTTTGTAACCAAGTTGATAGTAAGCATGGCCAGGTAGAACCTTCAGAAGTAGGAGTGCTTTGGTCCTGCTGCAAGCTTTCTGCCCACTTTGCCATAGCATACACCCAGGTGCAAACGGGCTTTACGGAAAGACAGTGTAAGTGCCAATCTCTAGTTGCTGGAGTAGAAGCCAAGTGTAGGTAGGCCTGGTTGGCCCTCCTGGCCCATTTCTTAAAGTGAAGGCCCATTAGGAGATTTGGGGTTTTTGGACTCTTTAAGAACCACTGCTTTTGAGCCCACCTCATTTCTAGGAAAGGGCCCACAGAATCTGGACAACACAGCCTTCTTTCTGACTTCCTGGAGCCCCGTCTCCCCAGTGCAGTCTTTGGGTTGGGATGCTAGGTTATAGAGAGAAGAGCACATAGCTCCCAGTAACAGGGCTGTCTGAGAGTGAGAGAGCAGCATCCCCAGGAATGGGGCACGGCACACAGCACACAGATTCCCCCGCTCCGGAGGCTACCTCACTACCTCGGAGATGGAGGAATGGCAGGAGGAGGCTTTTTGTACCATCCGTTGTGCAAAGAGTTTTTTGAGCCGTAGGTAATCCTCCAGGACCACCTTCAGCAGCGAGCCCTGAGGGAGGGAGAGGGTTAACTCCCCACTTAGGCTGGTGCCTGCCCTACCGCTTGCACACACATGCTCCCATGGCAGGATGGCACAGGAATCTCAGTCCCAATGCAGAGGATGGGAGGAGAACCTGAAAACTGGCTAGCCTGAGACACCACGGGCTGCTGAGTCTCAAACCCTACTCTGCTCAAACTCCCTTCAGTCCTGACAGAAGGCAGGTCTGGATAAACCTAGTTTCCATCTCCTTGCATCCTTGAGTACAGGGTCAAGTTCAGACAGGGTTTGGGTGCAGGACCCTTCAGGGGAGGGCTCACCTTAATAGGCCCCTCTCGAATGATCTGGCCCAGCTTGGCAATGTTGTCATATTCCTGGATGGCTGCACGCAGATATCTGTCATCATCAGGCTTGACTGCTGCTGGCTCACGCCCAAAAGTTCCCTGGGGAAGAGGGAACATTGGCTGGACCAGAGAGGTTGACATTCTCTGCAAACGGGGTAGGGGGACCACCCTCCGAAGTCTTCAGCTTGGCCACAGGCTGCTACTCTGGCTCACATGGGTACGGGTGGGGCTGTTCCACAGATCCGCGATCTCACTCAGGTTCTCAGGCAGGTCATCCTCATGCTCAGCCTGCGCAGCCAGCTCCAGGTTCCGGCAGAAAGGGTCCAGCCACACAGGGTTAGCTCTGCAGTTGGGGTGTGGCATATGGTGGGGGAAGATGCCTTCATAGAGCCCTGCCTCTAAGACCCGCCCACTCCCTTGGCCAGCCAGAGTGCCTTGCTCAGGTCTTTATAGGAACTCCACCGTGGCACCTGTGGCTACATCCTTCTATCCTAGGATCCTGCTAGAGTCAGGACAGCATGCCAGCCTGGGTCAGCTTTGTCAGGGAAACCACACTCCCTCCCTCTGCTTCCCTTGGAATTGGGACCTGGACAGAACATTTTTTGAGAGTGCAGAGAAGTGATGAGACCACTAGGGGGTGCCCACACTCCATGTTTCAGCTGCTGTGTGGGGCCCGACATAGATACTTCTCACAAGCGGGGTACTGCAGGGATCTCCAAAGGGGATCTGCAGACTTGAAGAATCCACACACCCATCAAAGGAGTATTTGTTGGTATTGGGCATGTCCATGATGTCAATGAAGCCACGGTTCCCTGCAGGGACAGAATTAGAGTGAGGAGAGAAAGGGAACAATAGATGGGAGCACCTGGCCACCTTAACCTGACTCCCAGACAGCCTTCACCAACCTGCAGAACCAGCTACAATGGCCTTTAGCTTTCTCTTGTGTCTGGAGAGAAGGGGAGGGAGGAGAGAGGGGGGGAGAGAGAGCGTGTCAGTCAGTTCCATAAGGGGAAGCTGCCCTGCTATCTCTGGTCCTTGGGCCTGCCTGCCTTGGTACACGCTGTCCAGGAGACGTTGGCCATTCTGGTTCAGGCCAGAGGTGGGAACACTCACACGGTCCTGTAGTACCAGTTCATGAGGACGAAGAGCATGGCCGCCAGGAAGAGAAGGATGGCTAGGACAATGATGGCCATCTGTGGAGAGAGCAGGCCAGCTGTCAGCAGGTGGGTTCAGGGGTACAACCCAGACCCCCGGGACTGGCACAACTACCAGGGTACCTGCAGGGCAGACATGTCATCCGGCAGTCGCACGGAGATGGCAGGCTGCACGTCCAGGACATTGTAGTTGCGGAAGAGGTTCCGAAGCTGCTCCTTGTTCTCATCGATCATCTGGATGACCCTGCACAGGGGCCGTGCTCTCTGCTCTACCTCAGCCACCCACTGCCTCCAGGAGCCACCCTCCACCCTGGGGGCAGTGTGTCCCACTGCTGCCAAGAGCCCCAGAGTTCACATGCGGCTCTGAAACCTTGCGAGAGAAAAGCCACTTAGCTGGGAGCGCATAGTATCTGACAGGGGCCCCAGGCCCGTGTCTAGAGGACCCCAAACAAATGGACAGGTTTATAGACTAGGAGAGTATGGTGGTTTGAATAGAAATGGCCCCAAGAAGCTCATAGATCTGAAGGCTTGGTCACTAGGAAGCAGCACTATTAGGAGGCGTGGCCTTGTTGGAGTAGGAGTAGCCTTATTGGAGGAAGTATGTCACGTGGTAGAAGGGTGGGGGGAGAGGGGGAGGGGACGGGGGAGGGGCATTGAAGTTTCAGAAGCTCCAGCTAGGCCCAGCGTATCCAGATGTAGAACTCCCAACTATCTCTCTAGCACCATGTCTGCCTGCATGGTGCCACACTTCCCACAATGGACTAAACCTCTGAACTGTAAGCCGGCTGCAGTCAAGTGCTTTCCTTTATAAGAGTTGCTGTGGTCAGCAGGTGTCTCTTTCACAGCAATAAAACCCTGGCTAATCAGAGTGAGGCCCAGAGGGGTGAGCACAGCCCCCACTGTCTCCCTGTATTCTTCCCCAGCTCTGACTATGCAGGGAGGCCGATGGTAAACTTTACGCCTCTTTTGGGGTTCCTCTCCCCCCAAGTCAGGCAGGCAGGCAGGCAGTCCAAACAGACAAGCCCCCCCCCCCCCCCCCCCCCCCACCTACCTGTCCACATCCAGGATGCGGTTGGTGTCCCGGTTGACCACGTGGATGAGCAGCTCAGTCTGTGCGAAGTTCACCTGCCCCTTCTTGTCCACATGGAACTAAGAGAGAAGGGAGTTTGTGGGAGTAAAGCCACATGGCTCGCACGGCGGGCAGGATGGGACAGGCAGGCAGCTTGCAGGAGGCCATCCCATGTATTGACGAGACCTACCATCACTGCCAAATCTCCCTGGCCTGGCCGCTAACTCTCACTCAGGCCTCATTCGCTATCAGCGTTATTTATGGATAAGAAAACGGAGGTCTGCAGGCTCCGGGGCCTTCCATCAAAGCATGTGGCTCTGAAGTAACCTCATCTGTCCTGTCTCTTCCCACCGCCCGAGTCCTAGGGGCCCAGGACACCTGCACGTCATCCGTGTTGACAATGGCGCCTGTGATGTTAGAGAGCAGGCGAATGAACTCCTCCTCAAAGCCACGCACACGATCTGGGATCTCGTTGATGACTATCTTAACGCGCTGGTCGTCCCTCAGGATGTAGATGCCGATGACGGCAGTATCATTGTGGCCCGCCAGGTCTCGGGCCACAATGTCTACCACAAAATAGCCAGGGCTGTAGGCCATGAAGAGGTCAAAGGTGCGCAGGATACCATCCACGCTCCCTGTGAAAGAATACAGGAGTGGCATAGCTCAGGAGCCACACATACTGATGCTGAGTCCTGCCCCCTCCCCCACGTCCTTGGGGAGAGGGCATATTTCTTCACCTCCCATCCATCCTGAGTGCTGGGATTAAGGGGCATATGCTACCATGCCTAGCTGAAATCTTCTTTTTAATGGTTGCTCCAGTTTTATTCAAACACTGCATTTTATTTATTTATGTATTTATTATTTATTATTATTTTTTTGAGACAGGATTTCTCTGTGTAGCCTTGGCTGTCCTGGACTCGCTGTGTAGACCAGGCTGGCCTCGAACTCACAGTGATTCGCCTGCCTCTGCCTCCCGAGTGCTGGGATTAAAGGCGAGCATCACCACACCCGGCAAACACTGCATTTTAAGTAACTGCGGGCTCTCCTTCCCAAAAATGACAAGGGTGTGATGACTATTTCTTAGCTTTGTAGCATCTTTCCCACACACTAGACCAGCGGTTCTCAACCTTCCTGCTGTGGCCCTTTACTGCAGTTGCTCATGTTGTGGTGACGCTCAGCCATAACATTATTTTTTTTCTTTTTTTTTTTTAATTAATTTATTCTTGTTACATCTCAATGGTTATCCCATCCCTTGTATCCTCCCATTTTTCCCTCCCTCCCATTTTCCCCTTATTCCCCTCCCCTATGATTGTTCCTGAGGGGGATTACCTCCCCCCTGTATATGCTCATAGGGTATTAAGTCTCTTCTCAGTAACCTGCTATCCTTCCTCTGAGTGCCACCAGGTCTCCCCCTCCAGGGGACATGGTCAAATGATAGGCAGATTTGGGCCAAGGGGACCCGCTCAAACTAAGGCACCAGCCAAGGACAATACAGACGGTAAACTTTAAATCCCTGCCCAGATCTAGCCAATGGTCAGAACAGTCTCCACACTTGAGTGGAGAGTAGCATAACATTATTTTTATTGCTACTTCATGACTGTAATTTTGCTACCATTATGAATCGTAAGTATTTGATATGCACACGGTCTTAGGCAACCCCTGTGAAAGGATCGTTTGCTCCCCAAAGGGGTTACAACCCACTTTAAGGAACACTGCTCTAGACATATGTACTTTAGAATTCCACAAATATATAAACTGCACAGCCTAGACCAGTGGTTCTCAATCTGTGGGTCACTTGGGGGTCAAAATACCCTTCAACAGGGGTCACCTAAGACCATCAGAAAACACAGATATTTACATTATGATTCATAACAGTAGCAAAATTAGTTATGGAGTGGTGACAAAAATAATTTTAAAGTTGAGGTTACCACAACCTGAGGAACTGTATTAAAAGGGTCATAGCATTAGGAAGGTTGAGAACCACTGGCCTAGATGACTCTAAAAAAGGGCAGAAGACCGGGGTTCAAAACCTGCCATTTTCTAGCCATGTGGCAATTTCCCTAGCTCCTTAGCAACTTGGTTTATTAAAGTAAGAGCAGTGAGGGCTGGGATTAGAGCTCAGTGGCCATGCTTGCCCATCATGCCCAAGGCCCTGGCTTCAGTCGCTAGCATCACATTAACAAAAGGGCAGCGAGTTCAGGGGATCTGGCTATGTAACTCAAGCAGGTGGGGTCTGAACTAGACCTTGAAGGACAAAGGTATATCAGGAAAGATGGAGGCTGGGATAGCTTTGAGGAAATGAAGGCAGAGGGCCAGTGGGTGGAGCAGAGTGGATACGGAGCCCATACAGATGGTCTGTATGGGGCTATGAGGCCAGAAGCTGGGACTAGAAGGAAGATATGGGGGGCGTCAACTATTAGGCTGAGTCTTCCTGGCAGTCAACACTGGCCCACAGATGAGGAGCCCATGTTGGGTGGGGAGTCATGGGCATCTTGCAAGCCCCGCCCCCAGAGGGTCTTGCCCATCCACACTGATGAAAGCTCAAGCAACATGAGCCTTCAGAGGCATGTGGCTAGCTCCCCTGCGGCGCCTCGTGAATGTCTGACACATAAGAGAAGGGGTGCAAATGCAAAGATGGGGAACGCTGTGGAAAGCAGCATAGGGAGAGAGATGGATGAGTAGAGGGATGGATGGACACGAAGTGGAGAAAAGCAAAAAAGGCCTGTGCTACAGCTGCTGATAGAGGGCTTGCCAGGCATGGATGAAGTTCTGGGTTTCATACCCAACACTGTATAAGCTTGGTATGGTGGCACATGAGTGTATTTTCAGTACTTGGAAGGTGGAGGCAGGAGGATCAGAGATTCAAGATTATTTTTTAAAACTGATTCAGGGTCTCACTATATGGCCTTGGCTTTCCTGGAACTCAATATTTAGACCAGGCTGGCCTCAAACTCACAAAGATCTGCCTGCCTCTGCCACCTTTGTGCTGGGACTAAAGGCTTGCACCACTATACGTGGCTCAAGATCATTCTTCTTGTTTGTTTCGTGTTTTTCTTGAGACAGGGTTTCTCTGTGTAGCCTTGGCTGTCCTGGACTTTCTTTGTAGACCAGGCTGGCCTCGAACTCACAAAGATCTGCTTGCCTCTGCCACCTGAGTGATGAGACTAAAGGTATGTGCCACAATACATGGCTCAAGATCATTCTTGACTACGTTGGTATCTTGAAGCCAGATGTGCTATGCAAGATCCTGATGTTGTTGTTAATAATAATAATAATAATAATAATAATAATAATAATAATAATAATAATAAAAACAAGGAGAGATGACTCAGTGGCTAGGGGCACTTGCCACCATGCCTGATCCCTGAGGACTCACATGGTAAAGGAGAGAACCAGTGCCTCCAAGTTGTCTTCTGACATCTCTACACATGCTCTGTGGGTGTATACTTGCCTCCTTAAAATAAATAGAAATGTACCCCTCCACACACAGACAAAAATATGTATATAGATGGGAATGAATATGCAGGGAATAAACTGAGTAGGTGAAGAGAGGGCTGCCATGGATGACCACCTAGCTCCTATGCTCACACACACACTCCATCTCTGGACCGAAGTCCATGCAGTGACAGGGGCACCTACCCATGGTGAAGACCTGGCCCACATCCTCAGAGTCGTTGGCAAGGGCCCGGAAGTAGTGGATAGCCAGAATGCCATAGAAGACCAGGCTGTTATTGCCAATGTCCGCATCCAGGGCCAGCACCTGGATCAACTCCGAGCCTACCTTGGCATCGGTGGCCACTCCTGTGGGAACAGGCAGGCCACATAAATGTCAGGGAAGGAGCCACCCACGCCCTCAGGCCCTGGCTGGTCCCAGCACCTGCGGTGTACTCAGCCTTGGTGAAGCGTGGCGGCTGGTCATTGATGTCCTCCAGCACAACGCGCACCTCCTGCAGGGTGAGATCAGTCAGCAGATCGAGGGCTGGGGAGGGTCCACGGGGAGGGGTCCAGCTGCGATTGCTGGATGCCTTGACGATGAAGGAGAAGATGGCCTCCCTCTCCCTATCTAGGTCTCTAAGCACTAGCAGGCGCCCGTCTGGTTGGAGGTGGAAGTTCTTGTCCTCGTTACCAGCTGCGGGAGGGGACAGGGCACAGGGTGAGTGGAAGGGCCCCCCAGAGTCCTCTTCAAACCCAGGGCGAGTGGAGCCCCGGCTCCATTGACCCCACCTGCAATGAAGTAGTACACAATAGCATTGGGACCCTCGTCCGCATCCACGGCACCTGTCACGTTGCCCACGAGGGTGCCACGGGGTGAGTGTTCAGGCACTGTCAGCAGCTGGTACTGGGGGCTCCCCTTCTGTAGGAGAGGAGGTTGTTACAGGAGGCCAAGCTGCAGCCCTGGCCAGAGGACCTTTGGTACCTATTTTGTGGGGTTTGAGTCCTTTATTGCTTAGAGAGCAAGTAGAGCCCCTGTTACCCCCAATGACGACAGGGTTTAACCTTCTCAGATTTATCCCCAGTGTCTGAGTGCATATTCCACCAAGTGACTGTACTCTTATATGCATGCACTCGGCCTCTATGAGGTATACCATCCATATCCATCCATCCATCTATACATACACACACACACACACACACACACACACACACACACACACACACACAC
>OU015751.1:22175660-22206660 GCA_907169655.1 Acomys percivali | reverse complement strand
TGTGTGTGTGTGTGTGTGTGTGTGTGTGTGTGTGTGTGTGTGTGTGTAGGGCAGAGATGCTCTTCCTCAGGTCTGTCACTTGCTTGGAACAAACTGAGTAGGCTGAACTTACTGGTCTGAAGAGGGATCTGCCTGTCCCCACCTCCCTCGCTGTGGGATTACAGGGATACCTTGCTGTGCTAGAATTTTTCTGTGGGTTCTTAGGATCAAATCAGAGGACCCGAGTCTGATCCTAAGAACCTACGTAAAAATTCCAGCTAAGATCCTGTCCCAACTCTTGGACTGTAACCTGTGGCCTTTCCCTCTGCTCAGGTCATCACCTTCATAAGAGGAGGGACTTGTGTTCTACCAATGGGCCGGATGGCTCTGATGGAGCCGTTGGTCCTGCAGGGGCCACAGCTTCCCAACAAACTTTGAGAGCTAGGATGATGATGGTCTCAGACCATTCCTCTGATCCAGCCGCCTCTAGCCCTTCTGAGTGGTCTCTCCTCCACATAAAAGGGCTGGGCCTGTGACCTTGAAGCCTCAGGTCACCAGAGATAAACAAGAGACAAACGAGTGCTTCCTTCTAAAAAAAACTTGAGCTCTGGGTTGTGAAGATAAGCAGCCAGTGTCTGCCAAGCCCAGGCCACCCCAACAACTAACTGTCCTTGTCTTGTGGCAGGAGCCACTGAGACTGCCCCATCCCTACACTCTTTCCACTGCCCCCTCTGCCTAGCCTGCGCAATCCAGCCCATAATAGCTTCCCAGCTCATGGCCTAGGAAGATATACTACTTGCCCCCTTCTCTATCTTGAGCCTGAACCCCCCTCCCCCCTTGGTCTGCCACCTTGAGGTCCTTTCTTTTGCTTGTTGCTTCCTGTCCTGACCCCATGGTTTCCTCTCAGATCATTATCAGAGGGACAGTTCCTATCTCCTGTGCTGGCCACACCCTGGGTTCCATTATTACTCTCTGATGCCCTTCCCAATTCTCCTGATTCTCCTCCTACCTCAGAGTCTAAGGGTGCAGACCTCACACATTTAGGGTCACAGTCACCCTGAGTCTCAAAGGTAGTCTGACTCTCAGTAGTACTGGCCACTACGCCCTGGAATTCCTTCCTTAGGGCCAGGCCTGTGCTAGTTCCCCGCCCATCCCAGCCCCTTGAATGGCTCTAAGTGACCAATAAGAGATGCCAGCACAGGGAATCTTACCATTTGGCACACTGACAGACCGTTCTGGGAGGTCGCTGGCATTGTCAATCACCGAGAGTGTGACCTCATAGGTAGCAACCAGCTCGCGGTTCAGGGGGGACTTCACCATCACAGACCCTGTGGGTGAGACCAAGTCAGATTCAGCTAGAGAGGAACCCCCTGACGTCTGGGCTTCTCAGAGTTCCTGCCCCACCACACCCTCAACATGACAGAGGGCCTTGATGGACCCTGAGACTTGCATCTAGAATGGCCCATAGCCACGAGTATAAGCTGGAGCCTATCTTTCTGCCTTTCAGCCAATGCCGGTGACCTTGGGCAAGCTGTCCAACTGGTGTTTCCTCATTTACAAAAGGGGGAGGGATTATAGTACCACTTCAGGGGCTCCCAGGAATCAGAAAAATTAAATGAGATTCTATCAACACAACTTTGCCTGGCCGATACAAACAACAACAACAACAACAACAACAACAACAACAACAACACAGCATGCTTGTATTCCACAAGAGAGTGAAATGTCCTTTGGACTACTGAAGAATACACTAAAAATGGCTGAGGTGAGCCAGCCCCAGGAGCACACATCTGTAATCCCAGTCGTGGGAGGCTGAGGCAGGAGGCTGGGGCATTTGAGGTCCACCTGGGCTACAAAGCAAGACCTCATCTCAAATACTAAACAAAGCATGATAATATATATGCTTGTAGTTCCAGCTACTCCAAAGAGTGAACTAAGGGCCTGGGGAGCTGGCTCCGTGGCTAAGAGCACTGGCTGCTCTTCTGGAGGATCTGGTTCTATTCCCAGCATCCACGTGGCGGCTCACAACCATGTGTTAACTCCAGTTTCGGATGATTCAATATCCTCTTCTGGCCTTCATGGGTCCTGCATGCACATGGTGCATAAATGTACATGCAGGCAAAACACCAGTACACATACAATAAAAATAACAAGACAAATTGAAATTAAGAAATTGCATCATTAGTTTTTTGAAAAACGAAACAGGAGAGTGGCAAGATCTGAAGTGAGATCTTGTCTTAATAAAATAAGATAGGGCTGGAGAGATGGCTCAGAGGTTAAGAACACTGACTGCTCTTCCAAAGGTCATGAGTTCAATTCCCAGAAACCACATGTTGGCTCACAACCATCTATGAGATTTGTATACATAATAAATAAACAAATCTTAAAAAAATAAAATAAAATAAGATAAAATTTAAAAAGTGGGACTGGGAATTCAGTTTAGTGACGGAGCCCTCGCCTCGCATACCTAGAAAAGGCCTTGTCAATACTTAGTACCAGGAAAGAAAAAATTAAAATGGTACATATTAGGTTCTATGTCACAATTTTACAAATGCTTATTCCAGGAAGACCTGATGGCAGCTGGAATCTGCCATGGGGCAAGAACCCTGGAGGGACAGGCTGGAGCTCCCAGGTGTATCCCTTTGTCCTGACTAAGTGACATGTGATATGGAGCTGATTACAAGGCAGACATATCAGTCTATGTTGGTGACAACAGGTTCCCTTTCTTCCCTCATAACCCCAGAGCAGCTCCATAAACCAGAGGGAAACTCTCCAGGAGTTGGAGTTTTGCTGGATAGACCTATTGGCCAATCTGCTGGGGCCTGTGTGGCCCTAGACCAAGACCTCCTTCTCCCTCTTAGGTACAGGGTCTTAGGACATCCTTCCCCCTGGCAGATGCCCTGCTGGGTTGCTGTCCTCCACAGGTCCCAGCCGTGGGTGATCACTTACCCTGGGTGGCCGCCTCCTCCTCCTCCTCCTCCTCCTTCTCTTCCAACTCTCGCTCCCAGTCCCCCGGGCTGAGGAGCGAGGTTGGGGAGAGGGCAGCTGCGTTCAGTCTGCAAAGGCTGGGCATGGCCTGGGCCGGCCCCCCAGGGCAGGAAGGGTGGGGTGTGAGGCATGGAGGAAGGCAATGGGGGTGAAGCAGGGAGGAGATGAGGTGGGAAGTGACAGAACAGAGCTCAAACCTGTAGGCCTGCCAGCCGTGAGGGAGAAAGAGAGGGTTAACATTGGTTAGTTCCGGGTACAGCGAGGAGGGCTGGGGCAGGGCATGGGTGGGTGGGTAGGTAGCTGTGGGACTCAGAGCTGGCTAGGGCAAGAGGGGCTAGGATGGGGAGAAGAGGAAGAGGGGGAAGGAAATGGGGTGAGAACCCAACTGGAGCGGACAGGGTCCGAGGATCTGGGAAGAAAGGGTAGGAAAGCTGAGCAAGGGGGCTGGGGGCCACGAGGAAGGTGGACAGAGAAGACACTGGAAAGAAAAAAACAGAGAGAGAAAGAATCAGTGGGAGACAGTGGGGGGGGGGGGAATAGAGAGGACAAGGAAGAGAAAAGTTGGGGAGACACTCTATCCGGGGGAAGCCGAGGTGGAGAGGCTGACTAGCTGGGGACCGCTTTGATTTCGCCTAGGCTAGCACACCATTCCGTCGGCTTTTTCCAGGGCTCCTGGGTTATTTGTTCCTTCTCTTTTAGGCCACAAATGCTGGCGAGATTAACCCTACTCTGGCTTTATGTCTCTCCTCTCAGGCAGAGTGTTCCTATGGCGTGCATCCGTGTGCCGCAGCCAAGGATGTAGCTCAGTTGTGGAGTAGTGGCTCAGCATGCAGGAGGGCCTGGGTTTGCCCCTTCTCTCCCTCCCCTATTCTTTGTACAGCAGGGAAGAGGACCAGAGGTTCAAGGTCACTTTTGGCCACGTTACAAGTTTGAGGCCAGGCTGCTCTTCCTGAGTCCCCATCTCAAGAGAAACAAAAGTATCCCTGAGACTCATTTACTCCTGCGCAGTTCTGCAGCTGCTGCTGTGGTGTGCATCTCACTCTGTTTCTTACCATTTTCAGCAAGCTCCTAATCTGAACACAGCCCTCCCTCCCTCCCTCCCATTGCTGTGTGGCCAGCCAGTAGCTGACTGATGTCTAATGTCCCATGGTGTGTACTCACAGCTTTTCATCCTTTATGCTGGTAGGGCTTGCAGTTTAATCAATGCACTCTGTTTGATTGCTGTCTGATGGGACCCTGGTCTGGACTCCACAGCAATGTGAGAATCCCAATGTCTCCACACTATGATACGACAGTACTGATGTCGATCAGTCATCTATCATTTATGGACACTCATGTTGCCTCGACCCATCTCTCTCAATAGCAATGATTTTTAGCATTTGATCATTGCCAGGCTTTTTGCTTTTTTTTTTTTTTTTTTTTTTTTTTTGAGACAGGGTTATCTCTCTGTGTAGCCTTGGCTATCCTGGACTCACTTTGTAGACCAGGCTGGCCTCAAACTCACAGCAATCCACCAAGTGCTGGAATTACAGGCATGTGCCACCACACCCCACTTGCCCTGCTAATTTTTATGATACTCCATGTAAGAGCCGTGCCCCTCCCTGCCTCCACAGAGGACCAAAACCTCTTAACTGTTGGACAAATAGTAAACTGTCAAAATTACAGCAAGCAGGATACTCCATGAAAGATAAAACCAGGGTTCTGTTTTTATGATACTGAAAGAAGACTATAAGGGCACAGATATAATTTGCAGAACATTTAAATGCCAGTGTGCACCAAATCAAAGGTGTCTGGCCAAATCTCCTTATTAAGGAAACAAGCATTATAACAATGTGAATTATACTGTTTTCCATTCAAGTTATAAACACTGAAACTCTGTGATACCCAGTGCCAGCATGAATGTGGGAAGGATGGGCACTGCTGCAACACTGTAGGGTGAAGGAGCCGGAAACGGCTGAGCAGCTTGTCAAGAGAAGGTGGATGGTAGAGGTGAGAGGGGGCAGCAGAGGAGCAAGGGCAGGAAGAGGGGTGGATACACATCGTAGAGGAAAAGAGCACAAAGAGAATGGCAGAGAAAGAGAACGAAGGTGGGGGAAGAAGGGGGAGAGGGCGGGAACAAGGATTCTGGGGGGGGAGGCAGGGTCAGGAGAGGGTGGTAGAGAGCAGCCGCCCTCCTACCTGTATTGATATTCACAGCAAAGGCATCTTCCTGGTCGGACACCAAGCGGTCCGTGTCATCCTTGGCCACGATGCTGATGATGTGGTACTCTAGCTTGGGGTTGAGGTCAAGGTCGATAGCAGTGACATTGGCAATGACGGTGCCTGGCTCTGCTGATTCCAGCACGCTCACTGTCTGGATGGGGTTGAGGAACTCAGGGCGGGAGTCATTGATGTCATCAATCAGGATAGTGACGATGGCTGTGCCTGACAAGGGAACAGTGCCCCGGTCGGTGGCCACCACCGTCAACCTGTAGGAGTCTTGCTCTTCCCTGTCAATGGTTGCGTTGCCAACACGGATGACTCCAGTGACTGGATGGATGAGGAAGCGGTCCTGAGCCCCAGCTTCTATTCGGTACACCAGCTCTCCATTGAGGCCACTGTCCTCATCCGTGGCTGTGACTTGAAGGACTGAGAATCCTGTGGGAAGGAATCAAGGAGCAGGTGAGCATTTGCGCCTCTTGTAGAAAGATCCGTCAGGACCTTTTGGTCATTGTGTGCGGTGTATGTGTACATGTGCATGTAAATGTACTTGTCCGTGCACACAGGGGCCAGAGAAGGATGCCAGGCATCTTCTTCCATCAATTTCTGCCTTATTCCTTTTACAGAGGGTCTCTCACTGAACCTGGAGTTAGACTGGTACCCAGTAAGCCCCAGGGATCCTCCTGTCTCCATCCCTTGTAGGTGTACCCACAGCTATGCCTAGCGTTGTTTGTGGGTGTGGGATTTGAACTCAGATCCTCATGTTTACACAGCAGGTACTCTTATCCCTGGATCACAGCCTAAGACCCTTTTTTTGATGATGCAAAAGAGGCCTCTCCTTACCACAGTCTTGCCAGCACACACCACAGTGGTGACCTTAGGTTTCAGAACATTCTAATCCTTCTAGGTAACCTTTAGAACCAAACTCACCCCCCCCCCTACCTCCATTGTTCCTGAATCTATGCTGACTTACAAGACAGTCAGGCTTAGATAGGCATCACCATGTCTTCCCACTTGTAAACGTAGCTCTTGAGGGGCTGAGGCAGGAGGATACTGTGAGCTCAAGAACAGCCTAGGTTATATAGTGAGTTTGTGGTCAGCCTGGGCTACATTTCAGGATATCCTGGGCTACGGTATTAAGAACCTATCTCAACAACACAATAGTTATACTAAGTAGATGTCCCATATAGGAACACGGATGGAGTGTACTTGTTCATTACAGCACGCCAAGACTTTTGAGATGGAATTTCCAGTTCTCCTGACTCTCTCCCACTCTTTTCCCTGAAGAGAATTCTGTGTCCACCAGTGCCTCTAACCCCCACCCCCTCTACCTATCAGCCGCTCCTGGTGGTGCAGCAGTCGAGCCTGACCCTTGTTACCTGGTGGGCAGTTCTCCAGTAGGTGGACAGTGTAAGCAGCAGGACTGAAGGTGGGCCAGTTGTCATTGTCGTCCAGGATAGTGACCCAAAGATGGGCTGTACTGTTCAGCAGTCCAACATCTTCAGCCAGCAGCAGCAACTCCAGGTAGGGGGGTGAGAAGGCCTCCCGGTCAATGACAACCCCAGACCTCACAGTCACCACGCCTGGCGCCCGGTGACACCAGTCAGGGAGATGTACAGTGTGCAGGACACAGTAGACAAATAGGACAAGATCCACCATAGAAGGGACAGAGAAGAAAGACACACTGACTTTACTTCCTGAAGGCTCAGTTACCCACATCTAGGGAGCACCCATGTTTGCACCCATGTCCCTCTTTGGTGGCCTCTGCGATTCTCAGGAGTCTTGTCCTGCTATGAATGACCAGGGCAGAGGAACTGACCTGCTCCACAGAGACACATGCTTCCTAGATGTCCCTGTCACCAGAATGGTCTCTTGTCTTGACCAAACTGTTGTGACATGGCTCTGGGAAGCTGCTGGTCTGCTGTGAGGAAAGGAACACTACTTTGTCTATTTCTGGCTTGTCAGGGGCTGTTCCTGGCCAGGACACAGGGCATGCTGGGAAAGGATGGGAGCTGTTTGCTTGGGCTGAGAGTCTATGAAGCAAGAGGTCCTTAAAGTTGCCTCTACTTTTCTTTTTGGGTCCTCACACTAAGACTCTCTAATCTAGTTGCAATGTGGTCTGTGGGCTGCAGGTAGCAGAGTTCCATAAGAATCTAGACCCACAGTAAGGAGGAGCCCTAGACCAGAGGTTCTCAACCTCCCTAATTCTGCTATCCTTTAATATAATTCCTCATGCTGTGGTGACCCCCAATCATAAAGTTATTATCATTGCTACATTATAACTATAATTTTGCTACTGTTATGAGTCATACTATAAATATCTGACATGCAGAAGATCTGATATGTGATCCCTATGAAAGCATCATTTGACCTCTCAAAATCGACCCACTGGCCCTAGACCCCAAGAATGGGCCAGAGCCACACCCGAGTTGACTTGTAGGCTTCAGCAGAGCTCTCACCTGTGCTGTTGTCGATATCAAAGAGGTCACTGTGGACACCCAGCAGCTTATAAGTGACTATGGCATACACATCCTCATCAGCATCCAGGGCCAGGATAGGCCCATTGAGCACTGTGAGAGGTGTCCCTGAGCCAGAGGAGAGGAGTCACCACAGGCCAGCCTGGTTCCCTCCCTCCCTCCCCCCTCCCTGTTGTGTCCCCATGACCATGGCTGATGATGGATGAGAGGGGAGAGGAGGGGAGATGGGCAGGGAGTGAGTAGGGAGGCCCTGGGCTGGGCCTGCGGCAGCCTTGGCAGACTGAACGCAGATGCCTGGGAGCGAGCGGCCTCAAAGCTCTGCTGGGGAGAAAACACAAGAGCGGTGAGCAAGCCCCTCTGGCCTGCCTGGAGAATGCCTGCTTCCCAGCAGCCTTTGAGGCTGGCCACTCCACTGGAGGATCTAGGGAGGCGGGGGGGGGGGTCCCTAGAATCCCCTCCATGTGTGGGTCTTTTTTTTTTTTTTTTTGGTTTTTTGAGACAAGGTTTCTCTGTGTAGCCTTGGCTGTCCTGGACTCCCTTTGTAGACCAGGCTGGCTTCGAACTCACAGCGATCCGCCTGCCTCTGCCTCCCGAGTGCTGGGATTAAAGGCGTGCGCCACCACCGCCCGGCTCCATGTGTGGGTCTTGTCTGTCCATATGTATGTAGACATTTCTCTATTATAAGGGCTGTACATGCTATATAGACACATACATAGTGTGTGCCTCTGAGTTCACGTGGTAGTGATTTTATGCACACAGAGCACATTCATGTGTATTATGCCTCTGTTTGTGTCCCTGGCTATCTCTGTTTATAGGTGCACTTGCCATGAGTACATCATAGGGCCACCCACATGCCTACATGTATCTGCATACACATGTAACTCACACATAAGCCCTGATGTGGCCATGTGCTGGTGAATGCACGGATGTGCACACCAGCAGATTTAAAAGTCAAGTCCACACAGAGGGGACATCCACCCGGAGAGACAGTACTGTGTTACTTAATCTCTTTCTGATTCGAAAATCAAGGTCCGGGGACTTGGGGTGGAGGTAGATAGAAGGGTGAGTTTACCTCCTGGAGTCATCAAAGGGAGACAAAGTTAACTAGTTCTGTGAATAAGGGGTAAGGGCTATGCTGACTAACCAGGACCCTTGAGCCTCATTCTGACGGCGGATCCCAGGATTTCTACCCTACAGTGCTGAGGAGCAGGGTGAGGGGTTTGTCTCTGTCCCAGCCACTCTGTTCACCTTGAATTCCTCTCCTTGGGGACAGTGGGGCTGCTTCTGGATCACCCAAGGGTGATCAATATCAATGACTACTTTTATCTCCCGCAAACAGACCTGTGGCCTCTTTAGCGGTCCTAGCCCATCCCCCAAGCCTTGGAGCTGCCCCTCCCCTCTGGCACCCTTCTGTACCCGCTGGGCTCTATATGCAGCTATACCACCAGGCACACAGTACATCCTCAGCATCCAAGGCCCCAGTGGTGTCTACCTGTATGGTAGGAGGCCCTGGGTAGACCCAGCACCTACCGGCGGGAGAGTTCTCCATCACTTCTGCCTGGTATGTGCCCTCAGTGAAGAGGGGGTGATTGTCATTCTCATCAGCCAGAGAGACCAGCAGTAAGTCAAAATCCTGTGATGGGCAGAACAAGGAGAGGGTTGTGTGGTGGTTTGAATAGGTTTGGCCTCCATAGACTCACGTGTTTGAATGTTTGGCTCACAGACAGTGGCACTATCAGGAGGTGTGGCCTTGTTGGAGGAAGTGTGTCACTGTAGAGATGGGCTTTGGGGGTCTCCTAGTGGTCAAGCTCCATCCAGTGTGGGGGAGCCTCCTCCTGGCTGCTTGTGGAAGCTGGTCTCCTCCTGGCTGCCTTTAGGTCAAGATGTAGAACTCTCAGCTCCTCCATCACTATGTCTGCCTGCACGCTGCCATGCTTCCTGCCATGATGATAATGGACTAAACCTCTGAGCTGTGAGCCAGCCCCAATGAAATGTTGTTCTTTATAAGAGTTGCCTTGGCCACGGTGTGTCTGTGTCTTCACAGCAATGGAAACCCTAAGAAGTACGCTGTGCTATAGAAGGGATCGTGTTCAGATATGGGGGATTGAAAAGCCAAAAGCAGGGATCTAGAGTTCAAGTGCCTCCTCTGCTGCCTGCTCACTAGGTGATCTTGGCAAGATACTATCCCACGATTGGCCTGTCTCCATTTTCCTTTCTGATTAACAAGAATGTTAACTCTTTTAAGGGAATGCTGTGTGGTTGCGGGCCAGTGTGGGCGAGAGGGCTACTTCTCTTGCCTGAGGATGGAGGATTTTAGACCAGAAAGTGAGTCCTGGGTTTTAGACCATCACACCTGACTGCTGTTGGTCCAAGATCAGCCATGCTCTCACACAAAGCTGCACGTCAGGCCATGCATCCTTCTGGGGCCCCTGAATACGACTTTGTGGCACTAGGGTGAGGATGCAGAGGGCATAACCTTTGCCTCAAAGCCCCATGATGGAATTCTGGGTAAGATGGCACCTCAGAAGCTACAATGGACAAGAGACTCCTCAGATTTAGGGAAACAAAGGGAACAGGGATATTTTATCACTCTGCCAGCTGATTCTCCTGTCCTCGTGGTCCACTTGTTTATTGCCTCATCCAACTCCCCTTACCATAGCTGACACAATTGCCACCACTGCCACAGACACCGTGGACATGGCAGATCAACCTCCAGCACCCCTGTGAAATGTATAGAATTTACGGTAGGAAACATGTAAGAAAGGGATCCCTGAGACAGCTGCCACCAGGACTGCTTTCTGGACCAACAGGGAATCCTGCTCAACAACAAACTGCAAATCAATCTCCTTGTTGAACATAGAAGCAATGATTCTCAACAAAACACTTGCAAGCCTAAATAAAAGGCGCATCAAAGTGATCAGCACACTCAAGTTGATTTCATTCCAGTGATGGTTCACCATACATTCACTAACAAATGCAATTCATCACATAAATGATCAGAGAGCCAGAAATCACATGACCATCTCAACAGATACGGCTTTCACAAGATCTGCATCCTTCATGATGAAAAGGATGAGTGGGCAGCCGGGCATGGTGGCTCACACCTGTAAGCCCATCACTGAGGGAGGTAGAGACAGGAGGAGGATCTCTGTGAGTTCGAGGCCAGCCTGGTCTATAAAGCAAGTCCAGGACAGCCAAGTCTACACAGAGAAACCCTGCTTCGAAAAACAAAAACAAACAAACAAACAAAAAACAAAGAGAGAGAGAGAGAGAGAGAGAGAGAAAGAAAGAAAGAAAAGGAAGGAATGAGAGGGCTCAGGAGGGACTGTGGCCACAAGTGAGGGTGCTATTTTCCTCACAGGTGTAGCAACTGATAAATTGCTAGTGCTCCAGTCCATAGTCCAGATGGGGAAACTGAGGCACTGAGGAAGCAGTGTGCCAACAGAGCCACTTAGCTTGTCAGGAGCAGAGCTGAGGAAACAGGCATAGGACCCTACCCCAACAGCAGGGGTGGTATGAACAGAGCAGCTCCAATCTAAAAGGGACTGTCAGCACCCACCGCCTTTCAGTAAAAAGCCTGCACATTTGACAACTGAAGCCTACCTCCCCCCTTCAGGACCTTCGAATGCAGGTCTGAGTCCAATAATATGCACAGCTATCTGTGGTTAGCTGAAGAAGTGTCATCAGGAGTCCCCTGAGTTGTTGGCCCTGGGGCAGGCTGGGTATTGACTTAGTGATACAACTTTGTGGGAGAGAAAAGGGAGACTGGGGGAAAAAATGAATTGGCTCAAGCACATCGCTGTGAAAAGAACTGAGATCTGAGGCCTATGTGTGTTTCTAAGCCTGTGGCGGGCTGATCCCAAGGGAGGCGTGCATACTCACTCTCACTCTCACACACACACTTGGCCTGCCCTCCCCCAGCCTCCCTCCTTCTTCCTCCCACCTCCTCCAACCCTCTCTCCTGCTTTCACCCCGCCCAACCCCAGTCTCTTGCAGCCTTACCTTCCTGGCTATGCGTGGGTTCTCTGGGTTGTCCTTTACAGAGACTGTCAGCCTGTATTCTGGGATGCGCTCTCGGTCCAGGGGCCGGTTGACAGTGACGATTCCTGTCTGGGATGTGCCTGGCTGGTTAGATGAGCAGGCCCCTCCCCCGTGCCCCCCCAAGTCATTCATGCTCTGCCTGCAGTTCCTAGGTCGCTGGGAGTACCTTCCCCAAAGTGCCTAAGAGACAAGGGTCAAAGGAAGCCACCAGGATCTTTCCACGGTGAGGGTAAGTCAGTGATTCCAAGTTCTCACCAACCCCAAAAGAGGGGACACCTCGGAGGACCCTGGGTGTCAACAGTCTACAGACACTCTAAGAGGCCAGGGGAGAAATTCAGGTGTACTTCAGTATGGCTCAAACCATCTTACAGTTTAGGGTTCATGTGTGCCCAGGAGAAGCCTTGGGGGGCCATGTTTGGGGGTGTTGTTTCGTGGGCACTAGAAAGCAGCTGTTCAAACAAAACCAAAGTGGGCTACTAACTGGAACTGGGTTCCTGCACTGTGCACCACAATCCATGTCAGCAGCCTTGGATCAGGGCAGCTGGGCCATGGCTGACTCAGGAGGCCTTCCCCGGTGCTAACTAATGCACCTACAACCAAATGACTGCCTGATTGAAGGAGCTGCAGCCAATTCAGTTGCTTCTAAAGCCTCCCTTCAGTTGTTTGATCGATGCTGATGGAGCACCTCTGCTGCCTGGAATTCCTACAACCTGTTCTGGCTCTAGGAGCTGATTTATTTTGAGCAGATTTTCCGTTATACTTCATTGCTTTTATTTTATATTTATTTATTTATTTATTTATTTATTTATTTATTTATTTATTTATTTGAGACAGGGTTTCTCTGTGTAACTTTGGCTGTCCTAGACTTGCTTTGTAGACCAGGATGGCCTCAAACTCACATCAATCTGTCTACCTCTGCCTCCCAAGTGCTGGGATTAAAGGCATGTGCCACCACGCCTGGCTTTATTTTATTTTTCTAGACAAGGGTCAGACTGACTTTGAACTCATTATGACAGCAGGAGGACCCTGAACTAATCTCCCTGCTGCTGTTTCTCAAGTGTTAGAATTATAGGTACAACACTGCACCCAGCTTATGCTTTCTTTTTGAATTCCAGCCTAACCTTGAACTCACAGTAATCCTCCTGTTCAGCCTCCCAAAGGCTGGCCAGGAGCTAGGTGTGCTACCATTCACAGATTCCCTATTAACGTTAGAACTGCTGCTGTTCAGGCTCCGGGGTCCAGTTTCTTCACTGTCACAAAGAAGTCTTGGCCCCAGTCTGGAACCCGGGAGCCCCTCAATGTGCCTCTGGTAGGAGGAACTTGGGAGCCTTGGACAGATCTGAACCTACTGTGGCATTGATGAAGAAGGCCCGCTCTCTGTTGCCTGCGGTGATGTTGAAGGTGAGGAGCGCATTGCAGCCGCTGTCAGCATCACTGGCCAGGACATGGGCGACGAAGCTGGAGACAGGGCTGTTCTCACTGATGGTGACATTCATGGGAAGATTCAACAGCACTGGGTCATTGTCATTGATGTCCAGTACGCGGATTCCCACCAGCATCTGGGGATGGGGAGGATGAGCCACGGGTGGGTGTGACCAAAGAGGAGGAGGAGGGGACAGACAGAGCAAAGGTAGTGAGGACATTGGGAGGGGAAGGTTGTGGAGGAAGAGGGGGATGAAGGAAGACAACAAGCCAAATGGAAGGGGAGGGGAATAGCAGAGGGAGAGAGTGACAGGTCTGGATCGGGGCAGAGGTCTGGCAGCAAAGACAGCCTCCTGAAGGGGTAGTATGAGGGGAGTCCTGGAGAGGCAAGATCCCCAAGGCTAAATTCGAGAGGCACCTCTGGTTTCTCTCTCTGTCTCTCTCTGTCTCTCTTTGTCTGTCTCTCTCTGTCTTTCTCTGTCTGTCTCTCTGTCTCTCTCTGATTTTTTGAGACAGGATTTTTCTGTGCAGCCTTGGCTGTCCTGGAACTCACTCTGTAGACCAGGCTGACCTCAAACTCAGAGATCTACCTGAGTGCTGGGATTAAAGGCGACCCTGCCACTCCTCCAAACCCCCCTCTCCATATCCCCCACTCAGCCCCCCCTCCCCACTTCACCTCTGGTTTCTCTAGGCCAAGCACGAAAGTGTTTGCAGGCATTCAAGCTACATTAAGGGATGCTGTGGAGCTGGGCCGGACTCACCGTGGAGCTGAGCGGCGGCACCCCCCTGTCCCGGGCACAGATGGTCAGGTTGTAGAAGGCAATGGTCTCCCGGTCCAGCTCTATGTCCTTTCGGACCCTCAGCACACCCTCCACTGGAGAGATGACGAACTCCCCTGGGGGCCACCAGAATAGGTGTTAGCTGGTCCTGACTGAGAGCTCCCTTCCTCCAGCCAGCCTTCCTCATGAAGGCCAGGGGCAGCAGTGGAGGCACATGTCCCCCAGGGCTCTTCATGGGTCTAACAGGAGAGTGGTCCTGATACTCACATGTGTGTGCTTCCTGACCAATCAGCTTCCCTCCTGGGCCTTGCACTAGCAAGTGGATGATCCAAGTTGTGTTGGAAAGTAGAGATGGGATATCTTTGGTTTTGTCTGTTTTGAAGCGGTTTCATGTAGCCCAGGCTGCCCCTGAACTCCTGATCCTTATACCTCCACATCCCAAGTGTTGGGATTCCCTGAATGTGCCATCACCCCTGACTTACGGGCCCCTTCCTACATAACACACTCTTCCTGACCACTTGAGGTTAGAAACTTACTAAGAAAGGCATTAGGCACATTGGAAAGTGTGTTGTGGACAGGCAGGGAAAAAAAAAGTACTAGGTGGGCTGCACAGTATCTGAAGGCTGAGGCAACCACTGGGCCATGTCACTGCAGCAGCAGAGTGTCATGCAACCATCTAGGCTGGCTGCCACCACTGTGACCAAAGGACAGCACTGTGGCTTTCCTTCGCTTTGTACGTGTAACAGCAGCAGCCTGGCATGTCTGCCTTTCCCTAGAAGGTGAAGGTCTTGCCACGCAAGCATGAGGAACAGAATTCAGATGCCCAGCAATGCATGGGAAAGACCAGGAGGTCATGTGGTCCCACCTGTAACTCCAGCCTCAGAAGGCAGAGACAGGAGATCACAAGCAGAAACTGGCTACCATTTCAGTAAGTTCTGAGTTTGACTGAGAGACCCTGCCTCAATGAGTAAGGCGGAAGCATGCTGGAGGATGACTCCTGACATCAACTGCAGGTTTCTACATGCATATGAACATGTGCACACACACAAACGCATGCATACCACACAATACACAACACAACACATAGTCACACCACACACACAAACATACCACACACATGGACACACACATACCACATACACACCACACACACCCTACACATAGACCACACATACCATATACACACACCACACACTACACACATACACACACACACAACACACACTCACGACACATACATACACACACACCATACACAACACGCACAGGAGAAAACCTTTCCTGATTCCTTTGTTTCATCTCTGAGTTCCTTGTCTGAGAGAGATAAGAGCCTGGAATCACGGGTGAGCGAGATCTCAGCCTGCTGTTTCTAGTCTCCTCAGCCCCCACCGCTGGCAAATATGACTGCCCAGGTAGGAAATCTTGTGAGAAAAGACAGAGTACTAGGGCCACATCTGTCATAAAGGAGGGGTACTACCGTGAGCTCCTGCTAGAAGGATAGCAGGATGGGAGAGCCTGGTAAGACCCTGACTCGAGCCCCAGCTGGAACTCCGGAATGTGAATCTTCTAGGTCTGTGCTTTCTTTCCCCTGAGGCTCAGATCGTCTCTGGACACTGTCGAGTGTCCAACACCAGTGTCGCACTGACACAAGTGCAAATGTCTAAAGCAAGAACCTCAGGCTCACACACAGTGGCTCACGTGCTAAGGAAAACGAAGCTGGGAGCCAGAGAAGCATGTCCTCTACACTTCCAGTGTGCTAACGACACAACTGAGGTTTGAATCCCCTGGGTTCAGAGGCTTCCTAGATAAACACCCCTCAGGGCTGACGGGGTAGAAGCTTGATTGGGGTTGGGGGGTGGGGATGTGAGGGATGAAGGGAGCTGGAGAAGCCTCTGTGGAGGACAGATAAGGGGCTGGGGCTCTGAACGTGAGGAAGGGGTCACTTCACCTCTGCATGTTCTTTCAGGAACCAAGCTAGGGAGAAAGTTACCCCACTTCCCTTCCCCTTTTTCTTGAGACGGGGACTCACGCTATAGCCTGGAATTTGTGGCAATCCTCCTGCCTCAGCCTCCTGAGTGCTAGAATATGGCTATGAACCTCCACTTGGCTTTTCTTTTCTTTCTTCCTTTCTTTCTTCCTTTCTTTCTTTCTTTCTTTCTTTCTTTCTTTCTTTCTTTCTTTCTTTCTTTCTTTCTTTTTTTGTTGTTGCTCCTCTTGGTACTTGGGGCTCAGGCCCAAAGCACAGAGGCTTCGCAAAGACAGAGGCCCAGGCATCCTGGTGACTTTTGTTATTTGTCTTCCACATCCCAGGACACACCTCGGTGCCCAGCTTCTGCCACAACAGCCCAATGCCCACCTGCAGCTGGGATTTCCCCAGCCAGCTCTTCCGCTCCCAGGCTCCCTAAGCTCTCTGGCCCCTCCCTGCTTAGGGGTGAGGAAGTTGGAGAAGCAGGATTTCCTGTGTCCTGGGCTCCAAGGCCTCCAAAGCGTGGGGATTCCCTTTCTTGGGGGTTTCCCAGTCCTGTTGACACCCTGCTATGTGCAGGCAAATGTCTCCCTGCTGCATAGTGATTTATTACTCTTCTCAGCAACTTGCCCTAACTAGAATGCCTGATCCCCCCACCTTCCACACCCAGGGCCAGGAGGTCACAACCTTCTATCCAGTTGTGTCTGGCCTACAGCCTGATTCTTCTTACCAAGCCTTGCCTTGATTGTTCCGTCTGTAAAATGGGCTCATAGGCGGGAGTCTTTCTCCCCCACCACCCAAGGTTGGGCTGGTAACAAAACAACTCTTGATATGGGAGTGGGCATCCTAAAAGGGAGCCCGGGTGCTCTCCCGTGGGACCAAGGGGTCACAGGAAGGGATCCCAGGAGTCCTCAGCCAAAGTGGGAGCTGGGAGGTCCCAAGAAGGAGGCAGGAGAGGTGGTCAAAGCTCACGTAGGGATCACATGTTCCCCTTGCTCTCCTTTTTCCACAAGAACTGCTGGGGATTGCCAGTGAGTGCAAAGAGCCTGAGGTCTGAGCATCCCTGATAGGCTCAAGGCATTGCAGAAATACTGTGTCTAGTGGGAGTCTGAGTAAGAGAATGAGGCAGAAGAGATGATTTCTGTCTGGTTTTGAGAGCCATTAAAAAGGACTCAGCATTAGCCAGGAGTGGGCGTGGTGGCGCACACCTTTATCCCAGCACTCAGGGAGGCAGAGGCAGGTGGATCTCTGTGAGTTCTAGGCCAGCCTGGTCTACAAAGCAAGTACAGGACAGCCAGGGCTACACAGAGAAACCCTGTCTTGAAAACCAAAAACCAAAAACCGAAAACCAAACCAAACAAATCAAAAGAAAGACTCAGCATTATATGGTGGACACCTGGAGTTGGGGGGTCTTTGATTGTGGGAGGGACATGACTTGACCAAGGTTTTAAGGACTTCCCTGTGGTTCCTGTGTTTAAGACATTTTGGATAAAGGGATGGAAGCAGACAGCTCATGTGAGCACTGGGGAGGTGACTGAGGCCAGGGAGCAGGCCCAGCAGGATCAGGCTACAGTGACCTTGATGCTGCATGGCCTGGGTGTGTCCCTTTATCTGTTGTTGAAGAAAGAGTTTTTGTTTACTTTTCAGTTTCCAAGATGAATTTGAGAGGAATCAGGTGGGAGGCTCCCTTGCTCAAAGCACCATGGTGTCCACCTCACTCTCGAAATACCAAGACCTCTTTGATGGCACCATCTCTTCCATCTCTTGCTCACGTTCACAGCAGACATAGGGCCTTTTTGCGATTCCATTATTCTCCCGAGCACACCTGGACCTCAGGACCTTGTGTTTCCTGTTCTCTCTGTATACCTATGCCCTGTCTGTCCTCTTCACTAATTTCTTTTTTTTTAATTAATTAATTTATTATTATGTATACAGTGCTCTACTTGCATGTACTCCTGCAAGCCAGAGGAGGGCGCCATATCACATTACAGATGGTTATGAGCCACCATGTGGTTGCTGGGAATTGAACTCAGGACCTTTGGAAGAGCAGGTGGTGCTCCTAACCACTGAGCCATCTTTCCAGCCCTTCGCTAATTTCTTATGTGTCCATTGGCACATGACCAGTACATAGTAGGTCTTTATGAATAGTCATGGAATGATCATCGTATTTTACGAGTATTTAATGTCTGTTTTTGTTCTTAAGAGTGGGGAGGCACAGGCTGGGCATGGTGGCCTTTAATCTCAGCACTTGGGAGGCAGAGGCAGAGGCAGGTGGATCGATGTGAGTTCAAGACCAGCCTGGTCTACAAAGGGAGTCCAGGACAAAAGAAAGAAAGAAAAGAAAAGAAAGAAAGATAAAGAATGGGGAGACCTGGCACCCCAGAGCCTATGTAGGTGACTAGTGGCTGCCACAGCCCTTGCCACTTCCCCATTACAACCTTTTGAAGGCCCCCTTTCCCCAGGGTATATTTTGATGGGTTCCTTAAACTCTTGAAATTCCTGCTCCAGCTTTTGTAGCCTCAGCCTCAAGCCAGGTTAGCAGCCATGTAGGCTGTGTAGGCTTTTTGCCTTTTTCTTGTTGTTGTTTTTCGAGACAGGGTCTCTCTGTCTTAGCCTTGGCTGTCCTGGACTCACTTTGTAGACTAGGCTGGCCTCGAACTCACAAAGATCTGCCTGCCTCTGCCTCCCGAGTGCTGGGATTAAAAGTGTGTGCCACCGTGCCTGGCCAGCTTTTTGCTTTTTAAAGACAGGACCACACTATGTAGCCATGGCTGGCCTTGAACTCATACAGATCCACCCACCTCTATCTCCTGTGTGCTGGAATTAAAGCATGGGCCACCATGGCCAACTGTGTAGGCTTTTGTTGGGTGACACTGAGGTGCTCAATGGAGCCGAGTGCTCCCCAAATGTATAACCTAGGTCCTGGGCTCCTGAAGTACACATGGTAAGGATGCTTGCCTTCCTCCATTGAAGACTTTTCCCAGTAGAAGATGGATGTTTCCTGCCTATGCCTAGAGAGAGCTATGGTCCTTCAAGACTACCAGCCCATGTCTCAGATGCCATGGCATTCTCTCCATGCTTCTGTGATAAAGGCATGTGGGGCTGAGGTCCACAGAGGGCAAGGTCACGTGGTGGACGGACTGTATGGAGACCTCCTTCACCTCAGTCTTAAGCAGGTAAAGAGAGGTCCCTGGGTCATGCCCACCACACTACCCAGCACAGGCCCTACTTACCCAGGGGGTCTCCATCCACAACACTGTACTCCACCTGCCCATTGGGACCGGAGTCCCGGTCATGGGCCAGGAACGTCCATACTCTAGGCCCTGGCTGGCCCTCGGTGACGTCAAATGGTCCTTCATAGTCCCGAGGAAAAGTGGGCACGTTGTCATTGATGTCATTCACATTCACAAGCACCTGAGGCAGTAAACAGCTTAGCTAGGATTGGCCCCCAGATGCCTGGAGAACCTCAGCAACTGGACCTTATACTGGGTCTGATGCTGATACCCATGGGCTAAGGGGAAAGTTGTACAGTGTTACAGGGTGGGAGGGTATCACAGGGTGGGAGGGTATTTAAGCTGTGCATGTACGTGAGCTCTGGTCCAAGTCTCCCCACTACACACATGTGTGTGTTTGTGTGTGTGTATGTGTGTGTTTGTGTGTGTGTGTTTTGCTGGGAATTGAACTCATGACCTTGCCCAAGGTAGGCAAGCACTCCACCAGTGACTTTCACCCCAGCCTCCCCATCCTTGACACAGGGTCTTTCTATGTATCCTGAGCTGGTCTTGAATTCTTAACTCCTCTGTCTCTACCTTCTGTGTGTCTGTGTGGGTATGGGCCTACTCTTCCTTATACTCTGGTCATCTTATGTGATCCCATTTGCTCCTCCTACATCCGGAAACATAGCTTTCAATCATGAGGAAACAAAAGTTCTAGGTTAGGTGATCTGCTCAGAGTCACACAGGCAGAAAGTGAAAGAGCAGGGATCTGAGTCACTATCAGTTTGATCAGAAGGCATGCTCTTCCCATGAAGGGGAAGAAAGCAGATACTTTCACTCATCTGTTAGACATAGTCACAGAAAAGTTCAGTGACTACCTCAAAGCAACACAGCAAATCTGGATGGGCTGCTGAGATGGACAAGAGCGCTTGAATTCAGGCACTTCCTTGTGATAGGCATTTCCTTTCCTTCCTCTTCCACTATAGAGCCTCCTGGGTCCTCTTCGTGTTCCCCCAACCTCCACATTGGGGATGTACTCCACCTACGTACCGTGGTAGTAGAGGTGAGGCGGTGTGACAAGATAGGACACTGGTCAGTGGCAGTGACGATCAAGGTGTAGCGGCCATGACTGATCTCATAGTCTAACTCCTTGACAGCAGTAATGACACCCTGGGGACACAGAGAGTACAAGGAGAGAGGATGATGAGTGATAGGGAACTCCATGATACACCAAATAGAACTTGACATCCTAGCTACAATTGCTGTGTCTGTGCCTATGACAGACATCACTAATCAATTACAGCATTACTGAAGGCAGATAGGTCCTTTCCAACTTCTACCCTCCGCCCCCTGTCCCTGGGCATTCCAGTTTTCCTCTAGGCTCTGTTTGCTCCTTATACTCTATGATATCACCAAGGCCCAGAGAGGCTTTGACACCCTCCACCCCTGGACCCTCCCCCCAGCTGCTGACCGTGTGCCTGTTGATTCGGAAGGTATTGATGATGTTGCCTGCCACGATGGCATAGGTGACAGTGCCATTTGGCCCCTCATCCAGGTCCAGCGCCTGGACAGTGATAAGGCTGGCGTTGATAGTGTCTGGGCCCTCGTCCAGCACCACCTCATAATGTGGCTTCTGGAATACGGGAGCATTATCGTTCTCATCCACGATAGTCACATACACATGGGTGGTGGCCTGGAGAGAAGAGCATGGTCAGATACTTTGGTCAAGGGACCAGAGGGATTAAAGTGGATCCAGACTGCTGTTTTCCTGGGTTAAATTCACTCAGTGTGATTCAATATAGATAGGATCCCATAGGGAAGAAAAGAAGAGAGAATGGGTTGGGGAGGAAGTTGTAGGCTGGTAAGGAGAAAGTGCAGAGGCTTTGTTAAAACCAAGCTAGGAAAGTGCTCAAAACCAGGTTGGCACATATATCATCATTTCTATGTCTATGTTCATGACAGACATAATCAATCGATCATAATACTGCTGAGGCCAGATGCAAGCTTAAAATCCTTGTCAGCACAGTGACCCAGCAATTAAGGCTGGCATATAGAGCTAGGCATGGTGGCATATACCTGTAGTCCCAACACTTAGGAGGCAGAGGCATGAGGGTTATTATACGTTCAAGGCCAGCTTAGCCTACACAGTAAGACTGAAGTCAATTAAGGGTTACACAATGAGATTCTGTTTCAGAGAATTCCACCGCCACAAACCCTCCAGGCACATAAGATGAACTCCAGTAGCCTCTCCAATTTAGAGAAATGCCTATAATCTTCCTAGCCAGCCTACAAAAGGCAAGAACAGGAGGTCCTCAGCCCAACATAAAAATTAAAACAAAACAAAACAAAAAAACCCAAAAGAAGAAGAACAACAACAACAACAAAAACAAACCCATATTTCTTGTACTTTAAAGGGACAGGACATCAATTTCATGGCTAGATTTTGTTGGCCTCTGAAAAGTTAAGTTCATAGGACATGATTTCACTCTAAGTAGTTTCTGTCATCCTGTGATTGGCTATTTCTAGCTGAGGCTTGGACCATAAATCATATTCAACAAATCAGAGCTCAGTGGTCAGCACTCAAGAACACATTGTAGACTACACAATCGGAGGGGGAAATGCAAAGACAGCCTCCCTGCGAGCTGGTGTTCTGTGTTCCTTGACTCCACCCCACTTCTCCACCTTCCACGTGGGAGGCTGCTCCTGTGGACCACCCAGCCTGAGACCCCTTGCTGTCTGGCTTCCAGGGTTGGCCAGTGGGATGGAGATGAAGGAGAAGGGGTAGCCTTCTTTTACCCTTCCACTCCTCACTGCAGTTTTGTCCTGGTTGTGTGTCTCTGCTCTACTTCTTTCTGGGCTCCAGTAATGTCACCGTCTTTGTAATTGTAGAGGGATTTTAATCTAGCAACATGTCACTCTGGCAAGGGATCACATGCAAAGACCTTCTAGGTCTGTGTAATTCAGTTGGAATGCAGACACACACTGGATTACAGTATGATCTGGCTGGAATAAGACATACCAGTATTACCTTCCTTTAATCCCAAACAAGGTAGGAAGGTTTATTTGTAGAAGGAAGCAGCCATGTTTAAAAGTGATGTCTAGAGCAGGGCATGGGGGTGCAAGACTTTAATCCCAGAACCCGGGAGGCAGAGGCAGACGGATCGCTGTGAGTTCATGGCTAGCCTGCTCTACAAAGGGAGTCCAGGGCAACGAAGATAACATAAAGAAATCCTGTCTCGAAAAACCAAACCAAGAAAACAAAAAGTGATGTCCAATTGAGGGACAGACAAAATGACAAATCAGAAAAGATTTGACAGAACAAGTCAGAAATAGGATATGTCCAACTCTCAGGAGAACAGAGAGGAAAGAAAAGCAACTTAGAGAGCATTGGGGAGAGACAGAGAGAGACAGAGAGAGAGAGAATTTTTTAACCAGGACTGTTTGACAAAGACAGGTTGTAGAGAGAACAAGTTAGATACAGGTGAAGACAGAACAAAGCCAGAGAATGAGAAGACTCCAGAAGATTAGAACAGGTTTCTAGAGTTAGTTTTGAGGCCAAGCTGAGCAATCAGTTAGAAGCTGAGAGAAGCCAGCTTCAATCAATTAGCATGGAGAGACGTTCGAGCCAGAACAGCTGACGTGAACCATCCAGGCAGAGTACAGAAAGACGTGGAAAAGGGCCAATTATCCAGCAGTGAGCCTCCAAGACAACAATTACATCAGGTGAATAAAAATTACATTTACAGTATTGTTAAGATTGACCTTTGTCTTAGCTTCTATTGCTCCAGTTGAACAACTTGGGGAGGAAAATGTTTACTTGGTTTACTTTTCCCCATCGTGATCATTGAGGGAAGTCAGGACAGGAACTCAGGTGTGGTAATATGTTTTTCTGAAAACACCTCTTGCCTTTGAAGAGACTGAACTTTTGCTGGACCTTGCAAGTTAATAATACGCCTTAAGATCATTTAAGACTATGTCGTTGGCCTGCTGCCCCACTGTGTACTCGGCTTACTGATGCTAACCTGCCTCTAGCGGAACCAGTCTTACTATGCGTTGGAGCCACCGCTCCCCTCCCCCATCAATCAGCTTTTACAACTTAAGCTAATGCATAGCTATAATCTTAAGTTATTCATTCCTCCATGCCCCTGAAGAATGCACGCACACGTGTGTGTTGTGGTAATCATTTGCTGAAAGCAGCCAACAGGTTAAAAACAACCTTTAGCAACAAATATCCCTAGCCTGAACTGTAAGAACTTCCTATTACTGAGTAGCTCTCTGAAAGGATTTCCTTAATCCTCTGGGTGTTTGTCAGTAGGGACTTCCCTACTTCTTTCAAAGGTAAATAGTCCAAGGATGGCCTGAAACACAAACACCTTCTCCTGCAAAGCTCAACAACTGAAAGGTCACAGCCGGTAGCCTAAGCACGGGATTTCTGACATGGCAGAATTTAACACGGCTCCCCACAGCCTAGGATCATCTCCAGAGGAAAATTCAGTTCTTCCGAGTTGGGCTGGACACTCGGAGAGATGCAGGAGACCTAGGAGCAGCAGGAGCCTCAAGCCTAGAGAAGGAAGGATGCGGGAGCCTCTGAGGATGTGGGAGCCTCTGAGGATGTGGGAGCCTCTGAGGATGTGGGAGCCTCTGAGGATGTGGGAGCCTCTGAGACCGCGAATCACAATTACGGGTTGCATCCAAATTGATAAAGATCCAATCTGAATAAGAGATGCTTCCACATGAAAGGCGTGACTCAGAGAAGGAAGAAGTCACGGAAAGACAGCCTTGGCTTTGCAGGCAATGCAGGAAGCAGATCCCGCTGCATGGGACCGGGACCGCTCAACAAGCCAGCTGAAGGAGGACAGATCCTTCATCAGACTGGCAGATTGGGAAACCCTGATGCTGAAATGGACATCTGCAGACAGATGATGTAGGACTGCAGTTGTGAGAGGATCATCACATCAACAGATTTTCATAAAGAAAAGCTTAGGTCCAGGTGTGGTACACACTTTTAATCCCAAACAGTGAAGGTAAACTTAGTTTGTAGAAGGAAGTACCCATGTTTGAAAGTGATGTCTAATTGAAGGGGTAGACAAAGTGACGAGTCAGAGAAAGATTTGGCAGAATAGGATATGCCCAACTCTCAAAAGATGAGAGAGGAAAGCCAAGGTACTTATGGGAGCTGCACAGAGAATGGGGGAAAGAGGAGGCAGTTTTACTGGGAGAGTTACAGAGACAAGCTGAAGAGAAAACAAGCTAGATATAGATGAAGATAGAACGAGCCAAAAAATTAGAAGGAACCAGAAAATCAGAATAGATTTTTTGGGGTTAGTTTGAGGCCAAGCAGAGCAATTCAGAGGCCGGGAGAAAAGTCAGATTGACTAAGTCACCCTGGGTGAGGAGTTTTGAGCCAAAACAGCTGAGCTGAACCGGCCAGCGAGAGTTCAGAAAGAAGTAAGGGTGAGCTTATTGAGCAGTGAGTCTCAGAGGCTGAAAACCTTCTAGGCCTAGATTAGATTGTATGGAGGCTAGAAGCTTCCAGGACCAGGCCTATGTTAGCAGACAGGCAGAAAGGTGACAGACAATTAAATCAGGCGAATAAAAGCTACTTTTACAGAAATCCGTCGTTACACACGCACTACTTTGGATCTTAGAGACCCTAGGGATCTTCAGTAAGGTAGCAAGGATTGGGGTGGGGTGGGGGACAGCAACATGGCTCAATTGGTATTGGCACATGCCGCCAACCCTTTCTGTTGGCTGTTCACTGCAGGGAGAGCCTTTGTGCCAGACTCCCTTGCCTTATCTGCATACCCTGTAACCTTTATACACTTTTGCAGCAAAGTGTTCTGGTCCCTGCTGAGGAGCTCCAGGAGCCAGTCCTTGGCTACTTCAAGTTTTGCATCGGGGCTCCCCTATATCTTTCTTTGGGTGGCCCTCTCTTTAGCTCTTTAGCTCCCCTGGGTGCCAGCCTCTATGGACCCTAAAAGGGGTGCTGGAATCTTCAGGCTGTGCTGCTGACCTTACGGGCTCCAGAGCGGCTGAGGCAAAGCCTCCACAGCCCTGTGACCTGAGAGCAGAGGCCTGGAGAAACGGGAAGGCTGGAGCCACAGAGAAAGCAGCAGCACTGGAGGCCTCAGTTACGGCCGCTGCTGGCAGGGCACTCAGGGAGATGTGTTTAACTGGAGCTGGTCTGTGAGCTCCCGTGTCAACTTTGTGGCAACAATGTATAAACTAGCCATTCCTCTGAGGCAGAGAGCTTTGTATGGTCTGGCACTGCCAGCCAGGGATCAGGATTAGAAATCTGACCCCTTAGTATGAGTTCATAGATTAGTTAAGGAAAGTTGTGGGGTTTGGTTTTGTTTTGTTTCAGTTTAAGAGTTCAAATCTGTGTAAACCCGTTAGGGCATGAATTCATAGCCCCTCCCTGACACCTCTCTGTCAAACTGGCAGTTCCAGCCTCTAACTGTCCCAACCCCCATCTCCAGCCCTTCAGTGGGACCCCTCTCAGATTTATGTTAATTTTAGGAGAAAAGACTGAGCAAACACCCACCAATCCCTAAGCTTCCCCCAAGCTCAGGACTTGAAATCCCACCAATCATCACTCTGGAAATCTCTGCCCTAGAAAGCTCCGCCTCCTAAAAAAAATCCTATATAAAGGCTGTGTTTGCACAGTTCTCTGCTGTCTTCACCTGGGAGCAGAGGCAACCACTGCTGGATTTGTCCTTCTTCTCCCGGATTCCTCCCTCCAATAAATCTGGTGTTACTCTCTTATCAGAAGAAGCTAAGAAGCCCAGAAGAGAAACAGCAGAGCTCAGGCTTTTAAAGCTCCTCGGCTCATCAGAGGTTGGGGTAACCCTCCCCTGGGAGCTGCAACATTCCTGCTGAGGGGGCCTCTTCTCAGAGCTGTGAGGTTCTTGGGTTCCCATGTGTCAGGACCCTTCCCTTGGGATGCTGCCCCACCTCAGAGCTGGGGATACTTTCCCAGGCCTCAGAGTTGTGCGCTTCCTGGACACCATTCCCACCCGAGCAGGAAGGCCAACACTTGGGGCTTGAGATCAATACCTGGGGCCTACATGGTGGAAGGGGGAAAAACCAACTTCCGCTAGATGTCTTCTGACCTCCACATGTTTGCCGTGGCATGTGGGAACCTACATATGTATTAATACACACACAGAGTAAGTAAGTAAATAGGTAGTGTAAAATGATAGTAAGCATTTGAGGATGAGAAAGCATAGTGCTAACATTTCTCACTTGGCGTGGTGGCGCACGCCTTTAATCCCAGCACTTGGGAGGCAGAGGCAGGCGGATCACTGTGAATTCCAGGCTAGCCTGACCTACAAAGTGAGTCCAGGACAGCCAAGGCCACACAGAGAAACCCGGTCTCGAAAAATGAAAAAAAAAAAAAAAAAAAAAAGACCTCACGCTGAATCTGGAATAGACTGGACACTTGAACAGCCTTAGCATCCCTTCCAGGCAGGAAATACCTTCAAGAGCTCTCCTATACCCTTTACAGTGGGGGTGGGGGGTGGGGAGCGTTTATATCTTTCTCCATAATGTGTGGTGCTATGAGACACTACAGTGATGGTCAAAGAAGGCCAACACGGTCCCCTTGTGCTCTGCATAGCCCCGATTATAGCTATGAGCATTCACCTCCTCTCTAGACGCTCAGCTTGAGCCCACCCTCCCCACCGCTGCCACACTTTCCCAGTCCCTGCAGCACCAGCCTCCTCATGGCCACTGTCCCATTGTCCCATGCTCCTTGAAGATTCCCTGGAAGTGAACCTGATCATCACTCGGGCTGCTGGGGCTGGAGAGTGGGGGGCTTGAACAGACATACCCCCTACCCTACCCCCACCCCATAGCCCTCTTGCTCTGATGTCTTTGGCTTCTGAGCTGAAGAGGAAGTTGGACCTTCATAGGCTACCCTGCCTTTCAAGAGGGTTTGAGGTTGCTGGGCCAAGCCCACAGCTTGGGCAATGCTTGTCTCTTCCTGTGGTGCAACTCTTAAGTTGTTCAGTGCTGGGATGTGTGTCAAGGGAAGGAAGGGGCAGGGTCGAGGAGGTGCTCTGCTCTTCCCTGGAAGGGCCCCACCTCTCCTCTGTGGCGAATGGCTGGGGTGGGAAGAGGGCCTAGTGTCTACCTTATCTCTACTGTCTTGGTTGCCCTCTGGCAAAAGAGAATATGCGTTCTAGCACCAAGAAGGACCCAGAGCTGTCTCACCACATGTCCTGACTTGTGTCTTGGCAACTTCTGGGGTGCTCACGCCAGGGCTTTTGCTAGCTTCAAGGACACTAAGCCTGCTTAAGGTCACCTAGTAATAACAGGGCACACTATCCTCCTTCTCAGGTAGCGTTCCTTACCTAGGTAGCCCAGGTGGATGAGCCCATAGAACCTGTGACAGGCTGCCCGGAGCACCCACAGTTCAGGGCTACCAATCTGTCCTACTACCCTGATCCCTGACACCGTACTCTGTCTTTCCTCTGTCCTTCAACCAGGGGCCACAAGGAGTTCAGTTTTCTCCCTGTCCCTTGACAGTCACCTCTACCACTCTATTCAGGCAGTGCTTGCTCTCAGCTCTGTCCCTCCCAGCGACAGTACACTAAACAAAGTCTTTTCACATCTGGCCTGTATAAGGGACTTAGTCACAGTGGGAGGCTGGGCCTAGTTGGATGAGGTCACAATCTCAGATACTTGAAAGGCTGTGAGAACGTGTTTAAGGGACTCCTGTGAAACTTACTGAGAAGTTAAGAGAAAGAAAGAGAGAGATGATAATATAGTTCAGTGACAGACATTTGCCTAGCATATGTGAGGCCTTGGATCCGATGTCCAGCAATGAACTAGGAGTGAAAAAGAGAACCAGTGGGGCTTGGGGTACCCCTCAGCTGGTAGAGTACACTTCTATGTTTGACTCGATCATGGCATAAGCTGGGCATGATGGTGCATACCTGTAACCCCATCACTGTGGGAGGTCAGGGTCCTCAAGATCCCCGGTATGTTTGGATATGCAGGAGAACTCAGGTTAGGAATTAACTGGCTGGTGTCTCAGATCTGGTGTTGTGGCTGAAGGAAGTACTGACAGAAAGGGGGGGGGGGGCTCCAAGGTCAGGCCAGGAAAGAACAGAGCGGAGCAAACTCTAAGTGATGACAAAAACATGGATGAGTGCGGAGGAGAGGACAGATGTCTACGAGGGCCTGGAGGACAGCATAGGAGTGAGTCTGCTGAGGGGGCATGGCAGTGTACTCCTGTAATCCCAACATGCAATAGGCTGAGTGAGGAGAATCTTGAGGCCAGCCTGAGCTACATGACAACATCCTGTCTCAAAAAGCTAAAAACACTAAAAACCACAAACGAAACCCCACCCAAACAAAACAATGCAAACAAAGCCAAAATAAACAAAACTCCATGTACATTACAAACTAAATAAAACAACAAAAATGGAATAAAGTGAGCCTGTCATAATTGGCCACCAGTGGGTATATAGCCCTGGGAGAAAGAGGCTGAGAGGATTCCATGGGGCACACCAACAGCAAGTCCTGAGGTTGGGAAGTTCTAGGCTTGTGCATGCCCTGTCCGGTTCAGGTGTTTGCATGTAGGCATGATTGTACTAGGGTGTCTCAGATGCGGGGTACACGAGCACAGAGTGGGCCAAAGTCCTTCCTTCTTGCTAAACTCATTGTGAACTTCAGATTTCACTTATCTACCCACCCACCCACCCATCCTTTCCTCTGTCTGCAGGAGGTTAGCCTTGGGCGGCTGGAACACTAAGAGGCAAAGTCCCTGCCTCCAGACTAGGAGAACTGCAAATCAGACAGGGTTAGGCTTGGATTCACTCCTTAGTATGCACGCCATCATAATCTCTGAAACACACCGTGACATGCAGAGGGAAGTGGCTGGTTGGACACTTGCCACGTCTATCTGCAAGACCAGCCCCGCCCCCTTCAGGCCCTAGAGACGCAGTACCGCCCGCCGCCCCTTGGGGGCGCTGCTGGGCGGGGAGCTGGCTCGGCCGCCCGCCGCTCTGTGGGCTCGGCACTCACTCTGGCAGGCGGCCTGTACAGCTGGCTCCCTGCGCTCCGGGAGCCCCGCTTGCTCAAAGCACACTCTGTTTCTCCTGTGTCTCGACTCGACGGCGACATGGGTGTCCCCAGGGTCCCAGAGGCCAGCGGCCCGTGCTGGGGAACCCTGCTCCTTTTCCTGGCTGCATCCAGAGGTAAGGTTTGCAGGCAGTGGGGTGCTAGGGAAGAGCGCTAAGGAGAACGAACAGTCCTGTAGGGTGGTGGGGGGACCCAGGCAGGATGGGAGTGCCCTGAATCCCCTCAGCCTTCGGTGACCTCCACTCTACCGCTGCTTTGAGGCCGCTGGGACAGCCCACCAGGGTCCAGTGGTGGCTTCCTTCTACAGTGGACACATCTTTAAGTGCTAACAGCTGCCAAAACAGCCCGCAAAGGTCTCTCTTGGGGACAGCCTGCCAGACAAGACACTTCCCTCCCCAGAGAGCCCAGAGCAGGGACCATGAAGAGTTTCTGCAAGGCAGGAGAAGGCCAAGGTGAGAGTCACCCCAGTCCTATAGTGGTTGCTGGGTTTTGATACCTGGGCATCTCCCTGCCTTCTTGCATCAGGGTCTTAGAGGATTTAGGGGGTGTGGTGCTGTGACCCAGTACCCCATCCGCTTTGACACTCCTGGGTGAGTCTTGATGGACACTCCCAGATATGAGCAGCGTTGTTACCTGCTCTATACTGAAAGTCTGATGGCACATTTGAGTGATCAGTGGGTTCCGGTCATTTAGCCAGATTGCAGTTGAGTAGCCAGTAAGGAGCACTAAGGAAGGCATGGGACACTCCCTGAGCCCAGCAACCAGCTCGCCCCAGGGGCCTGGATAATTCCTAGCCACAGGCATAGAAGCCTCACACTGGGAGGTAGTAGTCACTTCCAAAGTCCAGGCTCACAATTAGTACTTCATCCAGGGACACAGCAGTTCCCCCCAGAACCCCATCCTTGCTTGCTCAGAGCAGAAGATCTCAAAGAAAAAGGGGACCCCCCCCCTACTCCCTTCACTGCTTGTTAAAACCTTTCCCCAGAGAGCCTAGTGTACAGGTAGCTTTTGAAAGGGTCCAGGGACAGTGCCAGGCACAGAAGGATTCGTAAGTGTCAGGGTGGAGATGGTGGGCTTGGCAGAGGGAACCAATGGCCACCTCCGAAGAGAAAGAAGAGGGATTAAGAGAACGAAAGGGAGGAGAGACAGGGAGCTTCTTATCAACCCTGAGAGAGGCTGGCCTGAACCTCTGATAACAAAGAAGGCGCTCACACCCTGTAGCCAGGACAACTTAAGCCCTAGGCTGCATGCTCCCTATCACTCTAAGGGAGAGGAGACTGAGGGGGGTGGGGGAGGGTATGGGTTGGTAGTGGTCCAGGTGGGGGCTTGTGAAATTCGCATCACCAAGCCCAAGGCTCCGCACAGGGCACAGCTTTGAGGAACAGGGGGCAGCAGCAGGCAGGAAGGCCAGTACTGAATGGACCACAGGCTACCATCCTTCCCCTAAGTGACTCCATGGGTCCCCTTTCTTGCCCCTACCCTTGCGTGAGTGGGATGCCTTCTGTTCAGCAACCCCAATTTGGGAAACTAAGTCCTAGAGAATCAGAGCAGAGGCAAGCAAGGAGGGAACATGCAACAGCAGAGGCCCTGAGGGGAGCCAGGAATCCCCCTGTCCTACTGTGCCTCCAAGCTCAGAAGATTGCACAGCTGCCACTCTTGGCTACTTAAAAGTACTTGGTGAGCTGAAGGCCACCTCCCCCTAGCTCAGCTCAGGGAGGTAATTAGGACTCTGGGAGGTTTTCAGGAAAGAAACAAAGAAACCTTTTAGCTTTGGGGTTCTAACAGGTGTGACCACTCCGTGTGTGTGTGTGTGTGTGTGTGTGTGTGTGTGTGTGTGTGTGTGTG
>OU015751.1:22152728-22168812 GCA_907169655.1 Acomys percivali | reverse complement strand
TGTGTGTGTGTGTGTGTGTGTGTGTGTGTGTGTGTGTGTGTGTGTGTTATGTTCATGCTTGGGTATGGAAGTCAGAGGACAGCCTCAGGTGTCATTGTTCACCTAAAATAACTATGTATTTATTTTATGCATGTATGTATATATAATTCATGGCACTGGCATGAAAGCAAATGACAACTTGCAGGAACTGGTTCTCTCCTGTGGGCTGAACTCAGGTCATTAGGCTTGGTAGCAGGTGTCCCTCCTACCTTTTGGGACAGGGTCTCTCATTGATTTGGAAGTTTGCCAAGTCTAGGCTAGGTGCCCCTCGTGTTTCTAGGCACCCACCTGTTTCTACCTCCCGTCTCACCATCCCTGGAATTACAGGCCATCCCTGGAATTACAGGCCCGTCCTAACATGCCAGGATTTCCACCCGGCTTCTAAGGATCCAAACATGGGTCCTTGAGTTTTTGAGGCAAACCTTTCTCTGATAGAGCTATGATCCCAGCCCTCCATTTCTAGTCTCTCTACATATTCTAAACCCTCTTTCTCTATCTGTGAGATCTTCTGCAGCCCCTGCAATGAAAACCGAAGTAATGCTAAGATGTGATGATCAGAGGCCCCCACACACTTTACCATCCTCATCATCCCCATCTCTCTTCTTCTCCCAACGTATGCTGCCATGAATGTCCTTTTCCTTACAGGGGCAGAAAATGGCTTATGCAGTTAGTCCGAGGAGCAGGGTTGCCAGCTCATAGTCTAGTCTCAAAAGACTTGGCTCAGGCTGCGGCTATGGCTCGGCTGCTGGCGTGCTCCCCAGCATGCACAGAGTCCTAGGTTAGAGACTCTGTTCCTTTTAAGCTGGGTCGATGGCCTGTGTTCATAATCTCAGCACTTGAGAGGTAGAGACCGGAAGATCTATTCAGGGTCATCTTCAGCTACGGAGTATGCTTGGGGCTAGCCTGGGTTGCTTGGGAGAAGGTCCCATGTTGGCTGGCCAGGCCAGTCTTCTGTTTGGCTCAACTGTCCTCCTCCCTTCTCCTTTCCCACTTGGGAGACCTGGAGGCTCTTCCTGTGTGGGTTTGTGATGGATGTGTATTAAGTAAGGGGGGTGTGGTTGAAGTCAAGCTTTCTTCTTGTCCTGAGGGTGCCAAGGAGTGGCACTCATTCAGGCAGGTGACAGGGGCTCTCCTCTCTCTGAGCAGGTCTGGCAGCAGCCTTCAAGATTGCCACACCTTATTCTTTGTACGTGTGCCCTGAGGGGCAGAATGTCACCCTCACCTGCAGGATTCTGGGCCTCGTGCCCAAAGGGCATGGCGTGACCTTCTACAGGCAGTGGTACCTCAGCACACGAAGTGAGGTTCAAGTGTGCAAAGAACACCGGCCCATACGCAACTTCACAGGCCAGCACCCACATGCACACCATGGAAGCCACCAGGCAGCCAATGTCAGCCGTGACCAGGCCCAGGCACATGGGCTAGAGCTAACTTTCGACAACCACGGTAACTTCTCAATCACCATGAGCAATGTGACTCAGCGGGACAGTGGCCTCTACTGTTGTCTGGCAGTAGAATTCAAACACCATCACCCAGAACAACGGCTCTATGGGTACATGGAGCTGCAGGTACAGACAGGTGAGACATCTGCGCATGGCTGGGAGTTTGGATTGGGGAGTGGGGGGGAGGGTAGAGGATGGAGGTGTCTGCATATCTGTGAGGCTATATGTGAGGCTATATATGAGACTGTGAGTGACGTGGCACTCAAGGGTGGGTGTATAAGGAGTGGGTGCATGTATGGGGGGGTGCAGACATGTGATTATCTTGTATCATTGACCTCACGGGCCTCACAGTCACTTAACCAGACCTTTCTTTGTTCCCACAGGCAAAGAGTCTCTATCTACATGCACTGCGTACAAGTCAAATGAACAGGACAGTGACAGTAAGGACTGCCCCGCCCCCTAATATCTTTTGTGTACTCTTTCTGCCTTTACCTTGGGCCCAGACCCTGGGCTGGACTCTTGCTTCAGTACCATATGCTTGCAGTTCCCCATTCTGTCTCTGCTGCTTCTGGTTCCCTGTTCCTTCTTGACCATGGCCCCAGAAGCCCCTGCTCCTGCCACTGCCCACTCTGTGAAGCCCGCATTACCACTCATGCCCTATGGAGGTGGCACGTATTCCCACTGCCCATTGGTGTGGCATGGACTTGACTGTAGCCTTTCCAGCTCTGTTCATAGCTCATTGCCCCTGCCTGTGGAAGGAGACTGGACATCCAGAGCACAGGGTGTGGCTGTCAGCCCTGGTTCTGGCCCAGAGAGAAATCTTAGGGGCGAGTTAGTGGGCTTTGCTCTCAGGGAGGCTGGGCACATAGAAGTTTGTTTGAGAATGCCCTGTGGTATATATAGGAGGCACGGGGACATGTCTCAGGGTGCCCCACACTTCCATAAGGAGAGGGCTATGGCTTAGAGAGTTTTCAGGCATTCAGGGTGAGCCAGCTCCTGCTTATGCCCTGGAGAGGCAGAAGTAAAAATTGTGACCCTGGCCTCTAGTAGGATGAGCCAGAATAGGGACCATGGAACTACACAGCCTCGAGTCAAGCCCCAACTCAACAACCAAGACAACTTCCTCCTACTCAAATTACTTATATTTCAGACCAACCAGCGACCCCACCGTGTATAAAATTGAACGAGAGCCACACCCGTGTGGCAGTGAGGCCTTTGGCTCAAGTCCTTCTTCTGCCACGCACGCTACTGAGCTCAAATGTCTGCTCAGCACCAAGCCACAGTGCTGTCCTCACTTCCCCTCTTAGCATCCTCTTCCATCCCATGAAGCAGCTCATACCATGTACATACATATATGCGTTTGAGGGACACAGCGATGGGGAATAGGCAATGTTCACTTCCCCCCATGGCTCCCTTCGCTCTGAGCAATCACCCTGGCCCTGCAAAGAACCTGTATCTGCAAACTCCTGTTTCTACTACTGCCTGCATGTCATAGGTGGGGAAAAATGAGGTTCATGCAGATCCTGGCTGGCCTGGAACTTGCTATATAGAATAAGGCTGGCCTCAGACTTGCAGCAATCCTCCTGCCTCTGCCTCCCAACTTCTGAGATTCCAGATGTGAAGCGCCACAGCCAGCTACAACAGGACTTTGTGAAAATAAGCCACACGTTTTCAGCCGTGGGGACAGAGATACAAGATGGTAGAGGGTTCAATCTGCGGATGTTGGAGATGTTTCTATTCCTGAGGCTCTAGAGAAGATACCCAAGGGTGAGGTGGAAGCCTTGACCTTGACCTCCAAGGTGGTTCGTCTTTTTTCCCCACCCACCTCCATCCTTAGGGTTTGATGTTTTCAATCCTCATCAATTCTTGGAGCTGTGAATCTCTAGCTCCTGCTTCCCTGAGCTATTGTCCAGAGAACTGGCTTATTGAGGGCCAAAAGAACATGCCTGCTCCCTCAGCAGCTGTTGGTGGCAGGGGGATGTCTCTGATGACCTCCGAAGGCCCCTTCCATATTCCTGGCTCCAGTAGTCTAGACACTAAGCCCTAAGTCAGAGTTGGTTCCTGGGTGCCTGGAGAATCTGGGCGGCTGCTCTGCTACTTTCTGTATCATTTCTCCATTGAAGAATGGGGGTAACTGTATCCCCATAACAGGGAAGCACATGCTATTTAAGGGGCTGCCTCAGGGATGGGAAATGTGCTGTGTCTCAGGCCCAGGAAGCTGGAGATCAAAATAGTAGGGAGGGGTGAAGGCTGTGTCGACCACTCAGCCACTAGCCTGTAGGGTAGTTCCAGCACCATGGAGGTATGAGCTCCTATCTCCTTCTGATGCACACTAGCCATTGGATGTTAGCACCCAAAGGTACTTTATCTATTCCCATGCCAGGGCAGGATGGGAACGGATTGTAGACACGGACAAGTTTCTTTTTTTCTTTTTGGTTTTTCAAGACAGGGTTTCTCTATGTATCCTTGGCTGTCCTAGACTCGCTTTGTAGATCAGGCTGGCCTCGAACTCACAGAGATCCACCAGCCTCTGCCTCCTGAGTGCTGTGATTATAGGAGTTTCTTAACACATTTCTAGGGCTTTTGCCTGGCCACCCAGACCTTTGCTAAACAGGCCCCAGGGCCAGCAACTGAGAACTATTCTGTACTGTTCATTAACTTTGGAAGGTCCCAACATCAACTCTCTTTCATGCACAAGTGCTCAACCACAGCACTCACTGGGTCTGTATGTTTTCCTTTCCTAATTCCAGTCTGAGTGGCTAAATGTTACCCTATGGGAGAAAAGCTAGATTAAACTAGGAACAAGTCTAAGTGGGTTTCAGGTAAGAGGAAGTGTATGGGTTAAGGGGACGGGGCTGTCAAAGGTGTGGGCTGGCATTTCATAGCATTGCCGACGGGCTTTGGATTTCCCCTGAGATCAGGGCAGGACTGGGCAGCCCATCTCTATTCTTCCCAACCCTAATGCAACAGGCTTTGCCAGACACCTTTCTCAGCCTCCTTTGTGTACACCCACAGTGTACCTGGCAGGCCTTGGGCATAGGCTGAGCAAGCTGGGGCTTCTCATTCTGCCTGTTCTGAAAGGGCCTGGCACATCCCACGAGGTGGTTTGAGTAACTGCTTCCACCAGTGCCTCGCCACCTTCCCAGGAAGAGCCTGGCTTCAGATGGTGACTAAGTTTTTCTGCAATGAGTGCCTCCTGGAAGTAAGGGGAAGTGCAATTAGGTTTTGCAAAGGTTTCTTAAGCCTCCAAGGGCATCCAGGCCTACATACCTACCTCCAGTCTCCACAGTAGTCTGAACAAGTCCAGCATATAAAGAAACAGACTCTGGAAGTGGAACCAAAGGGGCCATAGAGGGCAGGATTGCCACTTGCAGACCAGAGGGTCAGGCAGAGGGGTCCTGGCCAAACCTCCAAGGCTGGTTGTGAGCACCTGGCTAACTGCACCACAGGTTGCTTAGTAACTATAGGATGAGACAAAAGTGTTTTTGCAGCCAGCTTCTCAATTGCCCACAGTAAGGTCCTTGGATGGGGTTTAGCCACACTGAACCGTATGAATTATAGGATGGTTTTACTTTCAATATCCCATGTTCAAATGCAGCCACATTAAAACCTGCAGGGACTCTGCTTTACTGTGGATTGGAACTTCCTTTGCAATTTGCCTAGCAATCGGTACTGTTTCCATACCAATGAGTACTTCTAAAGTGCCTGCCAATGGTCTGCTCAGTTCCATATAGCTCGCTGTGAGCGAATTTATGCTTCCAGGTCGTTTAGCATACAGTTGGATAAAAATGGCCCTTGTTCCCAAGTGGAGAGGCAGCATGTAGACCAAGGCATATCTGGCTCCCAGAGGTCTCTGGAGGTGAACCTGATCCTATGACAGGAGATGCTAGCCATGTTTTGGCATATCGAAAGGCTCAAATTGGGAAGGAAACGGGCTTACGCCAGTTGTGGTTCCAAGGGCTCGTCTGTTCCCAGCTAAACTCCTGGAGTCAGCAGATGGACTAAAATAAACCAAGACCCCATGCTATAGGACTCACGCAGTGGCATGGCCCTTTCCGAGACAATTTTGCAACAGCCTAGGAGAAAAACACACACACAAGGCTCCCTGGCTCAGTGCTTTGACGCTAAGTGCTTAGGTCCAGATGTACTGCCGGCATGAGCAGAAATCCGAACCCAAGGGGTCCTTGCTGTAAAATGAGGACTGTTGAAGATGGAAGTAAACAATGTCCCCGCCAGTCAGGGATGTTTGCATCAATTTTGGGCAAGCTGTTTATAATAGAGACCTGGGAAGAATGAGGTGGGTGTCTGGGTAGACAGCGAGATATCCAAACTGCGTGGGGAGTCAGGCGAACATTCTCACGTGATCCCAAGAGAGAAGACCAGATCTAGATGGGTGAGGACTGTGTGAGGGGAAGGAAGAGACTTTTGGATTTTATGCATGTGTATCCATTCCTGTGTGTGCATGTAAGTCTTTGAAGCAGGCTCTCTCACTAAATCTACCACTTATAGTTTGGTGAAGCTGGCTGGCCTGTGATCCCCCAAGGGTTCTCCTGTGTCTAGCTCCACACTCCTGGGGTTTACAGTTACTGGTGGCACATGCCTTTAATCCCAGCACTTGGGAGGTAGAGGCACGTGTATCACTGTGAGTTCGGTCTACAAAGTGAGTCTAGGACAGCCAAGGCTATACAGAGAGATTCTGTCTTGAAAAACCAAAAACTTAAAATTAAAAGGGATCTGGAGAGCCAAACTCAGCTTCTCATGCTTGCAGAGCGAACGATTTACTGACTGAGTATTTTTAAACCTGTACCTTGGCCGGGCATGGTGGCACATGCCTTTAATCACAGCACTTGGGAGGCAGAGGCAGGCGATCTCTGTGAGTTCGAGGCCAGTCTGGTCTACAAAGTAAGTCCAGGACAGCTGGGGCTACATGGAGAAACTCTGTCTAGAAAAACCAAAAAAAAAAAAAAAAAAAAAAAACCAAAAAAAAAAAAAAAAAAAAGAAAAGAAAAAACAAACAAACAAACCAACCTGTACCTTTGTTTTTTGGTGATGTAAAGATGTCAATCAAGAATAGCATATTCTCTAGTCTTCTCTCTGCCCCAAGTGCTGGGAATGGAACTTGGGAAGCTGTGCATCTAGCTAAGCATGCTATGTCCCTAGACAGTGCTCTAATTCTTGCTGCAGATTTTATTCTCCTGTAATTGGTACATGCGTGTGTGTGCGTGTGTGTGTGTGTGTGTGTGTGTGTGTGTGTGTGTGTGATATCAAGAGGCCAAACTTCCAGGAGCCTCACCCTATGGAGCTCAAGGATCCCCTTAAAGAATGGACTGTTTGTTTCTTTGAGACAAGGTCTCTCACTATAGTCCTGGCTGTCCTAGAACTCACTATGTAGACCAGGCTGACCTTGTACTCACAGAGATCCCTCTGCCTCTGCCCCTGCCCCTGCCCCTGCCTCTGCTTCAAGTGCTGGGAATAAAGGCATGACCCATCATGCTTGGTGAGGCTAAAGCATTTTGTTTTCATTGCAGTAAAATATCAATCTTTAAATACCAGTGGCACGTAAGAAATTACATCCTTGCTGTTGTGCAACACTGTGGTTCTAATTTGTTTTCGTCACTTGGGCTTCTTTCAACCTTGAACTCTGGCATTGAGTGTGAAGGGCCTTTGTGTGGACATCCTGAGGTCCAGGGTGGCCTAGCTTTCTCTTGTAGGCAGGACAAGGGGTTTGTTCTCTCTTCTTTGGAGCTGTCTGTGTCGTGAGCCTTATTTCCGTGTCCCATGGGGAGAGGGGGGGACTTAGGGCTGTCTCTGAAAGGTCACTAGACCTCCCTGGCCTCTGCAGGCCACTAAGGGTCTGGTTATGGGGCCCTGTTGCTCGGGCCTCTCATCCTGCCTGTTCTGAAAGGACCTGGCATATGCTATGGGGTGGTTTGGGTAACTGCTTCCAAGAGTGCCTCCCACCTTCCCAGGAAGAGCCTGGCTCCAGGTGGTGACTAAGCTTTTCTACAATGGGTGCCTCGTTGGAATAAGGGAACTACAGTCAGGCTGGCTTTACAAAGGTTTCCTAAGCCTTCCAGGGCAGCTGAGCCCACCCACATACCTACCTCCAGAGACTGTCCCCACAGCGCTTGAGAACCTTTCCACAAATGCTATGCAGCCTTCATTCCTGCCCAGGCCCCTTCTCCAAGCTGATAGAATCTGAGCACCTCTGTAGTCATCCTGTGTCTCAGTGTGCCTTTGGGAGAAGCGGTGGGAAGGGGACCCTCATGTCAGCTGCTTTTGTTCTTCTAGGCATCACTGCTGCGGCCCTGGCCACGGGTGCCTGCATTGTGGGGATCCTCTGCCTCCCACTCATCCTGCTCCTGGTCTATAAGCAGAGGCAGGTGGCCTCTCACCGCCGTAAGTACCGTCTTCTGGGATGGTGATAGGGTTTCCTGGCTGGGAGGCCAATGAAAGCATGGGACATGAGGGCTGTACCGTCCTTCCCCACTCTTGTGTAACTCTACAAGGAACTGGCTCTATGGCTGAGAGGGAAAGGCCTTTCTCTGGGCCTGATGTTTGCCAGCAGGCAGGGCTGGCTTGGCACTCCATACAAATGAGTAGGTAACTACAGAGCATGGCGGGGCTAACTCAAACTGGCTTATAAAGATGTTGCTGCTCAAAGATTATTTGGAGACCTTCTTGAGCCGATGGGTGGGTTTGTTTTGTAATGGGCAGCAGTTGCTGGGGTCAGAAATGAGTTTTGGGGGATGTCAAGAAATAGCAGAGCTTTTAGTGGTGGCATAAGTTGTTCCCTTCCTTTCACAGGTAAAAGCCCAGGCTCGGCAAGTTAACTGACTAACTGAATGTCACAAGACATTGTGAGTGTAGAGCTGAGTTGCCCCCCTCTCCCACAGCCGATGGGGCTACCCTGCCAGGCACTGTGCCAAGTTGTCACATCTGTGCCTCAGTCACCATAACAATTCAAATAGGGGATGTTCCTGTCCTCATTTTATAGATGGGCAAACCGAGGCCAAGGAAGGTTCCCTGACTTGCCTAATGAAACACTACAAATAAACAGTGGCGCCAGGCTTCAAGTTCATGACCACTAACACTGATCACACCCCTTTTCTGGGTGACAGTGTCTCTTGTCTGCCCTGCCCTCTCCTATGAGCCTTGTTCAGCCTGCATTCTCCAAGGGGTGGGGAGTCCGGTGGGTAGAGAGTCCTCTGTTCTGGCAGTTCCTCCCCAGCCTCTTCCTTCTGCCTAGCTGCAGAAGGTAATTGAATGAAGACTATTGTCACCCGGTCACACCAGATTTCCTCTGCCCTCCCCTTCACCTCCCAATCAGCCTGCTGTTCCCCCTACCCTCTTTCCTGGAGGCCGAGACTGGAGCCCCACAGTGGGCCACTGTGGGCTGTGGCCTCCTCACCCTTCCTCTCAGACTGTTTTATCCAGTTATTAGCCTGCTGCAGCCTGCCTGTGGGCATCCCTAAAGCAGCAGTGTGGAGCGTGTGACAGGTCAGAGTGGAGGAGGAACCCTGGGCTCTGCAGGGGGCGGGCAGAAATGACTTGAAGAGCTAGCTGGTCCCTCTTCCCAGAAGCTATGCTCTGGATGGATCCCAAGGTGCTTTCTTTATGTTCCCATTGTCCAGACAACAACACTGCCTGGTCACATAGTCAGATCAGGGGACAAGAATTGGAAAGCAGACCCTTCTGGGTAGTGGCTGCAAGTGTCTGTAGAGGCTTCACTCAGATTTTGTGGGGCCCGGCCTTTCTTACAGGTATCTCTGCAGAGTTCCTATTCTGCTCATGGGACCTAGTGGGATGGAGATGGCTGGAGGAAAGAAAACTGAAGAGAAGGAGAGAGGGAAGGAGGGAGGGAGAGAGAAAGAGAGAGACAGAGACAGAGACAGAGACAGAGACAGAGAGAGAATGTTTTACCAGGCCACAATGCCATTCTTGTGGGGTTCTGAAGACACAGGCCCCAGCATTGGTTCTAAACTTCCTATCTGCCCCAGGAAGACATGTGACCTAGGCTTAGAGAAGAGCCCCTTGGAATGGGGAACACTTTATACCATGTCATAGCAGGCTCCTGTCCCAGAGTAAGGATGTCTCATGTACAGTAACAGGAAAGGAACAAGAATTTCTCTTCTAGCACAGCTCTGTAATTCCAGTGCTCTGGGAGGCAGAGGCAGAAAGAGTTCTATAAGTCCGAGTTTAGCCTGATCTACATAGTGAGTTCTAAGACAGCCAGAGCCACAAAGTAAGTCCCTATCTATCTCAACAAACAATCAAACAAAGAAAGAAAATTATCCTCTAATGCAATTATTTCGAGTCTCCTCTCAGCCCCCAAATAAAAGTCCCCAAATCTATCTTCTGGTTTCAGATTCAGCAACAGAAACATGAGACATCAGAGGTGCTAGGGCTTTAGAAAGACAAAGTGCCAAAGGACAGGCAGAGGCATATGGGGGGGGCAGGTCTACACAGACCCCAGAGTAGCACCTGTGGAATGTTGGGAACCGAAAGCAGCCAGCAAGTCTCAGCATCTGCCCCAGGGGCAGCAGGTTAGGTCATGGTGTACAGTGCACTCTGGGTAGAAAGTTCCCAAGTCCTGGGCTGGGTTGCCTAGGAATGAGCATGCTCAAGACAAAAGAGAGAAGACGAGGCAGCTCAGTGTCCCCAGCTCTAAAAGTGAAGGTCACCATCTTTACCCCAGAGCAAGGTGGCAAACAAGGATGATCTTGGCCCACGCAGCCTGACACAGAGCTACTCCGTCAGCAGAAGTGAACTCGATTTCAGGAACTTTGTGCAACTTCCCCATGTTTGTCTTGCAGATGTCCCTCCCCTAGCCCCATTCCCCATGCAAACCTCCTCCTGAAAGAAGGCTCTGTGGGAGGGTGTGGGGAGCTGCAAGAAAAAGGGAAGTTGGGTGTTGCTGCATTTGGATGTTGGCCAGTTTTAGGGAGACGCCAAGGCTGGGCTGAAGTGGTAATGGCTTGTGCGGGGTGGGGGGCGGCGTGGGGGGGAAGAAAGTGGGTTGAAAAACTGTGAAGTAATGGGAAGACTGAGGGAAGAAAGAACCCTCTAATTCTAGGACCTGACCTTGAACTGTCCACACTCACCAAGTTGTGGCTACAGACCAGAGAGACAAACTTCCCAATAGAGACCAAAGTCAGCACGTGCAGGGGCCTGCCCTTTGGTTGAAACTTAAAATTTCAAGGTCTGGCACTGCCATGCTCTTTGGGAAAGTGTTAGTCTGGGGCCAAATATCCCACATGTAGAAAGTGTGGATGCATTTCACTTGTACACAAAGGTGGCTGAGCCTTGGGTCCACCTGCTAGACAGATACATGGAATTCAGGCCTCCTCAGGGAACAGTAAGGATGCCTGGGCATGGTCCAGTGCAGGCGGTGGGGTCTGCAAAAGGCTTCCTTTCTGTGACCAAGTTTTCTGGTTATCTCCAGGTGCCCAGGAGTTGGTGAGAATGGACAGGTAAGACTCAGAGTGACTTTGAGGAACTTCTGGGACCAGGTATCAGGGAAGGGGTGTTTCTGTGTGGTGTGAGGTCCTTGCTCAGCAAAATACACAGATGGTCAGAGCTGCATCTGGCACATCTGGGCTGCTGGGCTGCTCTGTGTAGAATCTTCACCCCTGCTAGGCCCTGGTTCTACTTGGAGATGCTTTTAGTGGGCACCTCTGGGTCTCAGTCGTCAGCCTGGCTTAGGATGGGCAGGAATGGGAGTAGCTGCCTGGGCAGACACTTCAGCATGTGAAGGAAGCCCATGACCACAAACACCAATCACACCCCTTTTCTGGGTGATGGTGCCCCTTGTCTGCCCCGCCCTCGCCTATGAGCCTTGTTCAGCCTGCATTCTCCAAGGGGTGGGGTCCGGTGGCATGGTGGTGGCTTAGCTGTACCAGGCACTCTGAAAGAAAGCTGTCAGGCTGAGCATGCAGGAGCAAGCCAGTGGCTGCTCTGGGTAGGGGTGGGGTGGGGTGGGGTAGGATGGGGTCAGAGATGGATAGGTAGGACAATGTTATCTGTGCTTGGGCGTGGGCTAGCTTAGGCTGAGAATTAACCAGCTTCAGAAGCTTGGTCTCTGTCCTACAATGTGTATGATAGTGATAGCTTTTCAGATTAGATCAAGGAAAGGTCGACCAGTACTCCCACTAGAACCTCATAGCTGGAAGGCTTTCACAAGTTGCCCTTGTCCCAGCTGGGAAGAGAAGAAAAGGAAGGGGAGATAAGAAGGATAGACGTGCTCTGAGGGGGCACTGATCATCTCTAATTCTGTTTCTCTAGCAACAACACCCAAGGAATTGAAAACCCAGGCTTTGAGACTACTCCACCCTTCCAGGGGATACCTGAGGCCAAGACCAGGCCCCCACTGTCCTACGTGGCTCAACGGCAACCTTCAGAGTCAGGGCGGCACCTTCTCTCTGACCCTGGTACACCTTTGTCTCCTCCAGGCCCTGGGGATGTCTTCTTCCCTTCCCTGGGTGAGTGTCACCTGGTTTTTCAGCACCCTGACTGATACATGTTAGGATCGAGGCTCTGCAGGGTCCCCCCCCCCAATACCCCACCCTCCGTCACTGGGGAATCTTCATGGTGCAGAGTTGAATAAGGTGACACAGGTACCCTCTTATTCACTTTATCCTTTCTTTTACAGATCCAGTCCCTGACTCCCCTAACTCTGAAGCCATCTAAACCAGCTGGGGACCATGGACAATGGTACTTGGGTCAGGGTCAGATGCATTTGATCTATGGCTGTCCCTTTGACAGACCTTTAGGCATCGATCTCAGCCTCCTCGCTCCTATTCTGAGCCTAGACTCTGCTTTACAAGATGCTCGGACCCTCCCCCTGTTTCGGACGCTACATGGGGGGCAGGGAGAAGATGCTGTATTGCTCACTGTTCTCAAGATCCTAGGCATCTCAGGATGCCTAGAGAATTGACTTCACCAGCCACAGATGACAAATGACCTGCATCCCAAGAATGTCCAGAGTGGCAGCAACCTTTCTTCATGGGACTCAGCAGCCAAGATGGGATGAAGTAGGCATCTGCCACCCTCCCAGGCAAGAGACATAAGATGTGAGAGACTCCCACCCCACTGTGGGTTTGTGGCTGGCCTGCTCTTTTGCCTGCCATTGGCCCTGACTCTATCCCCTGAACTCTAGAGCTTGGCCTGCTTGTGCCCGACTGAAGATGCTTCCCCAGCAGCTTTCCACTAGCAATCTGAAGGTCTGTCAACAGTTTGACTCTGGGCTCTCATTGCCCGAATGGCAGTCCACAGAGCTCAGTGGTCAGAGGCTCTGAAACAGGAAGTCCATGTTGGGTCCAGGAGCTACTGTGAGCTCATTAGTGTCTTGAGCAATGTGAGGCCAGAACATCGTACACGGAAGTTAGTGAGGGCATGATGGGAAAGGTGAATGGAGAGTGGCCTCCTTCCTGTCCTCATCATCTACCACTCCCACTGTTCAGTGTGGAGCAATGACAAAGGTGACCTCCACAATGTCCTAACTCTACTGTTAGGACTATACTTCTTAGTGTGAAAAAGATGCTATTAAAAACAGTGTGTGGCAACAGCTATAAACAGCTATGAGTGGATTGGAGGCACTAGCTTTAAGGCCCTGAGGGTTCAGGGCCTGGGGTGAGGGTGGGGCTGAGGTAGGGGCTAGGACCTGGGGAATCTTTCCAATCCTGACCATGGTTCTTCTGAGCTTCACTTCGGGGTGACCTGTAGGCACTTAGACTAACTTGTCCCTGGTCTGATGCTATTCTTGGCTCCTATCTCCAGGGTCCAGCATGACCTGGGCACGCAGTAGGGAGTCTTCATAAAGGATTTTAAAGCATGAAGAGAAAGGTTAGTTCCTTTGAGGTAGAAATGAGGCAGCTGATGTCTGAGAATGGGGAGGTGTGAGGCTGGGCAAATCACCCTCCAGTTTCCAGGGGGACAGCAGCCCCAACACTGAGAGAGCAGTAGCCCAAATGCTAGGATTTGTCTTCAGGCAGCCTCCACTGGCTGGCCTGAACTGGGCCTTGGTAGGAGAGCTCATACACTTGCAGAGAAACCCACTCATTCCCTGAGACCAGATGGGTAGGGAGAAAAGAGAGCAGTCCCAGGCTGGGACACAGCAATGAGCTACCTGCTGGGAGCCCCGACAAGTTGTCTGGTAAGGTCCAAGAGCATAAGCCCCTGCGGGATGCCAGCTACACCTGGGGCTTGGGGTTCCTAGAGGCACTGTATCAGAACAAGAGTGTTTGGGGTGGCCAGGACACAAAAACCATGACCCCTGTTTTGTCCCCAGGGTTTTCTTTTCTACTCTATCTGTTGCCCTAGACTCTATGCAGTTACTATAGACTGGGTGTGTTATTCTTTTGGCTTTGGAACACTGAGCTAGAGTTGGGGAAGTGCCAGCTGCGTTGTGGCAGGACTGTGGGGCCCCTGTCAAAGGACGAAACCCACAGGCCAGCTGTAGGATGAGTATAGCCTGTCCCCTGGGGGAGCCTGGCCTGTCTCCAGCCCTAAGATTCAGACTTTGCCACCCAGATGACTTCTAAGAATTTGGCTGTCGGACCCCTGCCTGGCTGCTGCTCCGTAGAAAGGGAAGGAGCCCCCCCCCACCCCCCCCAGCAGAACAGCCACTCACTTCCTGCCCAGCTTCCTCCTATAGGGCTCTAGTCTCTCCTTTTCTGGACCCTGCAAGCAAAGGCATGTCAGCTTGGTGGTTTCCTGTTTGGGGTGCAGTTTTTTTTTGTGTGTGTGTGGTCCAGGCTCTGTCTACGTCTATGAACTTAGGCCCTACCACCTTGCTGCTGTTGTGGAGGGGCAGGGTCTTGGGCAGGGGGGGGGGGGGGAGAATGGAGGTGCCCTGAGGTGCTAGCTCTTGGGGCAAAGGCTGGGGTGGTGGTGAGAAGACACAGTGGGGAACTGAGCTTCCAAGAAGAAGGAGAAGCCCTATAGCCTCACAAGCCATATTGGAGAGGAAAGTCTGTATTTTGAAGAGCTAATTCATCCTTAGGAAATCCATCAGAAACTGGGGGGATGCTTTACCTATCTCTGGAGGGTCATGGTGAAGCTCTCCCTGGGGCCGGGATGGGAAGGACCAGTAGGAAAGGTTTCTGACACAGCAGGGCCTTCTTGACAAGCCAGAAGTCCAGTGGTGGCTGTTGTGGGCCAAGCTAGCCCTGCTGGATTACTGGACCAACTTCTCAAAAGAACAGCTCTGGGACAGTGTTTTCCCTGCAGGAGGCGGCTAAGAGCCCAGGTAGATGCTGGCTCCATCTTCAGGACCTGCTCCCTAGAGGAAGGACTTGGAGGAGGCAGCTAGGCTGAGGGCTGCAGAGGGCCGTCATCTCTCCTAACCTGGCCACTAGTAGGATGCTACATCCTGGAAAAGGCTTTCCTGTGTGTGAGCTAGAGTGCACCCCAGGGCTGACCTGGCTATGGTGGGATCTGAACTAAGATTTTTCTCAGGGAACTAAAATAGGCAAAAGAGGAACTGGGGGTGCCAAGCAGGATAGTGGGAGGGGGGCAAAAAGACGGCCCAGCTGACTGCCTGTCCCAGACCACAGAGAACATGGACTGTCTGGCCCATGTCCTGCATGGCCTCTGCTTTACTCTGGCACTTTCCTTCCCAGCAATGAATGTGAGTCCTGCGAGAGTGAGGACTAATAATAGCCTGAGGAGCTGATACAGGGTTCTTGGGTAACTGGGCTGAACCAGGACTCCAGGACTCCACTCCAGGGACCTAGCTTTGTCTCAGCCTGCTAGGATCCCCATAATGGCATTATCACTTTGAGCTTGGGATGCCAAGGGATAAACATGTCACTGGGTTTCAATGGTTTAGATCTGTTGGGTGTAGCTTCCTGGAAAATATGGCCTAGAGGAATTCTGATGTAATAATATAGCTGATAAGAAAGTGCTGAGATTGATTAGTAATGCCTGCCTTGGACACAGGAAAAGGAAGTGGCAGTATGGATGCCAAATCTTAATTTTTTTTTTTTTGTTAAAAATATGCTTCCCAAAAGATTTTCATGTGTGTTTTTGTTTGACATCTCTCTCTATGTCAATCCTGAAAGTCTTTTCTGAGTGCAATGTATATGAAGTATGCATGGGTATATGTTTGTGTGTGTGCATATAGAAGCCAGAAATTACCACTGGGTGTCTTCCTCCATTCTGCAATGTGTGTGTGTGTGTGTGTGTGTGTGTGTGTGTGTGTGTGTGTGTGTATGTAAGTGTAAGTGTAAGTGTAAGATTTATTTACTTGGTGAATGTTTTGTCTGAATGGATTCATAGGCATCATGTGCATGTTCGTTGGAGCCCTTGGAACTGGAATTATAGATGGTTATGAGCTACCATATGAACACTGGGAATCAAACCTGAGTCCTCTGCAAGAGTAACACATTAAAAGATAGCTCTTAGTTACTGAGCTACCTTTCCAGCCCCTCCATTATACATTTTTACCATATATTTAAATTTTTTATGTGCACGAGTTTTTTGGATTTTGGAGAGAGAGAGAGAGAGAGAGAGAGAGAGAGAGAGAGAGAGAGAGAGAGAGAGAGAGAGAGAGAGAGAGTGTGTGTGTGTGTGTGTGTGTGTGTGTGTGTGTGTGTGTGTGTGTG
>OU015751.1:22136828-22152718 GCA_907169655.1 Acomys percivali | reverse complement strand
TGTGTGTGTGTGTGTGTGTGTGTGTGTGTGTGTGTGTGTGTGTGTGTCTATATATCTCACATGTATGCCTGGTGCCTGTGGAGATCAAGGGAACACTGGATCACTTGGGAATGGAGTTATAGATAGTTGTGAACTACTTGTATTTCTTGGAAATAGAGCAAGTGCTCTTAACTGCTGAGACATCTCTCTAGCACCTCCATTTTAATTTTTGACAGACCCTTCAGTGAATCTGGAGCTCACCAATAAGCTGTGCTGACTGAGCAGCAAGCTCCATGGGTCTGCCTGTCTCTGCCCCAGCCCCCCCCAACTGCTGGGGTTATAGACTTCATGCCTGGCTTTTTCATGTGGATGCTGGGGATCTGAACCCAGGTCCTCATGCTTGTGTGGCAAGGCCTGTATCCTCTGAGTCTCCCCCACCCTCAACCAAGAGTCTTTACTGTCCCCATTTAATGCGAAAGTCAATGGTGGCTCTACAAGGCTCATGCTTTGTGGCTGGTGGGACTAGTGTTGGCTCTCCTGCCTCTCAGGCCTATTTCCTTTCCCTTCCTTGAACCAAACAGCCTTCTCGTCCAGGACCTGCTATTGCCCCTCACTGTGTACATCCTGGGCCCCCGAGAGATGAATTTGAGCCCACAAGTTCACCATTCACTTGATACCAGGAATATATCCTTACTTATACTCTGTCTTCTCTGGCCTTTCCATGTCCCAGAGAACCTGTGCTAATGTGCAGTCTCCTTCTATACCATTTCTTGTCACCCACTTCCTGCCTGGTAACTACAAGGGCAAATGACTTCCGGTAGGCACGGTGGTCCATGCACTCTACCTGTTTGTATCAGGGGAATGGTAAGGGAACAGAGACCTTCATCTGATCCAGGAGCTCAGCCAGATGTGTCCCCAGCATCTGGGGAATAGCCGACTATCTTTCAACAAGCAAGGAGAGTTACAAATGATACTTTAATGGCTGTCTGTCCTGTTGTTCTCTTGTAGCATGTTTGATTAAAAGATAAATAAATAAATAAAAAGTCAGTGTGAAAGGCCAGGGGCTGGGTACTCTTGCTACAGGTATGCATCAGGGAAATGGCCAGGCTGGGGTCCAGAGCCAGAGTCGGTCCTGGCAGCAGAGGCTCGCTTTAAAGGACGTGATGAGATGCTAGGGCAGTGTTCTCAGCTCCCAGCGTGGAGCCACTGCCAGGGTCTGTGGTCAGAGTGGGCACACATTACCCCCGCCCCCGCAATAACCTGAGAAGTCAGCATTATCTGGGACTGTATTTCCTACTGCTGGCTGTCATTCATAGGTCAAAAGGGGCCACCCTTTCTTCTAACTCTCCTGCCAAGGTGCCTCAGGGCCAGGGTCCAGGTCCTGACCTCCTCATTGCTTTCCATCCTTCCTCCCCGGACCCAGCCCTTCCTCCTGTAGGGGCCCCTTGATGGCCACTTGGACCTTCCTCTCCTTCCTGCCTGTGGCTTGGAGCTAACAGAGGTCCCAAGCAACACAATGATTTCCTCTGGTCGGGTAGCAGGCCATTGTGTGGCAGGCCTGAGGCTGGCCCAGATGGCTTTTGCAGCCCAGCTGTCCCTTGCCTGGGTGGTACAGGCTAAAAGCTGTGGATTGGAATGTCCGGCTTTGGGAGGTGAGGGGGTGTTACTCAGAGAAGAAAGAAGGGGAGGAGCATGGACACAGGGGTTCCTCTGGGATACTGGGAACTTCTTGGCAGCTGATTCCTAAGCCCTGTGCTACACATAACACCTGTGGGCTGGTGAGATGACTCAGTGGGTAAAGGCACTTGTAGACAAGCCTGATGATCTGAGTTCAAATCCCAGAACCCACATGATAGAAGGAGAGAATCAATTTTGTTAAATTATTCTATGGCTTTCACAAGCATGCTGTGACAGGTGTGCCCTGTCCCCCTCAGGGGGTGTACATGCCCCACCCAACAGAATAAGTAAATAAAAATAATAAAGAAATAAAAGTAAGCTTAAAAAATAGTGATATGGCCTAGAAAGCCTTCCTGGTCCCTGGCTCTGAGCTCCTAGTACTGGGTCACATCATGCACAGAGTGTCAATTTTGTCCTACGTCCTCTCCCTGCAGGCTTGGGACTGTCTGTCTATGGCATCCTAGCCTCTGGTATGGCCTTGCTGTGGCTGCCTCTCCCAGATAAAACCATGAAGAAGGATGTACAGTTAGAGGTCTTGCCTGAGGCTGAACACTGCCTCCCTGAGACCCACCTCTTGCCTCTGACTGGGGCTGATGCTCAGACCATAACATGGATGTGCTTGGCTATTCTACAAGACTGACTGGCAGAGCTGGGTCCAGTGGCCCCCCCATCATCTTCTGCAGAGGTGAAAAGCTCTGTGCTTGTCTCAAAAGGCTATGTCCCTGAGGCCAATGCAGTTCTTCACTGAGGTGATTGGTGACTTCAAGTCATAGGGCTGGGGATTTGGCTCAGTTGGTCAAGTTGCCCCCATAGCATCTCTGTACTCACAAGTCCTGGGTTCAATTCCACAGCACCGTGTAAACCAAGCATGGTGATACACAGTTATAATCTCAACTTTTGGGAAGTGGAGCTAGGAGGATCAGACATTCAAGGGCGTTCTCAGCGAGATAGCGAGTTTGGACCAGTCTAGGCTACATGAAAACATCTCAAAAAGGAAATCAGATAATAGATCTCTTTCTTCTACACCAAGAAACAAGGACACGCCAAAGAATGGATTTTCCCACTTCATTTTTTTCTTTTCTCCAGTGTTTTTTCCACTTAGTGTCAGTGTTCTTGCACCCAAGAAGTCCAAGAAACACCAACCGTTACTGAGCACAAAATCAATCTTCGTAATTATCGAGACCATGTGCGAAAGAATACAATCTGATTTATGCCTCTGTAGCTGAGGATCTGTTACATGGAGCCAAACATATCACTGAAGATGATTAAAGCTTCGTCCTTCCATGTTGTCACAGAAAACAATACCCCCCACACACAATCAGTTACCCCTGTCCTATTTGGTCCACTAGCAAGAGTGGCAAAAGACACCGAGCTGCCCTGGGATACTGGTTAGGAGGCAGGGCAGAGTGAGTCTTGTGTCCCCCTTCAAAGCGTGATGTGTGTTCCCGGAACTGTTGGCCCAATCCCCTCCCAATGAACGCCAGCCTGGATCTTCTGTGCCCTTCCTGCAGGGCCACTGACACATCTGGTACCAAAAAGACATCTCTTGCAGGCAGAGAGCAACTAAGCAAAAGTGTATCCAATCTTACCTTTGCTGAGGCCATACCCTATCCAGATTGGCTTATGACTTGCTTTGGCCAAGAGAAAGCTATAGAAAGGGCTCTTATCTCAACCCCAGCAACCCCTGGGCCTCCTGTGTGCATCTTGTACTCTGTCCTTTCATGTGCTTTGTGAGCAGGCACAGGCTTGCTGGTTGGAGGGGCCGTCCCCAGCCAACTGTCAGAAGCACAACTTGATCAGCTGACAGACAGCAGAGTGCACAGGACAGGAACCCAGCTTGAGACCAGAACTGGCTGGCTGAGCTCTATCCACACAACCTGCTTGCAGATCAAGGCCTCACTTCATACCATGCCTGCCTTTGATCTGCCTCACTGTGGAACTGTGTGGATAGACGCACACCTATCCTCACCTTCCCTGTTCACCAAGCCCTTGTGCCAACCTGAGCTCTTTCGATTTCCCAAACACCAGTTCTACAGATCTTATCTGCCTTTTACAGGTAACAAAAGGGAGATTCTGGCAGGCTCTGATTGGCCAGCTTTCAAGGCACCACGTCATAAGTCACTCCTCCAGCACTTGCACAGTGACCACCCAGTCTGCAGGGCACAGCTTCTTTCCCAGCTCTGCAAACCATGGGCATCGCATACCCATTGCCATGGTCCTGTTCACCCAAGCATCAGATGGGACTACAGCCATCAGCCCTTCCCACCCTCAGTTGTGATAGTGCCATGCCAACATGGTGCAGGGAGCAGGGCAGGGGGCTGCATTGCCTTGCGGTTGAATGTAGCTCTGCAGTACACAGACCTCCTGGTCACAAGTTTACTCCCTGGCCAAGGTCTGGTGTCAGGATCATTTAGTGAGACCAGCAGATGGACAGAGACCCAGAATTGTGCAGACTAGAGAGAACCAGTCCTGTTCTGCCGCCCCCATCTCTCCCATCCCCATACTTAGCACACACCTGCCCTGTGAGGCTCCTGCGCTATGAAAAGGCATTCGACCTTGGAGGTATCAATAGTTTGAGGGCTACAAGGGGTTCCAACTCTATCACTGGCTTCCCACCCCACCCCACCCCACAGCAGGCAGCACTGTCCCATCCATCCCCATTGCTTACCGACAGTGTGGGGGTGCCCTCATCTTCCACGGTAACCACCAGATGATAGAAATTCTGGCGCTCGCGGTCGGGTGGGGCAGGCCGTGTGGCAATCTCACCGCTAATGCGGTCCATGCGGAAAGTCATGTCCTCATTACCCTCGGTGATGTAATAAGATAGGACACTGTTGATCCCGATGTCACGGTCGGTGGCTCTCACCTGGACCACAGAGGTGCCTCCACCCACATTCTGGCAGGAGAGCAGGAAGTGGTTATCTCAAGTTCAGGGCCATTAAGGAAAAGCCTAGCTCTGTTCTGGTGCCCCCAAGACTTCACTTGGGCCTCTTGGAAGCCCTGCTTTGTGTCCCCTGGGGCAAGGATGAGGATGATGAGGATGCTGGTAGACAACGTGTTTTGGATACCTTCTACACGACAGACAGGTCCCGTGTGAGTCCCTTGATTCTGGTCCAAACCTGTGAGCTCAGACTGGATGCTCACACTCATGTATGAAAAAGTTCAGGTGCAGGGAGAGGATACGCGCATGCACACACAGCCAATCAGAGGCTGTAGCAGGCATCTGCCCTGAGAGCAGGGCTCTGTCCTACATCACCTTCCTTCATGAGCAGCCCCAGTCACTACGTCTGGTTTTTCTGCAGTCGTCAAGCCTTAGTGCCAGGTAATAAATATGTTTGTTTTAAAAAGAAGCTTATCCAGCCCCCTCCCACCCCCAAGTCTCTAACCACAAAAATATACTACCAAGTTGGATGTGATGGTACATGCCTTTAATCCCAGCACGTGGGGAGGCAGAGGCAAGCAGGTCTCTGTGAGTTCAAGGTCAGCCTGGTCTACAAAGTGAGTCCAGGACAGCTAAAGCTACACAGAGAAACCCTGTCTCAAAAAACCATAGCTGAAACAAACAAACAAATAAACAAAATATACGCCAGGCTAGGTACTAGGGCAGCATCTATGCAGGATCTGTATTCTGAGCACTGAGGGACCAGTGGGCCAAGCAGACATTTAAGTGGCTGTTTCATGCTCAGCTTTTGTCCATGGTCCCCCCTGGGTGGTCGGCTGCGGGGGACCTGGAGTGTCTTTACCTCATTCACGCTGACATTGTATCCAAAGGGGCTCTCAATCACCGGAGGGTTGTCATTGACATCCAGAATGGTCACCTGTAGGATGTGGTCTTTCTTCCGTGGAGGGGTGCCACGGTCAGAAGCCACAATCTGTGAGGAGGAAGAAGAGGTTTGAAGTCAGGATCAAATTATGGGATCAGTACAATGGAGCCCAAAGGCCGTCCCTTTGATAGGGAGGACCTGGGAGAGCCAAGAGACTCACAGATTCATCTCAGTCCTGTGCCACCACCAAGCTCTCCCTTTCTGATGTGCAATAGACAATTCTCACATAAATCTTGTCAGATACGATTGACATCTAACTCCAGTGTGTAAAGTCATCCTTTCCTGACCTGCCTGTGTTTTGGGCTATGTCAGCTCCTCACCTTGACTTTGGGTCTGAGATATGATTCAAGCCTTTGGTTCTCCGGTAAGCAGGGAGGGATCTGCCACCCTCTGGGGGTCCTGACCATATACTGATCTGTGGGGGACCTGAGTGTTGCCTTGGTGGCCTTTAGGCTCTTGGCCTCTGCACATGGCGCCCTAGCCTGGCCCAGCAACTCGGCGGCCACCACTGTTAGCGTGGTGCTTCACCCTGCAGCAGAAGCCAGGTTGAACTCTTTTGCCCATGGCCTATGTAGGGAAACTGAGGCCCAAATGGAAGAAATAATTTGCCCAAGGTGTCCTGTTGTGTTCCTGACAGGGTCAGAGTACCACCAGCTCCTAGCGGGACATTTTCCTGGCTGGTTTTTGTTTTATTTATTTATTTATTAAGACAGGGTCTCATGTAGCTCAAGGTGGTCTCACATTTATGATATAGTTGACAATGACCTTCAACTCCTGATCCTCTGGTCTCCACTATCTCCCGAGTGCCTGGATTATAGGTGTATACTGTGTACTATCATGCCTGGCTCTTCCGACTCTTTTAACAGGGATAGGCACCTCAACTGCTTCTGCTAGGCACAGAAGCCTGTCCCAGGCCACTCTCTCCCCATCAGCCTCACTGTGCTCAGCCTTGCAGGGGCCATATGCCTTATGTCACTTGGTGAAGCAAGGACACTGACCATCAGGGTATTCTGTGAGATAGGCTCCCTCCTGAGAATCTGGCTGTGAGCAGTCCAAGTGGAGCCAGTGGGTACTCACCTTGAGGATGTAGTGGTCCAGTTCCTCCCTGTCCAGGGGCTTAGCCACAAACACTTCGCCAATGGAGTCGTTGCTGGTGACAATCTCAAAGGCCCCAGCAATGTTACCAGAGGCCAAGGAGAAGACCACCTGTAGGAGGAAAGAGGGGACAGGGAAGAGAGGTGACTGGTTAGGTGTCGGGGGGGGGCTGCCTTGACTTCATGCCCATTATGCCTCTATTCTGCTGGGGTGCTGGAAGAAAGAGATAATGCCAAGAAAAGGGATCAAGCCCACCAAGGCTGTATGGCCTGACAGGTACTCAGTCCTAACCATGTTAGCAGAGCAGCATGGGAGCCTAGAGAATGGGCCTGAATCTCGCCATGTAAGGCTACACAGAGAAACCCTGCTTGGTGACAGGAATGGCTCAGATGGCCCCCGAGGAATGGGAAACACCCTATAGCCCGGGTGGACCCTGGCTTGATGCCCACCTGTCCGTTGCTGCCAGCATCAGGGTCCCGGGCCTTGACAGTGGCCACTCGCTGGCCCACAGGGCAGTCCTCAGGCACGCTGATGGCCGAGTCAGAGGTGAAGTCAAAGCGTGGGCTGTTGTCATTCTCATCCAGCACAGTGATGTAGACCTGGGGGCAGATACACTCAGCCGCATCCTGCCTCCTTCCTCAAGATGTCCCATGAGGCCAGCAGGGATCTTGAGCATGCATTCAAGCCCCCAGACCCATCCCAGACACTTCTCTGAGCTCTCTCTCTCTCTCTCTCTCTCTCTCTCTCTCTCTCTCTCTCTCTCTCTCTCTCTCTCTCTCTGTGTGTGTGTGTGTGTGTGTGTGTGTGTGGTGCACACTATCACCAGGGCCAGAACAGTATAGAGAGGGGGCTGGTGGAGACTGTCTGAAGTGATAGAGACAGAGACGGCTGGAAAGCTGGGCTCTAGCTCATGGGAACGAAGGCTGGGAATAGCCTACTGCCACTGGCATCACTTCCTGTTTTTCAGGAGGATTAAGGGGTTCATGTTTTTTTATGAAATGAGCCAAATGAGTCACAGAAATGAAAATCATGGTCAGGCTGGTTGAAACACAGCTGCTGGCCAGATTCTGGCCTTCTCACCCACGGTTTTGCATTAAAGAGAGAGGACCAGGTTGAGAGCAGGAGGCTACTGTGACTCAAGGGGGGGGGGGGGGGGGCAAAATCCTGTGACATTGCATTTTCCTCCAAGTCCACAGTCTGGATCTCAGGTGGAGAAGGACACCAGGAACAGGAAGAGGGAAGGATCATTGTGGGTGTGACCACCAGCGCTGGGAAGACCACAGGCCACAGAGATTACAAACACAAAGACTGCTATGTTTGCTACTTTTACTGCCGGGGATAGGCTGGGAGGTGGCCTGGGTTTTAAGAACCCCAGATTAGGCTCCTTTAAGCTGTTCCACCCCAGGTGAGTCTTCATCATCCTTTTGAGGGCCATGATTTCTGGATCCTATATCTGACTGTCCTTTCCATCCTACAAAAGAAAGTCACGGCCCGGCTTCCCAATCAGGCCCTCTTTTCTTGGTTTCAGCCCCGCCCCGCATGTCATCAGACAGCTGTCAGAACTGGGGTGAGCTGGGTCAACTCCTCCACTTTTGGCTGTGTGAGTTTGGACATAGTTACTCAACCTCCCTGGTTTTCCATTTTCTCAGCGGAAAACTTCTGAATCAAGAACGCATGCTACACTGGATGACAGAAGCAGGAAATGAGCAAATACAGGTAAGGGTGTCAGATAGTTATCTCCATGGTCCCTCCTTCCTGTCTGATGGACACTCAGCTTTTCCTCCAATTAGGCCCGTAATGGTCTATCAGAGAGTATTCTGAGCCTGCTAAGCAAGCAAGTTGACATGGGAAATGGAAATAGGAATGCCTAGTGCCCAGTGCTCATGGCAAAACCAGGCAGAGAGCTGTCAGTGATTGGACCTTCAAACTCTTTGGCCAGCCAAGGTCGTCCTCACACCACAGGGCCTATGTACAACCTGTTCTCTCTGCCAGAAAGCCTTTCCCTTGTTGGCTGCATTAACTCCTTCTCATTCTGCAGAGCTCAGCTTGAGTGGCCTTAGGCAAGCCAACCCACTGTTCCCTGACATTTATAAGGCATACATTATGACCCAGTGATGTTGTGACAGGGCCTCCCCCCACCCTCTCAATCTAGTTCATGCTGTGCAGGCAGGGTTAAATCTGCTTTGGGTTTCTGCTGCATCAGGAGCCCAGCACAGGTCTGGCATAGTCAGGCAGCAACAGCAGCCCTGCCTTGGCTGCTACTCTGATCACGGTGCTGACCCTGAGGGAGGGTGGGGGATGGGAAGGGAACCAGCCTTGGTAGGTGAGAAGAAGATGGGGCCTTCTCCAGCTCCCAGCCTCAGAATCTCACCTTCCTGCCCATCCCCCAGCACCCAAGTGTGCAGCTCAGGAGCTCCTATAGCTGAGCCTTCCTTCCTGCCCTTCTTCCCCCCTCCCCCATTGCTGGGGCAGGGAGGAGTCAGGTGGAGGTGAGCTGTGGTTTGGTTCTTGGCCTCAGAGAGGAAGCTGTACCAGCTTTAAAGGCCTTCTCCTGTACCTACACCCTAGTATCTCAAGCAGTACGGGGCCAACTGGGCTGTGTATCTGGGGCATGCGAGCAGGTCTTGCTTCTTGGAAGAGAGCAGGCAGCTGAGTGGGAGAGAGTATCTGACGTTCTTGCTATCCACATCAGAACAAGAGGTGCCTAGACACCAGAGTGGCACCAAACTCTCATGGGATACCCAGCCATCCCAGTCTCCATTCCCTGAACCTGCACAGCCACGGGTAGCTGAAGGGCATCTGGGCTCATGTTACTGAGGAAGATGCTAAGGTCTGCTTAGAGGCCCCCACCTATATGCTCTAATTCTCCTGCTGGGAGACTTAGGATGTGGGGTGCCTACCTGCTGCTCCAAGGGTTGAAGAGAGTCAGATGTGTAAGGATCAAAACCCCATTTAGCACCCCTCCCCATCACCACCCCTACCCCCTCTGAGATCTACCTTAGGCCCAGCCTTTTTGGGGCTCTGCCTGACACCTCTTACAGTCACTGCCCCCAGGGGCCTCAGCATATAGCCCTGATAGTGGGACTCACCCTGTGGCCATAGCTACCATGCCAGGCACTCCCTGGGCTCTGACCCTGAGCACCCTCCTTCACGTGTCTCTCTCCCGAGATCTACTAACCCTTCTGAGGAGGGCAAGGCTGCTGGCAGGATTCTCCCTTCAGGGAGGGAAGGGAAGCACAGAGAAGCCAAGCAGCTTTGCTTTGTCAGGGAGCCTCTGTGGAGCCCTCAGCGTCTCTTCCTGTGCACAGTTCAGGTGTTACTTTGTTACTGTACTTCTATCTCATGATCCCACAGGCATGGAACATGGAGGACAGAGCTTGGGAAAGGAAAGTGGATGGGTTGCAGAGGTCCTTGTGAGCACAACCATAGGATGACTTGGAGGTGGTTCTCTCTTGTAGGTCCCAGGGACCAAACTCAGGTCGTCAGGCTCGGCGGCAGTCACCTTTATTCTCTGCGTCATCTCGATAGCCCTCCACCCCATGGGCCCAATCTCCAGGGAAGATAGGAGGGTCTGTGCACCACAAGCATTATGAAGCAGTTCATGGGCCAACTCACCTTCTGTAGGCAGCATGAGTAGGAGCAGGAAGGGAGAGAAAGGCAAAGAGAGAGAGAGAGAGAGAGAGAGGAGTTATTGACAGGCCTGGTACTTTCCACCCACTGCCCATGAGGTTTGTGGTCTAGGGTGCCACCTTCCCATCTCATCAAGGTCTTAGCCCAAGTGTCCGGCCACATGGTGGTCCTGAGACTGCCCTTTCCCCAGCTATGTGTCAGGTGCTGGGGAGTATCTGAGCCACGGCGGGGGTGCAGTTGAGTAAGGCTCTCACGCAGGACTCACTCACCACAGTAGAGTCCACCTTGGGGCCACCATCATCCGCTACCACTGTCAGTGTGTAGAAGTCACCCTTCTCCCTGTCAACCAAGCCCTTGACTGTGATCACACCCTGTGGGGGAGGGGATGGGGGCAGACAACAAACATCAGGCAGCGGTTCTTGCTCCAGCTGGACTCTGCCATCTCCTCCCACCTCAATCTGCCAGCCATGTTTCATTCCATCACCCTGACACAAATTTCCCATGAGGCAACTGGCTGAAATTCCATTATTCTTATATCCCATCAGATTCTAGCCATCTCTTCTACAAGGGTTTCCTACCTCCCAGCCAATCAGGTCCTCTCTGGGTTGGGAAACCCAGTGGTACCCATCACCCTGCCATGACACTTCCCACATCTTCTCTGGGTAATCAGACTCATATGCTCACTACCATTCCCAGCCCAAGAGCTCTTGCTCAACCCATGATCCCAATCTCCCGTGGGACAAGGCCTGGCACACTGCAGGCACTCGAGTGGCTCTCATCCTCCTTGCCTGGGGCAAGCAGTACATGGGCAGGTCACAGTATCAGATCCGTACTACTTGGCTCAAAGGGTGGGTTCTGCATGTGGAGGAGGCCAGCCTGACTCTTCTGGAACTCTGTGACAGCAAGACTGTCATCCAGAAGGTCCCAGGGGCTGCCAATACTGCCCTTCTGCACTGTGATGGTCCAGGCTGCCAAGTTGCACCCTTCCATCAGATTGGCCAGCAGGGGTTTATACTTTGTCTATCATCAAAGAAAGGATGCTGGAGGAAGAGTCACAAAGCAAAAGGGAGCGAGGAACATCTGGACCAGACTCTTAGCTTATTATGGCTTCTGAGGAGATGGAAAGAGTTAGAACTGGGTTTCTTAACAAAGTAAAACGGGAGAGAAGATTCCTCGGATAACAGCAGGCTGGGAAATATGACAGATGCACGATGCCTTAGAATGTCTTGGTAAGAGGAGCGTCCCGGGAGAGGAATGGAATGTAGCCTGAGCATGATAGATTGGTTCTTCATGCCGGAGCCTCCACAAAAGCCCCTGAGCTGTGTGGTGGGGAGAGTATCTGGACTAATGAATGAAATATATGCAGGTATTTTTTTTTCTGAGACAGGGTTTCTCTGTGTAGCCTTGGCTGTCCTGGACTCGCTTTGTAGACCAGGCTGGCCTTGAACTCACAGCAGTCCACCTGACTCTGCCTCCCGAGTGCTGGGATTAAAGGTGTGTTCCACCACACCCGGCACTATGCAGGTAATTTTATTTTATTATTTTAATTTGTCTCTTAGAGACAGGGTCTTGCCATGTAGCTTAGGCTGGAAGTCGAGAGCCTCGTGCCTCAGCTTCCTGAGAACTGGGATTACAGGTGTTCTTGAGGGGACACGGAGGCACCCAGAGCTCACCTTGCGTATCTCTTCATCTGCTCATTTGAATCTTTTGAAGCAGCCTCGGAAGCGGCCACGGTGAGTAAGTGAAATGTTTCTGAAGCAGCTATAAACAGCTAGCTGAAAGCTCAGGAGGGAGTCCTGGGAATTCTTACTGCAGCTTAGTCAGGGAACATGGTTATCAGCTGGTGGCCTGCCGCTGAAGCGGAGCAGACTGGGAGCCACCATTGCCCCTACAGATCCCACTCGGCAGAGCTGTTCACAGACTTGACCCGTATCTCCCGGGACCCAGTGGGCAGCGAGAACCTACACAATGTGGTACCCAGAGAAGCAGCCTATGGCAGTGTGAATTTGGAAGGGAAAGGGAAAGCTTTTCCTTTTATAACTGCCATTGCCTAATAACAAGGCCACCAGACAGATTGGCTTTCAGTATAGTGCCCTAAAATGCTAGAAGAGATGCATCACGAGAACATTTATCTTCAGGAGGATGCTGCACATCAGGAAGGAGCTCAGTAAACGCACACTGTGTTGGGAGAGCCCTGCCGTGCCCTTCCGCCTCCTTACCGTGATGGCGTCTATCTTGAAGAGGGCTTTGGCCTGGGCACTGGTATAGGCGTCAAAGCGGTAGGTGATTTGGTTAAGGTTATCGATGGAATAGGCTTGCACCCGCACAATCTCTGTCCCCAGAGCCAGATTCTCCATGATGACCGCCTCGTAGGAGGCATTGGAGAACTGAACAGCTTCATCCAACTCATTGAGAAGCGTCACGTAGACGCTGCAGAAGCCCTGGTTGAAGGGGGGCGCACGGTCTGTGGCGGACACATTCATCAGGTAGCTGGTCTTGGTTTCGTAGTCCAGATAGTCCACCGTCACGATGAGCCCCGTGCTCTCGTCAATCTCAAACTTGCCCTCTGCACCAGACAGGATGCGGTAATTCACCAGGCCACCGTCCCCTGTGAGAAGACACGAGCTACGTAGTCCCAGTGGAGGTGGGGCTGTCTATACCAGGGGCTGCTCCTGAGAGGCTTTGGCTGTTCCCTCCTCCCACCCCCAGCATACACATGAGCCCCAAAAGATGTAACAGAGGAGGGAACAGAGGTCAAGGAGGATAGCAAGGCCTAGTACTCCGCTAACCCACTCTGGGCCTTGATACTGGCACTAGAGATCTGCTCTGTTCCCAGAGCCTCAAAATTCAAGTTCAAACACTTGTCTTGACTCCTTGGATAAGCAGGTATCTTGTAGTGGTAATTTCATTCCGTCCCCCCGCCCCCCTACACACCACTGCTCAAGCAGGAGGCCTGCAGCGTGGACAGGTAGAAAAGGGGACAGGCACAAAGACACTCAGCTTGTCAAGAGGGCATCCATGACTTTCACCAGCCTCTTTGATGGGCTGCCTGTGCAGAAGAGGCCTCGGTAACACAGCGGCCCCAGCCCTGTGCTGATATGCCATTTAGAGAAATGAACCAATCTTTAGATCTTCTGAGAGGCAGGTGATGCTGATGTTGTGGACAGATGCACGGGGATTCTTGGGCAGCTGCAGCCAGAGCAGCAGAGGTAGCTTGAGAGCCTCTTGAGGGAGCAGTGGAGTAGGGGAGAGCCCTCTCCTAATTGGGCAGGGGCTCAACCAAGAAGGCCCAGGTATCCTGGAATCCTGTCCCCTTCACTTTACACTGATCACTGATCACTTCCAGGGCTTGGGAGCCTCCACCAGGTAGGTCTGCCTTCAAAGCAGATCACTTCCCTATAGGAAGGAAAGGTTGTAAGGAAGCTTGCAAGTACCAATCCCTGGGCATCTCCTGTGCAGGAGAAGATGGCATCTGAGTAGGGACTCAGTCCTAGGCTAGCTTTATGATATAGCTCCATTACCTTTCCCAGCCCTTTCCAGGCCCTTGCCAGAGGCTAGCATTGGGCTGCCAGGTCCCAGGATGACTAATCTGGATGTGGAAACATTTCCATTCTCCTCTGCCCATCAGAGGGTTGGATAACTTCCCTGACTCCAATCCTCTTGGGCCTGGGCATCTGTAAGGAGTGGATGCCATCCAAGGAACCCCTCCTGAGCCTGGGTGTGGCTGCATAGCGGGTCTAAGGATGCCAAGGCCCCTTGGCAGGAGGAAAGGCACTCTGAGAACTGGCATCCCCGGCTCCCCCTGCCCGCCTTACCAGTGTCCCTATCAGTGGCTCGAACGACGATGACCGAGGTGCCGATGCCTGCTGTCTCTCGAAGGCCCAGGCGGCTGTACTGCTGTTGCGTGAACACGGGGGCCTCATCGTTGACATCTTCCACATACACGATCACCTGCAGGGAGGTCTCAGGGCTCAGTTCAGGGAGAGTGGAAACTACTAACCCAGGGTATAGTCCCTGGTCCCTCTGGCCAGTTGAAGGTGCCCTCTAGAGGACCAGGTACTGTCTTATCTGAATCTGGCCCCTCATGCAGGACCTGTCATATGGCTGGCGTTCAGACACCATTTCATTCTGCACTGGCTTGTAGGAATCAGTGACTATCAGTGGCACTTTGGGGTGGTCAAGTTTCTCCAGTATGAAATGATAATGCCACTAACGGCCTATGCTGCACTGCTCCGGAAGAGGTTAGGAAGACAAACTGTGCCAGGCTCATGGAAGTGCTAGTCAGTGAGTGTGGTGGTTTGGATGAGAATGGCCCCCACAGGCTCATTTGTTTGGATGCTTGGTCCCCAGTTGGTGGAACTGTTTGGGAAGGATTAGAAGCTGTGGCCTTGTTGGAAGAGGTGTGTCACTGGGAGTGGACTTTTAGTGCTCTCTCTGTCTCTGTTTCTCTTTTTCGCTCTCATCCCCGCCCCCTTGTGGAGCAGATGTAAGCTCTCAGCTATCGCTCCAGTCCATGCCTGTCTGCTGCCACACACCCTGCCGTGATGGTCAAGGACTCCAGCCCTTTGGAATTGTTAGCCTTCAAATGAAAAGCTTTCTTTTATGAGTTGTCTTGGTTTCATCTCAGCGATAGAAAATCCAACAATTTCCATCTAAATATCAAAATGCATATAGGACGGTGCTCAGGAAAAAAAAAAAAAAAACAACAACAAAAGAGCTATCAATGCTCAGAGGAAAATGCGATGGAGGCAAGAAAAGAAGTTGTCCTGTTTGGGGCTCTGTGATCCTCACACAAGCCCTTTCAAGACTGCCAGTGCCACCATGGAAGACCACAGTGTGCAGACACTAATCTCTAGCTCCTTATAGGGCCGCCAGTGAAACAGAGTTCAGTCTCCCTTACTCACGAGGTTTCTTGGTCTGCCCTCCAGCTTTCCTTGGGGGAAATTTACTAATGACTTTTATGACAATCTTTGTCCTGGAGTTGCTTCTGGGGACCCTATCCAAGAAGGTGACCATTTTGGGATTGTGTGATTTTTGAGTGATGTTCCCTGTTGCTTTCCCACACTTTTGAGGTTTCCTTTAAACAAATGTATGTCTGGTGTTTATGGGGAGCTGTGTCTATGAAGAAGGATGGTCCCTCTCTTTTCCCCATGCCTGGGAACACACAGAAAGTTTGCTGTAGACCCGAGTCACACCGAATACCAGATAGGAGGGAGGGGACATCAGAGTGCAAGTGCACAAAAGCTACTAAGAATCCTGGACTCTGCCTCTTTTAGGAGATGGGAACAGAATTCCAGAGAGAAGTCGTTTTTCCGAGATCTCACAGGGACTAGGAGGGTTGGGGAGAAGACAGGGCTCTCCTGGCTCCCTAATTACCAGTGCTCAGGCTCCATGCTGGGGATGAGCTGGCCCTAGTGGAAAAGAGGCCCTCCCAGGGTAGCATTTACCTTGTAGGATAGAGAAGGGAAGAAGTGGAGTGGGGTAGCTCAGTGTAGACAGCACAGGCCACAGTAGTCAATGGCAAAGAGAGAAATGGGGGTAAGACATCCTCAGAGAACTTGCCTTTGGCACTTTCACTGTATCGATAGCTGTCTCTGGGATCATCCCATCACACACATGTGCACATCGCGCGCGCGCGCACACACACACACACACACACACACACACACACACACACACACACAC